>OW119929.1:97152567-97792567 GCA_933210815.1 Meta bourneti | reverse complement strand
GTAAACCCGTATTGTTTTTTTTTTCATTTGAAAGAATATTTTTTCAAATAAAAAAACAAATTTCAAATCTTATTCGTTTTTCGCCTAATTGGATTAATGAGCTTTTTAGGAAAAAGTCAATCCGGAAAAATGCATGCGATAATTTCTAAGAATATTTAATCACTACTTCGACACATTTTAAAATCAGTGATTTTCCGAAACATAAATCGAATTTCTGCCAAGCTTTTTCATGATTTAATCAAAAAACGAAAATTCCATTTGGAGTTATATTTGCAGCAGGAAATTGAATAAAATGAACCAAAAAATTATAAATTTCTCTGGAAATAAATTAAGAAAAAGAAAAGTTTTCATATCAAATAAGAATAATTAATTGACATTAGTTATGGCCAGCATATTACTGTGGAATAAATAATGATAAAATGAAAGCAAAAATACCAGAGTTTATAATTAAACATGTGAAACATAAAGCAACCAATAGAATATAAAAAGCAAAAGTCGACCGTATACCACAAAAAGAAATCTTAAAATTCATTTGCGAAATTTTAAAAGAAGTTCCAAAGAACAAATAGGACAACAATCAGACAGCAAAATTCTTCAAAAAATCATTTTGTAGAATTAGAAATGCATTTAAAACTAGGTTGTTTAATTTTCACCGTAAATTTTGGCAGTTCACCTCTAAAATTGTAAGAGTACAGGCTTGGGTTCATAGCAATGAATAAAATGAAAATAAACAATTTAAAGAATTGTGGAACCATCTTGAGGAATGGAAAAAAGGTAAACCCCAACCAGCTATTTTCTCAATCCCAGCTATAAATCTCGCACAAAAATATTAACTCATTTGAAATAAGTATAAAAAACAAATTACCGACCATTAAATCACCAGAAAATTTGTTTATTTTATTTCTCAACAGACAAATATCCAATCACAGAGAACAAAAATGTATTATCCAAGAAATGCAAAAAAACAAGACAAATACAGTTAGATGAGAGGTAGAACACTTCATTGAAACAGATGACTCATCGTATTGAAATCATTAAAAAATATATCAACAGCCGAGAAAGAATTATACAGCTTAAAAAATATATTTTAGCAAAATTGTTGTATGCATTCTTTTTTAAAGTTTAACAAAAAATAATTTACACCTTCTGATGAAATACCTAGGTACGTTAAAATCAATGCAAGAAACAAGAAAGGTCGAACAGGTTGAGTACGAATGTTCGAGATCGAGCGAGCGTTCTTTTTGGAAATGGCAGAAAGAGAGGTTCATCGGTTATGCTGAGATTGTATTGATAGTTGATGTTAATAGTTGATCGATGTTGCTGTATTTGTTACGCTGTTAATAAATGTTTTGTTCTGTTAACGAGGGTTCCAGTTCTCGTTATCAGATTAAAAAGCAAAACCTGACCCTAGACAACTGAGCACGATGGACAATCCCACATAAATATATCTCAGAAATTTATTCTGTATTCTTTCAATATCCATGATATGGCAGTCGTAATAAGAATTCCAAACTACAGATCCATATTCCAATCCCTATCTAACATAAACATTAAATAATAAAATTATCGTATTAGTATAACAAAAATATCTTATTTTTAAGTATAAGTTATAATTAAAGGATAGACCAAGACAGCCACATACAACCCAACTACCTAAACACACACATTCATTCGCTTTATATATAAATCCCTTTCCTCAAAGATCTTAATCAAATATTTGCTCAAAGCAAACTCTGTTTTAGAGAAGTTCGTGGGAACTTAATAAAGTAGGCGTGATAGGAAACACAAATAAAACTTTTAACGGATAAAATAGACGTGATTGGAAATGGAAATAAACTGTTAGAACATTCAAATGAGGTATTTGACGTCAAAAACATTTCGATAACTATTTACCTCAATAAACGTATAATAAAAACTTAAAATGGTACTTTTGTTTATTATAAGTAGTATTAAGTATAGACTTTCAAGTCTAAGAAACGGAAAGTTTCGGAAGGTTCAATACGCGGTAATGTTTAATGTTCTCAGAATTATAGACTGGAGATAACCAGTTTAGAAACTTTTTATTAAAGTTTTTGTTTAAATACTCTTGCATGTTCTACTATAGTACCACAACTAGATATAAAGCTCAATGTGATAAGAACGCAACGGGTTCCAGAAATCGGGTTGGTTGCGAATCTTTTCGTACCGACATTTTTCTGGAGCATTTATTTATTTATTTCGATTTATTTATTATGTACTTTTGAAATTTATGCTGCAGCAGTGGTGCTGGCTTTCCTTCTATTGTTCCAGAATTTACAATAACAGATTACACAATGATAAAGTATAAAGGGAATGCGAAAATGACATACTATGAGCTAACAGCATCTTATAAATTAAAAATTATATGCCATTAACAATCTTTAAAAAAGCAATACGAAAATATTACAAATTTTTTAGCAAAGATAAACAATGAATTACACTGTCAAAAAAAATAATAACTGCTGCTGGCATCGGGAAAAAAAATTAAAATCTGTCTGAGAACAATAAAAAATTTCCAAAAGCTCTAATTTTAGTTCTTCCACAGAAAGATAAATCCACTAGTTCTGAAAACTGAATTTGAACGATGTTATTAATACCTGTTTTGTTGTACAAGTGTTCTCTTAAAGTGGAATTCCTTTTTCTGAAGAACATTTCCTTAATGCATCAGGAAATGTTCTACAGCAGGGGTCTCCAAACTACGGCTCGCGGGCCAGACCAGGCCCGCGAAGGGTCATTGTCCGGCCCGCGGAAACCCGGCCGATGAAGTATGCTATATATATATTGTTGGCCCGCCTGACTTCCAGGATTTTTCAATCTGGCCCTCAAGTGAAAAAGTTTGGAGACTACTGTTCTACAGTGTTCTCGCCATTACAAGTAGAAGATCCTGGAGCATTTATTGATTCCTTGTTTTTATTTCTTTTTTGTTGCCACAGGAAAAGAATATCAATAAAGATAATTATATAAGTTTAATTCTGAAACTAAACAAATAAAACATTAACAAAAATCGTTTGCAACATATCAAATTTGTACAAAATGAATAATTATCGTCTGATAAAATATAAATCAGAATTTTTACTTTTGATACCTGGTATTTTACACAGAACAATAAATACCCCTTCCCCCAATGATGCAGACTTGTGAACTGACCTTGTGGTCGCTCTTGTGATACACTCGAACAGTTTAATTTCTCCCTTTTTTCTATGTCATGATTTAATAATTTTTTCTGGATTCGAGTTTCCACTCAGAACGGACGTTTCACCAAAAAGACACCAGACCAAAAGACATCAGATCTAAAAATGAATTTTCCTGACAAACTCAATTATAATTCCTGACATTCCAGGGAAAGTAATAAAACTCAATTGATGGAGTATTAAAAATACATTTGAATTGAAACCGTCGAATAAACGTCGTTGCAAACAAGAAATGACAGTATTACATGTAAAAATACCTCTTAAAGAAAGTCCGACTTGGCGCATGCGCAATGCCGCGAACTGCCGTTAACGACTAACAAATTAGTTCACAAAGCGATTCAAGCAATACAACACTTAAATTGATGATTCCTCTGAAAAATCCGGACAATTTTTAATTCCCGGCGGAATCCGGACAATTTACGCATATCCCAGACTTTTCAGGACGTCTGGAAACCCAGTCTCATCCCTTGATCCACTATGAGGAATTTTCAGTGTAAAAACAAAAAACCCGACGGTCTGCGAAGATTTTTCTACGCTAATCAAATGTCCCGCATTCTACATGTAGGGATTCCCTTAAAATGTAGTTTATCGCCTTTCTGATGACGTTTGGCGTTTAATCCCTAATTGGCACTGACCAATTAACTATTACATATTAATTCGGAATTTATTTGGAATGTTCTGAAATCGTATTCCATAAATAAGCCGTGACGTCACGTGGAATACCGTTTTACAGCAGAAACAACCGCCACCTTAGTTTAACAGAAAATGTCTCTTTCGTATTTTATGTTTACACACAATGTCGTAAAATTATGTCTACTCGCTTAAGACGAATTACCGATAATACGAATTAAATTCCAATTCCCATCAAAATGTATATTCAAATTATGTTAACTCATTCGTTTAATAGGAATTCGAGTTACACTAATCGCCGGTTAAGACGAACAAATTTTTGAAACTAGGGCAAATGAATTCCTTTCAATCGTATTACCAAAAACATCAGATCACTCCCCGAAATTGTAGAGAAGATTTATTTGTGGAAAAGAGCGAAGAAAGAATAAACGAAGATTCCGAACAAGACGAAGAGGAATAAGTTGGTCTTCAAAAGAAAATCTACTGCTGGCTTAGAAATTGTTCAACGCTTTTTGTTAGGCCAATGAAAACTCATCTGATCAATTAAACAGCATTGACGACATCAAAAATTTTCTTAGACTATCACGAAAAAAAAACCAGAATTATTTCAAGACAAAAATTGCACAATCAGGAAATATCTGTGCAATGAAGAATTATCTGTGCAATTAAGAAAAATCTATATAATCAAGAATCATCTGTATAATCTTCGTGATGAAGGAATACCATTTATCTGTAAACCAAAATTGTGCAATAAGTGTTGTAAATGCGTTAATATTTTATTGTAAAAATTATGCTTTTTTCCGAATTTGGATAAAGCGAACTACGGATAAAACGAATTTTTTTATGGTCCCGTGAAATTCGTCTTAGCGCGGTGTGACTGTATTTGATCAAATGCAATCGAAGCAAAGAAAAAAAATCCAAATTAACTCTGAGGCACACAAATTTAAAGGAAAAAACCCAAGTTGCACAGAATTGTTTATTCACTTATCTTCAAAATTAGTATAAAACATCAAATAATATGTCTTTTTATTATAAAACGATTTATTCACTCATAATAAATTTTTACGAAAAAACAGCCATTTACCGTTATGAAAGACAAAAATTCACTGCACCACACATCGCCAATCTTAATCACAACAGTGTCAACTACTAATGCGTTTTGACATGCGTCCATTTTTGTTTTCAGTTATTCACACATTTACCATGGCATTGCCAACTCGATGAAATTCTTTAAATAAAATATTAAACTGTATGACTATGAGTCATTTCAACTTTTTGAGGTGGGTTAAAAACTACCCCACCATGCATAAAAACCAAAGCAAAAGGTGGGGAAGAGTTAAATTTGCTGAAAAATCCAGATTTCCTGAAAAACCGAGCAATCGGACAGTCAGCACTAAAACCGCCAGACCGCATAAAAAACCTCTCCGTCTATTCCCAAATGCTGACGTCACGCAACAAGCAGACGCAGACAAATTGATTGACAGCAGTTTCTGAATATAGCGTCTGGGTTTTCTGAGTCGGAAGTACCAACGTTTCCAAGAGCAGGTGCGAAACGATGACCAGCTTTTCCCTTTTCTCATGTGCTATACTTGTTCGTAAACGAACAGTTTTAACTTATCCATCGAGTGTAATGTATGCACAAACGCGTACATCACGCGCTTCAACGCGAATCTTCCATGACAGCAAAGCAACTTATTATGCAAATCACGACCCGAAGAAGATTAATAATATCGGAGGTTTATATTCGTTGGGAATAGAGGGGACATGTAGCTAGTGCGTTCGGATGGCTTTTGATGGATGTGGCTCCATATTTAATGGACTCGTTCGAACCATTTTCGGAAAACAGAAACGCTTGCTATGCATATATTATTTAAATGTCCCGAATATGTGATGAGCGTGTTGGTGATTTTATAAATTATAATTTTTCGTCCAAGTTCATAATTTAAAATGTTGTGGTGGCCTATTATTTTGTTAGAAGTCACGGAGAAAAAGTGTATCTTTTGAGAGTTAATTTTATATAATTTTCTGACGTATAAAGTCATCCCGCTTTTCGCCTTCCATTTTTGATATTTGTGCAGAAAGGGAATAAAATTTTAAATAATGAAATGGTTCACTACAGGAAAGAATGCGAAATTAAGAGATAACTGCATCTTTAGCTGAACATTTAAATTCTCAATTCAAGAATTTTGAAATATAGACAGGTAATGATGATAGAATATAATTAATATATTTTGTTTTAATACAAGGTAGTTAGGTATTTAATTAACGTCGCACAGGAGCAACACAACTGGTTATTGGCGATGGTCCGGGATCAAACCCGAAGGGAAAGGTCCGAGGACAACACTACGTAATTTTGAACCAATATCAGATGACGAGGTTACACCCGAGCTGGCACCCCACTCTCCTAACTTCCACATCACGCCAACGTGTTAATACAAGGACAAATAATAACCAAACTTTTCGCATTGAAACATAATATTACATAAGAGATTTTGTCATTTTTAAAGGAAGAATATATTGAAGGTTTTATAGAAAAGAGATAATTGTGACTGAACAATTATTCTGAAACTAAACGAAAATTTTCCGTTGCATTATTCCAACTGCACTGACTGTTTGAGTTGAATTTTTACTTCTAAAAATTAGAATTTGTATTTTATCACAATTTTAAGTGGTTTTTTTTTTAAATTGTGTACTTATTTCTACTACCTCTCTACTCATAATTATTGACTCTCAATCTTATTTCCCAAAAGCATGATTTTGTTTACTAATTCGTCAATAATAGTGACACAAAAGCATCGAAGAAATAATCGAAGGCAGTATTGCATTAAGAAAAACGGATCAGCTTTTTACTCCGAATTTTTAAACTATGGTGTTAACGGTAAAAAGATAATTTATTTTCATAAGATAACTGAAGGAAACTGGCAACAGTTCGGTCTTTGTTGTCAGCGAGTAAATGTGAGAACAAGATTATGATGCAGAGCTGTTCTCTAAACAAGATCTATTGGAATTTTGAGAGGATGTGAAATGGAAAAGATGACCTGAGTTCGTTTATATTTTGTGAAGATTTTTTTTCTAAATGTGATGTGATGTTTACATTTAGTTTTCTTTACTCATAAATTCTAAAACAAATCACGACTTGGCCTAATCATCCTACTATATAAAAGGCAAACTTTCGATGGTGTAAATCACTTTTTATCCTCAATCATGCTTAAAGCTAAATAAAATATTTTCATACTTTCACAAGAAATTGCCCCCGAGCAATAAATATTAAATCATGACATAGATGTATGAAAACAAGCGATAGTATTTATGATTTAAAATAGAAAACGCAAGCAATGTTTTACAGAAATGTTATGAAAAAGCGCATGTGATAGTATAATTGAAATATTGATAAGTACGTAATTTTACACATTTGGCAACGCCAGTAATTGTTTAATCTTTTAGTTTCATTAAAAATTATTAATTGAGAAGTAATTTTGAGCTGTGAGTTTAACTGAGTTATTGAGACCTTTGTTGATGAGTTTTTGTGCGATTATTACTGAGACGAATTTATTTTTGAGCTGCAAAATATATTAATTATCTTATTCTGACTGTTTTGAATTGTAAATATTCATGAATAATGAAGCATATCAAAAGTATGTTTCAATGTACACTTATTACTTACGATTATTTCGCAAAATATAACAGCTTTGAAGCTACTTTAAGAATAAACCCCAGTGTTTCCATAGTTGATCGGTGTTGAGTAAGATCAGAACAGAAAATTAAAATCACCGAGTCCACAAAAAATAGTCAACGAAATTCCTTGTTAAGAACTTGTTTATTCTTACTCCGGTCTTCATGGGATTATAAAATTAATTTTAAGTCGGAAGGAAAGAAATAACTAACTATAACTATAACATTCAAATTCGTGGAATGAATAAAATTCCAAAAGTTCTCATGCCGTACAACAAAGTACAAAAGTTCCAAGGGAACTGTTTTTTTGTAAAGCACACCGAGATTATAAACGCATTGATACAGATTAGATTTAATCTTGTTTATATACACGATGGCTGTGTTACGACCTTCGATTTTCAAAAAAAAAAAATATAATTTAATGTTATGACGCCGATCTGCAGAAAGTGATAACCACCATATATAATGGAGTTGAAACAGTTAAATCTAGTTAGGTAATTCCATTTGTTACTTTATTTACTCTTGACTTTTCCTTGTTTCACAAGGTCATATCCGGTGTGCGGTCGTTGATTTTATTATTATTTAATCGTCGGCTTACACCAGAAACTCATTAAGGATAAAAAAAATTGTACAGCTGTTTAATGACTTAGTTTTTAGGTCAAAAATAAAAATTACAAGCATTTTGATAGTATTATGTATCTTTTAAACAGATATGACTATGTATTTCTCATCATGAAAATAAGCATTTAAGTGTCTCCGAAAAAGCGTTACTTAATTTTTTTATGAGGACGAACGAGATTAATATTTGGTCAGTTTTCTCCAAATGACGAGACATCTCGTTCATCAAGATTTGGTCAGTTTTGATAGCGACGACTCTTACGAAAAAATTTTATAAGGGTTCCATAGGATGCTAAAGATTTCTACTGATTCTATAGAAATGTATTTCTATACAATTCTATATAGCAGTTCTATTGTTCTATAGATATGTAAAATCATAAAACAAAAGAAATGAGAATTCTAGAGGTTTCTACACTTTCTATAGAGGTTACTTTATAAAGCTTATAAAAAAGCGGGCCATAGTTCTATAGGATTCTATAGACCACAGCGTATTCTATAGAAATTTTCATAAAATTCTACAGAATTTTTTCGAACGGGGAGATACCTCGTCGAGACAACCACCAGGAGGATTAAACGAGTTTCTGTTCTAAGCGGACGGAATATTCTTGTTCTAACTGCATTGCAAACTATTTGATACGAATGGTAATTTTATTTTTGAAAACATAGAATACAACCAGATTATTTTTTCAAATCTTTAAATATCGTTTGATCGTTGGTATATTTTTGTTGCCAGTCTTCTGAAAGGTTTCATGTTTGGCCCAACTGCTCCAAACGCAAGACAGGCAACGTCAAGTAATGGACATTCACACATAAGGAAAGTTTTATCCTATTGTCGTAAATTTAAGGTTGTCAAGGATGGAGTATTCTAAACCTCTTCTGAAATAGGGAATGCTGCAGCACCCGATAAAGAGCGGTTTTTGGAAAGAAAAAGCATGATATAAGAGGCTTTTACGTCAAGCTAAATGTAGATGGCGTTAGTGTTTCGTAGTGGAAAGTGCTTCCTGTGCGTATTCCAGACGTGACGTCACTCAACTTTTTTTTCGAATACGTTTTCGACACGTCGCAAATAGGAATTCCAAAGAAATTTCAAATCGATTTTGGAATTTGATTGGTAAAAGACAATTACGTCAAACGTCCATAAACTACATTTTAAGATTATTTTCGACAAGTATGCGGAAGCATTTGTGTAATGGGAAGTAAAACCTCTTTTATCTGGTCTATACATTGAAAATCCCAATTGAATTCGGGCCGCGGAAACCCTATTGGAAGAGAACGAACTGAAGGGTTGCGAATTCGAATCCAACCTAAGACTGTCGGGTACAAAGGGGGCTGGTGCACGTTAAATCTGTCGTGGCCTCAAATATCCTCACGTTGGCGTGGTGCGGAAGTTTGGAGAGTGGGGTGCTAGCTCAGGTGTTGTTCTCGTCATCTGACTGTGGTTCAAAATTGCGTGTTGTCCTCGGACGTTAATTAAATACCTATACCTACCTATACTCATCTGAATTCAAATAAGAAGCGCAAAGCGACACGCGCAGACCAATCTTAGAACGATCATATAAGTTGGGTGTATTGAATTGGACTAGGACAACGACGTACGTGTTTTTCGAGCCATTGTTAATTTAAACTCTTTGACCGTTTCATGATGTAAATACCTGAATGAATAAAACTGTCAATAAATATGTTGTAAAAGTGATATTATGAATTTGTGATTTTGTGTTGAATATTCCATTCTAAATTAGTGTAAAAACGACGCAACTTCAAAATTGGGATGAATATTCAAAATACACCTGCATGAATGGCATCATTTAAAAGCTTTTTTTATTTTTAGCAGTAACACTTGAAATACATTCATTCACTAGAGTAAACACTCAGCACAAAAACATGGAGACAAAGAACTAACGAACCAAACATCAAAACGAGATATAAAAAAAAAAGAAATCAACAGCAGTTAATCAGTCTAAGATTTGAAGTAAATCTCCTACCTTCCAATATCTTTGAAAAATTAATGCTATTATCAATCCCACTTTCATTACCATCAAAGTTTCTCACATGTTGCGATTAATATTAATCGTAATCGGTATTCTGTTTTCGTTTTCTGAACAAATCGATGAATTCCACTTGCATCGTTGTTCATCCGGAACAGCGATGTCTTGTTTGATGAATAATTCGTCAAAAAGAGGAAGCAGAACGTTGTTCGGTTTGCGCCATTTCAGAAGAAAAAGAACCCTGCCATTTGTCAAGAATCCAGAGTTCGTTTCGTTGATTGTTTGCCACTGAACGCCAGATGACGAAAATGGGAAAGTAATGGCATTTAACTTAATGCCTAGACTTCGAAGTTTTTTTTAAGGTTTGTATTGCTTACGTTCATAATGGAACAAGTAAAGAAGATTGAGATACAGCAGAATGCAACATATAATGAGGTAAGCAAAACACGAAAAAAGTAACAGAATTTAAATTTATACCACGTTTTAACTTCGAATAGATGTATATTTTTCGGTTTATATTTTTGGAGAATATTCATATGTGAAGATATTTTCCAAGAGGAGAAAAAAAGAGAATTTTCTTCGAAAGGCATACAAAATAAAAATTGCCAAGGAATTTACTTTTCAATCAATGAATGAATATTTAAATGAAAAAATTATAGTTTTAAAAATGTAGTACTTCTAAAACTACAATAGAAATATAAAAAAATAAGTTAACATGAGAAAATTTTGTGCTCTGCTCTTTTCAACAATCTTGTTCGAAGTGGGGATTTGCGATACGTCGAAATTCTACGATGCTGAGCGAGCTTCGGGCATATCAAAATAAGGGAAATTAAGAATTTAAAAACGATCCAAGTTTTGATTCTGTTTTACAGATAAATTGACGGGTAATACTTGGTTAATTATTTATGATTTGCAATACTATTTTAATTTTTCAATAGTGATAGTTGTCTACAAAACAGGTTCAAATATGGATTAAAATTCTTCCAAACTTGCCAAATCAAAGTAATTAAAATGACTCGTTTTTGAAGGGTTCTGAAAATTATTGCTAAATTTCGATAAAACTTTACCAAATTTAGTAATTTTAAGCGAATAAAGGGTGCAATTTCTGACGCTGTTTAAAAGAAGTGAAAACTGCTAGAGTTTAAAGCGTTACAATTGTTTTCTTTTATGATTTTCATAACTAGAAAAAACATTCAGAAGATAAATAGTAGTAGACAAAGGATGTCCGTACCAGACATGACCTTCGAACTGAGTGCGCAGGTGCACTGAACGTGGAGAGGGGGTCCCGAAATTCTACGATCCAAGAACAACACCTCGTCATTTTGACAAGGTCAACACCTGAGGTATCACCTCACTCTCCAAGCTTCACCTCGTCAAAGTGAGGACATTTGAAGCCACGATAGATTTGACGTCAATCGCTACTTATTAGCGTGCTCAAACATTTTACCCTCCAAGTGGTTTCGACGAGATATTTCGTCCATCAAGGTCTGAAAAATTTTGCTAAAGACGAGATATTTTGTATTTGATATTTTTTATCGAGATATTTTTTATTATGACGAAAACATTTCAGTTTTTGACGATGACGATATTAAGGTTGAGTTTTTTCTAAAGACAAGATCTGGTCAGTTTTGTTAATGATGAGAGACAACCACCAGGTCGGTTGGATTTTATGGCGCAAAGGGCCATCTTTCGCCATACTGCACCAAACACGACAGGCAATATTTAGTAAGACATACTATGAAAGTTTTACTAATACAGAAGAGAGAAAGAAATACACCTAGTTAGGAATCCAACCTGCGCCACCTACAACTCAATTGCTAGCGCAGTGGGTATACCCGCTGAGCCCCGATAACCACCAGGGGGTTAAACTATCCTTTCTTCACCTTCTGACGCCTTTTTCCGGGATTGGGTAAGCGAATGTAAGGAACGTGGTGACTTGAAACTTCAATGTTTATGGACCATTCAGTGGGACTAAAACTCTTCATCCTCACATTGCTATAATGGCCATTATGATGGCACGTAATATGGGTGGAATGATGCCGTGCAAGAGGGATAATGTCCGCTTCATCGATGACATCACAGTTTATGGCTTCAGCACGTCACAATCTAATGCCTGCGCACCGAATGTATAAATCGTGCTGTCACTTCCCTTGTATCGAAATCGATAGATCGATTTTTCTTTTCGATCTCGATTCCACCTGTTCTCTTCTGTGTCAGCAGAACTTTCATCGTGTACGTTTGTCCGTTACTTCTCGAAGTTGTTTGTCTTGTGTTTGGCGCAGCTTGGCCAAATATGTCTCATGCTCCATAAAACTCAATGCAACCAACCAACTCCTTCGATCTCGATTGTAATGCATCGATCTTGAGCGAAAAGGTATAAAGGGTATCAAAAAATGCATGCTATGAATCGATCCTTAGAGTTTAAATCCTTTAGAACCTCAGTTTCATCATTTTCTACCTCGGATCGTTCCTGAAGGGAAAAACCGAGGACAACACCTCGTAATTCTGAATCACGGTCAGATGACGAGGTCAACACCTCGTAATTTTGAATCACGGGATGACGAGAACAACACCTGAGCGAGCACCAGATTCTCCAAACTGCAACACCGTCCCAACGCGAGGACATTTGAGGCATGACAGATTTAACTGGCACCAGCCACCGTGTACCCGAGGTCTTTGGCTGGACCGAGTTTCGAACTCGCAGCCCTCCGGTTGCTTTATCTGTTTCTCTTCCAACTGGGCTACTTCCGCCGCTTGAAGGGTAGATAAGTGGAGTTTATTATCTTGGGGTAAAATGGCTTGTGACAACAATATGCAGCAATTAAGAATTAATTGTGTGTGGTCACATCTTGGGATTTGTTGATGCTTTGCTGTTTGGAGTTTTTGAGGTATTTGTCTGGAGCGATACTTATCGATTTCGTGTCTCTAAGACGGTAGGTGGGTACGTATTTTAATTAACGTCACACTGGAGCTACACAACGGGCTATTGGTGACGGTTCGGGATCAATCCCAAAGAGAGATCCGATCGTGTTTCTAAGAAATTTAATATCAACCCTGTTACACTAATTTCTTAATTGTTGCATATTTTTGTCAAATGTAGGGTTGCCGCAGACAACTAAAGGGCGACATTTGCCACTATTTTTCATACTTTACTAATAGGGTTGTCATTTAAGCAAAAATGTTTAAATCCTGCTTCGAAAGTATTGGCGACTTTTTTTTTGAAAATTCCCCAAAAGTCACCAATTGATTTCGCCCGAAGGTATAATTCACGATGAATGAATCAGCAAAGGAAGCCCGTGAAAGGCAAACGGTAGCGAGGTAGGTGAATTTGCGTCACACTGGAGCAACACAACGGGCTATTGGCGACTGTCCATCCTAACGGGAAAGATCCGAAGACTACACCTATCATTTTGAATCACTGTCAGATGACCAGGTCAACACCTGAGCTGGCACTCCACTCTCCAACGTGAAGGTGAGGACATTTGAGGCCACGAGAGGTGTTGACCTCGTCATATGACGTGGTTCGAAATTAGGTACTGTCCTCGGATTATCATTATATTCGGGATGAATCCGTCGCCAATAGTTGGTTGTGTTGCTCCAGTGCGACGTTAATTCAACTACCTACCTACCTGTGCCTGAGTATGTTCCGTTGAAATGTACCGCATTGCATTTTTGCATTGAGGATGCTTGAGGAAATATATTGAAGTTGTTATAATCAGCGGACTTCATAACAAACTGGAAATAAATCTGCCATGATTTTCTAGCGCTGTCTTCTGCTATGTATCTGAAATATATGGGCGAATTGTCCTTGGTTGAAATATATCTGAAATATATGAAATAGAACCCTCAAGATATGAAAAATAAGGCTCTTAATTTTTCTTTTGACAAGAGTGGGTAGCTAGATAATTGAATTAACGTCGTACTGGAACAACATACGGGCTATTGGCGACGATCCGGGTTCAATCCGAAAGGGAAAGATCCGAGGACAACACCTTGTAAATGTGAACCACGTTTGCATGACATGACAAACTGGAAATAAATTTGTCCTAATTTTCTAGTGCTGTCTTCTGCGATGTATCTGAAAGGTAGCCCTAAAAATAACCTTGAATAGACTCTTATTTTTCTTTTGCTTGAAGAGTGTGTTGTTGGTTTGATTGGAGGTTTGTTGGTTGATTGGATTGAGTTTTATGGTGCAAGGGCCATATTTGGTCATGATGCACCAGACACAAGACAGACTATCAAGGAATGGAAAAACATACACAAGGCAAGTTTTACTGACGCAGAAAAGAGAAGTACGCCGATGGAGAAGCATGGTCCGCCTACAACTCGTATGTTGCTAGCACAGTGGGCACACCCATACATACTGAGATACGACTGTCCCTTGAAAAGTAGGAAACCATGAAAAAGGAGAACATATTCCACACACTGCGATAGCCTTTCTTTTTCTATAACAGCATCTTCCAAAAGTCTATAATGATTCGATATCGACACTTTGCGGCATTAGCATCTAATTTTCGATCACTTACGTTTTCTATTTCCCGACTCAACCGTTAATTACTCTTCCAATTAAGTGGAGGCCGTTTCTGGAGGGGAGCGTTGCCATTCGCTCAAACACAATTACGCGTTCCGTTGCTTGCCCAGGGGCCATCGATCCCCAGCTGTGGCGATAGCAGTTCGAACAGAAATATTTCGCATCGAACCTCTAGGAAATCGAATAATAGTGAACTTGACCACTAGCAGCGCTGGCAGAGTAATGAACTATAAGGGTCATTTCCAGACCACCCTCCTTTCCACCCCGGGCTGAGTAATTTATGTCGGATGCGAATGGCTTGGTGGTGGTATTGATTTTTTGGGGTCGCTCTCCTGGTACCAGTGTATTGTAGTAGCTTATTTTTGTAGGGTGTTGCAACATTCTCGGTTGTTTATGTAGGCCTTTAATTCCAAAGGCGTAGCTAAAGGGTGCCCCGGGCCTTTAGGGGTAGCATTTCAGAAATGCCACCCCTAAAGGCACCGGCGTGTGCAAAGGGGTGGCATTTCATAAATGTTTATTAAAAAGTAGAATTCTTGGTAGAAAAGTTGGAAGAATAGCGGATTAGTAACTGGAGGGTTGCGAGTTCAAAACTCGATCCAGCCAAAGATCGCCGTGTATACTGGGGATGGTGCTCTCTCAAGGCCTAAGTGCTCTCTCAAGTGCCTCTCTAAATCTCTCAAGGCCTCAAATGTCCTCACGTTGGCGTGGTGTGAAGTTTGGAGAGTGGGGTGCCAGCTCAGGTGTTCTCGTCATCTGACCGTTGTTCAATATTACTAAGCGTTGTCCTTGGATTTTTCCCTTCGGAATTGATCCCGGATCGTCGCCAATGGATGTGTCGCTCCAGTGCTTTGTACTCTGGAAATGTAATACTTATTGCCCTTTGTGTTGCTCCAGTGCGACATTAATGAAGTACTTACCTGGTAGTACGTTAATTAAGTACCTACCTGCCTCAACGAGGTATCTACCAATAGCAATACTGACCAGATCTTGATGGACCAGATATCTCGTCATAAGAAAATACTGACCAGATCTTGATGGACCAGATATCTCGTCATAAGAAAATACTGACCAGATCTTGATCTCGTCATCATAAAAAAATAGGCAATATCTTGATGGGCAAGATATCTCTGTTAGCAAACTTGGTTAAATCTTGCCAGGACGAGATATCTCTTCTAAATCACTTGAAGGGTTAAGCAGAATTTTGTCCTAGTCACAAATATTTCCAATGCTATACGTGTGTGAAGTAAATGTTTTCTGTACTTCATTATTAGAAATACAACGATTAAAAGTCAATTCTTCCTTTCACGTGATACTATTCAGATAGGTCGGTAGTTGAATTAACGTCGCACTGGAGCAACACGACGGGCTATTGGTGACGATCCGGGATCAATTCCGAAGGGAAAGATTCAAGGACAACACCACGTAATTTTGAACCATGGTCAGATGACGAGGTCACCTGAGCTGCCACCAAACTCTCCAAACTTCCATACCATGCCAACGTGAGGACATTTAAGAGCGACGTCAATATAGATCTTAGACTTTCCTTTTGCTTTGTACCCCAATTATATAGCCCATTGTCGAATTTTCGGAAATTGATCTTTTTGTCTGTCTGACCAAAAGATCTATTTCGAGTGAAGTTTAAAAACAGACGAACATTCTTGTCATTTGCTAAAGCCAGTATCTGCATGATTGATTTAGCTTATTGAAACTGCTTATACAGGCTGAGTCTAAATTGTTTTTACAAAATAAGAGGGGTGATAGTACCCAATCATACGAGCAATAATTACCATGGAACATAGGGTCGCATTCCACTCTGAGAGGCAGAAAAGAGTAAAGTCGAAACGCGTCGAGCATAAACAAGTCATCGCCTCTGACGTCGTTTTGTACCACTTCTTGAATGCCACATATCCCGCACGATGGATCGGACGTGGCGGACCTGTGGCTTGGCCTCCTCGCTCACCGGATCTCAACCCACTAGACTTTTTCTTCTGGGGGCACATGAAATCTTTAGTGTACCAGACGCCTGTGGCTGAAGATCTCGTAGCGAGAATCGGTGTTGCCGCAGACAAAATGAACACACCACCAGGAATCTTCGAGAGCCAGTCATTCCTTCGCCGGTGTGAACTGTGCAACGACACTTTCAGCACTTGCTGTGAGTATCAATCAATCCGATTGTGCAACTTTTGGAATCGTTCATTCGCTTTCCCAACACTGTTGTAAGTTCATGTTGAAATTCTAATTTGACTCTTTTCTGCCTCTCAGAGTGGTGGAATGCGACCCTATGTTCCATGGTAATTATGGCTCGTCTGGATGGGTACTATCACCCCTCTTATTTTGTAAAAACAATTTAGACTCACCCTGTATATATACTGTGTTGATACACTATCGGAGATTTAATCCGATTTAATATTTGATGACGGACGTTCATTTGAATAATTTCAATCATTTTATTTCTCAATTCAACAGCACTCGTTACTGCGACGAGTGATCTTTGCTGACTCTTGTAGTTCATACTGCGAATTCTTCTATTAAAAACTTTCCTCCCAGTGGTACATTTATTTTTTGTAAGTAATGGATAAAAATATCGATAACAAACTTTAGTAAAACAGATAATAAAATTTAATAAAATGGAAACAATAAAATTTAATAAAATGGAAACAATAAAATTTAATAAAATGGAAATAATAAAATTTAATAAAACAGATAATTAAATTTAATAATTATTTATTTTTTAATTACTTTAATTGATTTATAAAATTTAATAAAATAGGTATAATGAAATTTAATATAGCGAAAAATTGACGGCTGAAACTTTGCATAATCGTATTAAAAGTCATTCTGAAGCGATTCTCAAAAAATATATCAAGATTGCTGTTCATATTTTTCGATAAAACTTATTTATTTTTATGAACTATCCAACATCGACGTAATTAAATAGACGAATCATAGAAGCGGAATCGCTGTCGTAAGATCTCAGAAGTGGTGGTCATGTGGGCTGGGGAATCGGCGATTGGTAAGCTAGTGCTTTTTAACGCACAAGAGTAAATTAGCTTTTTGATGTGAAATATGAGTAACGAGAGAGACGCTTTGTCATCAATAGATATTAATTAAAAAAAGGTCAGATCCTATGCTCGGGTCTTTTTTACGTGTTTTTGCGTAAAACTTATAAAAAGACCAAGTCTGAAGTTAACCCTCCAAGTGATTTCGACGAGATACTTCGAGCATCAAGACATGACTAATTTTGTTTCTGGACGAGATATCTCATTAAGGTATTGCTAATTTTTTGATGAAGACGAGATCAAGATCTGGTCAGTTTTCTTGTAATGTCAGTATACCTCGTCTATCAAGATCTGGTCAGTTTTCTTGTAATGACAAGATACCTCGTCTATCAAGATCTGGTCAGTTTTCTTGTAATGACAAGATACCTCGTCTATCAAGATCTGGTCAGTTTTCTTGTAATGACAAGATACCTCGTCTATCAAGATCTGGTCAGTTTTCTTGTAATGACAAGATACCTCGTCTATCAAGATCTGGTCAGTTTTCTTGTAATGACAAGATACCTCGTCTATCAAGATCTGGTCAGTTTTCTTGTAATGACAAGATACCTAGTCCATCAAGATCTGGTCAGTTTTCTTATGACAAGATACCTCGTCGAGAACTATCAGGAGGGTTAACCCTCCTGGCGGTTGTCTCGACGAGATATCTCGTCATTAGCAAAACTGACCAGATCCTGATGGACGAGGTATCGTCATTAGAAAAAAATGACCAGATCTTGATCTCGTCGTCATAAACAAAATAGACAACATCTTGATGACGAGATATCTCGTCAAGAAACAAAATTGGTCAGATCTTGATGGTATCTTGTCGAAACTACTTGGAGGGTTAATGGAAAAAAGGAAACATCCAAGATCTCTCCAATTGAGAAGAAGCGTGTTTGAAATTACGAGCGTCTTCAATGTAGCTCTACGTTGTAATTTCATTGACGATATATTTGGGCAAACTCTCTTTCGCTCTTCCAATGGGGACACCTATAAAAAACATCGCAGCCCTTTTAAAACAAAGTCCTTGTTGACTTCTTTCGGCAAGTTGCTGGAACTTAAGTGGAGGGAGAAAAGAAGATGGGATAAACTTGGATGCGAAACTAAAAGCTTTTCCCGAAATTGCTTTTTTTTGCTGCCTTTGTAATTTTATTACTCGTTAGATATAAAAAGTAGCGAAATTTCACTCCGATATATTTTTCTATTAGCGAGGGCTGGTGTATATGCATTGAAGGATTGCTTCTATAGCGGATCACCCTCGTACTTATAGAAGAGTAAAAAGTCGCGTTCCTTGAAATTGAATTTACATGTGTTTTCTCCATGTCATCAACGAATTTTAGTGTCGGGGATATTGAATGATCCCACCGCTGTCATCATTTATTGTTGTTGGACAGATCGTTGTTGTTGGACAGATTGTTGTTGGACGGAGTGTTTCCTGGTGATCTCTTAAGTCCGCTCCTAATTGAACTAGAGATGAAGACTATCTCATCTCAGCTCTGGTTCTATCTCGTCATCTGAATGTGTTTAAAAAATTACGAGGTGTTGTCCTCGTAATTGTATCCGGACCGCTGCCAATAGCCCGTTGTGTTGCTCCAGTGCGACGTAAATTCAACTCCCTACCTACCTTTTATGAATGGGACTTGTTCCCTTGAGAACTAAATTTTACTGTGCAAAAATGTGCACATATGAAGTGTATTCCTCCTAAACGGATTCATAATCTTTATCGAATATATTTCAGGAAATTTATTTAAAAAAAATGAATATATAAAATTATTAGTATTAAATTGCAAATTAAAATATCAACGTAATGGAATAAATTCACTATTAATTCAACCCTTTTGGCAGCGGTGGGCTTTTCAAGCATATTTGAAATGTTGAAGCTAGATATACAAATATTCTAGGTATGTTAAGGGTTTATACCTAGTTGTAACTTTCAAAAAGTCAACTTTTCAAAAGTAGCATTTTCCCTTTTATACATTATCTTGAAAAATATTCAGTTAAAATTTTAAGTTGATCCGATCAATATTCTCGAAGTTACACGCACTTTTGTGAAGATGTCTCAGACAGTTGTTTTTGAAACTCTAAACGCGTTTTTCTCAAACCCGTTTTCAAAGTCGGTGATCTGAAAACCGCTGAACCAATCGTTCCAAAATTTTTACTGCCTTTTCTTAACATAATTTACTAGTCTTTAATCGCTCGATTTTTTTTCCCGATCAATATTGTGGATTTTATAAGCGAAGAAATGCAATTTTCCTCTTAAAAATCGAAACTATATCATCTGACAGCCGCCGTTTTGTGAAAAATTAAAATTTAACTTATTCGTTCGATTAAGTACTAAAACAACTTATAAAATAAAGCTTTTTATTTATTTTTTTATTTCAGATAATCCAGTTCGGAGATATCTTGATAACCGCAAAACGTCTTTTTTAAAAGACCCTCTCGGAGATCGGCTGTAACTAGTGTAAAAGTCGATATTTTTTATAAAAAATTTGTGATAACGTCTTCAATATATGTTGTTTCAAATGTAAAAAGTTTCATTTAAATATATATATATATATGCATCTTCACAAAATATTCGTGTAAAATCGTGTTTATTTTTGCCTTGCAACTAGGTATAACCCCTTAAGGCTGGTAATTATCCTGTCATTTCATGTTCTGATGAGGAGAGATGAAAATGCACAGCGAGACAAAAGTGATTGTCTCACCGTCTGTTGAGAATATTTTCTGTGGTATTTTAATTACTAAATTGGCTGAAATGCGCATGCGTATTCTGTAACGAAACGGAGTACGCATGCTCATGTCGTATGTTTAGTCGCTTGCTCCTCCAGTATGTGGCCAGGCCACACATTGGTCCAACATTAGTCCTTAATTGATTGAAATACGCATGCGTACCGACGTGTTTTCTGTACAGAAACGGAGTGCGCATACGCATCTCATGTTTTGTCGCTGTTCTTCTAGTGTCGCCGGGCGAAGGAATAATGGCTACTTTCCCACTTTCAAACTAGCTCGTGGAGCACAGCAATGTGAAAATCGTCTGGCTTCGTGAGTGGTTGAGAAGTTTCCTGTTGTATCGAATGAGAATTGTCCGCGGCAATAGAATATGCGGGGTTTAGAATCCCCACATATTCTATTTCACAGATATTCTTCGGTAGCAGTCACAGTCAGAACTGTTACTGTGAAATCACTATTAGTAACATCACTACTTGCTTGTGTGTGTCCAAAAACGTGACAGAAAAACATTGCTTGGCGCAACTCGGCCAACCCTTGCACACACAAACTAAATACAAGAGGTGCAACCCTAAATTTTTCCATTTTGTCTCCTTTCCTCCCCCTGGGGTGCAAACGACTGTGTTGTCGCTACTCAACCCCCCTATCGTTGTGTTGTCTCCGGAACTACAACACCTGTCAAGAGGGGATTTCCCAACTCCATCAGCGATCAGGGATATATCGCTCGGTTGAGGATAAATACCCCCGGATACCCCCAAAGAACGGAGCTGGGGTAGGTTTGATAGGTATATTGCATCTTTTTTCCCACTCGTCTCGGGGTTTCGTTTTCTCCGCCCTACCAGCGAGAGACAAGAGATCCTCACTTGCATTTTCAATGGGGGTTATGCTGTGTTAGTGGGAATTTGTCTGAGGAGAAGCGAGTTTATCCTTCTAAACCGTTCCAAAGGGATCGAGCAGAGGAAGAACAGCGCGGTTGAAAGATTCTTTTGTTCGGTTAGAGATTCGGAAGGAATTGGTTGTGTGGAAGGAGGTGTTTGTTGTGCGTAAGGAATTGAATTTCGTATGAGAATAGATCAAAAGATTTTTTCGAAACAGATTCAGGAATCTGTTCTACGGAACAGGAATATATTTAAGAGCATTTTGAAATTTATTGGATGGATCAGTTCGGAAATTGATACTACAGTGCATAAATTTATTCTAGAATATTTCTGAAATTCGTCCAGCTTTTAGGATCAATGCTTTATACGAGAGCGGTACAGAAGTTTGAGAAAAAAGAAGTTGTATGAGAGCATACATAAATTGCACAAATGTATATAAATGTGTGTGAAAGCAGAACAGAAATTGTATCAAAACAGAACAAAGGGTTGTGTCAAACCCGCGAAGAAATTTAATCAGGAAAGCTCTGAAATATGTATGATTGGTTGGTTGGTTGACAGTACTGGAGCAACACTATGAAATTTATATGAAAGCAGTTGAAAATGTATTCTGAAAAATTGAAAATTATTGAAACGAATTTTCAATTTCAACTTTATTTCGGTATTCCAGAGCTGTTGGCTACAATTCCACGGTGTTTTCTATTTGCATTTCGTGTATATAGAAGACACCGTAAAATCGGATCACCGTTCGAAGTTGTAATTGAAAATTCGTTTTAACAGTTCATAAATTTATATACGCATCTTACATAAATTTGTATGAGAACACAGGTTTTCGATAATTGAATTTAAATATGCGAACGATGTAGAAATATATTTGATAATAGTACAGGAAGTTTATGAGAAAAGTATATAAATATAAGTAGTAATGTTAGAGATGTGGGAGCACTCGAGTGCTAAAGTGCTCGTGGTACCCCTTGCACTCGATTCTGTCTTGTATTTGAATACAGTAGTATTCATCAAAAGCATTTGATCACGAAAGTATCCATCGCAGGTATTCGAATACCAAAATACTCGGATATCAAAGTATTCATTCGAGTACCAAAGTATTTATTATAGGTATTCGAGTACTAAAGTATTCATCTCAGATATTCGAATACCAAAGTACTCGGAAACCTAAGTATTCATCCTAGGTAATGCTTAAGTATTCGAATACCAAAGTAATCGAATATAAAAGTATTCGAATACCAAAGTAGTAGTATTGCATTGTATGAGGATCCATGTTGATTATGTGTCAAAAATTATGGTTTACATGTCGAATAAATAACAATACCACGATCCACTGGTTTTCCCTTGCAATGAGTTCAAACTTTGATCCACTATGTCACAATTCCAGTGCACGAACCACAATGCTGGGAAAATCAAAACAACGGAGTGTTATTTTAATAGTAGCCTAAAAGAGCAGTTGGCTGATTCTTTCTATCGAGTAATTGTATATGTATCCGAATTTGATACTTGAAAGTACTCTAATACAAAGTATTCGATTCTTAAATGTACTCTCGATTCTGCCAGTCATTTCTAAACTCTCTATCCGAATACTTATTCGATACTTGAAAGTATTCGAATTCAAGTATTCGATTCTTAAAAGTACTCGATTTTGCTCATCTCGAGTATGTATATAAGAGAATTCTATACTCCTGAAGTAGATTCATTCGGCTTCTCGCGTAATCTTCCTTATAGTCTATAAACCAAGAGTAAGAACACGTAAAATCCGAATTTATCACTTTTAGAACGACTTCTTTAACCCAAAAATGTAATTAATTTTTTCCTGCTATAATCGTTTTTAAAACTGACGGAAATCTGTTGAATCTCGTTTTGGTGTGGCCTTTTTCTTTCGTTAGGAAAGGTAAGATAGACATCTTTTATCTAGATTCTGTCATTTCCACTTAGTGGGGAGGAGGGTAGTTGATGAATGTCTCCTTCAAAAGCTGAGTGGACCCCCAAGACTAATGGACTGTGGAGAGTTTTTCACCATCCTGCACTCTCGTTACGCATTTAAACCCCACTGAAATGTCTCCCAACACTCATTTTAACCTATTACCCATTTTCTTAGTTCTTGTAACAAGACGTAAATTTCTTGGCAATGATCTTTTCATTTCTTTGAAAAATCGCGGATTATTGTCCAAGAGAAGAAACGAGAATTTTCTTATAAACGCATTAAAATACTACCATGCATTATATTTTTTATTCGATGAATGAATAAGTAAATGAAAAAATCATAAGTTTAAAGATGCTCGTACTTATGAGGCTTTCATTAGAAAAAGAAGTGAACATTTCAGTTCTTTTTGTTCTCTCAGCTTTTCTATAATTTTGCTCCAAGTGTCAATTATTTACTTTGACAATTTATTTTCGAACTCTTTTTTTATATATCGAAGAGTTCGAATCCAATTAAAGACCATCGTGTACGAAAGGGCTGGTGCACGTTAAATCTGTCGTTCCTTCAAACGTCCTCACTTTGGCGTGGTGTGGAAGTTTGGAGAGTGGGATGCCAGTTCAGGTGCGACCTCTTCTGACTGATTCAAAATTACGTGGTGTTGTCCTCGAATCTTTCACTTCGGGTTTGATCCCGGACCGTCGCCAATAGCCCGTTGTGTTGCTCAAGTGCAGCGCTAATTAAATACCTACCTACCATAAATTATATGCAGAAATGGGGCATGTGTTTTTTATCATATACGTATCTAGACAGTGATACTGTGACCTGTGGCAGTGATATTATCAATAATACATGAAAAATGTACCATGATTTCCAATAAAAACTGAAAATTATAAACAATAGATTAATTAATCGATGAATAAATACATAAATGAATAGAAAATCATAAGTTTGAAAACGTACTTCTGAGTCCAACATTAATAAAAAAAGTAAACATTTAAATTGTTTTTATATTCTGCTCATTTCACCAATTATGCTTGAAGTGTGGATTATTTATTTTGAGATAATATGTAGTTATACAGAAGCTGTTCGGACATTTTTTAATGATTTTGATGAGCTGTAAAAAAAATTGTATGCTACAAAATAATTTTATTTTCACAGCAGTTAAATAGTTAAAGTATAACTTATCGTCTGCTAACTCAGAGTTTTGTTTACTTTCAAAATGGCGCTTTTAAATAAGCAATGGATGGAAGGCTATGTTTTCGCTCTTTCCGAAGAGAATTATGCTTATTCAATTATTCAAAAACGCTGTAAAAGTCATGGTTTTTCGATTTCTAAAGGTACGATAAGTAATATTAATGAGAAAGGAAAAAAAACGTAAAAGTGGAAAAATACTCCCAAAAAAGTATCCGAAAAAGAATTAATTTCTGAGAATATTTGTAAGGTAAGTTTTAATTTGTTTTAATTTTAAAAGAGAATCCGCCAAATCAAAGGACTATAGCAAAGAGAATTTTCTCTAAGAGATTTATGATTTTTTGCCGGTTTTGCATATAATGGAAAATTAAAAGTAAAAAGAGGGGAAAAATGTAAAAATCAACTCCCACATATTATCAAGACCATATCTTATCCCCAATATTCTAAAAAGAAATACCATATCTTTACCCACAGTGCCAACAAACAGTAGAACTGCATCAAGGTAAAGCAAGCAGCCACACATCTAAATTGACTATTAAATTCTTGGAAAAAATGGAACAAGAAACTGGTATCAAGTCTTACTGATATTCCTGCTAAATCTCCAGATGTTTCACCCATGGACTTTTGTGCTTTTGGACTTTTAAAAAGGGCATTATCGAAACGTCGACCGAAAATCATTCAAGGACTGGAAAACTGGAACAAGAATGGGACAAAATACCACTGTCGATACTACAAAAGTCATTATTATCATGGGAATTAAGGTGTAGAAAGATGGTTAACAATAAGGGCTATCAAATGGAACATTTAAAACACAAAAATTTCATGTAAAAAAATTGAGCTTAGTCCATTAAAATCGTTCAAAAAATGTCCGAACAGTCTCTGTATTCGTGTTGACCTCAAATAGTTCGTTTTAATATATCCCAACCAATAAGTTTAATGTGTGCTCTGCACAACTATGTACAGAAATATGGGGATGTGTTCTTTTCATATCTAGATTTCATCTTGGAAATATGAAAACTGTATTTTTATTGATTTTTAATAAAAACTAATAATTAAATAATTTCTATAAAACAGTGCTTATATATTCAGAATGACATACAAAATAAGCTTTAGGTTCATTTCTGCAATCAATGAACTTCAATTTTCTGAAAAATGAGGTGTTAAATAGAAAATTATCGAATATTCTCCTAATTTTGATGTCTAGAGAATATTCTCATTCTTGGAGTCTACTAATAACAACTCTACTTGTAAAAATTGATGACTCGCCAGCGATGGGAATCCTCACAGCATCTCTTTGGTAACCCTATTTTTATAATCTCTTTAAATTTTTTGTTAATGTATTGAATTGAAGAATTGATTGAGAACATTAAAACTTTTACTGTCGTAGTACTAAAATATATCGTTATGAACTTAACAATGCTATTTCTAACAAGGTTATTTTCGTAACTTGTTAAAGATTATTTATTGGGAAATTTGTTTTACGATTGAATTTGTTATCGACAAATGAATAGCGTTAAACAGGGATCTTTTTTCCTTAAAAACAATCGGATAACGGTATTTGAATAAACAAAGGAAAATAAATTATTTCTGTCAAATAGTATAAAGATACATTCATTGCCACGAAATAAATTACTGTAAAGACATAAACTGTTACCTTATCAAACATGGTAAGGTATGTTGCAAAGTTTGGTTTTAACGTAAAGCTTTAACATAAATTGTTGGTATCTTAATTTTTTTGCATCGTTAATATGTTATTTGTATCATTTCGTCCATAAATTCAAGAGAATGAGGTTCGGAAAGTTCGGCCATTTTATTTATATTAATTCTCTATGTTGTAAAATCCGTAATGAAAACACTTATTTTCTGCATTACAAAATGGTACGTGTTTTGGTATTTGTTTCGGACTTTTCAAATTTGATCCATATTAACAAAATGATTTTATTTTGATGCTGGAAGATTTTGTTCAACGTTTTAAAAACAAGATTCAAGAGCAAATTTATTGTGTTAATCTTAGATGCTATTCTTGAGTTAGTCACACGAAAATCGTACCATCACCGAAATGAATTTTCTTTCCACAGGTTTCACTATGTGGTGGTGCCATCTATGTGCCCAAATTCGAAATAATATAGAAGTGGATATTTTGAAATGTAGAAATTTGATCTTAATATATATGTTCAGTGAAATTGAACATTTTTATTCAACATTGGATTGAAGCTATATTAAAAAAAGTATTGCGGATTTTAGGATACTCTCATGGGTATGCCATAGATAAAAGGATCCTATACTGTCTAATAAAGAAAAAATAGTAATATATTCATGAATATTTCATTGCAACCGCAAAAGAACTGTGTTGTTTGTATAATTAAAAACTTAAGAAACAACAAAGTTTCTCTTGCATCTTCCTGACATAAAGTTTAAATATTAATACTTAAATATAATAACACTAATAACATCTATTATTAATAAATATATTAGTATAAAATATTAGATTGAAACTCATATTTCTTGAAATTATTGGAAGTTTTTTGTCGAAATATCACCATCAACATGTCGCACCAACGTATATAGGTTACTTGGTTTACTTTTTCCAAAAATTTAGTTATTAAAATTTAAGAAGTATTAAACATTATACGTCTGTTTGGTATCAAGAGATTTTTTTGTGAATTTCAATCCGAAGCATTGAGAAATAATGTTTTATCTACATGTGTATTTCATAAACGTACGTAATACAGAAATGGACATTATTTGTTCATTTGCCAAATGTCAACAACGTTTATAAACAATATAAAATCGACGTTACGGGATTCATTCGCCAATCATGTCGCTTGGTTTAAATATACTTGATTTAAGATGCATACACTAGAAAACACGAAAATCCACCAGAATATCGATGCTTTTTTTATTAATCCAAAATATTGTCCAATTCCCTAGCTTTCAAACGAAACCAAGTTATTGTAAATATTCGAAATAGTTTTCGTTAGGTACTGTCACCATGTACAGACATGTTTCCAAAACTTTAAACTCGATTTCTGAAGAACTGTTTTTGCAATAGGATGCTTTGTTCAAACAGTGATAACTCAACAATGAATTGATCTATTATAATTGTTTTTGTGTCATAATCTATCTAATACAGTGGCTGTCTCAGTCAAAATTATTAGTTCAGAAATGAATTTTTAGTTGATTTTTAAGTGTCAAAATTCCTGAAAAAATCTTGATATTTTAGACTTCCTTGGTGAAAAAAAAATTGTAAAAATACCTATTCTCTCTAGCAACTATTGAGGGTCAAAACATGAAAAATAGTATAAGAATGATTTCCAACAGGAATTGTCTTTCTGAACAAATTATAATTTTTGTTAATCTGTTTAAAAAGCATGCTAATTAGCTAATCATATCTACATTAGGTAATTAGTGATTAGTTTAATCTAAATTTTTCACACGGAAATGTGAGCATAAACCAATGACCTATTGTAGAAGAATTGGATTTTTGAAGTCAAAATTTAAAAAAAAATCTAGTTTTTACGTACACCTTAAGCTGTGGAGCTTCATAATATTGCTAAAACTACGGGATGAGCTCTAATGAAATTCTTTAGCAGCATGATGCAGAGGGGCAATGAGAAAGTATGGAAGATAGGAAATAGAAAGATGGATAGAGATCAGCGGCAGAAAAGAATGAAGCTTTAGCGTCAAGAATGGTGAATCGTCCTTGAACAAGGGAATGTTGGGCTGCCACAGGAAACTGAGAGGCGACTTTTTGCAACTATTTTTCAACCCTGCTGACTAGGAGTATGTTTTTAAGCAAAATCGTCTCACACAAGAGGTACTAAATTCAAAATTTTGACGACTTGTTTTGAAAATTCACCAAAGGACAACGAAAATTTAATCCCTTTCTTAACTAATAACGGACGAAAAACAAGTTTTTAGGATTTTTCTTCTGGGAGAAAATTTCCCAAGGGACGCCAATTTCGAAGCCTTGGCGCCAAACCGTGTCAAAATTGAAAGAAAAACATCGGAATCTGTGTTTGCTAAATTCCCATAAAAACCTTATTAAAAAATTAATTCTCCGCGGTAGTCCGGTTGGACGAGTACGGATTAGCAACCGGAGGATTGCGAGTTCGAATCCAACCAAAGACCGTCGTGTACATGTGAGGCTGGTGCACGTTAAATCTCTCAAGGCCTCAAATGTCTTCACGTTGGCGTGGTGTGGAAATTTGGAGAGTGGGGTGCCAGTTCAGGCGTGATCTCTTCATCTGACCGTGGTTCAAAATTACGTGGTATTGTCCTCGGACCTTTCCCTTCGGGTTTGATCCCCGACTGTAGCCAATAGCCCGTTATGTTGCTCCAGTGCGGCGTTAATTAAATACCTACCTACCTAAACAATTAACTACCTACCTACCTACCTACCTAAACAATTTAGTTTTTTTAATTTTAAAATTTCTAGGTGAGAGTTTCGACGTCTGTTTCATACTTAATCAGCACATTTTGTGGTTTATCCGATTTGTTTTGTATCTTATCAAATTGCTACTAGGATAGAGTTAAAAGAGGAGGCTTTTTGCAACTATTTTTAGAAATTTTTGCTACTAATGCAATCATTTCACAAGTTTTTTGGCTGTGGCAGTCCTGGGAATGGGAAGAAATTGAAGTAGAAGTTCAGAATCTAACTGAAAAAATGACAGGTGTGCTTTTTTTGCCATGCATTTTATTGGAAATAAGAATTAGCACCAGTAAAATTAAATTTGGAGATGTGTAATCCATTCATGTGAATTCATTGAGATTCATTATAAACGGATTGTTTGGGTAGAGGGGGTAGTTGCTGACAAAGGCCCAGTTCCTTTGTCAGCAACTACCCTCTCTAGGGGTAGGGTCAAGAGAGAGGCTCGATCGCTTTGGTGTGCTTTATGGAGGAACTCTGGAATTAATCGCCATCTTTTTCAATTCCAGAGTGAGCTGAATGACGTCCATTACTCCCGTTGTACCCCAGGCCTACTTGAATCTTTTTCACCTGGCTGACCCCAACAAGTGAATTGTTTGCCTTGATGAGGCAGAGACTTTGGACCATATCTTGTTCGATTTCACCGGAGAGAGCATTTTTAGAAAATTTGATCCATCTTCTATTCATACTGTTTTTTCATATGTTCCTTTTATGTATATTGCTGCGTTGGTTTGTAGAAGACATCGTGAAATCGGTGTTAACCCTCCAAGTGGTTTCGACGAGATACCTCGTCCATCAAGATCTGACCAATTTTGCTAATGACGAGATACCTCGTCGTCGATAATGCCGATAGAATTCAGAATGATGAAGATATTGCCGTTTTTTGATGATTAAGATCAGGTCAGCTTTTTCTAATGACGAGTCCATCAAGATCTGGTTAGTTTTCACAGTGACGAGATACCTCGTTGTGACTACCACCAGGAGGGTTAATACGCCGGACTTATCCATTGATGTAATTATAAACGGTAGGTATTTTAATTAACGTCGCACTGTAGCAACACAACGGGCTATTGGTGACGGTCCGGGACCCAACCCGAAGGGAAAGAACCGTGGACAACACCACGTAATTCTGAACCACGGTCAGATGACGAGGTCCCAACTGGTCTGGCACCCCACTCTCCAAACACCACGCCAACCTGAGGACATTTGAGGCCACGACTCCAGCCCCCTTTGTACACAACGGTGTTTGGTTGGATTCGAACTCTCAACCCTCCGGTTTCTGATCCGTTACTCTTCCAACCGGGCTACCGCGTCCCAATTATAAATGGATTTGAATAAGATGAGATGTGAGTAACCACTCTGTCAACAATTAAGAAAGTTTAGCGGATGCTGTGCTAAATAGATGGTCTGCTAGCAGATTTATGTTTCTGTAATCAGGATGCATTTTATCAACTGATACACAAGTACCCTACTTGAAAGGCTGAACAGACATTAGGTATCTGTTTCTTTTAGCTAAACTCTGACCTCTGATTAATCTCAAGTATTCCGGGTTAAATAAGCGTCATTATCAGCCTTCCAAGCACAGTATTGGTGAAATTATTGCTTCCGAAAAGATGGAATCGGGTCAAGTCTGAAGATAAACGTTGTGTCTCTCTGGCATGATCGAAGGCGTTGAGAGAAAACCGAATCGCATGCCACGTTCCACTGTCTTGTGACCCGTCGTTGAAAATTTTTATCTTCGCTATGTTTGAAATTGGCTATCTTTATGGAGCACGAGGGTCCTGTAACGATCGTGGCCAATAAAAAAGGGTTAGTTGAAAAATTCCTGTTGAATGTATTCTTCGGGTCAACTCGATTTTACAGAATACCCTGCAGATAAGGTATTAAGTCACAAGAGCGTAAATGCACTGCTCTGGTTTGCTAGTTTATAAATGGCGAAACTGCTATTTTACAATAACAGTGTTAACCGGTATTGTCATTTCGCGATAACAGAAAAAATATTAAACATTGAAAAACCTTCAAAACAATGATTAGTAACGATGTAAGAACTGATGCAGAAAATGCTTCGTCAATGTGAAAGATCGTTAATGGCCTTGCCACTGCAGGAAGATGTCCACCATCAATCAAGACAGAAGTATGCCACTTGAAGAGATTCGAGTTTAAAAATGTTGTTCTAGAATAGTGTAACCATTCAGCCTACTGAAATAAAAGGCCACTCTAATCGAGGCCATTTGCATACGAAATCTGTTCGAGCTTTTATTCTTTTAGGGGCGTCTCACCTTTTTAAAGTTGCTATTCTAGGTATGTTAAGATTGCTAAACATAAATTTTTCCACATTTGATATTCTGTTGTCTAGAAATGCTCTAAATGAGCGGTGAGACACAAGAGAGCCCACCAATCCTTAATGAATTCTGTAAAAATGCATTCAAAGTATTATTTTTTATTACGGTAGATATGTAGGTATTGAATTAACGTCGCTCTGCAGCAACACAACGGGTTGGAGCAAAAAGGGATAAATATTCCTTTTATTTTTTGTAAATCAATGAGAACAATACATATTTTTTTGTCATATCGCCAAAAATAAATGCTTTGGATTGCCGCAGATATTTAGTAATTATTTTGTTTTCCATGAGATGAAAAAAGTAAATAGCTGATATAAGGTGACACATCTTCATCCTGAAATTAATTAAAACATTTTTGACACGGTGTCCTTCAAAAGATTAATCCACAAGGTATCCACCCTGATCAAGACATAAAAAGAAGTTATTCAATTTTCTCTCGTATTGTGAGGAATGCTCCAATTCCGATATCTGTCGTTGGAATTTGTAATTTACCGTTCGTTTCTTTTGTTCCGAAGACAAACAATTGCCTCTAAGTAATTTCCTACGCTCACAGAACTTCCTGTGAACGCTCGGATATCAGCAATCTACGTTCTTGCCGATCGTTGACTCGTCTCTTAATTACTGCTCCAATGCTGCACTGGAACAGTGTGCCTCTGTGCTTTGCTTGTGGTGGTGCTATTCTGGTTTAGCTCTTTGTATGGAATACGCCTTGTGTGGATGGAAGCGTGAGGCCCTGTGATGGTATCGGTAAAATCTTTTTATTTACTTGAAGCAGCGATTTTCAAACTTTTTCATCTTATGGCACACATAACTTAATAATTTTAATAAATCCCACCGCACATCATCATTAAGTAAGACCTAGCATCTGCTAGTTTCTAAATTGTTTATTTTTTGATGTCTCATGATACTTTAACTCTCCGTTAGTCGCACTGCTCCTGACTTATGTGCAGTGACTTTTTCTACAGCTTTGATACAAAAACTTTTTGTAGCAAGCCTTTTGGCTTGCCTTTTGTAGCGAGTTGTGACAGGCAAATGGAACCTAGCTTTATTAAGATTATGGCAACCTCTCGATTGTTTGAATCTCTTTTATTAATTTTTGTAAATCATTATCTTTTTCAATAAGTTTTATCCATAGGGGAAGTATAAAAGTAGCGTGAACCATGGTAACCTTTTTATGCGACCTGGATCATGTGACCAAAACTAGTAGTAACGTGATCCTTAGACTACTTCGTCTGCTGGGTGGAAACTGACGTTCATTGTTTGGTTTGTTCACGGAACGGGAGAAGACGCGTATCCATTGATTTATCATGATTGATCATCTGACAGTAGTAGACTTTGGTGATTTTGTTAGTTTTTGTTGTCACTTTAGAAATGCGCCTACCCTTTTGCATGATTTTCACTTTTTAACTAAACCTTTCCAGGCCGCGTGTAAAGGTGGAGAAACACTTGCGTCATTCACTAGCGTGTTTCACCCTAGAACAGGGGTGTCAAACTCAATTAAAACACGGGGCGTTTAATTCAACTGGTAAGATTCACGCGGGCCACATCACATTTACAAATTTTATTAAAATTATATTTTGAAGCGAGGATTCAGGAATATGGATAGGATAATTAAAACACATGTAATTAAGTGAATTTAGGGTAATAATTTATAATATTGCTATATAATTGCTTTTATTTAAACGTTTATTTAATTAGTGTATTTATAAAACTAAAATTTTTTTGCCGCAAACTTGCCAGCGCTTTCCTCCTACTGGTTTTCCAATATCTGGATTCAAAGACTGAGAACAGACAATCTTCATTATGGCAGATAGATGTTAATCTTGATCTGTAGGCCGTTTTATTTAATTTCATGGACGAAAATTATTACTCGCACATTTTTAACACGACGAAATTGTGTGTACGGTATTGCCTCGATCTCCCCTAATCTTCATAACATATTGTCCTGTTTCATTTTATTTCAGAGCATCGTGGGCCGCAAAAAATTACCTCGGGGGCCACATGCGTCCCGCGGGCCGCCAGTTTGACACCCCTGCCCTAGAGCATATGTAAAAGTAGAGCGATCAATGGTAACCTTTTTATGTGCCCAGGACCATGTCACGAAAACTAGTAGTAGGTGACCCTTTGACTACTTTCTTCTGCTGGGTGGAACATAACATTCATCATCTGATTGGTCCACTGAACGGTAGAAGACGCCCATCCATTGATTCATCATCGGATTGGTCTATGGATTCATCATCTGACTGTAATAGACTTTAGCGATTTCACCAGTTTCGTCGCCACTCTTGAAATGCACATTCACACACCTACCCTGCCATTAGACGTTGCATCGCCAAACGAGACGATAAAATGCAAAATGAGCCAAACAAGTCAATTTTTCGCATAGTCGTCACGTGACTACTAGTTGACATGGTGTGTTCACACTTTTTGAAGCTCCTCAATAACAATGCTCAGTCTACTTATATTTCGCGTCTATGGTTTTACCTGATCAATTGAGTATCAGCAATTCCTGTTATTTATCAAAATACCACGTGGTGTGTGATATTCTGATGCAGTGTAATGTTCTAAACGCTAGTGCTGTTCAGGTAAAATGAATACTTGAGATCTAAGTGTATCTTTTTGTGTCTTTCAGAAAGTGACTGGGCTGTTGACGACAACCACTCGATTGGCAACAACAAGCTAGGGGGAAGGGGTGGTGGAGGACCCCCGACTATTAGACGTAAGTTTCTTTTTGTCTTGCTTTTTTTGTTTGAAATCTTTACAGGGTACAGGTAACCCCCGTATAACACGGCACTTCTATAGCACGGATTCACTCTAACACGGTTCGAGAATTGGGAACATCCCCGTATAACACGGTGCTTTTTAATTTAAACGGTATAGCATGGGAATATCCTAAGAACTACACGCGCGGATATTATCTCGAGATAAGTTAAATGAAAGGTAACTTAGCTTAGAAGAGACATGGCGTCTCTCGGGGATACCCGCTCCTCATCAAAAAGAAAAAAGGGCAAGAACGCTTAACGCGTTTCTTTCTCGCAAAACTGCAAGGTCGTTGGACTGAGGCGAAACAAAAGAGAGCGTATTCTTCCTCTCCACGCTTTTTATCAGTTTTTCAGGGGGTCGCAAATCAGGGGAGATGGTCTTGTCAATCAAGGGAGCTGAACTTCCTGATTCGCTGTTTTTAAACTAGCTCATCTGTAATTTGTTAGACGGACACACATGACATGACGTAACTTTCTGGAAGATTTTTAGCATAGTTAATGAGCGTCACTGGAGCGGGGGAGAAAACGGAATTGAGAAATAAAGGACTTAAAAAATAAATGGCATCACTGATCTCGTGGCTGTCACTCAGAGGATGAGGATATCTTGCCAAAAAGAAAACACCCTCGGTTAATAGTGCTTAGTGATGACGAAGAAAACATTGTTTAATTCATATTAATATGTGTTACTTCTTAAGAAAATTTTAATAAAGATATTTATCTTAATTATGAAAATATAATAGCATGTTTTTTCATTTTTGGAACCTAACCTCCCCCCCCTTTTCGTTCTAGTTCTTTGTTTCGTATAACACGGATTTGCATAACACGGCAATTTTTTGGAACATAACTCCCGTGTTATACGGGGGTTACTTGTATTTGAAAACTTCGTCTAAAAACATTAGGAGTAAGTAGGGAACCCGACATTCCTCTTAAACGATATCAGGCTCGCATTCGCGACAGTTAGAGAGGAAAGAAACGAGACATAAACCCAGGGTGGAATCGAACCTGCTCCGCCTAGCACATCCGAGAGGCACTTGTGGACGTACATTCCTTATGAATATGGTTCCATTTTTGTTTTTCTTAACTTTTTACTGTTAGTCGAGGATGTTTTTGAAAGTATATGTCTGTCTGATGTCTAGAAATCCGTAGATTTGTTGAGGTGAAATTGTAAAGAGGGCATTGTCAATGCTTGGAAATTGTGGGCTAATTGTGAAATAAAGTTTGTGTTGGATTAAAAAAATTAATTAAGATGAAGTGGCGAAGCAAGACTTTCGTTAGATGGCGCCACGAATGCAACATCTCGTTAATTAATGACATCCGACTTTCGGGAATGAGAGTTCCATCAGACGTCATGCAGCACTCGATCTGATTTTATTTTACAGATTTAAAATTTTTATCGAATTTTGATTTCCCTTTGCAGCTGCTGTTTTTTTGTGTTTCCTGTTTATATTTTACTACCTATATGTCACTTCAACTATTGTGATTTGAAAATTTTCTGTCTTTAAGCTGTTAGTTTAATCAACAATAATAAGAAACCATCCAATGATGAATGGATAGGGCATCAGAAATCCCTGGTTGGTTTTTTGTGGTAAAAATAAAGACGTTAACCTCCAAGTAGTCTTGACGAGATATATCGTCCATCAAGATGTGACCAAGTTTGCTAATGACGATATATCTCATCATCAAGACATTGCCGATTTTTTTATGATGGCGAGACCAAGATTTGGCCATTTTTCTTCTATCTTGTCAGATGTCTCGTCATCAAGATTTGGTCAGCTTTGCTAATGATAAGATAACTCGTCGAGACAACCACCAGGAGGGTTGTTGTTGTCACCGAACTTAACCGAATATTAATCTTTTTTTACTAAGGGATGCTTGGCTTCTGGTTTCCTAGAACTCAGTGGTGGGGACAAATTCACAGTTATAACAGGGTGATTCGTAACTTATGGGACAAACTCCAAGGGGTGTTAGATCACACTAAAAGAATCGTTTTTGTATAGCAATGTATGGGCGCTTAGGCGCAAACAAAGAATTGCGCAGGAAATGAAACAAGTTTATTTACATCATTATTTTACGATTATTTATTTACAATGATTTTTTTACAATGACTGCTCAAAGGTACCACCACCAGCATCAATGTAAGCTTGGCAGCGTCGATGCATGGATGGGAGGACTTTTTCGCCACTAGACGGCACTGTTTGATTAGGGGCGCTTGAACATTCCTTTGCTGGAATCCGGTAGCTGAAAGGCGAGCTTGCCACGCAGCCAAGCTTGCATTACTGTTGGTGGTGGCACTTTTGAGCAGTTGTAAAAAATCCTTGTAAATAAGCCATTGTAAAATAATGATGTAAATAAACAGAATGTTTCATTTCCTGCGCAATTATTGTATTTGCGCCCAAACGCGTCACCTGCCCCATACATTGCCACCCAAAAATGATTCGTTTAGTGGGGTAGGTATTCAATTAACGTCGCACTGGATCAACACAGTTGGCTATTGGCGAACGTCTGGGATCAGACCCGAAGTGAAAGTTCCGAGGACAATACCACGTAATTTTGAACTGTCAGATGACGAGATCACACCTGATCTGGCATACACCTCACCAAACTTCTACACCACGCCAACTTTGGACATTGAGACTCCGACAAATTTAACGTGCCCCAGCTCCCGTGTATTGGCGACGGTCCGGAATCAATCCCGAAGGGAAATATCCGTGGATAACAACCTCGTAATTTTGAATCACGGCCAGATGACGAGGTTAACACCTGAACTGGCAACCCACTCTTAAACTTCCACACCATGCCAACCTTGGACATTTTAGGCCATGATAGATTGAACGTGCACCAGCCCCCTTTGTACATGACGGTCTTTGGTTGGATTCGAACTCGCAACCCTCTGGTTGCTAATCCGTTACTCTTCCGACCGCTTTTAGTTTCTTTTCGTGTGCTCTAACACTCCTTGAAGTTTGTCCCATGGGTTCCGTATATCTGAGTCGTTTGTTCTTGGTATGGGAGTTTTACACTAAAAACTGTCCAATTTAGTTTCATACGTAGTTGTAGATACAAGGTTATATCAAAAAGTAAGGTGAATTTGTCTCTAAAACTCAGAGTTTTTTGTGTAGCGAATTAATTTTTTTATATGTTGCAAGTACCAAGGTGATAGAAGTGTGACGGCTTGTAGAAACTTCTACGTCAACCCGTCTGGTGCTTAGAGCCAATCAAAGATGGCGCATCGACTTGAGCATTACTCCAAGGAGGAGGTGTCATTCGTTTTTTATGGGCCAAGGGGAAAAAACATGTGATATTCATCGAAAATTGTTTCAAGTCTATGGAGAGAGTGTTATGTCGCAGAAACAAGTGTACGTGTGGTGCAACGCATTTGCAAGTGGTAGGAGTACTGTGACAGAAGTGGCAGACCAGCAACGTCCATCATCGACACGAATGTGGCTGTCGTCGATGCCATGATTCGTGAAGACAGAAGAGTGAGATTGCATGATATTGCAAATGCATTGAATAGCTCATATGGCTCAGTGAGCAGTATTGAAGTGGGAAATTCTTGACCATCCTCCGTATAGCCCTGATTTAGCCCCTTCGGATTACCATTTGTCTGGACCCCTGAAGAAACACCTCCGTGGGCAGCGTTCCCATACACTGGAAGAGGCACAACACTTACCTTGTTAGGGAACCTGGAGCAAGATTTCTTTGAAAAGGGCATGTGGATGATTGGGTGCCACGTTGGAACAAATGCTTAGACCACTATGGTTCCTTTGTCGAATGATAGTGTGATACGATTTGTCAAACGTAATAAATGTTCATATATTTATCTCTGCACGTTTTTCTGTCAATCAAAAATGCACCTTACTTTTTGATACTCCTTGTGTGGAAACACTGTGATGCAGCACATTCCCGACGTTTGTTGAATCTCAAGTTATTTTTAAAGAATTGATTTTCCGTTCAGTTCCGCCTATTGTTTGCTATTATTTTCCTTTATTACTTTACCTCGAGAATTCCTGATCGCGTTGCCACAGCAACGAACGCTATTAAATATTTGGCTGCAGACGATCCGGGGCATGCGCCGAGCAGATGCCGGATGTTAATTGGATTTCCTGCTTTCCGGGAGAAAATGGGAAAACCGGCGTTGGCCATTAAAAAAGCCGGGAGTCTCGATTAAGATAATCAAGTGAAAAACATCCTTTGCAGCCTGGGGAGTGGCATGCAGGGGAGGGGTGAGTTTGGACCGAGAAATGCTGCTGCATTGTTTCTGAGCATCATCGATTTTTTTCTAAAATGTCTTCACTTCACTTCAGAGGGAGTGCACCCCCGACTTGATGTTACAAAAATGAATGCTCGATTTAGCTTAATTGATATAAATTGAAGTTTATTGATCCCATGATAAAAAATCGAAGACTGGTCAGGTAGGTAGTCGAATTGACACCGCACTGGAGGAACACAACGGGCTATTGGCGACGGTTCGGGATCAATACCGAAGGGAAAGATCCGAGGATAACATCTCGTCATTTTGGACACGGTCAGATGTGGTCAACATATAAGCTGGTACCCCACTCTCCAAACTTCCACACGACTCTAACTTTTGGCAGTTGAGGTCACGACAGTTTTCGAGCACCATCCCCCATGAACACGACGGACTTTGGTCGGATCGAATTTCGAACACGCAATCCCCGGTTGCTAATCCGCGACTCTACCAACTGGGCTCCCCTTTATTTAAAGAATAGACTCGTTCAAACGTGACTCTCCCGGGGGGGGGTATTTCAATTAACGTCACACTGGAGCTACACAATGGGCTATTGGTGACGGTCCGGGATCAATCCCAAAGGGAAAGATCCGAGGACAACACCACGTAATTTTGAACCACGGTCAGATGACGAGTGACTCTCCCGGGAACCGCGCTATAGCAACCTGCGTGTAATAGGCGATTCAGGTTCGATCCCCGTGTGTATTTCTCTCTAGAATGTCAGTAAAACTTACTTTGAACGTGTATGTCAGTAACTTGACGTTGTCTGTCTTGTGTTTAGCCAAGTATGGACATTGCGTCATTTAGCCCAATCAATTATATATGTTTGATAACTGTCTGAATGGTAAGGGCAGGTAGTTGAATTAACATCGCACTGGAGCAACATAACGGGCTATTGGTGAAGGTCCGGGATCCATCCCGAAGGGAAGGATTCGAGGAGAACACCTCGTAATTTTGAAAACACAGTCACTTGAGCTGGAACCGTATTTTCCAAACTTCCATACTACGCCAACGTGAAGATATTTGAGGCCACGACTGACTTAATATGCACCCACATAGACGGTGGTGTTAGGTTGGATCGATCGAGTGTCAAACTCTCAACCCTCCAGTTGCTAATACGTGATTCTACCAACTAGGCCACCCGATATTTTGAACGGAATAGAAAACTTTGAGTGGAGATTGGGCCTCTCCGAAATTATTTTCTTGATATATGTCTGGGGAACTTTGATATGTGGCACCCGGTTCAGGAGTTCCACTACTCAAAAAGTCCATTTTGAGTTTTTGAATGATTTGGAATGCCCCATCTTAAGTCCGTGTCTTGTCCCACGCCCCTGGGCCACTGGTGAGGGACATTCTTGATCATGGCGATCTTTTTAATAGAACCCTGCAATCGAACTTCCTGTATACCATTAATCAGCGACAGCAACGGACGCAACCCTCCCCAAAACATCCTCCGCCCTAAGTTAACAATACCTTCCCCCCCGAACGCAATATGACGTATCATTAAGCTAACAACGCGGACGAGCGCCGTTCATTAGTCACGACCCCGACTTCCGTTCACTTCAGTTGACGCCGCAATTAATCCCACGCCGGGAATACCCCCATTAGAGGGAGGAAAAACGGGATATGTGGACAAACAACTTTTCCCAAACACACAACAAGTGGCGCTGTCGATCGTTCTCCCGGATGCGGGGTGGAGCAGCGGCAGCCTGTTGGAGCCACGAGATCGAGATGGGCAACTGTCCGGTGGGGCTGAGACTGCACAAGGGCGGACAGAAGGGGGGTCGACGGAGGGTCATCAGCGTCAAGAAGCTCGAGAATGGGGTGTACACCAATGCGAAGGCCATCACCATCCGACCCCTCATACGACACAGTGGGATGCAGTACAGGAAAGGTAAGGACGGACAGACGCCATTTTGCATGTGTAGGGATTAGCACACATAAGCCCTCAGGGGCACGTCTCCCTTTAAGGTTTGTACTGACCCGAGGTACTCTAGTGATCTTTTCTTTTCCCATGGGGCCCAAGTGGGGTTATGGCCACCGTGCTAGCAACCTGTAGGCGGTGCAGGTTCGATTCCTGTCAGGTGCTATTCCACCCCGGGTGTAGTTCTCTCTTCTGTGTCAGTAAAACTTTAATTGTGTATGTATGTCTATTACTTGATATTCTGTCTTTGGCGCAGCATGGCCAAATATGGCCCTTGCACCATAACAAACCCAACAAACAACCGACCCATGGGGTATACAGTCGTTAGTAAACACGAGGGTCGCTCTCCCGGGATACCCAAGCGATCTTTTCATGCTTTTATCCCACTATGTTCTCAATCCCTCTTCCCCCTTTCTGGGGATTGATCCCGGACCGTCGCCAATAGCCCGTGGTGTTGCTCCATTGCGACATTAATTAAGTACCTCCTTTCTCGAGATTTTTTACTTGACGTTGTTTTGTGTTGGGCGCAGCTTGTCCAAATATGGCTCTTGCGTCATAAAACGGCAAAGCAACCAACTATGGCACACATAAACCAATTTACTAAAAGTAACAGACCCGCGTAAGATCTGCTTTTATTTTATTGCTCGCATCTATTGACGGCGTGTTGTTACTTACATTTTATACCTTACTAGCTGTATGGCCCCGCGTTACGGAGGACAACGTGTTAGTAAATACCTCCCTCTTGGATTTTTTACTCTTTTTTGCATGCCTTATAGATTCACTGTTATATAATTCCATAAATTTATCATTACTATTAGGATTTAAAAGTTTTATGGTTTAATGTGTCACGGGATAACTGATTGTTACTAAACGACGTATTAGATTTTTCGCCGTCTCATTGCAAGTCTTCATGTAAATTTCCTAATTTCACCCTGATGTTCAGCTTCGACCAGTCTTCTATTGGCAGCTTGCTCCTTAGATGCATTGTGACGTCTTTCAAGTAATTTATATTTAGCTGAATTGCTTGTTATGAAACGTTTTCGTTTTGGCATTGTCGTTAAAAAGAGTAATTACAACGCAAAAAACAACCGCTATAAAAAAGGCAGCAGCAGTAAACAATTTGAAATTTCAAATTACGATGGATTTAAGAGTTGAGTTGTGCAGGTTTGCTGCATTGGATGTGAAATAATTATAAAAAATAATGCTTATTTAAAGCAGTAAAATGTAAGACACGAAAATGTACTGTATATTGAAATTTGAACATTTTCTACGGTTTTTTTTCTCGAATTTAACACGAATATTTAAGTCAAGTCTGACAAAAAAAACATAATAAAAAAGTTAGGGCAAAAACCGCTACGGAAGCGTTACGGAATCAGCCAGTGACATCACGGCACTCTGTCCAATCAGGTAATTTTTTGAACATTTTATGTTAAAATTTAAATTTTTGAAAATTTTAAAGGGTCGGAATAACTTTTCCAGTTTATTCTGCGTATTTTGACACCTCTCTCAGATCTCTACGTGCTGTGGTTGAGACGAAGATAGATTTCCAACAGACAAATTATCACATTAATAGTGTAGATATGCATCGATATGCGCATTTCAGCTCGAAATGAAATCAAATCAAAATATAAAACAGTATTTTTGTATTCCGCACTGGTTGTGCTCACTCTTATTGAAATAAAGTGGCTGGGGAAAGTGCACACCTAAGTCACATCGCAATAATTCTGAGCGACCACTTCAATTGTATTCACCAACATGATTCGGAATTTTTAAACGCCTAAACCCTGTTTTGGCATTCGCTGTACATTTCGTTTCAGGCCGCTCTGTAGCCCGGTTGGAAGAGTACCGGATTTGCAACCGAAGGGTTGCGAGTTTCAAACTCGATCCAACCAAAGACCGTGGTGGCTGGTGCACGCTAAATCGGTCGTGTCCTCAGATATCCTCATGTTGGCGTGGTATGGAAGTTTGGAGAGTGCCAACTCTGTCTGATCTCGTCATCTGACCCTGGTTCAAAATGACGTGGTCTTGTCCTCGGATCTTTCTCGAGGTGGTTCTTTGATCTCGAACCGTCGCAAATAGTCTGTTGTGTTGCTCCAGTGCGACTTAAATTTAACGACCTACCAACCTCATTTTCCTTTCTTCGCTGATTTCTATCTTCCAGATTTCTATTGACTTCTGTCACCACACTGCTTGAGAACTTCATATGGATGGCGAGTTTTTCCGCGTGTGTTTTAGCAATATTAGCAGTCCTTTAGCTCAGATCAATCATATTTGAACAAAGAGGCAAAATCCGGTTTCGGTCGTTTTTAGATTGTTTTTGTCTTTGTTTTCATTCGTCAATAAACATATAACGTCTATTTCTGTAAAAAAATTGAATTTTGATTGATTTATGAAAATAGTAGTAATCACCAATTCCTTTTTGTTCCGATCGTCCTATACTTTCAGGGGTATTTCTTCTGTGTCGATTAAAACTTTCCTTGTGTTTGCATTATTTGACGTTGCCTGTCTTTTGTTTAGCACAGCTTGGCCAAGTGTGGCCCTTGCGCCATGAAACTCCCTTTTGCTTCAAAGTGGCTTTTAAAAAAGTTTTAACTAATTTGTTTCTTGTAATGAAAACTAATACTCAAAATTATTTGTACTAGCATTGCTTGGAATCATTGTTGAACTCAAACTGTTGAAGTGAAATAAATCTTATCACAATTTAAACTTTTTCACCATCCGGAAGGCACACCAGTGTCATTCTTGCGGCACACCGGTTGAAAATGGCTGGATTAGATTGAACTGGAAGTCGCGACTTTTGCATAAACTGAGTGTTTATGCAATGTGGATGTGTTTTTGTCAACTGCTTGTAGTGCACTGCTCGGGCATAAAATGAAGTAACGTGTCTAGAGTTTAAATGGTCATGTATAGAAATTTGAGAGATAGAATTTAGTTTGTCAGAATTTAATATGTTCTGCCCAGAGCTTTTTTTGTGACTATGGCTATTTTGTATTTACTCAAGGTACATTTATACTTGTACATGTCTGTAGATACAGTTTTGTTTGCCTACATATCCAATAATGTGCATTTAAATTTGCTTGTCTATTTATCCAATAATGTACATTTAGGAATTTCTCTCTGACATTTAAACATTTAGCAATTTCTGTCTGACAATACATCCAATAATGTAAACACAGGAATTTCTGTCTGACAAGATATGAAATAATGTAAACACAGGAATTTCTGTCTGACAAGATATGAAATAACATAAACACATGAATTTCTGACTGACAAGATATGAAATAATGTACATTTAAGGATTTCTGTCTGACATTTAAACATTTAGGAATTTCTATCTGACAATATATCCAATAATGGTAAACACAGGAATTTTTGTCTGACAGTTTATGAAATAATGCACATTTAGGAATTACTATCTGACTATATATCCAATAAAATACGTTTAAGAATTTCTGTTTGACAATGTATATATTAATATAAACATTTTGGAATTTCTGTCTGACAATATATCCAATAATATAAACACTCACGAATTTCTGTCTGACAATATATCTAATAATGTAAACATTTCGGACTTTCTATCTGACAATATTTGAAATTTTGAAAATTTAGGAATTTCTGTCTGACTATACATCCAATAATGTAAACACTTAGGAATTTCTGTCTGACAATTTTTTGTAATTTGTCATTCAGTCCTCGCTACAGTTCTTACGTAGCGCAAATGTTTTTTTTCTAACCAAATGATGGATTGACTATTTTAGATCTGGTGTAAGGATAAGTATTCAAAGCGCAAACTTGTTCATTTTTTTTAAGAAATTTTATACTGTTTTTAACATTTTTGGTTACGATGAAACTAGTAAATAAGACCTAATATCAGACGCATCTATTGTACTTTTGCTAATAATATGAAGTCAGAGTGAATCATTTTCAGGACTGCCACAACCAAAGCACTTGTGAAGTAGTAGTATTTAGTAGCACAAATTCTTTAAAATAGAAGCAAAAATGTCTCATAAACCCTATTTTAGTAGCAATTTTAGTTGCTCATATACCAAAGTGAATCGTCTAAAACACAGAGTGTGCCAATTAAGTATGGAACAGGCGTTGAAGATCTCGCCATAAATTAAAAAAATAAATAAAAATATTTTCTTATTACGTATTAAGGTTTCTAGGTCAATCTAGCAACCAGATTCCGATGTTTTTCTTTCAAGGTTGACACGGCTTGGCGCCAAAGCTTCGAAATTAGCGTCCCTTAGAAAGTTTTCTCCCCTGAAGAAAAAATTCTAAAAATATTTCTTCGTCCGCTATTAGTTGAATAAAAATAGATTAAATTCATTGACCATTGGTGGATTTTCAAAAAATGTCGCAGAAATTTTCGGAAAGTCGCCAAACATTTGAAATTAGCTTTTGAGACGATTTTGCTTAAGATACCACTTGTTGAAAAATAGTATCAAAAGTCGTCTGTGGCAGCCCTAATTTTTCTAATTAGACAATATATTTTTTGTTCATTTTAAACACTATGTTCGATCTTTTGTGTAAACAAGTGGATTGGAACTTTTCCCGATGATTCTTTGAAAATCCAACTCCGATTCATTAAAAGCAACATCTTTCCCACTAAATCAAAATTAACCGGAATTAAAATTCATATTCATGATTTAAAATTTTTAATGCTGCTTTAAAAGATGTTATGTGAAAGCAAATATTAGTCGAGTACTCAGTACTGTTTGTAATTAAAATATAACTTCATGTTTAATTATAACTTCTGTACAAATATTTACTCAATGTCAAATAGAAGTTTTGAACAACATTTAAGTAGAGAAATATTTCGTGCTCTTTTATATTTAATTTTTACTATCATTTTGCAATCAGAATGGCCTAAAGGTACTGTGAAATTCTGTTTGATAATTGGAAACGTTGCCTATATAACAGGGAAATATTACAGATAAAAGATAATGTTAAAGTAATAGGGGACCATTTATGTATTGCAAAAAAGGAGAGACGGCTATTTAATTGATGTATTAAAACAATTTACTATATTGTTTCGTATTTCACTAAAAAAAATTTTATCGACTTTTTTATTTTCTATATTTTACGGTTGCGAGAAAATTAATTCGTTCCCTTGCAGCATTATAATGAAAAGAAAAATTGTCTAGTATTTTTTATGTCAATTTGTAGTTTTTCATCAAATTATACATTGATATTTATTCCAACTATCAGATAGTTCCTTTAAATTATTCTTTCCGAATTTAAAATATTGCTTATAAATGCCACTTTGGTTGTTTCTGGAAATTACTAATCTTTAATTTCGTTTCTTCAAATCAGATGTAGTTAATATTATCCAACTGACTCCTGGGATTCAGATAAACTTTTTTTGTGTTTTCCCTACATTCGATTTTAATAATTTTAATTGATATAGAATTATTTCCAAACTCATAATTGAATATAGAATAGTTGATTTGATGAAGAATAGAATACAATATCTGTAGATGTTTTTCTACAACAGATGGCGCCATGGTATATTTTAAAATATCGCCCATTGTAGCCATTTTTTATTTCGTATTAAAAAACTAGTGATGTTTTCAATTGGTTATTTTCGGATTTTTTATGGCACTCGGGTCATATTTGGCTAAGCTACACAAGACACACAATGAGAGGAAGAAAAAAGCAAAGAATAGAAGGGTAGGCGAGGGTAAAAATGAAATGAAGATCACTCGGGGTATCACGAGGTGAAATTTTCGAACTCTTAAAGCAAAAGAATTACGAAATAGTTTTGTTGTTTTAATTCTATGAACTACATTCTTCAACTTATGGAAATGTTTTTTTTGTAGACATTTACCCTAGGTAACACCCATTTTGGGTAGACAAGCTCACGGAAATTATAATTTGTTTTTCTTAGTAACTCTTATACTTTCTCTTGTGTACATCGAAAAGAATGAGGGAACACTGACGATTTCACCTTGTTTTAAGTCCCTTTTGCTCTAAATTTTCTGCAGTAATCATTGTGCCACAAAATTAATATTTGTTGTACTCTCAATGTTATGGGGGAACACTGACGATTTCACCCTATTCTTACTCTAAATTTTTCTCCAATTATTATTGTGCCACAAAATTAATATATGTTATCCTCTCAGTTTTATACTTGCAAAAAATCTCATAAATATGTTTAATTGTTTTGCATGTGCTATGTTTATCTTATAGTTTATTGGACAGGAAAATCACACCGATGATTAACTAATCATTTCAAAGTATGAATCTTGTATTTTAGTTGGCAATTCAAACGAAGTTGTTATAAAGGGGCATTCAGCCGTTTTATCAATTACCAAATTGTTGTCAAAGGATCTTTAAACATTCGTAATTTACGTAAAATGTAAGCTTTTTTAAAGTTGTCACGTGAAACTTAAAAATAGTCTAAATAATCCAAGAGGTGGAATATGTGCCATAGTTACCATGATCGCAAACACTCAGTCTAGTGAAAACGACCATTCTCGTTGTTACTGTGGAAAATCTACTTACCTAAAATGGCGATCTATGCCAGGTGCTGTCAAGTACCAAAACAAAATTTAATTTTTCTTTGTTAATTTTTTTTTTGAAATGTAAAACGAATTCAAATTTTACTTATGACCAATGAATTTTCAATCTGTTGCTATAATTTTCCTTAGATACTATGTGCATTTTATTACATAATTGTTATGCAATTTTTAATTGATTGCGTTGTTAGAAATAACTCTAACAGACATGTGTGAAAATTCCTTTCCATTTCCATTTTCATTTTTAATGGAAAAATCAATATCATGTCCTGGTGTAATAATTGAAAATAAGATTTTGTTGAACGTTTCAGACTGAAGGAAAAATATTTTTCAAAAAGTAGAAAAAATATTGGGAATTGTTTGAGAAAAACAACGGATATAATATTTAAAATTGATCATTCTCTTGTGTCATGAGCTTAGTGAACTGCTTTTCGTGCTGCCATCTATGTTCTTTTGAAGGAAGTAAACTGATAGTATAGTTTAAAAGTTTTAAAAATAGCCTTCATGCAATGCTTGTCATCGTTTTTAACTTATTTCCTGAAGTTTATAAAATATTGATCACTTAATTATTTTATAATTTTTTATTTCTCTTTTATTTGTCACTTCCTTCAATAATGACTTCAGACTATTCAGTCCTATTCCGTACTTATCGAATATTTTTGTGGAATGTTCATAGCAAAATGCATAAATTCATGGAAATGCACCACTCAATGTTTACGTATCATATATTAACATACTTGTACGGTTTGACTGCACTATGTACGACTTTGCCGCAATTGTACAGTTCTTTTATTTTACGAAATTTACAAACAAATCTCAAATTTTATTTTCAAAAGAGATTCGATACGTGTTTACAGAGATTTGGACAACTGCTTTATGTGAAAAACAATCCGTACTATGGAAAACGTAAATTCTACAACGGAAAATAAATTTTCCATTTGAAAACATTTTCTAGCTGTTAGTGTTAATACAGGATCCTCTTCCATCTAACAGGCGGACCAGTATCTAACAAGAAGCCAGTATCTAATTTCAGACCAGTATCTAACAAGAAGCGTCATCGGAAAAGATCGCCAAACCCATTTCCATGTCCTTCAATCGACAGCTTCCAAGTTGTTTCGACGAGATATCTCGTCTATCAAGATCTGACCAATTTTGCTAATGACGACATATCTCATCAAGATATTGCCGATTGAAAATTTCGAATGAAGATATTGTCTTTTTATGATGACGAGATCAAGATCAGGTCAGTTTTTCCAATGACGATATAAATCGTCCATCACTATCTTGTCAGATTTGTATTGACGAGATGCCTCGTCTGGACAACCATCACGAGTGTCAATATAAAACGAAGTCTAGGTCTAATTAATGCTGATAGAGAAGAACCAAGAATTAACCCACCTGGTTTTTATCTCGACGAGGTTTCTCGTTATTAGCAAAATCGAACAGATTTTGATCGACGAGGTATCTCGTCATTGGTAGAAAACTGACCAGATCTTGATGTCGTCATCATAAAAAAATAGGCAACATCTTGTCATTAGCAAAAGATCAGATCTTGATGGACGAGATATCTCGTGGAAACAACTTGGAAGGTTAAACAAGATGAATCTCCAAGACATAACAAGATGAAATTCCTAGCATTGGATTATTCAAATCAATATATCGATTACCCGGGCTCTCAGTCGTGTTCTCAGAAATTTTCAAAACAAGGTTCCCGATCATGCTTACTTTGATATGGCTTTGATATAAAGATTTTTTTGTGGTAACTCTTTTTGGGGAATTTTTCGCGTGCTTTTTATGTCGCCAAGAAAGAATTTTTCAGAAAAAACACCGTTGTAGCATTAGAAGAAAATAGTTAAAAAGTTGACAAAAATAATTTTAGGAATAGAAAAAATCTACACAACTGATTATGCTTGTTACTACTACGTAAGTATTGACTTCATTAATTTTTCTGAAATATAGAAATTTGTCCAAGAGTTAGATAATTTATTAGTTTTAAGTGTAATGGAACCAGGCTTTTTAATATGAATGTTACTAAAGATCACATTTTTTCTAGCAAACTTAAGTTGTGTAGGATTGGTAAAGTAAACAAAGATAACGATTTACAAAATTAATTAGAGATTTCAGAATAATCAGTATTTTTGGGATTGTGTATATCAGGGTGTTTTAAATTGTATATTATACATTTCGCTGGTGTATACATGTTATCCTGTAAAAAAGTCGTTTTCGATAATGGAAATGTCTTTAGGTACACAATTATTGGTCTTCGTTATTAAATATACCTAATATTTTCGAATAATGTCAAATTTCTCATTTTGTGCTTCCTCTGAATTAGAATAGTTTCAAATTTGAAGTATAGATGGCGCTCGCATAGTGAAGAAAATTTATTTAATAACCTCTCTAAAACACATTGTATTGTAGGAAACAGCGGGGACGGAAAGATTATTGAATCAATTCGTTCCATTTTCCAATTGATTTGGTTGAGTGGGAGTAGGTGTTATTTCAACTTGGCATGAAATGTCCTGTTTGTCATTTGCTTTCGAATGATTCTGCATCATCGTCGAATCTAATTTCATTTCGACGCATTTTGACTTATCGACAAACTGGGCTACACTTATTACTTTTAAATTTTTGCCTGTTCATTTGAACAGGTGACAAAAACGTCAATTTTAAAGTGGTGAAACTGTCATCACTTTAATCTAACGTGAAACAACGATTCCTTTAGATGACCTATAAAAATGGTTTTTATGGTCGCCAGTAAAAATACCATGCTTTTGATACACGAAAATAGTTGAAGATCGAATCAAGTCATTAAGTTTATAAACGAGAGTATAAAAAATATCAACTCATTTTTGTCTAACATAAGAACTAGACTGACATATATTATGATATAGAGCAGGGATGCACAGACCGCGGGCCGCATGTGGCCCTCCATTGATTTCTTGGCGGCCCTCCTCACCATGTGTTTATTTTAACTTTAACAAGTCACACGATAGAAAAAATTTTAAAATTGTACATGCACGCAACAAAGTAGCCCTGCCGTCCATTTTCCTAATTGCAAGAAAGTTTCTGAAAAGTTCAACTTCAAGATTATATATTGAAAAGATTGATATCAGCCTTTTTGGATCGTTTTCCTGATTTTCAAAAAGTGAGATTTTTCTGAATTTATTTAGCAACTCTTTTGCCATTTTGCCTGGAAATGCACCTTAATCAGTACAGCTTGATGAGAACCTGCGAAATAAATTTAATGAAGGCAATTTATTAAATTTCTATCGTTGTGTATATAAAAACAATTATAAATCGTTGCTAGATAATGCACTTAAAATGCGCGAGTCTCTTTGAGTCGACATATATCTGCGAACAAACTTTTTCAGTTATGAATATTAACAAATCGAAAAATAGGTATGTATTTTTAATTAACGTCACACTGGAGCAACACAGCGGGCTATTTCGAAAAATAGGAACCGTTGACGTATGAAAATTTAGAATCAATTTTACGCTTGGCTAGAACAAAAATCATGCCAAATATTAAAAGAATTGTTAAATCAATTGTGACGTTCTCCGTCCAACACGTGGAGGAACGTTGCTCGGAAGGAACCATTGGGTCCCCGAGGGGGACGAGGGTGGTATTGCCCTTGAACGATCAACCGGTCCTGAGGAGAAGAAAAAGGGAGAACTGGGAAAGAAAAAAGGGAGACTGACCGGCGGATGCAGACGTGCTAGGGTCCTTTCGCTGTAAATCTATTTTTAATCAAAATGTAAATAAATTACTTAATCAAGAACCCCATGCAGAAATGTCACTCTCGTTGGTAATCATACATGTATATGGATATGAAAATCCATTGAAGTTCTCCAGCATATTGGAAAGCCGACGAAGTCTCACATCAATGTTAAGCATCGAACTCGCAATCTGTTTTCTAACCCTTTGCTCGGTCCACGAATTTTTCTAGATGTCTGCTCTTCGCCACTTGGCGTAAAATAGGCCAGTATATCGCCAACTGTGCCTCTAATATGAAGCCCTACCAACAAGTGGACTAGGCAATCCGATTTCCCTATCTAGGTAGATATAAATTGACTGAAGATGTGGTTGAACGCCTCTCCCTTTCGGCCAAACCGCGGCATCTGAACGTGGTCTGAGCCAACATTTGGACTGGGAGGCATTATTTACTTGTGCGGCTTAATCAAGCGCTCTGATTGTCCTCCATTATTGCGTGTGCCCACGTCTGATTGCTGTTATGAGCTGCGGCGCTGGGTTCTATCTAACCTAATTGTGCGCCGGGACAGCCCCGGTAATCGCTCGAGGATGCGCCGGGATTAATATCTTGTTGGGGCGGGATTTCCGTTGGAGCCCTTCATCTGGGGCGCTGCGACCCTGCGGTGCATGTATTTGGCACAGGATGGATGACATCGGATTGCTGCATTAGAATTAAAATCTCGAACTCTTCACGTTCCGGGAATCCGCAGTTTGATTTCTTCGTTTCTGATGGGGCCGCGGTAGCCCGGTTGGAAGAGTGACCGATTAGCAATCGGAGGGTTACGAGTTCGATGCTCGGTCCAGCCAAAGAACGTTGTGTACACGCGGGCTGGTGCACATTAAATCTCAAGTATTGGCCTCAAATGTCTTCATGGTGTGGAATTCGGAGAGTTGGGTGTCATCTCAAGTATTGACCTCGTCATTTGACTATGGTTCAAAATTACGAGGCGTTGTACTAGGATCCTTAGGGACGGATGGTCGCCATTAGCCCGTTGAGTTGCTCCAGTGCGACGTTAACTCAACTACCTCCTAAGCAAAGAAATATCACCTGTACCCAACAAGGTGGTAGACCGGTTGGAAGGGTGACGGATTTGCAACCGGAGAGTTGCGAGTTCGAATCCATCCAAAGACCGTCGTGTACAAAGGGGGCTGGTGCATGCTAAATCTGTCGTGGCCTCAGATGTCCTCGCGTTGGCGTGGTGTGGAAGTTTGGAGAGTGGGGTGCCGTCTAAGGTGCGACCTCGTCATCGAACCGTGGTTCAAAATGACGTGGTGTTGTCCTCGGATCTTTCCCTTGGGGATTGATCTCGTACCGTCGCCAATAGCCCTTTGTGTTGTGCTACAGAGCGATGTTAATTAAAATACCTGTCTACCATACCTACACAACAAGAAAAGTGAGGATAATATCGGATATCAAAACAGCCGGGCGTACTCCGGTGTTAATGTTGGTAGGTAGGTATTCAATTAACGTCGCAATGGAGCAACACAACGGGCTATTGGCGATCCATCCCCAAGGGAAAGACCGAGGACAACACCTCTTAATTTTGAACCTCGGTCAGATGACGAGGCAACGCTTGAGCTGGCTCCTCACTCTCCAAACTTCTACACCACACCAACGTGAGGACAATTCAGGTCACGACAGATTAAACGAGCACCAGCCCCTTCGTTCACTACGGTGTTTGGTTGGATTCGAACTCGCAACAAACTCCGATTGCTAGTTCGTTACTCTTCCAAATCGGCCACCTGAAAAGGAATATCGGATATCAAAATAGAGTTGGCGTACTCTGTTATTAATGTACGCTTTCTTTGTCGCTGAAACTAATTTGTGTGCAAACAAATTGCTCTGAGAAGCAGCGCATCCATTAGCGGGTCGGACGACGTAGAGGGAGGGCTGTAGTGCCTCTGTCCCTGGCGTCTCGTATTAAAAACAAGTAATGCGTTGAGTCGGCGCTTTTTGAAGGAATTTTCTTCCAGCAGCAACCTTTTTTCTTTGTCGCTTCGGTGTCGCATTAGTGCGTTTTCCACCCCCGTGTTTATTCATTAGAAAGCCGTTTCCGTTTTGGGGAACAGATGATAAATGCGAACGCCTTTTGTTTCCCCATGGAGAATGGGAATCGTCGCGAGTGCGGTGGGGGTTGGGCTGGGGAATCGGTCCGTTTTTGTTCGTTTTTTAGAATGGAAGTCGTCTGCGATGGGGTGGTGGAATGAACGAAACTGATGAGGACTGTGAATTTATTTGAAAACGCAGACGAAGAAACTTTTTATTTCTCATGTGTGAAATAATTCAATGAATAGGGTTGGGTTGGTTCGTTATTTTTAGGTTTTACAGCGCAAGGGGCATTCCCGAGAAAGCGATCCCGGTGTTTACTAGACAACCTCAAGGGAAAGAAATGGACAGGACATACCACTTACGGAGCACCTACTGCGAGCAGCTTATCTCCCCGTCATAAGTTTAAAAATCATCATGTTAAATTGCATAAATTAAGTTAAGAATTAAGAAGTTCTGGAAAAAGCATAATAATGTCTCCGCTGCTTAATAGATGGCGCTGCTTCGGTGCAAAAACCAGAAACTAGGTCGGATACCCTACCGAGCACTGGTCGCAATCCGAAGTGAGCTTCATCTTTGTTGGTCAATTAAGTGTAGGCCTATTTGGTATCACTGGAACGAGAATTAAAAAATAAGATTAATAAAAACATAAAATTAGAAATATTTCAGTAACCGTGGGATTAAAATTAGAAAAACTATTTTAGCTTGTGGTACAATTAGGGATCCTGTCGAGTCTCTAAAAACTCAACTTATCGAGTGACATATTCGCGGTCCAGATAAGGGGAAAAGAAATGATCACCCGAGAGTACCTCGGGTCCATGAAGACCTTACACACCTATAGGAAATGTGCCTCGGAGGGCAGTTAACCCTTTCGGGCCTAATGGGCATATACGTCCCAGAGATTAGATTTCATTCCCTATTGGGTAAATAAATCCCTCTTTTGAATGGGTTTTTACGTTTTCAGTGTTCTTAAGGAATTAGGGAATAAAAATATGACTAAAGAAACCTGGCAGTACTTTCAGATTGCAAATGGCGGACTTATGGTTTTGAGTACGCCCATTCATTCTGATGAATGAGTGACCGTGGTTCGGAAACAAAACGATGGTACAAAATTAGTTGCCCAGAAGCCCACTACAATATGTACATGAATGGAGTTGTGATGAAATGGCTACTTTTTAGGGTCATGGCAGAAAATCAGACAAGTGGTGGAAAAAGATTTTGAGTTATGATTTGTGTTGTGAATGCATGGATTACAAAGTGTGAACATAAAACAGAACCACTATTATCATTCAGGGTCCCCTTAGCTGAGCAACTAATAAATGTTGGAAGGGAGAAAGCAAACACGAAAAGAACGCGAAAGTACGGTCGTCCGTCAAAAAGAGCAAAAACTACTAAATTAAGCTACTTTTCAGAATTAAATTTTAATCATGCAAAAGTCGGGGCGAAAGGGTTAAAATAGGATTGGTTAGTTTTGTGCTTTTTTATGGCGCAAGGGCCATATTTGGCCATGCTGCGCCAGACTCGACATACAATATCAACTAATAGACAGAAACAATGAAAATTTTACTGACATAGAAGAGAGAAATACAGCCAGAAAGCAATGCATCTGGCAGGAATCGAACCTGCGCCGCTTACAACTCGAAGGCATGTTAAAATAGGGAAGCTGAAACTCAAAGGAACATCTCATTAGGATGGGTTGGCTGTTTTGGAGTTTTATGGCGCATATTTGGGCCAAGCTGATCTAAACACAAGACAATGTCAAGTGAAAATTGTCTTGAAAGGAAAAAAAGAGTAGGTAGGTATTTTAATTAACGTCTCACTGGAGCAGCACAACGGGCAATTAGCGACTGACCGGGATCAATTCCAAAGGGAACGATCCGAGGACACCTCTTAATTTTGAATCACGATCAGATGACGATGTCAACACCTGAGCTGGCACCCCACTCTCCAAACTTCCACACCACACCATCGTGAGGACATGTGAGGCCACGACCGATTTAACGTGCTCCAGAACCCACGTGCACGACGGTTTATGTTGGGTCGAGTTTCAAATTCTCAACCCTCCAGCTACTCTTCCAACCGGGCTCTCTTGTATTAGTGTTAAGAGCCGCGGTAGGCCGGCTGGAAGAATTACAAAGGGGGCTTGTGCACGTTAAATCTGTCGTGGCCTCAAATGTCCTCACATTGGCGTGGTGTGGAAGTTTGGAGAGTGGGGTGCCATCTCAGATGTGACCTCGTCATCTGACCGAGGCTCAAAATTATGTGGTATTGTCGTCGGATCTCTCTCTTGAGGTTTGATCCCGGACCGTCGCCAATCGCCCGTTGTGTCGCTCCGGTGCGACGTTAATTAAAATACCTACCGTATTAGTGTTAAAACTTAAAATCTAAAACATGATCTTCAGTTATTTGCATCCGTTGCGAATCTAATATCAATAACTTTTATTTCTAATAGATTTCGGAACAAAGAGATTGTATCTCCTGATCGCATTATGCGAGTTTCCTTGTTTGAGTTCTTTTGTTGGAAGAGACTTAATTGAAAAGAGCGCTCTTCTGCTAATTGTCTGAACACTATTTGAGCAATTAAGCTCCGTTTTGTTTCCCCTAGATTTGTTATCGCCGCATAGAACGGAATTAAATAGCTGCTATTTGAGTTCTCGCTCTTCAGTTTAAAATAAAATAACGCTTCCCTGAGTCCCTTTTCGTCGCTTTCTGTGTGTCGAGCATTTTATATTCATTCTGCCGCCTTGTTGTATTTGTAAATGAAATTAAGTTATATTTTTTCACATAAGTTTAAGCCGGATTTTGATCATTGTTACTTTTAGGTTTCCGTTTGGAAGACTAACGGACTAGCAACAGGAGGGTTGCGAGTTCGAGTCCAAAGACCGTCGTGTACGAAGGGGCTGGTGCACGTTATATCTGTCGTGGCCTCAAATGTCCTCGCGTTGGAGTACTGCTCACTCTCCAAACTTCCACACTTCTGGTAATTTTTTAATGGTGCTAGGATCATGTGATCAATGTTAGAAGTATTGTGACCCTTAGACTATAATTTCGTCTGCCGGCTGGATTCATCATCTGATTGTTCCACGGGACGCGAAAGACGCCCATCCATTGATTCATCATCTGATTGGTCCACGATTCGCCATTTTTGCCGCCAATCTACAGAAGTGCTCATTCACACATCTATTTTGTCATCTTATGTTATAACGCCACACAAGGTAATACGATGTCGAATCTTTTGACGCAGTAAATGTTTCACAGAGCAGTCACGTGACTACTAGTCGACATGATTTCACACTTTTTTAAGCTCCTCTTATATTTCACATCTGATTTGATCCCGGACCGTCGCCAATTGCCCGTTGTGTTGCTCCAGGACGATGTTAATTCAACTACCTACCTATTACTGTTTTGTAATTAGCTAATGCAAGTATTAAGCATTTGTTTCATATTCCAAATTGAATAGGTGTTTTCTTTACAGATAGATTTTATCCACATATTTTTATAACCATGTTGTGTGTGTGATTATTTTATTACTATTAAATTATATAAATTTCTAAGAATCAAGTCAGAATTTTAAATCTACGAGGAGTGTTCAAATGAAAAGGTACGAAACGTCGTAAAAACCAAACCGGTTGAAATTTGAATATACCGCTTTGGGATAACGTAGTGAGACATCTAAGGAAGCGAATGCACGAGTACCGGCATGGTTGTGCGCATGCGTGGGAGCCCGCACATGACGCAGAAGAGAAGCATGCAGTTGTGTGTTCCGTCCAATTGACGCGGCAGTGCGTGTGAGGACATCATGGCGTTCACATTGCAAAATTCGACGATTGAGGAGCAGCGAGGTGTTATCAGATTTCTGATTGCGGAAGGTGTTAAACCGGTAGGTGAGACACTCCGTAGCCTACGCAAGTCCATCAAGAGCAAACGGCCTGGGCTGCTCACGGAGGGAGTGATTCTGCTCCACGATGACGCGCGTCCACACGTCTCCAGGGTCACACAAAGTGAAGGCCAAGTTCAAGAGGGAGCAGCTTGAGCATCCGCCCTGCAGCCCGGACATATCGCCCTACAACTTCCATCTGTTTTGTCCGCTAAAAAACATCTCAAAGGGAAGCGCTTCAACTCGGACGACGAACTGAAGGACACAGTGGAGGACTGGCTCTTGTCACAGCAACAGGAATTCTGGGAACAGGGAATCCTTCGGCTCGTGAAACAGTAGGATAATTGTGCTCAGTCCTCTGGTGATTACTTTTGAATAAAGACTTCAATTATACCCACAGTGTCGTTTCGTACCTTTTCATTTGAACACCCCTAGTATTACAATACGTAAAATAAAATTGCATTACTTTCATGGTACTACACATTGCGGGTCTGATGGTATTGGTATTTTCAATTAACGTCACACTGGAGCAACACAACGGGCTATTGGTGACCGTCCGGGATCAATACCAGAGGGAAAGACCCGAGGACAACACGTAATTTTGAACCACGGTCAGATGACGAGGCAACACTTGAGCTGGCACCCCACTCTCCAAACTTCCACACCACGCCAACGTGATGACATTTGAGGGCACGACAGATTTAACGTGCACCAGCCCTCTTTGTACACGACGGTGTTTGACTGGATTCGAACTCGCAACCCTTCGGTTGCTAGTCCGTTACTCTTCCAACCGGGCCACCGCGGCCCACGGGTCTGATGGGATAGTCGTGGCTCAGTTGGGTTTGGCACTACGCTAGCAACCGTCGAGTTGTTGGCGGCGCAGGTTCGATTCCTGTCAGGTGCATTCCTCCCTGGGTGTATTCCTCTCCTCTGTGTTAGTAGAACTTTCGTTGTTTGTGTCTATTACTTGATATGGTATGTCGTGTCTGGCGCAGCATTTCCAAATATGACCCTTGCGCCATAGGACCCTCAAATCAACCAACTGATGGGATGGAAAAGACCGTCCCACTGAAAACAGATTTTTCAATTTCGATATGACGGTAGAAAACGGTATACTACTGTCCTGTCATGTGCCTGTATTTGTGTACCGTAAAAATTAGGTTTTGCCTGCAAATGGTAAAAAATGTGCGTCACTTTTTACGGCACACAATTACAGGGACATGACAGGAGAGTCGCGTATCGTTTTCTATAGTAATATCGAAACAGAAAAGTCTGTTTTCGATCGATTTAAATCTCATCAGACTCGTATTACTGTGGAAGTACTCCAATGCTTTACGGTACTGAATAGAGGCAAACATTTTCTATTCTAATTCTTGCAAATTTATAATAATTTGGAAATGAAATAATCACACACACCATAGTTGTAAATATGTGAAGGTAGGTAGTTACGTCGTAATGGAGCAACACAATGTTATTAAATATATGTGAAGGAGAAAATCTCTAGTGTTAACCAAACGTTTAGTATCAGTGAGTAGACTCAGTATTCCTTATTTCTTGGAATATTTCCTAAAAACCCACTATACCAAAATGTAATTTTATCCTTTGTGATTGCTTTTGGTAAAGCTGTTACAAAAGAATGGTAGAATAAAAGTAGCTCGTCTCGTGTTTGGCGCTGCTTGGCCAAATATCGCCCTTGAGCCCTAAAAACCCAATCACCCATAATTTCTATCCCTTTGATTGCTTTTGTTAAGGCTGTTATAAAAAATGATAGAATTACAGTAATGTATTAACTAATGATATTTGCTCATGGTCAATTTTCTTCCAAATCGCATTCACACGAATGACTTCCTGCATCGATAAATCGATACGAAGGCCGTGTTTATGATATTCTGCATTATTTCCACTCGGACAATCGATTTGTGACAGTAGGTGGCAATCTTTCCCGGCATTCAGAGTCCTTCCTTCATTTCCCTGTCCGCCCTCCCGATGTCCCTTGCTGCACTCACTGGTGTTGGCAGCCATTCAGCCTCTTTCTTCATCCTTTATTGAAATCACCGATAGTCGCCTCGATTGCGATGAGGTCAAGATTTATCGATCCCACTGCATAAGCACCGTCGAATGGCATTTCGATGGGTTGGTTTTTATCAGAGGAAATATAAAAGTAGATAGAGCTATGGGAACCTTTTTATGGGACCCAAACTAATAGTAACGTGATCTATCGACTGATTTCGCCTGCTGGGTGGAACTTAACATTCACCTCATTGGTCCACGGGAACTGGAGCCCATCCATTGATTCATCATCTGATTGATCCACTGATAGTATTAGGCTATGGTGATTTCACCCCTTTTGTCGCCAAGAAATGCGGATTTACACACCTTTTATGGCGCAAGGTCCATGTTTGGCCAAGCTGCCTTAAACACAAGACAGAAAACGTCAAGTAAAGGATATATATATATATATATATATATATTAGTGTACCAGTAGTGGACTCGGCTGAAGATTTCGTAGCGAGAATCGGTGTTGCCGCAGACAATGAACACAACACCAGGAATCTTCGAGGGCCAGTCATTCCTTCGCCGGTGTGAACTGTGCAACGACACGCCACTTTGAGCACTTGCTGTGAGTTTATCAATCAATCAGATTGTGCAACTTTTGGTATCGTTCATTCGCTTCCCCAACACTTGTAAGATCACGTTGAAATTCTAATTTGACTCTTTTCTGCCTCTCAGAGTGGAATGCGACCCTATGTTCCATGGTAATGATTGCTCGTCTGGATGGGTACTATCACCCCTCTTATTTTGTAAAAACAATTCACTCACCCTGTATATTGAAGGAAAGTTTTTACTAACAGAAGATAGAAATACATCCAGGGAGGTATCTAACCTGACAGTAATCTAACGTATAACTATCAGGTTGTTAACGCAGTGAACAAACCATAGAGGAAATATAAAAGTAGAGTGAGCACTGGTATGCTTTTTATGTGCCCAGGATAGTAGTAATGTGGTCCTTATAATACTTCGTCTGGATGGAACCTAACATTCACCTCGTCCATGGGACTTAAGAAGATGCCTATCCACTGATTCATCATTTGGTTGGTCCATGGATTGATCATCTGATAGAAGACTTTGGCAATTTCACCGCTTTTGTCGCCACGCTATAGAAACGCGCATTCACACATATGCCCTGTCATAGTTATATCGCCAAACGAAGCAATGTGATGCCAAATCGGCCAACCAAGTCAATTTTTAACAGAGCAGTCACGTGACTACTAGTCGACATGTTGGTCACACTTTTTGGAGCTCCTCTTAATAGCAATAATCAGTCGACTTATATTTCACATCTATAGTTCTAATGGCGCTAGGGCCAGATCTGCCCAAACTGCACCAAGCGTTTGGGCAGATGTTTCTATGAAGTTTATGGACACAACGTTTTTGCTGACACAGAAGACTGAAATGTATTCACATGCCGGTAGCTACAGGAATCGAACCTGGCGTCAATGTTGGTATTCATCAATGAAGCCCACAGGAGGTAATGCCTGAAATGATACCACTGTGATAGCACATAACATAAGCAAATCTAGGGTATTACTGCCTGTGTAACAGGAGCATTGCACCAGACAGAAAGCCTGCACCTGTCTCGTAGAAACGAGATCTAGCCCATTTTCAATAGGACATTCTTGAGGCATTTGTCACATTAATTCAATTAGTGACAATTGTCTGTCCAGACGTTTGTGAAACCAGAGACCCCTCACTGCCAAATTCGCCCAAACCTCGCCCGATTCAAAATTTGCCAGACCTCTAATTGGTGAGATATTGATGGACGTCGAAACCACTATGAGAATTGAGAGGACTGAATTGCGGGCGGAGGGTGATCCCGATTACTACGTGTTTTCTCAACAATTTCATTTAACTATCCACTGATAATCAATCACAATGAATGATTAATGAACAATCCCTATGGCGAATGCGTGAGTGTTTCTCCGTTACGATGGACAGGGTGGATTGTATTGATCCTATTCGTGTTTTGTTTGCTGTAGAGACCCTTCTGGTGTTGTGTCGACAAGGTGTTTCGCCATTAGGAAAACTGACTAGATTTTGATGGTATGGTATTGTTAGATATTTTTGATTAACGTCGCACTGGAGACGGTCCGGGATCAATCACCCAAAGAAAAGAGTCGAGGACAACACCTCGTAATTTTTAACCTCGGTCAGATGACGAGATAACACCTGAGCTAACTCCCCACTCTCCAAACTTCCACACCACGCCAACGTGAGGACATTTGAGGCCACGACAGATGTAACTTGCTACTAACAAAGCCCTTTGGCTTTGGCTGGATTCGAACTCACAACCCTCCGGTTGCTAATCCGTTGCTCTTCAAACCGGGCTACTGCGGCTCAAAGGTGTCAGGAATTTCAGCAATTATTACAAAAGAACCTACGTTTGGCGTGGTTGAAGTTTGGAGAGTGGAGTGCCAGCTCAGGTGTGACCTCGTCATCTGACCGTGGTTCAAAATTACATGGTGTTGTCCTCGGGTCTTTCCCTTAGTGGGATGATCCCGGATCGTAGCCAATAGCCCGTTGTGTTGCTTCAGTGCGACTTTAATTAAATACCTACCTGTATTTACGTGTTTCTTACCTAACACGAGGGCAGTGCTTATGTTGGTGAAATGAGTGCGATTGAAGTGGTATTAGGTATTCAGTCTTCGAATGTCTGCATTGAAATATTTCAACGACGACTTGCTTCCAAAGTAGTGCTTTATATGAAGGGATGGAATTCAGCATGTTTTACAGAGGCTATTTCAGCCATGGTTCGTGGCTGTAGTTATGTGCATTCATCAATTACATGTCGAATGAATTATAAGGTTGGCAACTAAGTTCCCGCTGTATTTTTTAATTTTAACATTCCGCATGTCATTAAATGTTTTTGGCATAATGTTTTAAATCATTCGAAAGTGGATGTTTTGTTCTACCGGAATCTGTTTTTATGTTCGAGTTAATTTATGTTAATTTTCAGATCATTAAAATGGAATGTCAAGTTGAGAAAAATGAGTATTTTCGACACCTTTTTTCTTTTAATCAAGGTTCTAAGGCCGCAAAAGCTGCTCGCGACATTTGTGCTGTGTATGGAGAGGGTCCCATAGCTGATAGAACCGCTCGTGATTGGTATGCCAAGTTCAAAAATGGAAATTTTGACCTCAAAGACGCACCTCGTTCTTGCCGTCCAGTTGAGTTCGATGAAGAGCGATTAAACCAACTTTTGCACGAAAATTCGCGTCAAACGACAAGGGAACTGGCAGAGAAATGGAATGCTCCCACACTGCTATAGAAAAGCATCTTCACTCGATGGGAAAGGTCCAGAAGTGTGGAGCATGGGTTCCGCATGCTTTAAGTGACAACAAAAATCAACGAGCCACAATCTCCGCTGGTTTGCTTGCTCGTCACCGCTCAACTCATGGACGCAAGCAACGATTTCTTTACCGAATCGTTACTGGCGACGAAAAATGGTGCCTGTACATTAATATGAAGCAGCGCAAGGAATGGCTTAGCCCGTTACCACCGAGACGCTTAGCCCCGATAAACAAGTGACACCGCGCGTGAAACAAGATCTTCATCCGCGTAAAACGATGTTGTGCTTATGGTGGGACTGGGAAGGGATTATCCATTACGAATTGCTTGAACGGAACCAAACGGTCAACGCGAAACTATGTTCAACAGATGGAACGACTCAAAACGGCGGGAACTTAGTTGCCAACCCAATAATTACATTTAGGATTAATTTCGAATTTTAGATAGCAATGCATTTGTTGATGTGATCTAATTTTTATGAATTTTTCTTTCAGGTAAGTTACCTTGTTTTTGTGATGTTTGTCTCTTGTGTTCTTCGGAGGTAAGTCTGTTCATTTCCAAAATGCACTCTGCAAATGTAGGTAAACAACAATTAGATAAGCGTGCGATATGTAGTTTTTTTAACACACTTCGAGGCGAAAATCCTCGAAAACAGATTGCCGCGAAGGCGAAAAGTTTTGAATATCGCTCCCAGCTTTTTGTGATTCCCCTGGATGACCGCATAAAGGAATCATCTCCACCCCAAGGCATTCCTGCGCCGAGGGGGTAGAGGCGGCCGTTCTCATCTCTACCGCTTTTCTAATTTCAAACTTCGTGGTAAACGCGGAGCAAGAAGTTTTTTAATAAAGGACAGCTGAGGGGAGGAGATTGGGACGAATGAGATATGAATTCGTTCTTGTTCGAGATTTTGCACAGAAGAACTTCGTATGACGGAATGGAAATTGGGTGGTTTTGGCGAATTTTTTCATTAAAGGGCACAGTTAGAGTATTTGGAGGAGGCTGTAGGACTTGTTTTTCATTTCAGTCCTTCGCCACTTGTCCTGTGCAATTATATAAAATCACGAGGCTGCGATAGCCTGGTTGGAAGAATAACGGACTAGCAACCGGAGGGTTTGGAGTCCGAATCCAACCAAAGACCGTCGTGTACAAAGGGGGCTGGTGCACATTAAATCTGTCGTCGTCTCAAATGTCCTCACGTTGTGGAAATTTGGAGAGTGGAGTGCCAGCTCAGGTGTGACCTCGTCATCTGACCGTGGTTCAAAATTGCGTGGTGTTGTCCTTTGGATATTTCCGTTCGGGGCTTGATCCCGGAGCGTCTCCAATAGCCCGTTGTGTTGCTCCAGTGCGGCGTTAATTAAAATAGCTACCTACCATATAAAATCACCTGTCTACAGGGTGAGTGTAAATTGTTTTTACAAAATAAGAGGGGTGATAGTACCCATCCAGTCGAGCCATAATTACCATGAAATATAGGGTCGCATTCCACTCTGAGAGGCAGAAAAGAGTCAAATTAGAATTTCAACATGAACTTACAACAGTGTTGGGGAAGCGAATGAACGATACCAAAAGTTGCACAATCTGATTGATTGATAAACTCACAGCAAGTGCTCAAAGTGGCGTTGCACAGTTGACACCGGCGAAGGAATGACTGGCTCTCGAAGATTCCTGGTGTTGTGTTCATTTTGTCTGCGGCAACACCGATTCTCGCTACGAGATCTTCATCCGAGTCCACAGGCGTCTGGTACACTAAAGATTTCGTGTGCCCCCAGAAGAAAAAGTCCAGTGGGTTGAGGTCCGGTGAGGCCAAGCCACAGGTCCGCCACGTCCGATCCATTTTGCTTAGGAGATATGCTACGTAGGCAGGTACAAAACGACGTCAGAGGCGATGACTTGTTCATGCTCGACGCGTTTTGCCTTAACTCTTTTCTGCCGCTCAGAGTGGAATGCGACCCTATGTTCCATGGTAATGATTGCTCGTCTGGATGGGTACTACCACCCCTCTTATTTTGTAGAAACAATTTAGACTCACCCTGTATGTACGAGTAAATCCTCGTAAAATCAGCTACGGCCGAAAACAGGTGGATGCGCACTCCTGCCTACTTTTCCGGAAAAAAAACCTTTGATTTTCCTCTTTTTCGGATGGGAAAAGTATTCCGGATTTTTCTTTGGGGAGAAAGTATGCACGGGACGCGAATTTCGAAGTTTTAACGGCAAACTCTGCGACGAATGAAAAACTTCGGAATCAGTGGTAGTTGCACCGTCGTAAAATCATTCTTCGTCACTAATTTTCAAGTAAGCTGAATTAACGCCACACTGGAGCAACACATCGGGCTATTGGCGATGAATCTAACTCGAAATGAAAGATCCGAGGCCTTGTAAATTTGAACCACTGTCAGATGACGAAGCAACACCTGAGCTGTCACACCACTCTCCAAACTTCCACAACACGCCAATCTGAGAATATGAGGCCACGACTGTTTTAACGAGCACCAGCCTTCCCATACACAACGGTCTTTGGTTGGATTCGAACTCGCAACCCTAGCGGTTGCTAATCCGCTGCACTTCCAATCGGTCTAACATAAACCCTGAAAAAATCGAAATCAGTGGTAGACCGTCGTAAAAACATTCTTTGGCACTGATTTTCAAGAAAAACCACAAATATACTTCTAAAACACACCTCCTAAAGTTTCAATTGATAATAATTACTAATACACTGCTGGCCACCCAAATTGCAACACCAAGAAAGACAAGAGATATCACAACAAAATTTATTTTGTAGATAACATGTTGACCAAGTATCAAATGATTAAATTTATAGACTTCTGTGAAGTGTGGTTCCTGCCAAAATCAGTAGCCAGAGTAGCCGCCATTGTTGGAGATCACCGCTGCCACACGCCTCGGCATTGATTCAAAGAGACTTTGGATGTGTTCTTGGGGTACAGCAGACCAAGCAGCTTCCACACGTTGCCAAAGTTGATCTGGTGTGGCAGCTGGGGATGTATTCTGGGTCAATCGTTGAGCAACCATGGACCACATGTTTTCTATCGGCGAAAGATCCGGAGAGCGAGCTGGCCAGGGAAGCACTTCAATCTGGCGATTGACGAAGAACCCTTGGACAATGCGTGCCACGTGTGGTCGCGCATTATCCTGTTGAAATATGGCTGTGAGCAAGCCCTGAAGGTAAGGAAGGACAACTGGCTCCAACACCTCGGAGATGTAGCGCTGGCTGTTTAAAGTACCGGCAATGCGTACTAGAGGAGTGCAAGAGTGATATCCAATACCGCCCCATACCATAATACCCGGTGCAGGACCAGTGTGGCGGTGCATAACGCAGCTGTTCAGCATCCTCTCTCCACGGTGTCTCCAGACTCGAATCCGACCATCGTGGTGTGGCAGACAGAAGCGTGACTCGTCAGTAAAGACAATTTCATTCCATTCTGCCGTCCACATCCTTCTTTCATCGCATCATTGGCGGCGGAAACGTCTGTGGTTCTGCGTCAAGGGTAGACGAAGCAATGGACGTCTTGCGGACAGACCACTCTGCTGTAAACGGCGTCGAATGGTACGCGCAGACACTGGATGATGCGGTACAGACTGAATGTGCTGTGCTATGGTTCGTGATGTGGCTGAGCGATCCGTCACTGCCCTACGCACAATATGCCTGTCATCACGTGAAGTGGTGCACTGAGGTGGATGCGATCGAACACGTCGGTCCGTCGTACCCTCCTGCATCCAACGATCACATATCCGCATTACAGTTGTTTGGTTTCGTCCAACACGACTACCGATTTCCCTGAAAGATAATCCACAATCTCGGTAGGCCACTATCCTTCCTCTGTCGAACTCGGATACTTGATCAAAAGATGATCGCTGTTTTCTACGAGGCATAATTGATCGTTTTTTTGAAAAAACCACAAGAAAAACACAATTGCCGTACTTGAAATCGTCGAAATCTCCAAGCCTTAAATAGCGCTTTGAAGTGGCGCCACAGGCGCGCGTGATGTGCGTCTGCGCTGAAATTCTAATCATTTGCATATCTCACCTCCGCTAATGCATGTTGTAAATTTCATATTATTTGCATGCTTCCTTCAGGGTGTTGCATTTACGGTGGCCAGCAGTGTAGTAGTTAGTGAGCAATCTAGTGTGTTTCAGTGCAATTTAATTTTTGTTACTTTATTTTTATTAGCTTTATAATTTCAGTTCCAAGTTATTTTATTTCCCAAGTAGCATTTGAAATTCTAAAATTACTCAGTAAGATGCATAAATGTTGTGGTGAAATTCTAAGCACAGCTACATTTGTTACTTATTAAGAAAGTTTTCCAGAGCCAAAAAATAGTCTTTGAAAGGAGGCATTGAGGCCAAAAAGTTTGGGAATTATGTCTGAAAGGGAAATCGAGTAATAGAAGCTGAGCTGCATTATAAAGGAAGTAGCTGAAAGAAAATACGTTTGGGAACCATGTCATAAAGGGAAACCGAATAATAGAAACTGAGCTGCATTACTAAAAAGACTAGCAGGAAGCAAAAGCTGAACTGCTTCCAAATGGAAGATGAGACTCATTTCTAAAGAGGAGGATACTTTCGTCAATTTGATTCATTTGGTTTTAGGGTATAGACAAGTAGAATCTGTAGGTACTATACAGGGTGTCCCAAAAAGGTTGTTCCGCAATTTGTCTTTTTACAATTTGGAGATAAGTAGGCAATGTGAATTGCAAAAGTGCACCAAATAAGGTAAGTAATTACGATATGTGAATAAAATTATCACGTGATAATAATTTAAGCGGATACAGTTTTTAATTTGTATACAACCCCTCTAGATAAAAATCCGAGTTAGCAGAAATGTTCCTTACCTGCATCCCTATCGTTAGCAGAAAACTGCATTTCTGTAGGTTGATCAGTAATGGAGGTATAATGACACAAAAAAGTTGACTTATACCGCTTGTGCACAGCTGTTCAAGCAGTCAGATTAGGGACCGTATACATAATGCTAAAAAGCATTTTTTTTTCGGTCAGAAAGTGCAACATTGTGCGAAGTAATGTAGTATTGCAACTGCAGATGAAAATCGCACTGAATAATAGCAAACAATGTAATCTTCAATAAAAATATTGTAGAAAAAATGATTTAAATAAAAATTAAAGGAAATTTACAACGCATGTTCAAAATGTTTTCCATCTGCAGCAATGCAGAATTTCGATCTTCATTTTTGGCCATCGTTCTAAATTAGATACGGCCCCCTTAAAATGGAACTCTTGTATCTCCGTTACTATTCAACCTACAGAAATATGGTTTTTTACTAACGATAGGGATACAGGTAAGGTCCATTTTTGCTATCTCGGATTTTTATCTAGAGGGGTTGTATAAAAATTAAAAACTGTATCCGCTTAAATTGTTATCACGTGATAATTTTATTCACATATCTTAATTACTTGCCTTATTTGGTGCACTTTTACAATTTACATTGCCTACCTATCTCCAAATGGTAAAAAGATAAATTGCGGAACAACCTTTTTGGGACACCCTGTATAGTAAATGAAGTTTTGTTTGCAAATGTGAGTTGATAAGAATTTAGATTTATTCTTTGTACAGATTAGGCTAAACACAACTGGCACATTATAGTTTTAGGATAAATTTTCAACAAGACCTATTTAGTCTAGGGGCCGCGGTAGACCTGTTGGGAGAGTAACGGATTAGCAACCGGAGGGTTGCGAATTCCAATCCAACCAAAGACCGTCGCGTACAAAGGGTTTGTTAAATCTGTCGTGGCCTCACATTGGCGTGGTGTAGAAGTTTGGAGAGTGAGGTGCCAGTTCAGTATGACCTCGTCATTTGACCATGGTTCAAAATGACGTGGTGTTATTCTCGGATCTCTCCCTTCGGGTTTCATCCCGGACCGTTGCCCATAGACCTTTGTGTTGCTCCAGTGCGACGTTGATTAACTACTTACCTACCTACTTTTTGACTCATTAGGGGCCTTCGTGGCCCACTGCGCTAGAAGCCTGCGGGTTGTGGACGGCTCAGGTTCGATTCCTCCCTAGGTGTATTCCTCTTTTCTGTGTTAGTAAAACTTTCCTTGTGTGGTACGTCCATTACTTGATGTTGCCTGGCTTGTTTTTGGCTCAGCATGGCTAAATATGGCCCATAAAACCCAAGTCAACCAACTTTTGACTCGGTCAAATTATGGTGATACAGGTGTATGGTATCTTTTTATACACCGGTAATAACTATAACCACCAATTCAGTGCTGTACATTTTGTCATCGGTCACCAACTAAATTTGAACAGATTGTTATTACGCGCCTAGAAATACAGCTTCAAACAATTCAAACAATTTGTATCTCTTTCTTCTCAAAAAGCGCAATTCACAAAATTAGATATTCAAAGAAGAATCGATACGTAACAAATAGCTAAATATTCAAAACTACTACAAACTCAACGCAGCTAATGCAATTTTTCTCTTAAGACTTGCAAAAACATCGACGTTTCTTCATAAAACAGAAACACCGCCCTTTATTCATTAAAAAGTTAGCGCAACGTTACATAACTTCCCATTTAAATATTCCGTTCTCAGATGCACTGGAAAGAAGCATTTTTCTCACCCTCAACCTGTCGAACAATAGCCTTGTCCAAATTCTTCATCTTTTTTGTACCATTTCAAAAATCCTCACCGCTTTCCTGTTTTCCGAAAATTAATCGGATACACCCTGACCAACGTTCCACTTTGCATTCTAATTTAATTGGCCGTCGCAAAGATAAATCTGGCCACCTCTACCCCCTTGGGGATACAGTTTGCCGCAAAGCTCGCAAAAATAAATTTGACGAGGGCTAAGGGACTGGCTCCAGTCTCCATAAACGCCCGACAGGGACTTAACCGGGACAGCATTAATTAAAGTTTGATTTGTGTATTTAAAACAGTCCCAACTCCGGCTTGACGTGGACATAAGCCTTCCGAGTTGGGTCTGAATTCAATTTGTAATTAGATATATGTATGGGTTCCTCAGTGCGAGGTCGTAAATCTGGCGTATCTCTGCCGACCATCTTTTGTTGGTGCGAGGATAAATTGAAGGTTTAGTTCGTCCGGCCGTTATGTGGATTTGGAATGGAGTCGTATTTGAACTCTGTCTAATAAATTGAAAAGGAATGGAATTTTATTCAAAGCGTTCTCCGGACCTGTCTGCAAGATTTCTTTCGTCGAAACTGTGTTGGTACAGTGCAGCTTGGATAATTCGAAGCTGAAGGGACCACTAAAAAAATTCGAATTATCCAAAACTTCGAATTAAAAAAAATTACATCTTTTAACTTTAATTTCATATCCACTGAATGCTTGAAAAGATTATTCTGTCAATAAGTAAATATTTATTCAGAAAGATCATGGTATGAAAGACTTAAACATTATATGTATGTAAACAAAATAAGATTTACATTACGTAAGATACAGTACATATTTCATGTACTGTAGCTTACGTAACAGGTGGCGGGAAGGGGATTTCATCTTTCACGTGTCGAACAGGTGAGGGTATTCCTGCGATGATTTCTTAACGATGAAAGGCCGAAAAGTCGTTATGGTTCGAAAGTTTTTATAAAAAACTTCGAATTAAGGAAGTTGACCTTCGAATAATCCACGATGTTTTAACATTGATTTAATGAGAAGTTCAAGGGACTAAGAGAAATCTTCGAATTAACGACGATTTCGAATTAGAGACGTTCATTTTATCCAAGTTGCACTGTAGTTAAATAACCCTCCAAGTGGTTTCGATGAGATATCTCTTCCATCGAGATCTGACCCAGTTTGCCGATGACGAAATATCTCGTCATCAAGATATGGCCGATTTTTTGATGATGGCTAGATCAAAATCTGGCCAGTTTTCTTCTAATGGCGAGAGCGTGATGAACGAGATATCTCGTCCATTAAGATCTGATCAGTTTTGCTAATGACGAGATGCTTCGTCGAGACAACCACCAGGAGGGTTACTGGAAGGGGAAGATCCGAGAACATCTCGTAATTTTGAACCACGGTCAGATGTCGAGGTTAACACCTGAGCTGGCACCCCACTCTCCAAACTTCCAGACTACGCCAGCGTGAAGACATTTGAGTCCACGACAGATTTAACGTGCACCCGCGTACACGACAGTCTTTCGTAGGACCGAGTTTCGAACTTTCTACCCTCCGGTTGCTAATCCGTTACTCTTCCAACTGGGCTACTATGGCCCGTAAGCAATGCGTCGGAAAGATGTCATGTTGCATTCTAGTTCAGAATTCTCTTTTGCTGGTTAAACTTAAGGGAGTACTAACCATTCGTCTATACGCTGTCTCTATAATTATTTAATTTTATTTTAATTAATTTGATTTTAGATAGATTAACCAACCCTTAAGTATCAGGTACTTTGAAGTGAATTAGTGCCGTTTTTGAATGGAGTTAATTTATATGAAACTAGAATTACTCGGTGATGCCCGGATTGAATTGGTTAAATGTTGATTCTATTTCATAGAAAAATGCAAGCTGTACAGAAAATTTTTTTAACATCGTTTTAACTTTTTCCTTCCTTCTCTCCATGTGGAAGGTTTTCAAAGAAGGGACTCACTGCAAGGGGTCTGCTTTATATGTATAGATTCTTAATTTTTACGTTTAGCTCTCAATGTAGTCTAATTGCCCAGTTGATTTATGAGATATATTTTGCGATACTTTTTACTGCCCCCATACTGACCAATTACTTACGTTGACGTTGTTGTTCAAGACTGGCTGTGGCATTCATCAATCGCCTGTCATGTAAGTTGTTGGTTTGTTGCCAATTTAGACCGAAATCTCAGCTTCATTTTTTGAATCATCCTATCATTTATTTCAAGATTTTATTCGAATGCTATTTATGTTCATGGCCAGTTTTCCTTTAATCATACAGATTTGTACCATTAACGTTCCGAACAAACGCCGACCTGGTCAATGTGCTGGATCCTGGATCGGAAGGTTCCTGTTTCGAATCCGGTGTGGCTTAGATGTTTGTCCGTCCTGTGTAAATGTGTGACTTCGCCATAAACGGGCTGTGCCTAGAATGCATGTTAGGTAGTTGGTAGGTAGTTAACTTACGTCGCACTGGAGCAACACAACGGGTTATTGATGACGGTCCGGGATCAATCCCTAAGGGAAAGATCGAGGGCAACACCTCGTAAGAACGCATGGTAATAATGTGTTGAGTGTAACGTTAACCCATCCTCGTGTTGCACCATGGGCCATCGTAGCTTAGTGGGTATGTCCAATGTGCTAGCAACCTTCGAGTTGTAGGCGGCGTAGGTTCGATTCCTTCCAGGTGCTTTAGTCCCTGGGTGTATTTTTCTCTTTTGTGTCAGTAAAACTTTCATTGTGTGTATTACTCTATGTCGTATGTCTTTCTGGCGCAGCATGGCCAAGTATGGCCCTTGCGCCATAAAACCCCAAAACCAACCTCGGGGTGCACCAGGGTAGCACAAAGTGGTTCACAAATCCTCCATTTCAAAGCCACAACGGAAACGTTCAATTGATTGATCGGGCATTAGAAGAAAAAGGCAACGTTTTGAACTTTATAGTCGATACTTTGAGTCGTAGGTCCCCGATCTAATTAGCCCTCGTATGTCAGAAAACGACTGTACAAAGCAAACCGTTCACAGAATACTTTAGAGTACCACTGAATTGAAACACCAGAAGTATCTCAGAAAAGGAACGATAAATATTCTAACGCCCCATCTTTTGCGATTAGGCTTATCCTTGGAGGCCCGAGTCGCTATAAAAGGTTTACGCCCCCCGAAATCTCGGAAGAAACGTAAGTTAATCGAAGTAAGAGAAAATGGCGCTTTTGGGTCGGGCAGAGAAAGCAGATATTGTTGTTTCGCTCGAAAGCAGAAGTGGCTTTAAAAGTGGAGTTGAAGTAAAGCGAAACAACTAGGGGAGTGAGGTATTGATAGAGGGAGCGTGAAGGCAGCTTTTTGAATCGGGAGAAATTTGTAAATCGATGTTTTTAAAGATAAGAATTCCCCTTCACCAAAAGAGGAAAATAAGTTCACCATTTTTTAAAATGGATCTTTCTTTTCGATTTAGAGTCGAGCTATAGGGTAAAACATACGCAGAGGTCTGTTTTGGCGAGATTTATATAGTGTGGAATTCGGTCTCAGCGATTTTAAGGCTGAGGTTTTCGATTTGTGATTATCCCACCGCGAGATTAAATGTTCCGATAATTTAAAAAAATGTTCCTCGTACTTTTATCGATTTAAAATGAAAAGTTATTTTTGTATGTTCTGTTGGAAGAGTATCTTCATGTTTTGACGTGCTATTTACAAATTAACTGTATAATATACCTCGGTAGCCCGGTTGGAAGAGTAACGGATTAGCAACCGGAGGGTTGGGAGTTCGAATCCAACCAAAGACCATCGTATACAAGAGGGGCTGGTGCACGTTAAATCTGCCGTGGCCTCAAATGTCCTCACGTTGGCGTGGTGTGGAAGTTTGTAGCGTAGGGTTCCAGCTCAGGTGTGACCTCGTCATCTGACCGCGGTTTTAAATTACGTGTTGTCCTCGGATCTTTCCCTTCGGGTTTGATCCCGGACCGTCGCCAATAGCCCGCTGTGTTGCTCCAGGGCGAGATTAATTAAATACCTACCTACCTAATAATTTTTATTAGGGAACAAGCTCAATGTCATTCCCAAGGCATATATTTGAACCTTGTCTCAGATGTGGCTAAATGCTCTTTATTAATCATTTGGTTTTTTACTATCTGCGATGCTTACAGATAAAAATATAACAACTTTTGTACTTAAATAATAAATGTTTACTAGTTTACTTCTAAATCTGCGCATCTAGCTTACACATTCCTTCACCCTACTCTAGAACCATTTGCTTCGAACGACCCACCGAACGTCTTATCAGCTTCAGTTAAGGCTAGTGATTTAGTGTTTTGGAATAAGGCGGGATGAAGGTGGACAACATTTGCTTCGAACGACCCACCGAACGTCTTTACCAGCTTCAGTTAAGGCTAGTGATTTAGTGTTCAGGAATAAGGCGGGATGAAGGTGGACAACATTTGCTTCGAACGACACACCGAACGTCTTTACCAGCTTCAGTTAAGGCTAGTGATTTAGTGTTCAGGAATAAGGCGGGATGAAGGTGGACAACATTTGCTTCGAACGACCCACCGAACGTCTTTACCAGCTTCAGTTAAGGCTAGTGATTTAGTGTTTTGGAATAAGGCGGGATGAAGGTGGACAACATTTGCTTCGAACGACCCACCGAACGTCTTTACCAGCTTCAGTTAAGGCTAGTGATTTAGTGTTTTGGAATAAGGCGGGATGAAGGTGGACAACATTTGCTTCGAACGACCCACCGAACGTCTTTACCAGCTTCAGTTAAGGCTAGTGATTTAGTGTTTTGGAATAAGGCGGGATGAAGGTGGACAACATTTGCTTCGAACGACCCACCGAACGTCTTTACCAGCTTCAGTTAAGGCTAGTGATTTAGTGTTTTGGAATAAGGCGGGACGAAGGTGGACAACATTTGCTTCGAACGACACACCGAACGTCTTTACCAGCTTCAGTTAAGGCTAGTGATTTAGTGTTCAGGAATAAGGCGGGATGAAGGTGGACAACATTTGCTTCGAACGACACACCGAACGTCTTTACCAGCTTCAGTTAAGGGTAGTGATTTAGTGTTTTGGAATAAGGCGGGATGAAGGTGGACAACATTTGCTTCGAACGACCCACCGAACGTCTTTACCAGCTTCAGTTAAGGCTAGTGATTTAGTGTTTTGGAATAAGGCGGGATGAAGGTGGACAACATTTGCTTCGAACGACCCACCGAACGTCTTTACCAGCTTCAGTTAAGGATAGTGATTTAGTGTTCAGGAATAAGGCGGGATGAAGGTGGACAACATTTGCTTCGAACGACCCACCGAACGTCTTTACCAGCTTCAGTTAAGGATAGTGATTTAGTGTTTTGGAATAAGGCGGGATGAAGGTGGATAACATTTGCTTCGAACGACCCACCGAACGTCTTTACCAGCTTCAGTTAAGGCTAGTGATTTAGTGTTTTGGAATAAGGCGGGATGAAGGTGGACAACATTTGCTTCGAACGACCCACCGAACGTCTTTACCAGCTTCAGTTAAGGCTAGTGATTTAGTGTTCAGGAATAAGGCGGGATGATGGTGGACAACATTTGCTTCGAACCACACACCGAACGTCTTTACCAGCTTCAGTTAAGGCTAGTGATTTAGTGTTTTGGAATAAGGCGGGATGAAGGTGGACAACATTTGCTTCGAACGACCCACCGAACGTCTTTACCAGCTTCAGTTAAGGCTAGTGATTTAGTGTTCAGGAATAAGGCGGGATGAAGGTGGACAACATTTGCTTCGAACGACCCACCGAACGTCTTTACCAGCTTCAGTTAAGGCTAGTGATTTAGTGTTCAGGAATAAGGCGGGATGAAGGTGGACAACATTTGCTTCGAACGACCCACCGAACGTCTTTACCAGCTTCAGTTAAGGCTAGTGATTTAGTGTTTTGGAATAAGGCGGGATGAAGGTGGACAACATTTGCTTCGAACGACCCACCGAACGTCTTTACCAGCTTCAGTTAAGGCTAGTGATTTAGTGTTTTGGAATAAGGCGGGATGAAGGTGGACAACATTTGCTTCGAACGACCCACCGAACGTCTTATCAGCTTCAGTTAAGGCTAGTGATTTAGTGTTTTGGAATAAGGCGGGATGAAGGTGGACAACATTTGCTTCGAACGACCCACCGAACGTCTTTACCAGCTTCAGTTAAGGCTAGTGATTTAGTGTTCAGGAATAAGGCGGGATGAAGGTGGACAACATTTGCTTCGAACGACCCACCGAACGTCTTTACCAGCTTCAGTTAAGGCTAGTGATTTAGTGTTTTGGAATAAGGCGGGGTGAAGGTGGACAACATTTGCTTCGAACGACCCACCGAACGTCTTTACCAGCTTCAGTTAAGGCTAGTGATTTAGTGTTCAGGAATAAGGCGGGATGAAGGTGGACAACATTTGCTTCGAACGACCCACCGAACGTCTTTACCAGCTTCAGTTAAGGCTAGTGATTTAGTGTTCAGGAATAAGGCGGGATGAAGGTGGACAACATTTGCTTCGAACGACCCATCGAACGTCTTTACCAGCTTCAGTTAAGGCTAGTGATTTAGTGTTCAGGAATAAGGCGGGATGAAGGTGGACAACATTTGCTTCGAACGACCCACCGAACGTCTTTACCAGCTTCAGTTAAGGCTAGTGATTTAGTGTTTTGGAATAAGGCGGGATGAAGGTGGACAACATTTGCTTCGAACGACCCACCGAACGTCTTTACCATCTTCAGTTAAGGCTAGTGATTTAGTGTTCAGGAATAAGGCGGGATGAAGGTGGACAACATTTGCTGCGAACGACCCACCGAACGTCTTTACCAGCTTCAGTTAAGGCTAGTTATTTAGTGTTCAGGAATAAGGCGGGATGAAGGTGGACAACATTTGCTTCGAACGACCCACCGAACGTCTTTACCAGCTTCAGTTAAGGCTAGTGATTTAGTGTTTTGGAATAAGGCGGGATGAAGGTGGACAACATTTGCTTCGAACGACACACCGAACGTCTTTACCAGCTTCAGTTAAGGCTAGTGATTTAGTGTTTTGGAATAAGGCGGGATGAAGGTGGACAACATTTGCTTCGAACGACCCACCGAACGTCTTATCAGCTTCAGTTAAGGCTAGTGATTTAGTGTTTTGGAATATGGCGGGATGAAGGTGGACAACATTTGCTTCGAACGACCCACCGAACGTCTTTACCAGCTTCAGTTAAGGCTAGTGATTTAGTGTTCAGGAATAAGGCGGGATGAAGCTGGACAACATTTGCTTCGAACGACCCACCGAACGTCTTTACCAGCTTCAGTTAAGGCTAGTGATTTAGTGTTTTGGAATAAGGCGGGGTGAAGGTGGACAACATTTGCTTCGAACGACCCACCGAACGTCTTTACCAGCTTCAGTTAAGGCTAGTGATTTAGTGTTCAGGAATAAGGCGGGATGAAGGTGGACAACATTTGCTTCGAACGACCCACCGAACGTCTTTACCAGCTTCAGTTAAGGCTAGTGATTTAGTGTTTTGGAATAAGGCGGGATGAAGGTGGACAACATTTGCTTCGAACGACCCACCGAACGTCTTTACCAGCTTCAGTTAAGGCTAGTGATTTAGTGTTCAGGAATAAGGCGGGATGAAGGTGGACAACATTTGCTTCGAACGACCCACCGAACGTCTTTACCAGCTTCAGTTAAGGCTAGTGATTTAGTGTTTTGGAATAAGGCGGGATGAAGGTGGACAACATTTGCTTCGAACGACCCACCGAACGTCTTTACCAGCTTCAGTTAAGGCTAGTTATTTAGTGTTCAGGAATAAGGCGGGATGAAGGTGGACAACATTTGCTTCGAACGACCCACCGAACGTCTTTACCAGCTTCAGTTAAGGCTAGTGATTTAGTGTTCAGGAATAAGGCGGGATGAAGGTGGACAACATTTGCTTCGAACGACCCACCGAACGTCTTTACCAGCTTCAGTTAAGGCTAGTGATTTAGTGTTTTGGAATAAGGCGGGATGAAGGTGGACAACATTTGCTTCGAACGACCCACCGAACATCTTTACCAGCTTCAGTTAAGGCTAGTGATTTAGTGTTCAGGAATAAGGCGGGATGAAGGTGGACAACATTTGCTTCGAACGACCCACCGAACGTCTTTACCAGCTTCAGTTAAGGCTAGTGATTTAGTGTTCAGGAATAAGGCGGGATGAAGGTGGACAACATTTGCTTCGAACGACCCACCGAACGTCTTTACCAGCTTCAGTTAAGGCTAGTGATTTAGTGTTTTGGAATAAGGCGGGATGAAGGTGGACAACATTTGCTTCGAACGACCCACCGAACGTCTTTACCAGCTTCAGTTAAGGCTAGTGATTTAGTGTTTTGGAATAAGGCGGGATGAAGGTGGACAACATTTGCTTCGAACGACCCACCGAACGTCTTATCAGCTTCAGTTAAGGCTAGTGATTTAGTGTTTTGGAATAAGGCGGGATGAAGGTGGACAACATTTGCTTCGAACGACCCACCGAACGTCTTTACCAGCTTCAGTTAAGGCTAGTGATTTAGTGTTCAGGAATAAGGCGGGATGAAGGTGGACAACATTTGCTTCGAACGACCCACCGAACGTCTTTACCAGCTTCAGTTAAGGCTAGTGATTTAGTGTTTTGGAATAAGGCGGGGTGAAGGTGGACAACATTTGCTTCGAACGACCCACCGAACGTCTTTACCAGCTTCAGTTAAGGCTAGTGATTTAGTGTTCAGGAATAAGGCGGGATGAAGGTGGACAACATTTGCTTCGAACGACCCACCGAACGTCTTTACCAGCTTCAGTTAAGGCTAGTGATTTAGTGTTCAGGAATAAGGCGGGATGAAGGTGGACAACATTTGCTTCGAACGACCCACCGAACGTCTTTACCAGCTTCAGTTAAGGCTAGTGATTTAGTGTTCAGGAATAAGGCGGGATGAAGGTGGACAACATTTGCTTCGAACGACCCACCGAACGTCTTTACCAGCTTCAGTTAAGGCTAGTGATTTAGTGTTTTGGAATAAGGCGGGATGAAGGTGGACAACATTTGCTTCGAACGACCCACCGAACGTCTTTACCAGCTTCAGTTAAGGCTAGTGATTTAGTGTTTTGGAATAAGGCGGGATGAAGGTGGACAACATTTGCTTCGAACGACCCACTGAACGTCTTATCAGCTTCAGTTAAGGCTAGTGATTTAGTGTTTTGGAATAAGGCGGGATGAAGGTGGACAACATTTGCTTCGAACGACCCACCGAACGTCTTTACCAGCTTCAGTTAAGGCTAGTGATTTAGTGTTCAGGAATAAGGCGGGATGAAGGTGGACAACATTTGCTTCGAACGACCCACCGAACGTCTTTACCAGCTTAAGTTAAGGCTAGTGATTTAGTGTTTTGGAATAAGGCGGGGTGAAGGTGGACAACATTTGCTTCGAACGACCCACCGAACGTCTTTACCAGCTTCAGTTAAGGCTAGTGATTTAGTGTTCAGGAATAAGGCGGGATGAAGGTGGACAACATTTGCTTCGAACGACCCACCGAACGTCTTTACCAGCTTCAGTTAAGGCTAGTGATTTAGTGTTTTGGAATAAGGCGGGATGAAGGTGGACAACATTTGCTTCGAACGACCCACCGAACGTCTTTACCAGCTTCAGTTAAGGCTAGTGATTTAGTGTTCAGGAATAAGGCGGGATGAAGGTGGACAACATTTGCTGCGAACGACCCACCGAACGTCTTTACCTGCTTCAGTTAAGGCTAGTGATTTAGTGTTCAGGAATAAGGCGGGATGAAGGTGGACAACATTTGCTTCGAACGACCCACCGAACGTCTTTACCAGCTTCAGTTAAGGCTAGTGATTTAGTGTTTTGGAATAAGGCGGGATGAAGGTGGACAACATTTGCTTCGAACGACCCACCGAACGTCTTTACCAGCTTCAGTTAAGGCTAGTGATTTAGTGTTCAGGAATAAGGCGGGATGAAGGTGGACAACATTTGCTGCGAACGACCCACCGAACGTCTTTACCTGCTTCAGTTAAGGCTAGTTATTTAGTGTTCAGGAATAAGGCGGGATGAAGGTGGACAACATTTGCTTCGAACGACCCACCGAACGTCTTTACCAGCTTCAGTTAAGGCTAGTGATTTAGTGTTCAGGAATAAGGCGGGATGAAGGTGGACAACATTTGCTTCGAACGACCCACCGAACGTCTTTACCAGCTTCAGTTAAGGCTAGTGATTTAGTGTTTTGGAATAAGGCGGGATGAAGGTGGACAACATTTGCTTCGAACGACCCACCGAACGTCTTTACCAGCTTCAGTTAAGGCTAGTGATTTAGTGTTTTGGAATAAGGCGGGATGAAGGTGGACAACATTTGCTTCGAACGACCCACCGAACGTCTTATCAGCTTCAGTTAAGGCTAGTGATTTAGTGTTTTGGAATAAGGCGGGATGAAGGTGGACAACATTTGCTTCGAACGACCCACCGAACGTCTTTACCAGCTTCAGTTAAGGCTAGTGATTTAGTGTTCAGGAATAAGGCGGGATGAAGGTGGACAACATTTGCTTCGAACGACCCACCGAACGTCTTTACCAGCTTAAGTTAAGGCTAGTGATTTAGTGTTTTGGAATAAGGCGGGGTGAAGGTGGACAACATTTGCTTCGAACGACCCACCGAACGTCTTTACCAGCTTCAGTTAAGGCTAGTGATTTAGTGTTCAGGAATAAGGCGGGATGAAGGTGGACAACATTTGCTTCGAACGACCCACCGAACGTCTTTACCAGCTTCAGTTAAGGCTAGTGATTTAGTGTTTTGGAATAAGGCGGGATGAAGGTGGACAACATTTGCTTCGAACGACCCACCGAACGTCTTTACCAGCTTCAGTTAAGGCTAGTGATTTAGTGTTCAGGAATAAGGCGGGATGAAGGTGGACAACATTTGCTTCGAACGACCCACCGAACGTCTTTACCAGCTTCAGTTAAGGCTAGTGATTTAGTGTTTTGGAATAAGGCGGGATGAAGGTGGACAACATTTGCTTCGAACGACCCACCGAACGTCTTTACCAGCTTCAGTTAAGGCTAGTGATTTAGTGTTCAGGAATAAGGCGGGATGAAGGTGGACAACATTTGCTGCGAACGACCCACCGAACGTCTTTACCAGCTTCAGTTAAGGCTAGTTATTTAGTGTTCAGGAATAAGGCGGGATGAAGGTGGACAACATTTGCTTCGAACGACCCACCGAACGTCTTTACCAGCTTCAGTTAAGGCTAGTGATTTAGTGTTCAGGAATAAGGCGGGATGAAGGTGGACAACATTTGCTTCGAACGACCCACCGAACGTCTTTACCAGCTTCAGTTAAGGCTAGTGATTTAGTGTTCAGGAATAAGGCGGGATGAAGGTGGACAACATTTGCTGCGAACGACCCACCGAACGTCTTTACCAGCTTCAGTTAAGGCTAGTTATTTAGTGTTGAAGGATTAGGTGGACATTAAGGTGGTGGGAGAACGGTGGACAACATTTGCTGCGGTCGACGCATCGTACTAATTTACCCGCTTCAGTCAGGGCTAGTTATTTAATACTGAGATATAGGTATAATTCTAACACGAAACAGAAGTGGAAAAAATGAGCTATGCATTTGGACGTTGGTGTTACTTGGGTTACTGGAATGGGAAGTGAGAAGGGGGCGTGATCACGAGACGCCCATTTAAAAGTAATGCACTATAATTAAACTTTTACTGTACCAGGACCATGTGAAATTTAAATTATATTATTTTCTAAAAAATAAACTTCTAAATTGTAACCGCTCTCTAGAAATTTACACTCCATTTCATGAAACTTTGATGGAAAATGTTTGACCTAGCAGCGATACTAAAGGAAATATAACTTGCTCTATCTTTTTCACACACCCTGCACATTAATAATAAACATACTGCTAGCTTTGGACATTATACCCTCTTATCCCAACAAACCCGACCCATCGCATTTACCCTCTCCTCTTAGGGGTTTGTTTATTTTCATCGTGGAAAGAAGTTTTTCATGCAAATTTATGTGGGTAGTTATCGATATTTATGCCATTGGGGAATTCTTACTCGTGTTTCTTTCCTCCACTTTGTCTGCCTGTCACACTTAAGCTTCGCGTTTTATTCTTGGTGGTTTTCCAAGGGAATTATCTAATTACCTCTGGATGGAGCTGGATTTAATTGAGTCAGGCAGGAAGTTTCTCTAATCTGTAATTACAAAAAACAGTCTGGCTGCAATTTCTAATTTCCAAGCGTATCGTTTTAATTTCTCTGTGCTTCAAAATTTGCTTCAAGGAACTTACTCGTCGATTAAATATTGGTTTTTGCAGGGCTCTTAATTAGGCATTAATTTACTTAGCGTGGGAAGTAAGATCGAAAATATTTAATTTTGAAACGTGTGTGGAATGTGGCTTGATCCTAAATTATATGCTCTATACCAATATTTTTGAGAAACTGCTTATAGAACACATATCTGTTGATGTTTGCACGTTTGAAAATATTCATACGTCTTTGATTTGAAATATATAGTTTTTCGTTTGGAATTAATTCCATCTTCCATCAATTTAGAAACATTTCACAGCGGTTTTAATTTAAAAATATTTATTACGTGATCTTTTACAAACTTTAAATAATTTTTTTAATTTTGTATAAATATAGTAGTATACATTACATTTACAGCCAATACTCCTTTTTATATAGCGTGGCCACAGTACATAAAAACGTATATACCGGTACATACATAAAGGCATGCCGGTACAAACATAAAAATAGTTAGCAAGGTACGAGCTGTAGGGGCGTGGGTTCGATTCCTTTCTGGGTGTATTTCTCTCTTCTGTGTCAGTAAAATTTGTCTTATATGTTCATGTCCATTACATGCTATGACTTAAATCTTAACCAGAATCGTTGGCGTGGTATGGAAGTTTGGAGAGTGGGGTGCCAACTCAGGTGTTCTCGTCATCTGACCATGGTTCAAAATTACGAGGCATTGTCCTGGGATCTTTCCTTTAGGGTTTGATCCCGGAGCATCGCCAATAGCCCGTCGTGTTGACCGTCCAGTACGACGTTAATTAACTACCTACTTAAACCAGAATCAAAATAAATTTCCTAGTGTTTACTCTGTATAAGTTGAATCAACGCATCGAAAAATTCTTTACTAAATAAAAAATTTGTGTTAAAATTTTTTAAAGCAATACTTCCTGGACCACCTTCGAAAACTGATCCAACTTGATCCTCGTTGACCGAATTTGAGACGTTCAACAGATAATCACCAATCTCTGCTTAATGTCCTGGTATTGAGATACGAAATGAGCCCAATTAAATTAGTGGGTGAATGAAGCGTCCTCTTGGAATTGTCACCTGTAAAGATGCTCGATAGATTAAAGCTGTCAAAATCCATCACATAGTTGATAGGTTTTATTCGATACAAACTTGATTGCAGGAAACCCAAGATTATCTACAATAGTAACCAACTTGACATGTATTGGTCAAATATTAGGATGCCTAATGAGATGGACAGAATTTTTGGCCGAGTGCAGGTTCCACTTGATAATCTTCGCGAAGGACATGATTTCGTAAGAAATCGACCTAGTGACATTCAGCATCACCCGAAGTGAGATTGATGAGCCGCCGTGGAAAATTTGTGTGGCAGTTGACACCTAGTCCAATTCTCAGGACGGGAAAAGGCTCATGCATCAAAGCTTTGACCCTCTGTTTGTCTCGACGAGGTATGTCGTCATTAGCAAAACTGACCAGATCTTGATGGACGATATATCATGTCATTGGAAGAAAACTTACCAAATATTGATCACATCATTAAAAAATGCGGCAATATCTTTATGACGATATATCTGGTCATTGGCAAAATTGGTCAAATCTCGATGGACGAGATATCTCGTCGAAACCACTACCTAATACTACCTAATACACCTACTTGATACCAAGGCTATAAACGGTACCAAAACTGCAAACTAGTACAAAGGAGTATCAAAAAGTAAGGTGAATGTTTGATTGACAGAAAAACGCGCAGAGATAAATATATGAAAATTTATTATGTTTGACAAATCGTATCATTCGACAAATCACACTATCATTCGACAAAGGAACATAATGATCTAAACATTTATTCCAACGTGGCACCCAATCATCCATGCCCTTTTCAAAGAAATCTTGCTCCAGGTTCCCTAACCAGGTAAGTGTAGCCGGTTGTGCCTCTTCCAGAGTATGGAAACGTTGCCCACGGAAGTGTTTCTTCAGGGGGCCAGACAAATGGTAATCCGAAGGGGCTAAATCAGGGCTATACGGAGGATGGTCAAGAATTTCCCACTGCTCACTGAATCATATGAGCTATTCAATGCATTTGCAATATCACTCACTCTTCTGTCTTCACGAATCATGGCATCGACGACAGCCCCATTCGTGACGTTACACCACACATACACTTGTTTCTGCGACATAACACTCTCTCCATAGACTTCCAACAATTATCGATGAATATTTTCCCCTTGGCCCATAAAAAACGAATGACACCTCCTCCTTGGAGTAATGCTCAAGTCGATGCGCCATCTTTGATTGGCTCTAAGCACCAGACGGGTTGACGTAGAAGTTTCTACAAGCCGTCACACTTCTATCACCTTGGTACTTGCAACATATAAAAAAATTAATTAGCTACACAAAAAACTCTGAATTTTATAGACAAATTCACCTTACTTTTTGATATAACCTTGTACCAAGGATAGTAAGATGAGGTATAGGGAATGCTTTACCCAAACTCCACAAGAAAGATCGATATCCTAATCTAGGCAGTGCGACTTGAAGGACATCTAAAAGAGTAAGGGACGGCGTCACCAAGCGACCTTTACCCTCCAAGTGGTTTCGACGAGATATTTCGTCCAAGATCTTGTCAATTTCGCTAATGACGAGATATCCCGTCGAGACAATTCTGACTATTACTCCAAGGGGAAATGAAGATCCAAGTAGGAAAAACAAATTGTCCCTTGTAACGTAGCGGGCCTAGTGATGTGCCAATGAACACAACGAAACAGCCCAAATTACAAATAAACTTACGTTTATTTTACAATAACGATATGTACAATATTTTACAATAGGGATTTGTATCCCTAGGTGCTGCAAAAACAGGCATAAATGGATCTCCTCAATGGCCCCAAAACCCGAGAACCACAAAAACAAACCTCTGCTCAGCTCGAGCTTTCCAACCGTTCTTTTCTGGTTGCCATATTTTTCAGGGAAAACAGTTGAATCATCTGAACCTCTAAAAACCACCTGGACGGTTGCGACAGATGTTTCGGCCGGTGGTCAATGGTGCTGACCTCTGATACTGCGCTGTTAGGGACGTTACACCCTTGCCTAGAACTGGTGACAGTCTGGAACAGGTTTTTGCACTAGAGGTTGGACACTACAGGGCAATTTTCGAGCCGAAGACAAACCACCAGGAGGGTTAACTTCGTGTACTGCTCACCCCGAAAGGGGACTGCGACGAACCATCTGCACCATGGCAGGTCCTATGAAGGGAAGCATGCCAAATCATCGCGATTGACTGGTGATGCCCAAGTTTAGTCATAATGTGGTAAACGAGCCTTTTCTCTATTTGTCGGAACCCTCTGCAAGAACTCCTTGGGAACTTTTCCAATATCCTAAGCAAATTTAATTAGTCGCAATAAATTGCGCCCTCACTTGAAGTCTAGTCCAGTCTACTACGCCTAGTCTCCCGCCCAGGCCTAGAAAACGGTCCAGGCAGCAGAACCAAGACAAGGCCGTGTAGGTTCTGATAATATAAGTTAACTACTTTAAGTCTTCAATCAACGGTCACCGAAATAAGACAGATGTCTGTGTAGAAATTTTAACTCCTAGCCCTGCAAGCTTAAGCCTTAGCTAGGCTATAAAATGGTTGGGCGATTCTATAGAAAAGAAGGTTCTATACGTCTCCCGTGTTAAGCAGGCGATTTAGGGTCCGGATAAGGTTGAGCTGAATGGTACCTCCCACCCGCAGCACAATATCAGAGAGAAAAAAAATCGATTGGAAATCTCCTTGGCAGTCTGGTAATGCTCAATATTTAATTTTTACACCATGTGAAAAGCGATTCCTTACCATGTTCGTCGGGACCTATGCAAAATAACTCCCTACACCCGTAATGACTTCAGTTAGTCGAGGCGCCCTAATTATGAAGAAACCCCGCATGAAGTGTGCACTGGATCTGTAAGTTGTGCGATAACTTAACCCTCCAAGTGGTTTCGACGAGATAATTCGCCCATCAAGATATTGCCTATTTTTTTTATAACGAGATCAGCATCTGGTCAGTTTTCGTCTAACGACTAGATGTCCTTGATCGTCGTCCCAAAAAATAGGGGTGGACGGAAGACAGGCTGCCAGTATTCCTTCAACTTTAAATAAATATGACCAGCAATGAATTTTCCGATGTTATTGATTAATGCGTATTAGTTTGTAAGTTATTTTTTGAGATTGTTGAAAGGTTGTTCCGCAATTTATCTTTTTACCATTTGGAGATACGTAGGTAGGCAATGTAAATTGCAAAAGTACACCAAATAAGGTAAGTAATTAAGATATGTGAATAAAATTATCACGTGATAACAATTTAAGCGGATTCAGTTTTTAATTTTTATACAACCCCTCTAGATAAAAATCCGAGATAGCAGAAATGTTCCTTACCTGCATCCCTATCGTTAGTAGAAAACTGCATTTCTGTAGGTTGAACAGTAACGGAGGCAGAAGGACGCAAAAAAGTTGACTTTTACCGCTTGTGCACAGCTGTTCAAGCAGTCAAATTAGGGACCGTATACATTATGCTAAAAAGCATTTTTTTCGGTCAGAAAGTGCATCATTGTGCAAAGTAATGTAGTATTGCAACTGCAGATGAAAATCGCAATGAATAATAGCAGACAATGTAATCTTTAATAAAAATATTGTATAAAAATGGTTTAAATAAAAATAAAAGGAAATTTACAACGCATGTTCAAAATGTTTTCCATCTGCAGCAATGCAGAACTTCGCTCTTCATTTTTGGCCATCGTTCTAAATTAGATACGGCCTCCTTAAAATGGAACTCTTGTATCTCCGTTACTATTCAACCTACAGAAATATGGTTTTTTACTAACGATAGGGATACAGGTAAGGTCCATTTTTGCTATCTCGGATTTTTATCTAGAGGGGTTGTATAAAAATTAAAAACTGAATCCGCTTAAATTGTTATCACGTGATAATTTTATTCACATATCTTAATTACTTACCTTATTTGGTGCACTTTTGCAATTTACATTGCCTACCTAGTATATGCAAATGGTAAAAAGATAAATTGCGGAACAACCTTTTTGGGACACCCGGTATAGTTGTATTAGAGGAAATCGAAGCTTCGTAACATCACGACAAAAATATAGTTTCATCGATATTTTGAAAACAGTGCATTACGACAATTCGGGAACCGTAAAATAGAAGAGTGGGCCCTCGAAATTATTTTCTGAATACTTACTTCATGTATAGAATTCTTTTCGAAAATAAAATGTTTTTATGAAGAGGCCTGTTGGAGGTATGCACATGGAGAGCTCATACCCTCAGGTACTGCGATGCCTATACCAATCATTTGACGAAACGGTATCGCATTAATAGAACGAAACAAGGAATTTCAATGTGTTTGGATTTGTCTAACCAACCCCAATATGGTTATTGATTGGTTGGCAAGTCTAATGGACAAGCTGCGCCCCAACCTCAATGTGATTCGGAGAGTATTTTGTGCACGGGTATTGGTATTTTTAATAAACATCACGCTGGAGCAACACAACGAGCCATTTGCGACGGTCCGAGATCAAATACGAAGGGAAAGACCCAAGTACAACGCCATGAACCATGGTCAGTTGATGATTTTGTGCATGGGAGAAAGGGACATAACCAGCCTAATTAAATTCACATAGACGCAGTGAGATCTTTTCTTCAAATCGAAGATAATTTTTTCTACATAAACGTACACCAATCAATTGATAAAATGGTGTCGAATTAACCCCCCAACTATTTTCGTCACGATATCTCGTCCATGAATTGGCCAATTTTGCTCTATCTTTTAGAGGTATCTCGTCATCAAGATTTTGCCGATATTTTTATGATGACGAGATCAAGATCTGGTCAATTTTCTAATGGCGAGATATCTCGTCGAGACAACCACCAAGAGGATTAGTAGAAAGAAACCAGGAAGTTTCAGTGGGTTTCGTTTCAACTGTCCGAATTAACCAACCTCAGTGTGATGAAAAATGGACTTATATCCTGTCTAATTAAATCTACGTAGTCAGTGAACTCTCCTCTTCAAATCGAAGATAATTGTAGATCCACCAAATCCTACACCCCAATCACTTCACGAAGTGGTATCGAATTAATAGAAAGAAACCAGGAAGTTTCAGTGGGTTTCGTTTCAACTGTCCGAATTAACCAACCCGAGTATTTTGCTCCCAGGAAAAAGGGACTTATCCCTCTGCGTTCTCCCTCTCGTCCAGGAATGCACTGACCGGAACCACTCTGCGCTGGCATTGTTTGATTGCGATCGGTTGTCCGAAGAGATTCGGGAGTGGCATATACGAGTGCCTCCCACAGGAGGAAACAGATAAAAAATTAAAGCAAGACGAACGGGAAAAAATCCCTACTTAGGTATCGGAAATTTTTTCCTCTTTCTCCTCTCCTGTCTCCTTGTTACTTTCTTTCACGGAGGACAATTGATGCGAGACTAATTCCTTCTGGGGAAACCCAGTGTAATTAAAATATTAGGGTGTAATTAAATTCCTTCCTCTTTTACACTTCTCTTTTAATTGCCTTCGGTTTCCAAACGTGGTTCGGATTTGTTTGTTCTCTGAAGCCGTTTCTAAAAGGGGCTTTTTTTGTGGGTTAAAAACTTTAACTTTGAAAAAGTGTTTTTTTTTTAAATATTTGTTTAAGACATAAAGAGGTGCTTGTTTCCACACTGTTTAACTAAGTTTTGAATTTAAATTAATTCTGTAATTGAGTTAGTTTACAAAAGCTAATTTAAACAATTGTAGGAAATGAATGTGTCGGTTGTTTGGTGTGTCTTTTTTTTGCTGCGGGTACGAGAAACCATTCCTATCCCTTTACCCCCAAGTTGTTTCAACGAGATATCTCGTGCATCGATGCAAATGACCCACTTCTTATGACGAGATATCTCGTCAAGATATTGCCGTTGTTTTGGTGATGACTATATCAAGATTTAGTCAGCTTTCTTCTAATGACAAAATAATCAAGATATGACCAATTTTGCTGATGTTGAGGTATCTCGTCCATCAAGATCTGACCAATGTTGCTTATGACGCGATATCTCGTCATCAAGATAGTGCCGATGTTTTGATGACTATATCAAGATCTGGTCAGGTTTCTTCTAATGACGAGAAATCTCGTTCATCAAGATATGATCAGTTTTGCTAATGACGATACTTCGTCGAGTTAACCACCAGGAGGGTTATATTGTCGTTCCACGATTATCCTCGCATAAAATTGGAGTCGCCGTGGCTCGGTGGTTTTGTCCACTGCGCTAGCAATCTGCAAGTTGTAGGCGTCGCAAGTGCGATTACTAGGTATGTATCTCTCTACAGTAACTTTCCTTGGTGCTTATGGCCATTCACTTGACGTTGACTTGTATTGGGTGCAGCTTGATAAAGTATGGTCCTTACTTACTCTATAAAACCAACCCAACCAATATGAAGCTGAAAAATAAAAAGTAAGTATTTGCAACGCATCCTTTGCATCATTTTACTTTGGAAACGGTTTTTGCTTGATTGAATGGTAGTAAAATCCCGTAGTTTTTTTTTCCCAGCATAGTAGTATTTTGAACGAGTCCAGGCTTTCATTTCCTTCCCATTCATAAATATAATGAACGTTGCATATAACTCACTAAATCTTTCCTCGTGTAGAAAAGAATGAATGTAGCGCGATAAACCAAACCGTCAAATCTCGACTTTTATAAAGTTTATTTACTTGCGGATAGGATATTTAGTCTTGATTATTGTTGCTTATATTTCACTTGGCATAAATAAAATTACACTAAGTCTATTAACCCGTGAGACGAAACCATCAAGAACCAACTCAGGATGGTGAATAAGCTGACTTGAGGGCCAGCCGAGATAGATTATGTGCTCGAAATATGCTCCTGAGTTATACTTGCAATTTTATTTCTTACATTAAATTAACTTACTATACAATAGTATGTATAGCAATGTAACCTATTTCACTCTGAAGTACTTTTCGGTGACTAAGTTGCACTGTCTTTCACACGTCTTGCCAAATGTTCAACATCAGTCCTATGACACTATAGGGGAAACTGCTGTACTTACGGACAAAATTCACATTTTAATTTTTCTCAGCCGCTGGGAAACATATTTTTACCTAGTAAAACGCTCAGGTTATGCTCTAAACCTTTGTGAATAAAGTCATTATTTAAAATCTAAAATTTTAAACATTGAATTTTTAAAAATTCAAAATTTGGTGATGTAATTTTTGTCCTTAGTTACAACCTGATATGCCTATGGACACACCCGGATTTACCTGCGGACATAATATAAAAAGTTTTTTTTCCCTCCTTACTCCGAGGCATAATAGTCAATTTTAGTGATTTCGTATCTAAAAAATCAATTTAAAAACTTTCTTGTAGGGCCTTTAAATTCCTTATGACTTTACAACTATGGTATTATATGGTTTTTACAGAAAACCAAAAGTAAAACACTATTTTGTATGGAAATTAAAAGAAAAACCAAAAATTATGACGAATTAATAATACAAATAAATTCAAAAAATGGCCGATGTACCTGCGGACACAAACGATTGTGTCCGAAGGTACATCACCTTAGAGTGTCCGAAGGTACAACGTAAGCCATTTTGTTTTCTAAACGGAGATAATCAACAGATAGGTTAAGATTTCGATGACTTTAAAATCAAAAATAAATCATCAAAGCCTCGGTAATAAACTACGACTATTACAAATAATCATAAAAAAAAGTAGAGGGAAGAAAAAAATAAAGATGAGTTGCTTTACTTTGACCTTCAAAAAAGAGTAAAAATATATTTACTTACCTTGAATCTTCCACGAGCCGGCTTCCCGTGAGCAACTGCCAACTAGTGATAACTAGTTCACATCCGCCAGGAACCGCCACCCTACATTTCCACCTGTTTCCCAATTTTAAAACGAAATGTCCGTAGGTACAACTGTCCTAAGGTACAGCTGTCTCCACTACTATAGGCCGAAATGCTTATAGAAACAATGAAGATCGCATTGGGTTACAAGCATTTTCGTCTGATCTAACTAGAGCTCGGTTGGAAGAGTAACGGATTAGCAACCGGAGGGTTACGAGTTCGAATCCAACCAAAGATCGTCGTGCAAAGGGGGCTGGTGCACATTCAATCTGTGATGACCTCAAATGTCCTCACGTTGGCGTGGTGTGGAAGTATGGAGAGTGGGGTGCCAGCTCAGGTGTTGACCTCGTCATCTGACCGTGGTTCTAAATGACGAGGTGTTGTCCTCGGATCTTTACCTTCGGGGTTGATCCAGTACCAATATCCCACTGTGTGCAGTGGAAAGTTAATTAACTACCTACCAAAGGAGTCGACGATTTGGACTTATCGCCGCTTTTAGAAAAAATTAACGCTTAGACCCTTGATAAAATGATTCATTTACTCTGGAATAAAGAATAGGAGATGGATTAAATTAGATTCACAGGGGTTTTAGAGAAAATTAACACTTATTTCTTACTTTGGATGAGAAAAGGATTATTTACATTACACTACCATTCGCAAAAATATTTCGAATCATTTCCAATGTCCTTATCGGGTTAGCCCAGGACTAAGGTTCATTAAAAGTATTTGCTTGAAATGATAATTAAACGTGTGGACACTAAACCAAAGGTACAGTCAAGCTTTTTTCACTATCTCAACCACGAGATGATATCTTAATTAAATCCCCTCTCTTGTTCTATCTTGGTTTACTTTTCCTATTAAATATCCCTGAGCCTCATTCAATGGTCCCGTTTCGAACTACTTTTTCCCTTTTGGGCATCTTATTTCGAGCCTGGTCACCGGGAGTTTAACTGCGACTTCAACTGAAATTGGATTCCAGGGAGAGAGAGGGAACAGGACTTAATTACAATATCGCATCTAGTTTTGGGGAAGTGTGCCTTCAATGGGTTCCTTTAATTACTTTAATTTTCGCTTTAGCGATAAATTGCGCCGCGTTAATTCTGGGTTTTAAGGAATTTTCTGCTTTCTTTGGCGAGAGGAAGAAAGTTCTCTGAGACCGGAGTTTTAAATTATTTAACTGCGTTTCACCTGCGAGAGGGCAGCTGTTTAATTACAGCTCTGTTTTCGCCACTGGTGTCGTCGGGTTCGGATGATTGGGGTGCGGTTTTGTTTTGCTTCTTATGACGGATTGTTTTGTGCAAAATGGCGAAATGTTCTTGTGCGAGGGCGAGAAGATTGCGATGTTTGTTTTTCCCTGTCTTTGGTTTTAATAACTGCGCTTGAAGATTCCGTTGCAGTGCTTTTAATTTCTGAACGCCGAATCTTTTAGCTGAATGTTTCGTCGAAATATTCGAAATGGTACTCCAGAATTCGAATTGTTTTAGGAATTAATGGGATATTTGAATTCCCGAAAGCCGAATCGAATCACCGAGAAGTTAATTTTTAATTCCGGATCGTCGAGACCTTTAAACAAATGTTTCTTCGAAATATTCAAAATGGCACGCCAGAATTTCGAATGGTTTTAAATTGGTTTGTTGGATATGTAGGTATTTTAATTAACGTCCAACTGGAGCAACACAACGGGCTATTGTTGACGGTCCTGGATCAATCCTCAAGGAAAAGGTCTGAGGACAACACCACTTAGTTTTGAATCACGATCAGATGACGAAGAAACACGTGAGCTAGCACTCCACTCTCCAAACCTCCACACCACGCTAACGTGAGGACATTTGAGGCCACTCGAAACCCTCCGGTTGCTAATCCTTTACTCTTCCAACCGCACTGATTTGTTGAGTTTTTATGGAGCAAGGACCATTGATGAAGAGAGATAGACTGGCTAAGTATCCATTTTAGAAAAAAAAACACTTATTAAACACATACTGACGAATTTACAATTAAATTAACCGAAATTAAGATCCATCAAAGTGAGTCATGATCAGATGACGTAGTGGACAAACCTCGACCAACAAACCAGTTCGACTCCCTGATAATGACAAAATTACGTGGTGTTGTCCTCGATCTTTCCCTTCGGGTTTAATTCTGGACCGTCGTTAATAGCCCGTTATGTTGCTGCATTGCGACGTTAATTAAAATACCTACCTACCATGATAATGAAGAGTTGCATTTTATATTTTGCTGTCCCACATTGAAATATGAGTACATTTAAAACGCTTGTAATTTGATAAACGCGCTCATTGCATGTTCTATATCTCTTGATAATCATAAACGATTAGATTTTTGGGTTGTCAAAAACCATAGCGAAATACGCGGAAAATGTTATTTTTCTCTACTTCGTGGGGAAAATAATTTTTATGCATTTGTTAGTTCCTCTAGAATCGAGTGGGGAAATTCTAATTTATATTTGATCTTAAATCAGAATATGTAACGAATTTTTTATCGGCCGACATATTAAGAGCCTTTTGTAATAATGTATAAATTTAAAAAAGGTAGAATGTCAAGACGAAACCTGATGATAAATTGGAGAATAAAGATTAACGTACGTATCAGAAAAACTTTGAACAGCTGTTAAATTTGTAGGCAATTACTGTTTTTTTAATTGTCATTAAAATCATGTATGACGGTGTCCCCCTTTGTGAAGTAACGCTCATTTAACTCGAGCAGATGTCTTAGTAATGTTTCGATTTTTGTTTTTTTCCAAATTTGGATATTCATATCTCAGTATGATCCTTTTAAAACATTAAAAACGAAAAACTGAGGATAATTAATTTCTGCTCAAACAAGGATAACTTTCAAGATGGAAAATTGAGTCTTTCAAGCATCTCACACTGTTTAATATTAAAGTGCCAAAACTGGTTAATTTTGGTTATAAAAATTATAAATAGATAATTTATTTTCAGACTAGTTTGGGCAGAAAATTGGGTCAGAAAGTATACCGAAATTAACAAATACTTTACCTAGTTGGTGTTTAAAATTACTTTTCAGGATATATCTCAAAATTTTGGATCCTAACTTTTCGGTTCTTAACCCTCCTATTCGGTGATTATGTTGACGAAATTTCTCGTCATTAAAAATCATTAGCAGATTTTGATGGACTGTATCTCGTCATTGTAGAAAACTGACCAGATCTTATCTTGTCATCTTCAAAAAATCGGCAATATCTTGATGACGATATATCTCGTCATTAGCAAAATTGGTCGGATCTTGGTGGACGAGATATCTCGGTGAAGCCACTTGGAGGGTTAATTCTAAATGTGTGAATGATTGTTTTGGCTATTCTTTTAAATTTTCTAAATCAACCATTTTAATCTTTAAAACTCAGTTGTCTTATGTTGGGACATACCTCCTTGCAATTCCACTGTAAAATTTGAAGAGAATAACCGGAAAAAAATATTAGGCCGCGTTGCCAAAAAAGTGTAGATCATTTATCCAAAGAAAAACGTTACCAGGGGAGGTAGATATCAAATGCTGAGATCCCATATCACATTACCAAATGCATACTTACACTCCTGGTGGTTGTCTCGACAAGGTATCTATCTCGTCATTAGCAAAACTAACCAGATCTTGATGGACGAGATATCTCGTCATTAGAAGAAAACTGACCAGATCTTGATGTTGTGAAATGTAATACTTTAAAGGAAATCAAATTTTCATTAGGCCCGCACATTTATGACTATTAACACATTGACTGCCGGTCACGCGAGGTTGTGTTAATAGTTATTGCCATAACATTGAAGCAAGGTTTCACCCATATGCCAACTTACTTATTATAAGAAATATGATTTAAAAGTGGTAATAAAAGATGGTTATGTGTATCACACTGATAGCTAAGCATTATGTAAGCCTTTAATTATAAAATTTTATCACTACGCGCCAGCGCGTGATTGGCACTAGAGGTAAAATTATTTCCCAAATGCCACATTACGCGCTGGCACGTGACATGTAAAAATAAATCAAAATAAGTAACAATATGCATTATTTTTGTATGAAACTATCACAAACAAACATATATGTATACTAGGGGGCTCCGCCCCTGCTCGCTCGCGCCCGTTCCCTAAAAACGTGATCTGGAGGAAATTACTGAAGGAGGAATTACGTTTTTTTATACGAGGTGTGTTTTTAAGTACTGTTTTGAAATAAAAATAAAACAAGTACACTTTTCTTAACAATTTTATTTTTACATGAAAGCCTGTACTTTAATCTACTTTTCTGCATAATTCCCACCAATATTAAGGCACTTATCGTATCGTACAACCAGCTTTTGAATACCATCCTCGTAGAAATCTGCCGCCTGATTAGACAACTACTGCAACACGGTCGTTTTGACATCGTCGTTGAGGCGCTGACCACCCAGATGCCTCTTCAAATGCAGGAACACGTGGTAGTCACTGGGCGCTAGATCGGGGCTGTATGGAGGGTGATCAAGTTGTTCCCAGCCAAATGATCCGATCAGCTCTTGAGTTCGATTGGCCGTGTGTGGACGGGCATTGTCATGAAATCTTCTGAATCCGACACCTGGGCATCTTTGGGAGGAAAGAATTCCTCGTCACTGTCATAACTAAATTTACTCGGGTACTCGTCCGATAGCTCAGCCAACAAACTTGCAATTTCATCAGCCGTTAGCTTATTATTTTGCAACTTTCTTTTCTTTGCACGTGAAGTTGCTGCAGAACTATCATCTGTACAACTCATGTTACAAGATTCTATTACAAAGCAATAAATCAGAAACCACACACCTTTACAACTAGTTTCCAACCTTCACTCCACGCCAATACCAGCATGCATACCCAAAACGTAATGCCGATTGAACTGGAGAACAAACAATGAAGCGTAGCTTTTCACGCGCCCGAGCGTGACTGGCACCTGAGACATCACCCCACACAACGCGCCTGCGCGTGATTGGCCCTTCACCGGTAACGCCAAATCACGCGCTGGCGCGGGATCGGCAGTCAATGTGATTAAAATGTTTTCTAGTACTGTTTGCTTCTTTTAGATTTGTAGGAAATACGATAAAATAAATCTAACTTGTGTGATTTTTTTTATCAACCAACCGTAACAAAAGATGGACAAGATATCGCGTTCATCAAGCTCTCGTCGTCTCTTGTCATTAGAAGAAAACTGACCACATTTTGATCTCGTCATAAGAAAAATAGACACTATCTTGATGGCGCGATATCTCGTTATTAGCAAAATTGGTCAGATTTTGATGGACGAGATTTCTCATCGAAATCACTTGGAGGGTTAATGGGGGAAACTGCGCCATCATTGCCAGCAGGCCTTTTATCATAAGCCAAATTTTAACCTCTTGTTCTCGTCTTAAACCTTTTTATCGTCGATTTTTTAACACCCTATCAGCAATTTTATCGAAGTTGTTGGGTCAATCGTTACTTTTTACCCTCATTCATCATTCAGGATTTTTTTACCATTTCTATAATTGATCAGTTTTAAAATTAAATTCCATGAAGTTCCGTTATCTAAGATGGGGTTACCCCATCTTAGTTCTCGTTTCATTAGAATGATTTTCTTGTGATTAAAATTTTAACCTTCGTATTTAATTTTTAGACAAACCTTTTGATTTTATTTGTTGCATCTCCTCTTTAAATGCCTGGTTATTATTCCGATATCCTTTAAACATATTCTATTGAATTTTATTGTGTTTGGCGCAGCTTCTCTATAGTAAGATATTGCGCCATAAATCCCAAATCATCGAACCAACCATGTCTGTTACTTAGTATCCAATCGAAAAGGCTATTCGCGACGGTCCGGAATCAATCCCGAGGGGAAAGATACAAAGACAACGCCTCGTGATTTTGAACCACGGTCAGATGTTGAGATGCCGAGGTTAACACCTGATCTAGCACCCACTCTCCAAACTTTCACACCATGACAACGTGAGTACATTTGAGGCCACGATAGATTTATCGTGCAACAGCTCCCGTGAACATGACGGTTTTGGCTGGGCCGAGATTCGAACCCTCAGGTTGCTCTTCCAACTGGGCTACCGTTGTCCTTTTATTGCATCAACTCTTTTAATGTTGGTCTGGAATTATTATTCTTATATCTTTTAAACGTATTCTATAGAATTTTATTGTGTTTGTCGCAGCTTGTCCATAGTTAGGTCATGCGCCATAAAACCCAAATCATGGAACCAACCAGGTCTGCTACAGTTTCCAACTGAAAGGGCACCTTCTGTTAGCTTTGTAGAGAAAAAACCCATAAATCCAGGCTCAGGTGAACAAGAAACTCTTTCCGGATTCTGCAAAGATGATGGATTCGGCGATTCTGTCCCACAAAGGGTTCCGTTTTCCAGCAATCTTCCGAAGCACTGATCCCGTACTCCCGTTGTTCCCAAAACTCCTCCCTCTCCTGGTGGATCGATAGGTGTAGCACTGATGTGCATACGTTTATGTAGTTGAATGGAAATACGGAGTCCCAGGAAAAGGACGAGTAGAGCGTTGTTCTCTTGATGCGAAAGAACGATGTATTGAGCAGTACTGGAGTTTTAAAATCTTTTGTTAAGTATACCTATTAGCTTTGCACTGGCGTTATGATCATTAAATTGTCTTATACTCTAATGGCGTATATTGCATTATATGTACGATCAAATGCATTTTTTTTCTCGTCTTTAATCCTCCAAGTGCTTCTACGAGCAATATCTGGTCAATTTTGCCTAGGACTAGATCCAAATAAAACTGCCCTATTACTCCAAGCGGAATGAAGATCCAAGCACAAATTCTCCCATGCTCAGAAATAGTGACGGTTTGGAGCAGGTTTTTGCACTAGAGGCTGGCCACTGCAAGGCTTTTTTTGATGCGAAGGTAAACCATCAAGAGGGTTAAATCTGTCTTGGCCTCAAATGTCCTCACGTTGGCGTGGTCGTGGAAGTGTGCAGAGTAGGGTGCCAGCTCAGGTGTGGACCTCGTCCTCTGACCGTGGCTCAAAATTACTATGTGGACAAGCAGACTTTTGGAGGGAGAACCTCGACCTCCATCTCCTGTGAACAAATTACCAGGTGCTGTCCTCGGATCTTTCCCTTTTGGGACCGTCGCCAATAGCCCGTTGTGTTGCTCCAGTGGCGACATTAATTAATTAACGTTATGACGAGATATCTCGTCGAAACCACAAGGAGGGTTAAGGAAGATAAATTTACTCCTCACATATCTGTCCTCCGAAGTCATTTGACGCAACATACTGCAGATGTTCCCAAGTTTAAGATTCTTATTTGAAAGAAATACCGTTTCGAGCAGCAAATCTCAGCCAACACACCATTGAAGGGACACTCCGTTGTATTCCTTCTTTCGTTCCCCTTCTTTCTTCGCTGTGTTCTAGTGTGTGCTAATCGATTCGCTGCCGTTCGATGGCATTCGCTCGAATGTGTTCGCGGGGCAGCCGGCCGGGAAATGGAATCCTAGAGGGATGTTCTTCTGCCGCTCCATGAAATCTCTCGTCGCAAACACGCTTCAGGTGCGTCAGGAATAAAATATTAAGAGTTCAGCGAGGTGTTAGCTTTGATAAAGATTTTTTTTTAAATTGAGCTTTTAGTCACTGCATAACAGATTAGCTATCCGTATATGTATTTAATCGGATGTGTTGGATGCAGTGTTCTTCAGATAAAGCCAAAATCTCTGTAGAATATTAGACTTGGCACGCCAGATATATCTCCAAGCCTCAGGGACCCATCTTTAGATGTGTGCGGGCTTCACAGACCCGAGGTACTCTACTGATCTTTTCTTTTCCCATGGAGGTTTACTGTCTTTAGTAGTAAACCCAGGGGTCAGGCTCTCGCGATACTGAAGAGATCTTATTATGCTCTCATTCCACTATTATATTCCCTCTTTTTCCCCGTTACACGCCATTCTTTTGGTTGAAGTTGCCTTGTGTTTGGCGTAGCTTGGCAAAATATGGCCCTTGCGCCACAAGACCTAAAAACTTCCAACCAACCCCGAAGATGTCTTCATCGTGATCCTAGGGAGGTTGCGATCTGAGAGGGTTGGTTAACCAGAGATATATCAGTCTCGCCGTATGCCGATTTTGGGTAAGTTTCTAGGTGATTGTGGGTTGTATTCTGTGTTTTCCGCTTTTGGACCTTGCGCCATAAAACCCAAACATCCAATCCAATCCTGGTTATTGTTGGCTGCTTAAAAAGTGTCTCCAGGAAGGGAAGGAAATAATGTTTTCGTTGAATTTACGGATGTGAAGATACTGAATGCGGTATAAATCGCGTGACTTTGTGAGAGGTCGACCAATTTCCTTATCGTGTCCATTGAGGAGTCGCCAGAGCAATGATTTCTCACCAACCGTTAGCTTGCCAACATTCAATCGCCAAAGTTGTAAAAATTTCATTTGTCATCATCGAAATCTTCCGTATGCTTCACTCCATTCACGCTCTGCGGTTGGCAAACGAAATTAAAAAAAAATGGCTTAAATCTTTGGCGATTCAAGGTTGGTAAGTGGTTGGCAAAAAATCATTGCCCAGGACAATCCTCATTCGATACGAAAGGCAATTTCTTTCCACTCACGAAGCCAGACGATTTTTACCTTGCTGCGCTCCACGAGTTAGTCGTTTTGTGATGTCAACCCAACATTAACCCTCCGAGTGGTTTCGACGAGATATCTCGTCCATCAAGATCTGAGCAGTTTTGTTAATGGCGATATATTTCGTCATCAAAATAATACGGAGTTTCGAAGATGGCGTCATAGTTTCAATCGTTGATGATGACGAGATCAAGGGTGTGTTTTCTTATGATCTCGTCCATCAAGATCTGGTCAGTTTTGCTAGTGACGTGATACCTCGCCGAGCAAACCAGGAGGGTTAACCAACCTTTGAAGAATTTCACCCTCTCCAAAATTGTGGATATTCGCCGACCCCAAAAATTCAACTAGTTAGGTAGGTAGTTAATGTCGGATTGGAGTAACACAACGGGCTATTGGGATCAATACCCACTGGAAAGATTCGAGGACAACACCATGTAATTTTGAACCACGGTCAGATGAGGTAAAACCTGAGCCGGCATCCACTCTCCAAACGTCCATACCACGCCAATGTGAAGGCATTTGAAGCCACGATAGATTAAACTACACCAACCCCATGTACACGAATCTTTGGCTGGATCGAGTTTCAAACTCGCATCCCTCAGGTTGCTAATCCGTTGCTCTTCCAACCGAGCTACCACTGCCCCTCCAACAATTCAACTATTGATATTCTTTCTTCGGTGTTCAGTATGATTCATGAAACCTAGAAAAGATAACGATCATTCAACTTTTTATTGATAGTTACTTTAAAAACACCCTGTATGTATTGGTTAATCGATCGATACTGATACTGTACAGTAGGAAAGCTTACAATCTCTTCGACTAAATTGTAGTCCCTTTGACTGCATAAAAATATAACGTCTGAATTCTTACGTATTTATAAACGTATTACGGCGTGACGTTTTATGGTTGGGCGAATGCGACTTTAACCCCCTTTGAAGGACGCTGTCATTATTAATCCATTTTCTTCGCATCTTTTACATAAATGTAGGAGGAGGATGTCAGAAGAATTCAGTTAACTCAAATTCCTATTGTCACGCTGACCGAAAATATAATTATAACGGAGCACGTTTAAGAACTGAATATAAATCTTATTTTGTGTGTGAATGAACTTCTCTCGAAACTTTCTTTATGCTTTATTGTAAAAAAAATTCGGTTTTTGGTTAAAGATTAAATAATGAAGATGGATTGAAACCAGAAACTTCTACTAAAGAAATATGAAAAGAATGAGATTTTTCTTCTTCCTCGACTGTATTTCGACCATTATTCTAAATGTCATTGGATTTGCGTATCAGAGTTTTCTGGTAACTTACATTTAGTCTGTTATTTTGCTGCATTTTCGTTATTCCTTCATTGATTTTATTCTGTAATGCATCAATTCAACTCTGGTGATTAGAGATTCAATACGCCTCAGATATTCAATCTGATTTCGCTTTGTGAGAAAGGGGGCCGCGGTAGCCTGGTTGGAAGAGTTGCGGATTAGCAACCAGAGGGTGTCGTGTTCTAAACCCGATCCAACCGAAGACCGTCTTGTACGTGGGGGCTGGTGTACGTTAAATCTGTCATAGCCTCAAGTGTCCTCACGTTTGGAGTGGTGTGGAAGTTTGTAGAGTGGAGAGAGTGCAGGTGTTGACCTCTTCATCTGACCGTGGTTCAAAATTACAAGGTATTGTCCTCGGATTTTTCCCTTCGGGATTGTTCCCGGCCCATCGATACTTATCTTGCTCCAGTGCGACGTTAATTCAACTACCTACCGACCTCAGGAAAACATGTCCTTTAAGTTTGTACTGGCTTCACGGACCTGAGGTCCTTTAGTGATCTTTTCTTGTCTCATGGGGTTTAATGTCTTTAGTATACAGAAGGGGATCGTTCCCGGGATGCCCAAGCGATCTTTTTTCAGCTTTAATCCCACTACTCCCCAATGCATCTTTGTTTCCACTTTCACATTTCTTTAACTGACGTTGTCTTGTGTTTGTGCAACTTGACCAAATGTGGTCCTTGCGCCATAAAACGCTAAAGCAACCAACCTAACTACCTACCAGGGGATAACAGAAGAATGGATCTTTTTTTTTTATGATTTTCACTTTTTGCGTCATTCATTAGCTTGTTTCACCCTAGAGGAAATATAAAAGTAGAGTGAGCAATGGTGCTCTTTTTATGTTCCCAGGGTCATGTGATCAAAACTAGTAGTCACGTGACCATTCGACTACTTTCATCTGCTGGGTGGAACGAAACATTCGTCCTCTGATTGGTCCACAGAGCAGAGAAAGACGCCCATCCACTGATTCATCATTTGGTTGGTCCATTGATTGATCATGTGATAGTAGTAGACTCGCGATTTCACCACTTTTGTCGCCACTCTATAGAAATGCGGATTCACACACCTACCCTGTCAAAAGATGTTGCACCGCCAAACGAGGCGTTAAGATGCCAAATCTGCCAACCAAGTCAGTTTTCAGAGTCAAAAAAATCAGGTGACTACTAATCGACATGTTGGTCACACGTTTTGAAGCTCCTCTCAATAGCAATTCTCAGTCGATTTATACAGGGTGAGTCTAAATTGTTTTTACAAAATAAGAGGGGTGATAGTACCCATCCAGACGAGCAATAATTACCATGGAACATAGGGTCGCATTTCACTCTGAGAGGCAGAAAAGAATCAAATTAGAATTTCAACATGAACTTACAACAGTGTTGGGAAAGCGAATGAACGATACCAAAAATTGCACAATCTGATTGATTGATAACCTCACAGCAAGTGCTCAAAGTGTCGTGTCGTTGCACAGTTCACACCGGCGAAGGAATGACTGGCTCTCGAAGATTCCTGGTGTTGTGTTCATTTTGTCTGCGGTAACACCGATTCTCGCTACGAGATCTTCAGCCGAGTCCACAGGCGTCTGGTACACTAAAGATTTCATGTGGCCCCAGAAGAAAAAGTCCAGTGGGTTGAGGTCCGGTGAGGCCAAGCCACAGGTCCGCCACGTCCGATCCATCTTGCTTAGGAGATATGCTACGTAGGCAGGTACAAAACGACGTCAGAGGCGATGACTTGTTCATGCTCGACGCGTTTTGACTTTACTCTTTTCTGCCTCCCAGAGTGGAATGCGACCCTATGTTCCATGGTAATTATTGCTCGTCTGGATGGGTACTATCACCCCTCTTATTTTGTAAAAACAATTTAGACTCGCCCTGTATTTCACGGCTATTTCACAACTTAAATATAGATAAGGATACTTAAAAAAGTGAGATGTGGCGACAGTGGTAGAACAACACATTTAAACTCGCGTCTTCCTCTTGTGACTTTCTTCTGTCCTGATGATGGTGGACATCTTGCTCCACTTAAATATAAGATGGTGGTGGACATCTTGCTCCATTGACGATCTTTTCTAAGTTATTTTTATGAGTCTTTTTTTTCAAGTAATGCTTTTTTTCTACCAATTTCACTAAGATCTTCATTTGTTTGTCTACACTGCTAGGAAATCCCCTGACGCTCAAGCGGCTAAAAGACGGAACGAAAACATCCACTGAAAATGACGTTTAAAATGTACACTGCATGCCAAGATGTACCATATTTTCTCACAGGAATTCAAGCGAAAGGAAAAGGATTTTCGAGGAAATTCCTGGCTCTGAGGAGGCGATATTGATTGGAACATTATAATGATAAACACGTTACCGGAAGTAAATGTGTTCTCCGATATTTGTTTTGGAAGGGAGGCGGGCTTGGATTGTCATGTGCTTTGTGTGGTTTTGCTGAGGAGGGGGCTCCTAAACTTCGAGATCGTTTGGGAGGGCGTTTCTGGGAAATTCCTTTCCGACGTCTCTTAATCCACAAACTATGGAAGGTCGTTCGGTTTTTCCTTCTTCCGCGGGTGTTTATTGATGTCGTTTGTTTTCCAAGTACCGTGCAGGTTCTGTTTTTTGCGGTTTCTTGAGCAGTTGTGGGCGATAAAATTTGATTTAGTTAGGTTTTTTCCGTCGTTAGTCTTTCAGAATGGGCGTTGATTTGAGGTGTTGCTGGGAGAGTGTTGATACTGGATTGCAATTGAAATGATGTCATTTTTGTGGAGTGACGTTTTGTTTCTGGAATGGAATGTCTTTTGCGGTTGGGTGTTTCTGGCGACTCACTCGCGCTCTACATGTGTCATTGTTCTTCCGTCAAACTGTTGAATTTGATGTTTCTTTTTTGCTGAATGGCAACAGAATTCAAAAGAAACTGAAGTACTTTTTGCTTTGTTCACATGGTGTATTATTTTGCTTCCAATTATTTTCGGGGACGCCATGGCATAGTGGGTGGCCCATTGCGCTAGCAACCTGCGTGGTATAGGTCAGATTACTATTCAGTTCGATTCTTCCCTGAATGTAATCTTCTATACGAGTTAAAGCTTTCTGCATATGTCCATTACTTGACGTTTTCTGGCTTGTGTTTAGGGCAGCGTGGCCAAATATGACCCTTGCGTCATAAAAACCCAACCAATCATACTATTTTCATAGGATTTCCTGATTGATGTAAAAATGTAAATATTTTTCGTGCAGGTAGGTACTTTATGAGCATACATCCTACTGTGACGTATTGAAGTGTTTACATTTCAACACTTACAGGACAAAAATCACTTCAGCCGTTCAATTTTTTTTATTTCCAATGACCGGATCATAAAGAATAACAGAAAAGCAGTTACAGAAACTGTTTAAAAACCGAAATTATCCTTATTTTTCGAGTTAAACGCCGGCTGAATTTGTCGGTGTCAGCGACCGGCCCTGGCTGCGTGAGAAATCCTGCGTTGGATTACATTGTATCCGGGGCCTACTTTGGCTCTGGTTTTGCCGGTGTGTGGGAAAACGGCCAAGAAAGACCTACTCTGGAAAGCTGGTACCAAGTCTGAGCGGTACCTGTAGAAGATTAGATTTCAACTCTGTTTATTTGATTCTTCAAATTTCTGAACTCTTTATTCCCTTTAACTGCATAGTGAAGTATCAGACAACAGAAGTTGTACGAAGTTCAATATGGCCCGTCTCTCAACACACCAGAAATATCTGGATAGGATTCGTATAAGTTATTCTCACACGATTCCAGACTTAGAGACCCATCTTTTGGTATGGACGGGCATCACAAATCCTAGTGATTTTTCCACCCTTTCATTTTTACCCTCGCTCACCCTTGTGCTTTTTGCTTTTTCTTCCTCCCTCATTGTTTTGTCCATCTTGACCATAAAACCCGAAAACAACCCATCCAGACCTAGAGTTAATAAAAAAGCATTTTTTCCATGAATTGTGAAAAATAGTCTTTGGATTTACCACTAGCGTCTTTGTAACGTAAATAGTTTGTTTTTTACTTGGTTGTCGCTCTATTATCACTTTTTCCCACAGGATGGTTTTCGAATCCAGAAGGGTGGCAAAGGTCAAAGAAACCATTCCACCTGCCTTTTCGAGTGATGAATCGTTTTGAAATCAATGAATTTTCCTCTCCGAAAAGATTTTGGTTGTCCGCCAGCTTCATTGTAATGTAAAAGGCGGAAACTATGTCAGTGGTCACGAGAACCATGTTGCCTACCTTGCACCCTGCCTTTCCAAATGATACGTCATTCTAAAATCAACGTATTTATTTCCTCCTTGAAAAAAGACGGATCAAAAGCTAATACTTCAAAAGAAAGTGTCGTCCGATTTTTTGAGTGGGCGGAGACGCTTTTCTCTGAAAAAATATGCTTCCTCCCGGACCTGGCTTAAGTTCTTGAAAAGAAGAAGCGGACCATTATTGAAATGTACTTCAATAAAAACTTAGTGCACCATGAGTTTAAGCACGTCGTTCTTTGCTCCTTCGGCGGCAGAAAAAGTAGCTAAAAGCCTTTTTATTGATCACCGGCCTTCTCGTAAGAGTTGCTACTCGGAAAAGTAACCGTTTCAAAAAGCAATTAACCCTGGTTGTTGTTGGCTTGTTCTTTTTATCGAAAGTCGCCAAATTGGAAGGGCTCTGCGACTACGATGTGGGATAATTATTATTGAGCAAGAGATTTTTTGGGAGAATAATTTTTTTTCCAAAAGAAAATTTCGAATTTTTGTCCAATTTTTTTGTATACGTCTTTTTCCCCCCATGTGATTGAGTTTTTTGCCGTGAACATTTTTCTTCTAATCTCCTATTTCTTCTGATTGCAAAAACGTAGACTTTTCGCTTACCTGAAAAATACACTCTTCCTTTCTCTAAATCAACTTAAAATGCTTTCGTACTTGGAAATCTACATGTTTTTTTGACTTCGTATACCTTCTTATTAAAGGACTTTACCGCCATCTACGTTTTGGAAGATCTCCAGAGTACTTTTTTTAATGAAATAACCGATTGCGAGATATATACGAAGATGAAATTTTGAGCTGTTTCTTCAACATTTTTTAACACTAGTTTTATTTGAATTCTTTGATCTGTCGTTTAAAATAGATTATATAATTCGAGTTTTCAAAGTTCTTTGAGGATTAGAATGGTAGGAGAAATTTTAGTTCAAATCCCATATGACTGATTCTTTTTCTTCTAATGGCTTGTGGTGGCATCAGTCTACGTATGAAAATAAGTCGCATGGTTCTGGCAATGGATGGAATTCAATTAGTTTTTTCTTTCAGTCTTGCTGGCTGCGAATAAAATATTTTTAGTGCCACGATCAAAGAAGATTGAGATATTAGAATTAATGTTAAGCCTTTCCATTTGAGAAAAGACGATATGCTGGTAGACTAGTCAACGTATTATGATTTAATATTTGATTTTTTTTTAAATTAAAGTTAATTTTTTCCCTGCCTCGTTATTGATTGAACCCGTCGACATCTTAATATGGCTATGAGAATTACATCGTATCCGATAAGGCTAAATAAATGTATTTTCAATGCAATGAAAATAGCACAAAACTCATTTGTTTAAGTACTCGTATATCTGGATAGAAACAACGTCACCAATAGCCCGTTGTGCAGCTTCAGTGCGACGTAAACTCAACTATCAACCAATCAACCTGAGAGAAACTAAATTAATTTTTATTTTATTTGAATCTATGCTTTTATTGTATGAATGTTCTATGTCGGCATAGATTTTGAGATTTATTAGATTAGATAGATTTTTATAATTTTCCATATTTAAATGCATAGTAGATTAATCTCCAAATATGGGCCCAGTTGGAAGAGCAACGGCTTAGCAAATGGAGGGTTCCGAGTTCGAAACTCGGTCCAGCCAAAGAACATCGTGTACACTGGGCTGGTGCACATTAAATCCGTTGTGGCCTCAAACATCGTCACGTTGGCGTGGTGTGGAAGTTGGGAGAGTGGGGTGCCAGCTCAGGTGTTCTCGTCATCTGATGTGGTTCAAAATTACCGTCGCCAGTAGACCGTTGTGATGCTCCAGTGCGACGGTAATTAACTACCTACCAATGATCTCCAAATATGAAGTTAAATACAACTTAAAGTGAAACATAAATGACGAAATAGTTACGATTGCCTGCATAACAAACATTTTTGCCTTCAAAATACTCTTCCCGATGCCTTGAAATTAGGCGAATTATAACAAAACTTTGAAGTACTATATTTTCGATACTATACATCATTCTTCGATATCCACATGTAATATTAGAACTATTAATAAGCGAATTAAGCTTGGAGGGTTCGTCTGGATTTCATTAGATCCGAAATGAACTATACTTTCGATTCCGATGCACATCATTTGTGCATTTGATGATAGTTGATAGTTGAATTTATGTTTCACTGGAGTGTGACGTTAATTAAAATATCTACCTACCTTATGTTTCACTGGAGCATCACAACGGGCTGTTAGCGACGGTCCGGGATCAATCTCGAAGTGAAAACTCCGAGATTTCGTCATGTAATTGAAGTAATCTGACAGTTTGCATAAATTAATTTTATCAATTCCTACTTGTTCACATAACGTAAATTAATGTAGCACAGTGAATGACACATTGGACTTATGAATTTGTCAATTCCGCTTAGATTCCAAACTTCTGTTTTATATTTTCTTATGCACAAGAAGCAATGTGTTGCTCTGAACCTGCTTTGTAACGAACATTTTAAATTTTATCGCAATTTCTGCTGGTATGGGTTCATATTACGCGAATTACAATCACTGCGATTCGTTTCACATTCATATCAACGATATTCACAGGGGGATGTTGATTTAACAGCCTACGATTATAGATACTCTAAGCACAAGACCCATTCAGCTTTCGAATTCATCCACCATGACGTGTTGCGAAATTTCACAACCACCTAGATCCTAAACTTCCAAATCCCCGCATTAACCAGAAGCATATCCAGTCACCCTCAATAAATCTACCTCCCAATATTGATTAGTCTCCAATTATAGCTCTGAAGATAAGATGATTCCAATGTCGGAGATGCATTTGCCCAAGTTTCCGGATCTCTGATAAGTGCTGTCCGAAGTTTGGCTCATAAACGTCTTCATCTATTAACCCCTGATGGCTTTTACACTCTTGTCATATTCCATCGATTCTAAGCGACTTGAGTAAGATGAACGTTCGTCTCCTGATTGTCCAAAACCCTTTCGCGGTTTTGGCAGTGGGCCCCTTTTTGGGGCGAAAGTGAGGACCCCCTTGTGCCATCGCTCTTCCTCCTTGAAGGATGCGATTTAAGGGCTCATTAATTGTTCCGTTATGGGGGTTGGAACTCCTCTGGCCGTCCGTCTTGGCCGTCTTCCTGACTGGAGGATTAGGGGAAAGTGGAATAATGATTTTTGCTGCTCGGAACGAGATGACTTGGGTGAGTTATGGCTTTTGAATCTTGCTCGAATTTATTTCTTCCCCGTTTGCTATCGGGGGTGGTGTTTATCGCCATCTTGGGGTGCGGGAAATTCGAGCGTGGTTGATTGATGCGGAAATTCGAAAACTTTTTCGTGCTTCGATTTTTTTAGAAGTCTTAAGCGAACTTGAAAGTTTTTCCCTCGCCGAAAGGATAGTCCAGATGGAAGAGCGGGAGCTTATATCCGTTGTGTCCTCAAATTTCCTCACTTGTGGAAGTTTGGAGATTGGTGTTGACCTCGTCATCTGACCGTCGTTCAAAATTACGAACCGTGATTTTGAACATCTAACCGTGGTTCAAAATTACGAGGCGTCGTCCTTGAGCCTTTCCCTTCGGGATTGATTCCGGACTTTTCGGCAATAGCCTGTTGTGTTGCTCCAGTGTGACGTTAATTAAGTACCTACCTACCCTCACCAAAAAATGAAACCTCTTCAGATTGCTCTTCGTGAAAACCGCACTTCAATTTTTTCAAGCTTCATGAATTATTGCAATGTGTTTACATATTTATGGAACACCCTGTGCTTTGGAAAAGAAATTAAATTCACAAACGTATTCCCTTTAAAACAATTCTCCCTCAAGTTATAAAATATACAAATAAGTACTAATTGGTGGGATTGGATTTTTTAGTGGCTCATTGTGCAATGTCTATGTTTGACCAAGCTACGCCCAACACAAAACAGACTACGTCCAGTAATGGACATACGCACTCAAGGAAAGTTGGACCGCGGTAGCCCGTTTGGAAGAGTAACAGTTTAGCAACCTGAGGGTTGCGAGTTCGAATCCGACCAAAGACCGTCGTGCTCGAAGGAGGCTGTCTGTCGTGGCCTCAAATGTTCTTACGTTGGACTGGTGTGGAAGTTTGGAGAGTGAGGTGCCAGCTCAGGTGTGACCTCGTCATCTGTTCGTGGTTCAAAATTATGTGGTGTTGTCCTCGGATCTTTGATCCCGGACTGCCGCCATTAGCCCGTTGTTTGCTACAGTGCGACGTTAATTAAAATACCTACCTCAAGGAAAGTTTTAATGACAGAAAAGAGAATTACACCCAGGATAACTTACAGAAATCGAACTTGCACCGCCTATAACAGTCAGGTTGTTACTAGTCCACTGAGCATCCCAATCTTCAAAATTCCACACCACGCCAACGTGAGGACATTGGATGCCACGATAGATTTAACGTGCACCAGGCCCCGTGTACAATATAGTCTGGCTAGACCGAGTATCGAAACTCGCAACCCTCCGGTTGCTAATCCGTTGCTCTTGCAACTGGGATACCGCGTCCCTCGTAACTTTATGGGAACTCAGACATTTTCCTTTCAGTTATGGACTCAGACTTAATATTTTTAATATAGATCCATGTGACGAGTTTTATTACTGTGCGCGATACATTTTTGTCTTTCGCTGTTTGAGAATTCCATGTTAATACAATGTTTGGTTATTCGTCGTGGTTCCCTACATCCGAATCACTCCTTTCACAGAACCTTCGTAATGTGATGTCCACAAAGGAGTTCGTCGACTCCTTGTGGCAGGAGTCATGGAATCTGCAAGTTGCCAGCATTCTTTAAAATCTATCATTCATCAGTGGCTAGTGTCTCCAATGCGGATGTCAAACTGACCCGCCTTCGTATTGGACACCCGTTTCACCCATCGTCATCTTTTGTTGGGAGAAAGTCCCCTTTTGTTCTTCAGGTTCTTCAGATTTTACTGTCCATATTTTAATTATATGTCCTGCTTTTCATCACCATCGCCAAAAATTTTTAAACTTACAAGATTTGGTTGGGGAAAGTCCCCATCCAAACCTTTTTGCATTTTTACGTTCAATTGGGGATTTTTACATCTCATCTAATTTCTTTGCAAACTCAAAATGACTCGTCAATCTATTTTATCAAATTCTTTTATTCAATCTTTTCAATTTCACTCTTTCAAATTTTATGCATATGTAAATAAAAATTAATTATGCTGTAATCAATGGTTTTATCGTCTGACTGTATATTTTCATTTACACATTTTACATGTTTAAAATCTATCTTTTGACTTCATTTTGAAATATCTTGTACTTTTAGTGGGTTATATTCTATCTTGTGTTTGGCGCAGATTGTCCGCTTTTGGACCCTGCGCCATAAAACCCCAACATCCAATCCCTTCCGTAATATGATTCTCGACTCCCAAAGATATTCCAGGCACACTTCCCTTTGGAAGTTAAACCATAGAATTCCCGGGACTTTTGCTTCGCGAGCTTCGATAAACATTCATTCATGCAGAATTCCACTAACGTAAGAATCCGTATGAATACGAATTGCAAGTCGAGTACAAGTCGAGGAGAACCGTGCGTCCGGAGGTTACGGGTGCAAGTCAAGTTTGGAAACCTTTTTGGAATTCCCTTCTTATTTTTTGCTTTCTGGACCTTTAAGTATTAGCAATTGCGTTGGATTTTTTTCATAAATGTTCCGCATTCTTTGTGTATTGTGAAAGAATGCGTGTTTTCCGAAAATCCTGCTTCCATCGGAAATAGTATTTTCTAAAGCACTTATGTTTGACGTGAGGTATTTATAAAGCGTTTACGTAGCGTTTGATGGTGGTTGTGAAAATGGCGTCCTTCTTTATAAAAGATATCGTGAAGTGTATTAACTTCATTCTTATATACTTGGTGAATTTCGAAAATATCAATTTGAAGTTGAAGCAGTAGGCAATTTTTCCTGAAAGGGCATTGGACCGCGGAAGCAACCGGAGGGTTGCGAGTATGAATCCAACCAAAGACTCGTGTACAAAGGGGGCTGGTGCACGTTTAATCTGTCGGTGCTTCAAATGTCCTCACGTTGGCGTGGTGTGGAAGTTTGGAGAGTGGGGTGCCAGCTCAGGTGTGACCTCGTCATCTGACCGTGGTTCAAAATTACGTGGTATTGTTCTCGGATCTTTAATCCCGGACCATCGCCAATAGCCCATTGTGTTGCTCCAGTGCGATAATTAAATACGTACCTACCTGATCGTGCATTATCTTACACTGATATCATTTATTACTTTTTAGTAAATTGGTTATAATGTAGTAATAGATATTTCGAAGACGTGTAACTTTATACAAAAATTTACAGTTTGGGAATGATTCTATTTTGATCGTAAAGGTGGAAAATAATTGAATAACTGTCTGATGAATTTAATTTTGCTTCACATTAACCCTCCATGTGATTTCGTTGAGATATCTCGTCCAAGATGTGGCCAATTTTTCTAATGACGAGATATCTGTTCATCAAGATCTGATCAGTTTTTTCTATGCCAGGTATTGCCGATTCTTTGATGATAACGAGATCAAGATCTCGTCAGTTTTTTCTAATGACGAGACATCTCGTCAAGATCTGGTCAGTTTTTTCTGTTAGATATTGTCGGTTCTTTGATGATGATGATATCAAGATTTGACCAATATTTCTAATGACGAGATATCTCATTAAGATCTGATCAGTCTTGCTAATTGCAAGGTACCTACCTCATCGAGACAACCGTGGAAGTTATAATGGGGGATATCAGAAATCCCTCTTCGCGAAGTGAATGCTTTCGAGTCGAAAGGGTAGCTGCCCTCTCTAGACACCTGCGCATGATTCACCCAGTTATGACGGGGCTTGCCACCAAATCGGCTAAAAAGATATAGAACAGAACTGATGTTGAATCTAAAAGACGGTGCTGCAGAGACGATAATTTAAATTATTCGGGCTTAAGACGGCACAGCCCTGTTAACCCATCTCGGTTTTTTTTTCTCTATTTAACTTAAATTTTTAACTCTCCAAGTAGAGACGAGTCGACGAGGTAACTCATCCATCAAGATCTGACCAGTAATGACTACATATCGTCGTAACAAAACTGCGTTGTTACTCTAGAGCAGGGGGTGTCAAACTGGCGGCCCGCATGTGGCCCCCGAGGTAATTTTTTGTGGCCCACGATGCTCTGAAATAAAATGAAAACAGGACAATATGTTATGAAGAAATAGCATTTAGGGGAGATCGAGGCAATACCGTACACATAATTTCGTCATGTTAAAAATGTGTGATCAACTATTTTCGTCCATGAAATTAAATAAAACGGCCTACAGATCAAGATTAACTGATAAACATCTATCTGCCATAATGAAGATTGTCTGTTCTCAGTCTTTGAGGGCCGCGGTGGCCCGGTTGGAAGAGTAACGGACTAGCAACCGAAGGGTTGCGAGTTCGAATCCAGCCAAACACCGTCGTGTACAAAGGGGGCTGGTGCACGTTAAATCTGTCGTGGCCTCAAATGTCCTCACGTTGGCGTGGTGTGGAAGTTTGGAGAGTGGGGTGCCAGCTCAGGTGTTGCCTCGTCATCTGACCGTGGTTCAAAATTACGTGGTGTTGTCCTCGGATCTTTCCCTTTGGGATTGATCCCGGACCGTCACCAATAGCCCGTTGTGTTGCTCCAGTGTGACGTTAATTGAAATACTCCCTACTACTACTCAGTCTTTGAATCCAGATATTGGAAAACTAGTAGGAAAGCGCTGGCAAGTTTCTGGTAAAAAATTTAATTTTAGTTTTATAAATAAATTAAATTAAATAAACGTTTAAATAAAAGCAATTATATAGCAATATTATAAATTATCACCCTCAATTCATTTAATTACGTAATGTGTTTTAATTATCCTATCCCTATTGCTGAATCCTCACTTCAAAATACAATTTTAAGAAAATTTGTAAATGTGATGTGGCCCGCGTGAATCTTACTAGTTGCATTAAATGGCCCGTGTTTTAATTGAGTTTGACACTCTTGTTATAGAGGAATGAAAATCCAAGTAGGAAAAACAAATTGTCCCTTACTCAGAACTGGTGACAATTTGGAACAGGTTTTTACATTTGAGGCTGGCCACTACAGTACAGTCTTCGACGGGAAGATAAACCACCAGGAGTTTTAATTAATTTTTTTTCTCTGAATTATGGTCATGGAGTCCCTCAGAAATTGTCTTGTTCTTTTCTATTTAGTGATGGAATCTTAATTTTTTGCTATCTCCATAATTATGCCTACTCGAGACCATTTTTACCGCTGAGCAAAAACAGCAAATTTTCATAGATATTTCTTGCAACTTAGTGTCTTGGAGATAAATTGATTTTCGGAATTTTACATTGTTAGGAATGTGCATATTTTTTTGCCTTTCCCGCAAATGCTCTCCCCTTGCCGATTACTATCTACTGCCTCTATAACTGCCGCGGATGCTTCATTGTATGCTGCCTTTAGTTTTTTACCTTCTCCTACTTAGTAATTGCTGCTGTTTTGAATTTTCGGATTCATCTATCTTGTTTCAGACATTCATGGTTTTTCTTGTCTTTTAGGGCACTTTTTTCCCACTGCACCGCTTCGATCCTTTTTTCTCACGAAGTTATCGAAGAGTAATTAACTTTGTTCCTCTAGTTGCGTTTAGGAAAAGACAGTCTTGACGGTGAAAAATTGTTCCTTCTTCCAAACCGTCTTTGATATTCTTTCCTACCACCTCCGTCTTGCCGAAAATCAATTATGTATCAACTTGCAGAGGCCATTTTTTTCCATTCTCCTTTAAGTTTTGCTTAGTTTTGTTTATTCAATTACAATAGCTTGTTATTTGCGGAATGTGTATCGTTTTTAGTAAATCATCCCGAAGCTCTCGATTGTTTTCTCCTTTTCTACCTCGTATGCATACGATCGTATGCTAATCTCGTATGCATATGATCGCACTTGTTAACCCTCCTGGTGGTTGTCTCGACGAGGTATCTCGTCGTTATCAAAACTGACCAGATCTTGATGGACGAGATATCTCCTCACTATAAAAATCTGACATGATTTTGATCTTGTCATAATAAAAAAAATCGGCAATATCTTCATTCGGAATTCAATCAGTCTTCTTGATGATAGTATCTCGTCATTTGCAAAATTGGTCAGATCTTGATAGACGAGATATCTCGTCTTTGGGGAAAACAGACCTGATCTCGATCTCATCGTAATTGAAAAACGGCGATGTCTTCATCTTACGGAATTCAATTGGTATTTTTTATGACGAGAGTTATTAGCAAAATTGGTCAGATCTTGTTTAACGAGATATCTCGTCAAAACCACTTTGAAGTTTAACAGAGATGTGATGTGAAATGTTTGTATGTGTTATCGATTACGCACAGTCATAAATAAACAATTGCATTTTTAGTTGTGTGTTGTATAAATAAGGTTAGTGTCTGCTATACAATAAAGAGAGACTTGTACTTTTGAACGCATTGCATATTTTTCTCTTAATTACAACCAATTTCTCATTATTCTTCTGCATATGATAATTGTGACACACAACCAACATGGATATGCATTATAGTGCAATGCAACGCTGCTACTGTGATATTCGAATATTTAGGTATTTGATTACTTTGATATTCGATTGTTTTCGAGTTTAATTACTTTCGTATTCGACTATTTTCGTATACGAATACTTTGGTATTCGATTATCTTTGTATTCTATTTTCCAATTCGATTACTTTGATATTTGATTGTTATGGTATTCGAATACTTAGGATGAATACTTTGGAATCCGAATACTTCAGTATTCAATTGCCTTGGTTGAATATATTTGGACCGTATTCGAATGCAACAAGAAAGAATCGAATGCTACGAATACTTTGATGTATTGAGTACACACTTTAGTATCTCAAATACTTTTTTGTTCGAATACTTAAATGTTCGAATACTTTGGATGCATGCTTTGCTATTCGAGTACTTTGGTTTTCAAATACTTTAATATTAGAATATTTTTATATTCGAATGCTTTGGTATTCAAATGCTTTTGATGAATACAACGAGGGACAATCGAGTATAACGAATACTTTAAAGTATCGAGTACACAAATTTTTCAGTTCACTCGAATACTTATATATATTCGAATACTGTATGTGAACTTTTGATGAATACTTTGCTATCCGAGTACTTTATATTCAAGTTCTTTGTATTCGAATGCTCTGGTATTCAAATGCTTTTGATAACAACAAGGAAGAGTAGAGTACAATAAATACTTTTAAGTATCGAGTACACAAGTACTTTAATATTCGAATACATCTCTAATATGGGAAGATGTTTTTGCTTGTGGAACACCTGAGCTACCAACTTAAAAGTTCCTGGCAAGTTGGTAGCTGCAATCTCCTCACTCTGCAACGCACACAACGCAGTGAAATTTGCTTTCCAGAGGGAAGTGGAATCCTCAGTAATAGAATCGGACAGGACGGTCTAGCCCACTTTGCCTCCCACCATTCGGAACCTGTGTATCTCTCACCGTCAACTCCCCTCTCTCCCAAATCTCGTTTTCCCCTCTCCCGGACCGCCTTGTCCCTATTGGGGAGGAAAACTTTTCCATGACCCTATTTCCCAAAACATGAGATGCCTCTCTCTGACACTGGGAGTCCTAGAATGCCGGATTTTCCGGTAAGCCATCAGACAGCTCCCGGATCCATGCGCCCCGGAATGAGTGGACTCTGCGTTTTCCTTTTTTCCCCTACCCCTCTGATAAAAACGGGAAAAGCGAAGGGCCGCATGCTATTTCTGTGTTTTGTCCTTTTTGTTGCTGTGTAGGAATGATAGGGGAATCGGCTTCAGAAGTTTTGTGCCGTAGCTTGTGTCTGAGAATCTTATTTCGTTATGCTTTATGGGGTATTTTGGGGCATTCTTATGGGATGTATTTTGGGGGGAGATCGTAAGAGGCAAGTATTCGTGTGTTTTCTTATTTTGCTGTTTTTAGAATGTGCGAAAGTGCGTCGAAGAAGTTGTGATGGATGGGTGGATTATATCGAAGTATATATATCGGCGTTGATGTCTTTTTTTTCTTGGGGAAAGCGATTGTAGGAATCGGTTGAAGAAACGGTTTTTAAATGTTACAGTATTATCTAAAAACTGCTTTGAAAAAGTAAATATGCAATATGTGGTGGAATTCGTTTAAACTAGCAGACTCACTCATGGCATCTGCGTTAAAGTTTCCTTAACCCTCCCAAGTGGTTTCGACGAGATATCTCGTCATCAATATCTGACTAGTTTTGGTAATGACAAGAAATCTTGTGAAATACATTTATAATGAATCTAAGCATCGGATATTTCATACCTTTAAATGAGATGAGTCAAAAATGGTCAGCTCCTATTTTTAAAAATGTTACAGTATCAGCTAAAAAGCTGCTTTGGAAGTAAATATGTAAAATGCGTCGTGAAATTCATTTAATATATTACCAGCATATAACATCTGCGCTAAAATTTTCTTTTAATTGCTTATATTTATTAATTTTGTTAATCTCATTTATACCTTAATTAAATCTATTTATAATGAATCTAAGCACGGATATTTCGTTTCTTCATATGAGATAAGTCAAAAATGTCAGCTCCGAATTAATGCTACAGTTAATGTTACAGTATTATCTAAAAGCTGCTCTCGAAAAGTAAATATGCAATATGTGCCATAGAATTCATTTAAATTAGCAGATCCGCGCATAGCATCTGCGCTAAAGTTCCCTTTGCTTGCTTATATTTATTTATTGACGTTAAACTCATTTATACCTTAATGAAATCTATTTATAATGAATGTAAACATCCGATATTTCATACTTTCAAATGAGATCAGTCAAAAATGTCAGCTCCGATTTTAAAATGTTACAGTATTAGTTAAAAGCTCCTTTGGAAAGTAATTATGCAAAATGTTTCGAGGAATTCATTTAAACTAACAGACTCGTGTGTAGCATCTGCGTTTGGTTTCCTTAATTGTTTATATTTATTGATGTTACTCTCATCTATACCTTAATTAAATCTGTGTCTTAGCGTCGGATATTTTGTACCTTGACATGATTCCTACTAGCTGAAAAGATTTTTCAATGAAGTTTTTGTTTTAAATAACCTTAATATTTGCTGAAAGTCCTCAAAAATTTTCTGGCCCAACATTAATTACAATATTGTAGTACCACAAATAATCATAACTTTTCATCGAGAGAAGAAATATTTTCTATTTTTATTGTCATACACTGACATGCAAAACTTCAGGAACATCATTATTTTCTGAAGTTACAACCACAAAATTAAACGAAATAGCCTGTGAAGACTGATTATAAACTGAACTGACTTATTGATAAGACTGATTGTATAAACTAATATATTTTTTAAAAATGATGCTATAATCTAATTATCCTGTATCTTTTCTTTTTAGGTAAGTGTGTTCTATGAACCTTTCTTGATTTCTTGTTATAACATGAGGTAAGGCTTTATTTTAAATGCTTCTTGAAGTGTAAAAAGTTTATAGTTAAGGAAACTTGGTTTATATGTTCATATAACATGAAATTTATATTTAATGCCTGCAATTTTATACAGTGACGTGTAAAACTTAAAAATCATCATTGTTTTTAAAGGTTATAACCTTAAATTAACGAAACAGTCTGTGGTGATTTGCATAACCGAGGATATTCAATGTAAAGTGCAGATGCATATTCAAATTTTTGAATCTTGATGTCAGAGGTTCTAACATAGGAATGGGTTCTGCTACCACAGAAACTCATTCCACAACCTCATTTTCTATACAAATGTAGTGATTGCTTTGGGGTTTTATGGCGCAAGGGCCATATTTGGCAATGCTGATCCAGACACGATATACAATATCAAGTGAAGGACACACCCACAATGAAAGTTTTACTGACACATAAGACAGAAATACACCCAGGGAGGAATGCAGCGGACAGGAATCGAATATACACTGCCTATAACTCGAAGGTTGCGGAAGCGTACTGGGGGCATGCATGAAAAGTTGATTACCAAAAGCGTTTCAACTCTTTTGTCTTATGATGTCAGAACAAGAAGAAACACCCAAGGACAAACACTTAAGGACATAAGTACGCACTCAGCGCGGGGATAGGGCCACAGTATGTCAAAATTCTAGGCTGCTGGGCGAGTGTAACTTCGGATTAAGTGAAGGGAGGACTGCGCAAGGTGTCATTCGAAAGCTACCGAACTACGCTCTGCAATCACAGGCCTTTAATCAATAAAATTATCCTCCAATATTAATATGAAATATTTTTAATTTTTATTTAAATTGGGTGCTGCTTTTTATGTTGAAATATCGCCAAATCGGTTACGCCGAGTTCAAACTGCCGCCAAGGATATAACGGTAGTACAGAGCAGACTTACTTTCTTCTTTATCTATAAAATCTCTCGCAATTTCTTCCTTCAAATTAATAATAGTCATAATGCAGCGGTGCAGGAAATAGAAATCTACGACCTTCCTCAAAATAAATCCAGACCTAGGCGCACCCTCACACTTGGCAGCAGAGATCACTGACTTATTTCATTCAAATTGATCCTTATTCTTCCTAACTCCTACCGGATTCCTGTTTATTAGCTAGCTTTTAATTTCAATACTTAACTCAACAAGGCAAATTCCAATAAGTCAAGCTCTATGTTCAACACCGGAGATTTAGGCCCCTGCGGGGCCATGTGCTCCATAAATATATCAACACACTTACTTTCTTGATTTGAATTGCTTTCGTAGTCATTTTTGCCAAATTTGGCGCAAATATTAATTTGACGTTTTTAATTATTTTTTTATTTCAAGATTTATTTTTAGGTGCTTTTCTTTCCTTGGCGAGTATGCATCCGATCCATCATTTCTGATTTCACTTTTAAGGGTATCGGAGAGATAATTTTATTTCGCGAGAAACAAATCTTTCACTTTTCAAAATTTATCAACTGCAGTTAACCTCAAGTTATATTACTTGAGGTAACGGAAGAGCCTTCATGAGCTGACGCGAGCTAATGGTAATCTGTTTTGTGATCCGGTGTACGGATCTTGATGACGAACCCATAAATCTCTCCCATTCTCCTTGCATAAGCTTGATGACGCCACATTTTCTTTATCAGCATCCCGGAACATTCATGATCATTTTATTAACCATTGCGGATAATGAACGATTCAAGAGAAGCAGGAAAAAAAACCCGATCATGTGTGGGGCATACTTTTTCGCTGGCTATTGAAAATAAAATTGATTCCATTTGTGGGCTGGTGGCAAGAAATTTTCTCTTGTCTCATTTGGGGTTACTTGTAGCCCATACCCTTCTTCAACATCTTAGTTAGCCTTAGCAACCTGTGAATTGACGGCCCAGGTGCGATTTCTGTAATTTATCTTGTGTGTGTCTTCTGAAAAAGTAAAACTTTCCTCGTGCATGTATGTCCGTTGATTGACATACTCTGTCTTGTGTTTGGCACAGATTGGCTACATACGATCCTTGCACCATAAAAACCAACCAACCACATTCCCCCTATATTTATAGTTTACCCTCATCTAATGCGATGATCAGTGGTTTTCTCCACTGCTCTAGCGTTTGGAGAGTGGGGCTCCACCTCAGGTGTGACCTAGTCATCTGACCGTTGTTCAAATTTACGTGGTGTTATCCTCAGATCTTTCCCTTAGGGATTGATCCCCGACCGTCGCCAATAGCCCATTGTGTTGCTCCAGTGCGACGTTAATCAAAATACCTACCTACCCACTGCGCTAGCAACCTAGGAATTGTAGGCGGCGCTTTTTCGATCCCTGCAACTTACCTTGGATGTGTTACTTGTAGTTGTTTGGCGCAGCTTAGCCAAATATAACCCTTCAATTCTCATACTCGCCATAAAAAGTCCATTAAAATATTATGTATAAAAATATTCAAATTCGTGCAATAAAACGCAACCAACCATATTCTCCCTTTTATTGTAGTTTGCCCACATCTAATGCTTGGTGCAATGGTTTTGTCCACTACGCTAGCAATCGGCGTGTTGTAGGCAATGCATATTCGATTCCTTCCTGTATTTCTCTGTCAGCAAAACTTTGGTTTTGTGTTTATAACCATTACATGACGTATGTCGTGTATGGCACACCATGGCCCTTGCCACCCTAAAATTCAACCAACTGTATTCCAGGTCGGCATGGTAGGTATTTTAATTAACATCGCAACGGAGCAACATAATGGGCTAATGGCGACGGTCGGGGATCAAACCCGAAGGGAAAGATCCGTGGACGACACCACGTAATTTTGAACCACGGTCAGATGACGAGGTCACACCTGAGGTTGCACCACACTCTTCAAACGTTCGCACCACGCCAACGCGAGGACATTTGAGGCCACGACAGGTTTAACGTGCACCAGCCCCCTTTGTACACGACGGCCTTTGGCTGGATTCGATCTCGCAAGCCTCTGGTTACTAATCCGTTACTCTTCCAACCGGGCTAGGTTGGTTGGTTTGTGTTTTATGGCGCAAGGGCCATATTTTGCCATGCTACGCCAGACACACAATATCAAGTAATACACACACAGTGAAAGCTTTACTGACACAGAAAGGAGGAATACACCTGATAGGAATCGAACCTGCGCCGCCTACAACTCGAAGGTTGCTAGCGCAGTGGACATACCCACGGAGTCCCCAAAATCAATTTATGGAAAACCACTTCCAAGGTGATATGGCGCTACCAACGCACCTTGTAATTAGCACACACCATTTATGCAGCAAAAGGTGCTTATTTTCAAATAACCCTTCATCATTACAAACGGGCTAATGAGCAACACGTGCATCACAATTAAATCCAGTAATGACACTCGAGTAATGGAGGAATGAAACGTATTGCCGTTTTGCTCATTGCCCATTGTTGGCGGACGTACTTAATTTCCCATTCCTCCGATTTCCTCCTCTTTTTATGCAATTCTATCGCTATAGTTTCCCGTTTTTTCCTTCGTCTCTCCCGGGTGTGATTATGATCTCAAACAGCAGTCACTAATAAATGTGACATGGTTCATTATTTTGGACATTAACGAGCTTGTTTCCTTCATTTAATGTTTCAGGCGATACTAAATGCTTTTTTATGACGTCTTTAATACTAGCTTTCTTTCCAGCAATTCGGCTCTTTCTTTACTGTGCTGTAACAAAGGGTGTTTTATTTTTGTATTTTGTTCTCCCTGAGTTCCCATTTAATCCTTATAATGCAAGACTGTCTCTCCGTTTGTGGTGAATTATGTGGTGATTTTGAGAGCGCAATTTCGGGAGTCCGTGATTCAAGACCTGTTACAAAACGTATGTTAATTTTTTTGGTGCCAAGAATAAATGATAATTTTATACTGGGCTGAAGTTTGTGGGTTTGGAGACTAAATTTCCGTGGAGGAAAATTACTTTGGTCAGGCAATGTTGTTGCAGGAATTTGTTAATTTTTTTCTGTGGTGTGTAATTTTTGTGTAAAACGCTGTCTTTTCACAAAATAGATTGCCCAAAGCGTTTTTCTGTAGTAGTTAGTAATTTTTTTAGTTAGAGTGAAATAAGAGTGTTTAATTTCTTTTGTATCTCTGAAAGAAATGCATTTTGAAGATCGCCCCTGAAGAAAATAATGGTTTTAATACACTCCGGAGTGTCTTTAATTAAAATACTGGATCTACTTGTAAAGAATGTTTGGATGGAAAATTAAAAAGTTCATGTTCTTAAAATAGTTTATGCCAAAGTTAATTATACCGTGGTTCTAAGATGTGCAATTGAAATCTTAGAACCAGGTTATTTGCTCCAGAGCTTAAAAGCCAATGATTGTAATTTTGTTATAAAAAACAGAGTAGGTGTCTTAGTTAACGTCGCACTGGAGCAACACAACGGGCTATTGGCGACGGTCCGGGATCCATCCCGAAGGGAAAGATACAAGGACATCTCGTAATTTTGGAGCACGGTCAGATGACGAGGTCAACACCTGAGCTGGCACCCCACTCTCCAAACTTCCACACCACGCCAACGTGAGGACATTCGAGGCCATGATAGATTTAACGTGCACCAGCCCCCCTTGTACACGACGGTCTTTTGTTGAATTTGAACTCGCAACCCTCCTGTGATAGTCCGTACTCTTCCGACCAAACTACCGTGGGCCTGTTAAAAACTGGATATCCAAGATCGTCATATTAGACTGCGGGAGTTAAGTCTTAAAGTTGGTCGACACCAGAAAATTTCAAACGAAACAGTGCTTCATTCCTTTTTGCGAATTGAAGTGTAACTTTTTTGAAGTGGATTAGTTAAGATTAAATCATTGTAATGTTTTCAATTTCTAGCTGTCTTATTCGGACAATCGGCAATATTTTCCGTTACGATTCCAACTGTGTCTATGCCAATGGTGACGTTTGTTCACATTTGCTATTTAACTCTCCTGGTGGTTTATCTCACGTTGGTGTGGTGTGGAAATTTGGAGAGTGGGGTGCCACAGCTCAGGTGTTGACCTCGTCATCTGACCGTAGTTCAAAATTACTTGGTGTTGTCCTTGGATCTTTCCCTTCGGGGGTTAATCCTGGACCATCGTTGTGTTGCTCGAGTGCAACGTTAATTAAAAATACCAATACCTGGTGGTTCATCTTCGAGTCGAAAACTGCCCTGTAGTGTTTAGCCTCTGGTGCAAAAACCTGTTCCATACTGCCAACAGTTCTGGGAAAGGGACAATTTATTTTTCCTACTTGGATCTTTATTTCCCTTGGAAGAATAGGGCTGTTTTGTCTCGACGAGATATCTCGTGGTTATCAAAATTGGCCAGACCTTGGACGAGATATCTCGTCTAACTCTGTAAGGGTTAACTACTGTCCACGTCTGCTGTAGGTGCTGTTTTTTCTAACTGCTGTTAACAGTTATTTGACTACTGTTTGATTTACTGCTAATGTTTATTTATTAATGCAATTTAACTACCACTAACGTTTATTCACTATAGTTATTTGACTATTGTCAATGTTTATTCACTATTGCATTTTAACTACAGTTAACGTTTATTCACTACTGTTACTTTACTGTCTATGTTTATTTATTACTGCACTTTAACTACAGTTAACGTTTATTCACTTCAGTTACTTTACTGTCAACGTTTATTCACTTCTGTTATTTAATTAGTTTCCCTTTAGTTAACGTTTATTGTTATTGCTTATCTGTTATCGTTTATTATTATTGCTTTACTGACATAACTACTGTTTCACTTTAACGTCGATTCACTACAGTTCTGTGCAATTTATTTTTATATTTGGTTGGATTTAAAAATTTTCTATTATATCATGGTTTTTGTTAGTGCCTGCCAATGAGTATTTACTAGGTCTAGATCTAATTTAATGATCTAGCATTTACTAGACCAAGGGGTTTGAGAATCGACATCTGAGTCACGTGATTTAGAAAGCTTAGGTGATAGGTTGAAATGTAAGCAATGCGCTTCCACAGTTGGTGACTTAAGCACGGCTTCTAGTTCTAAATATATCTTTCGGTACCGAAACCGATAACCATATTAACGAGTTGAGCAAAAATCTTCCATGTTGATCGCCATAAATGTTTTTGCTCTTCCCCTTGCCAGCTTAGCACCTTTTTAGAAATGAACTTTCTCGAGGTCACTGTCTTCTCATTAGAGCAGCACTTTACCACTTCCACTAGAGTCGCCTGGCTCGGTAGTTTTTCTTACGCGGCGCTAACAACCTGCGAGTTGTAGGCGGCGCAGATTCGATTGCTCCTTGTGTGTATTTCTCTCTTCTGTGTCTGTAAAGCTTTCCTTGTGTGTGTGTCCATTTACTTGCTATCGTTTGATGCAGCTTGGCCAAGTGTGGTCCTTCCGCCTTAAAGCCCAACCAACCATCTCTTAGGGCCACACTCTGGTTAGTTTATCCATTCAAAACTCATTATAGCGCGACTCCCAGAAAGTAGTTGATTCACTTGGTTTTGAACGAGTCTATTTGTTGAATTAGGAGACCCTTCAACAATTCCTTTCCATCACTTGCGAAATTAGCGCCGATTCTGGTTCAAAGTTCATCTTTCAGTGCCGAAAACGATAACCAGTTGACAAGGGGTCACGGTTGCCCGGTTGGAAGAGTAACGGATTAGCAACCGGAGTCCAACCAAAGATCGTGTACACGGGGGTTGGTGCACTTTAAATCTATCGTGAACTCAAATGTCCTCACACTGGGTGGTGTGAAAGTTGGAGAGTGGAGTGCCACAGCTCAGGTGTTGACCTCGTCATCTGACCGTGGTTCAAAATTACGTGGTGTTGTCTTCGGATCTTCCCTTCGGGTTTACTGTCTTTACTGAACAAGGGGGTCTTTCTGCCGGGGTACACCCAAGCGATTGTTTTCTGCTTTCATCCTACTATGTTCTCCAATCCCTCTTTTCCTTTCACAACATTTTTTACTTGCGTTGTGGCTTGTGTTTGGCGCAGCTTGTCCAAATATGGCCACAAAACCCCAAACCAACCAACCGAACGCGCTTTGACACCTATTCAAAAGTCGACTGCCCAGATCTCCTTTAGGTGTAGGGGTCGGGTGATTTCTGGGTGTATTTCCTCGCTGGGTGTATTTCTCTCTTCCATGTCAGTAAAAACTTTCACTGTACGTGTGTCAATTACTTCATATTGTACGTCATATGTCAATTGCTTGATATTGTATTGTCTGGCGCAGCATGGCCAAATATGCGCCATAAAACCCCCAAAACCAAACCTTTAGGTGTGTGCGGACTTCACGAACCAGTGGTACTCTAGAGATCGTTTCTTTTCCCTTGGAGTTTAATGTCTTTAGTAAACACAGGGGTCGCGTTTCCGGGATACCCAAGCGATGTTTTCCTGCTTTAATTCCACTGTTCTCGAATTCCTTTTTTTCTCCTTCCACGACATTTTTTACGTGACGTTTTCTTGCGTTTGGCGCAGCTTGGCCAAATAAGGCCCTCGCGCCAAACCTCCAATCCACCCATGGTCACCTGTCTTCCCTCGGGAGCCGACACAAAGGCGGCACTGAGACTAAATTGAGTGAATTTGTTTTTCCGCATGATTTGAGGATTTTTGCAGAAAAAGGACTCGCTACAATGAAACTAAATCGATTTGCGAGAACTGTCACCGAAACATTTCTTCCGAAAGCAATTACCAAATACTCAATACTTGATAGCTCCGTTCTTTTTTCAGCTCAGCAAATTTCCGAAAAAAGCTATTGGATCCTTTAAATAAATAAATGCGCGACCCGCTGCCATACGACAATTATTAAACTTTTAATAATATTTTCTTTCCTCCCTTTTTAATATTTCCCATTAGGCCCCTGATTTATTGCTGAACAGAGGCCGATCCGACAGGTTCAGATTAATGCTGATTATTAAAACTCCTTCTGAGCTGTTCGCAGCGCCATCTGGCGGCGGGAGCGTTTTCCGGGATCCGGAGAGCGGGAATCTGGATTCCGGAGAATGCATCCTGGTTCCCCGATCGGGAGGAGGGCCGAGCAGCGGTAGCGTAGAGCAGTTAGACCTCGTAGTGAATGGTATTTTTCGGAGCCCGATTTCCCCGAAGTTTTGGATTTTTGTGTTGACATTGTCACGAATGTGATTGGTGTGCGCTGGGATTTGAAATATGAACATTTCTGTATTTCCCGATTGGATAAATTCCTTACGCTTATGAGACGTCAAGCTGAATTTGAATTTCACCTGAGAATGATTTGTTTTACGATGTCATCTATCAAAGTACCTTATGGTACGAGAATTTCCAGGCTTTAGTTGTTTTTAATTCTCTCCTGCGATAGCTTTCCCGTAATTCAGTTTTTATAAAATTATGTCTTGAACATAATTCTTAAAAATGAGAAATCGGAACTGTGTGAAACTCGGGTTAAACTTTTAAAAAGGACTCAAGCGTTATTAAAACGCGAGATTTAATTATACGTTTGATTTTCATTAACTTCCAGTGTTGAAAGTTTGATTGTTTCGTAAATAATGTCTGTTTTTAAGTTTTTCAGTAATTTCAAATATATTGTGATATTAATTTGATTTACGTATCGTCTCTTCGCAATTTAACTGAGACAAAACTGCAGTCTTCAGCTTTAAAAACTGCTTTTAATGTTTCCGAATAACCTATCTTAAATTTCCGATTTTCTGATTGTAATTGTTCCCTGATTTTTAACCAATTTGTAAAATTTGAGTAGTTAGCTTTCAACCCCAATTCAAATCAACCATGTTAGTTTACGATGTCCAAAACTGACTTGCTATGATTGAATTGGGAAAATGTTCAACAGTACATTCTAGTCCAATCGACCTGATTTCTACTTCCAAATAAACCTAAAGTCCCACAATTGGAATGAGAAGAAAGTAAATGGAAGCATTCCAACTCGCATCCTTCCGATTCTAACCACAGGAAAAAAAAACATTTTTATTTATTTTATTCCTGAGTAAGCTTCTTCATTTGAGACCCCCTTCTAGTCAGGAGGATCCTTCCGTTCCTTAAGCCGGACTGGTGAAAGTCGGTTTTCTCCAATTGGATGTGTACTTTTTTATTGAAGACGGTTCACTGAATGAAACCCCCTTGCTCATTGTGAGGTATCCGGTGGATTACGGAGTGAATTCGACTGCGACATGCCATTGTGGATATGTGTGTCCTCTTTGAGATCCACGTCTTCAGCCGTGAAAATAAAAGCTGAATTGGAGGAGTTTCCGCGGTTTGTGCAATTAGATGTCAAATGCCCAATTCGGTGAATACTTCACAGATGATGCGCCTTTTGGATTACGGTTAATTTGCGAATTCACGTGACGAATGAGATGATTCAGAAACTAATTCCTTTGGATAAAACATCACCCGGAATTGTGGATTATTATAGATTTGTGCTATTTCGGATTACCTTTTAACGCCTCGATTGATAGCAACGCTATATGGATGTGAGCTGCGAAGAGATCTTTTAGTGTCCAGTCGGTTGATACAGGTTTGAAGATGATATACCGCTACATGTACTTCCTGAAATCCAGCCAGGATTCCTCGAAATCGAAAGGTAATGGGAGTTTATGATAAATTATTTTTCAGTTGTTTTTGTTTGTTGGACAAATTTTTCTACAGATCAGAGTGTATGTAAATGTGCGTTATTTTCAGACAGGTATCTGGATTGAGGATCAACTATCGCAAGGTGGATATGGGCATTCTGCTCGTTTCGAACTATCAACATTTCATTCTGGTAGTGTGGGTATAGGCATCTTGTTCACTTCGGATCAACATTTCAGGAACATGGTGATTGAGTGCTCTAACTGTTTTCCTACCTTTGGTAGTTAGGTAGTTAATTAACGTCGCACTGGAGCAACACAACGGACTGCTGTTGGCGACGGTCCGGGATAAATCCCAAAGGGAAAGTTCCTAGAACAACGCCTTGTAATTTTGAAATACGGTCAGATGACGAGGTCAAAACCTGAGCTGGCACCCCACTCTCCAAACCTCTTCCACAACGTAGGGACATTTGAAGTTACGACAAATTTAACTTGGCTGGTGCTTACGTTGCACTGGAGCAACAAAAGGAGCTATTGACGACAGATCGGGATCAATCCCGAAGGTCCGAGGACACCACCTCGTAATTTTGAATCATGATCATGAGATAACATCTGAGCATTCATCCCACTCTCTCAACTTCCACATTACGCCAACATGAGGATATTTGAGTGCACGAGAGATTTAATACGTACCAGCACCAATGTACACAATAGTCTTTGATTAGATCGAGTTTCGAACTTATAACCCTCACATTTCTAATCCGCGACCCGACCAACTGGGCTACCGCGCTCACCAGTTTAACATTGGAGATGGATTTGATGGTAGCCAAAAGATTTTTCGGAGACATTTAGTCTTGAAAGCGTCTAACAAATTTTCCTGAGTTTCCAAGAGTCAGAACCTTACAACAATATAGATTTTCTGTTGCATTAAAAATGTGTTTTAGCGTTAGAGTAATATTTGAAGTCGTCCAAACTTTATAATGTTTTGAAGGCATTTTGATCTCTTTCTTATCCTTGATGTTATGTCTTGGTGAGTTACAATTGTGTTGGTAATCACTCTTATAAAATATATAATTTCATAATTTGTATAAATCCATCCATAATATTCTCTATAGCTGTACTTTTAACGGTGATAAGTTCGAAATTGCTTCAGAATTAGGCCATATACAGTTGAGACATGGAAAAACATTAATTCCAAATTAATTTCATTCCTGCAAATCACTAGTTTCACTTAGGGAGACATGGCACTGCATATAATCACCAAGCAGAAATATTTTGAATTGTAACGGTGAAGTAAAATCTAACTTCTCTACTTACGAAAATATTGTTCTTACGTACGGTATAAAATTGTTCCTCATTGTGTAGCAAACTAAATTAATATGAGCCGTCTTTGTTAGCGCAACGCCCCATATTTCTCTTGTTCTCCCTTGGTAGTTTTTAGAAATATTGCATTTGCAGAAGTAATTTCCTTATGTCTTGACCTTCCAACTGCCAAAATATTTTTATTTAAATACCAAAAATGCCAAATTTTTATTGCAACAAAAAAAACTTCGTATCTTAAAAGAACGCTAAGTTTTTGATTAGTTTGTGGCCATTCTTGTACATTGAATTTTTAGACGCATTTTGGAGTTCCCCAATCCTCTTACAGTTTTACTCATGCTTAACGAAACTTGGAATTATGCGGATTAAACTGGCTTCAATGGATATTTTTAAATGTTTTATTTTACCCTCTGAGCGTCGCGAGGTTTCCTAGTAGTGTAGTGTTGCTTTTTCCTCACAACACACACACATTATGACTAAATAACCACATCTTTATAAAGAATCCATGGATTCTTTCAACCTTTAGAACGATTCTATTGATGCGAGAATAGAATCTAACTTTGAACCATTCTACTGGTCCTTGCCTTGCAATGGAATTCCTTGAAAAGATTCTATAGCTCCTTTCCTTAAAACGAATAGTCTGGAGAGATTCCATTACTCATTTTCTTTGAATAGAATTATTTGGAAAGATTCCATTGCGCATTTCCTTGGAATATAATCCTTTGGAAAGATTCTATTGTTCCTTTCTTTGAAAGAATTTATTTCTCGTTTTCTTAGAATAAAACCCCTTAGAAAGATTCTATCGCTCCTTTCCTTGGAACGAATATTGTGGGAAGATTCCATTACTCATTTCCTTGGAATAGAATCCCTTGAAAAGATTCTATCGCTCCTTTCCTTAAAACGAATAGTCTAGACATTGCTCATTTCCTTGGAATAGAATTATTTGGAAAGATTCCATTGCGCATTTCCTTGGAATATAATCCTTTGGAAAGATTCTATTGTTCCTTTCTTTGAAAGAATTTATTTCTCGTTTTCTTAGAATAAAACCCCTTAGAAAGATTCTATCGCTCCTTTCCTTGGAACGAATATTGTGGGAAGATTCCATTACTCATTTCCTTGGAATAGAATCCCTTGAAAAGATTCTATCGCTCCTTTCCTTAAAACGAATAGTCTAGACATTGCTCATTTCCTTGGAATAGAATTATTTGGAAAGATTCCATTGCGCATTTCCTTGGAATAAAATCCTGTGGAAAGCTTCTATTAGCCAAGATCAAAATTGGTTTGATGTCATGCAGGAAAAACTGCAGGTTGCAAGGCGGAATTATGCGTGTGAACCCCTTAGAGGGTTACGGGAGATCTTGAATCGCCTTAAGTACTCTATTTAAATGCTTCACTGCGTCTAAGCGGACAAGAAGCCATGCATGATGCTATTTTTGTGGTCTTCTCGCGTCCCTTCCCAATCACAGACACTCACCCACACAACGACGAGTTCTTCATTTGCTTCAGAAGCGATCGAATTGCTATTCCGCTAAATCAGTGTTTCGTTTGCAAATAGTTTTTAAACTATTTTCAGACATTTTATTTTGGGTTCAACTCAACTCCATCACGGGACCCTACAAAGGTTTTGCGATGAAAACAATTTACCACAACGTCTAAGAGGACTTGAGGTGGATGTGGAATAATAGTTTTTAAAAGCTATTTATGCTGCTTCTAAAAATGTTACTGCGAGGAATATAGAATCAAGAGAGAATGAATTTTTAGGTGAAAAGGTAGGTAGATAGATATTTAATTAACGTCGCACTGGAGCAACACAGCGTTTTAGGTGAAAAGAATGTAGGCTTAAAAAATTTTGCACGTTCAAAATGCCTGAATTCGAACTGGTTACTTCAATTCAAACTCCTCCCTGTTTGTGACGGCGTTATGCCCAAGTATGACTTAAGCACTGTATTAAGCAGTTCAAAAGTATTATTTTAAATTTGGTGTAATTTGATACTCTCAGACAATACTGCAGAATTATTCGAGTGAGGAAATATTTTATGGCCATTTCATTTATTATTTTTTTGCCTTTCCAACCGTCTTTTCTTCATACTCCTCCCCTAAAATGTGATACAACAACAGTGAATATTTATCGCGCTTGTTTATTTCAGTACCCAAGAGGAAAATCTCGAGTATCCCTTCATTTTACTCAGTGCAAAAAATGATCTCCCTTGAGGTTTGGAAGTTTTTATGAGCCTCCATTTTTCTGGTCTTTCATCTCTTCATAGAGCAGCGCGTGCCGACGTGCCTCTACGTGGTTGGCCGGCGTTAGCGTGTGGAGGAGAAATTCTCCTTTGACACAGTGGGGGAAAAACTCTCAACTCATTGGTACCTGCTTTCGCGAGAAGTAATGAAAAAAAATCAAGCTCTGTCCTTATATTTTCCCGTCTTCCCGTTTTTTGGTGGAAACCGCAGGTGTTTTGGAGAGGGTCGATACGCATTCTGCGAAAGATTAAACGTTTTGGGGTGAAATTTTTATATTAAAAATGGGAAATTTTTGTTAATTTTTTGGTGTTGCTTTTTGGGAATTGTTCCGCGAACTAGATTTTAATGTTGTTTTTTTTTGTTGCGCTTTTTCTTCGTGAACGGATATTTGCATAGTTTTGTGTTTTAACACTCTTGGTGATTGTCCTGGTCCATGAGATGTATCGTCATTTGCAAAAATAACCAGATCGTGATACCTCGTCATTAGGAAAATCTGACCAGATGTTGATCTCGTTATCATCAAACGATTTTCAAAGTCTTGGATGACGAGGTATTTCGTCATTAGCAAAATTGGTCAGATCTTGATGGACGAGATATTCCGGCGAAACCATTTGATTGGTTAAAATTGCATGTTAGTTGGGTGAAGCAAATTTAAAATAAAACTGTTGGATTTTGGAATAATATCACTTTATAAAATATTCTTACTTGGATTTGAAAAGTTGAAACTTTCGTCTTAAGTGACAGGAAATCGAGACTTACTTTACGATTGAAGTTAATCTTATGCAACTTTGCTATCTGAAACACTCGTTGAAAAAAGTTATTTTCTATTTTAAAAACGCTGAAAATTGACCTTCCGTTTTTTAATGATGTGCCATCGATTAACTTTGCATCGTCTGTTCTGAAAACATTTAATTTTAAAACAGGTTGTTTTTTTTCACGTGCGGAATCGAATTTCCAAGAAAAAAAATGTATTTTCTCGAAAAGAAATTATGAGTATCGTATGAACATGATTTGTCATCCTTTCATAATGGTGAAATTCGGAAATATCGCATCAAGAGTGCCACAAATTAAAAATAGTGATAAGAAAACAGTGCAAGACGACGCTGTAAGTACGGCATTTTTACAGGAAATTTGAACTAAAGGGACATTCATAATCGATTTCTGTAGCAATAGTAATCACCTTTATATCAGCTTTTGTAGTTTTGTCTTACACTAATGCAATGTAAATAAATTGGATTATATGGATGGATATAACAATCATACATTTTTCGTTCAAAGCAAATTTTAGAAGCTGTCAAACTGGCGGTTAAAAAATTATTTTTCGTTTGCTTAAATGATATTAGCACTTTTCAATCCAAGAGAAAAAAAAAGTGGTTCTGATCACTTTCAATCAACACTTAACCAATTCAACTCGAGCAACGCCAAGTGGTATAAAATAAAATATGGAAGCAGGTATACTATAAATTGTATGAATGTCCCTTAAAACATTTCGGTTTAGAGAATGACTACTGATACCAAAATGATAAAAAAAAAACCGTGACGGTTAGTACAACAGGTGCGCGGTTATGATTTTCCCAAATCCTTGCTGGAACATGAGTTGGATTTATTCGAAAATTTTGCGTAGAAGCGGATTTCATTCTAAATCACATCCGACAGATCATTTGTAAAATTTTAAAAGCAGAATCAAAATGCTTTGGAATGCATGGAAAGGAATGTGTTATTGAATTTCATCAGTTTAATCGAAAGATATTTATATTCGCGCTGAATAAGGCATTCATTTTAGATAACTCCCCCGTTTGCACAATTACTCTTTATTTGGGGTTTTAAAATATAATTATAACCTCAATGCTTGTGTACGAACAATAGACTCGGAACTAAAGTTAATTATTAAATAATCGTTGTAAATTGTTTGATACGAATTGGTCGTATTCTTTGCGCTGTAACCACATATTCCAGATTCCATATTAATATATCTGAGGCTATTTAAAATTTACTAAAGAAAATTTGAAGTGATCACAATTGAGTTTTAATGAAAACTGTTTTGTTGAAAATCTAAGCAATATATTTAATAATTTAAATGAATTATTTTATTCTATCTTGTATTTGATGAAAAAGTAGAATTTTTGAATTATATATACGTGAAAGTACAACCGTTTGTCAAATAATATAATTTATTATCAAGTTTCGTTGAAGTTATTAATCAAAAAAAACCGTGACTTTGGAGGGTTTGAAAGTACTGTTTGTTTCGTGTTTAATTATGTTTCGTTGTAATAATTTATTTCAATTGTTTTTCATAATTGCATCTTATAATTAAATTACTGCACATTTTACTCCCCACAGTTCATTTCTGAAGTGTTATTTGGGTGTATAGCATACATATGTGTATGTAGGCGGCATTCAGTTGAATATCTTTCCTATGGCATTCAACATTTGGAATTTTTCATGTTCCTTTTAAAATTGAGGGCTCAAATTAAATTATACAGGACGATCAGAATCGACCGCACAATATTCATACCTCGCGATTCCTTGTTGAAAACTGGGGTCTCTTCGCTCATTGGGTGTCTCTTCGCTCATTGGGTATGCCCACTGCGAAAGCAACCTGCAAGTTGTAGGCTTCGCGAGTTCGATTCCTTCTTTGGTGTACTTCTCTTTTGTGTCAGTGGTGTGTGTATGTCAATTCTTGATGTTGTCTGTCTTGTGTTTAGCGCAGCATGGCCAAATATGACCCTTGCGCCATAAAAAATCCAACCAACTCAACCTCCCTTATCGAAAACCACCGACCTTCTAATGACATAGACGGCGCACGTGCGCTCAGCTTCGGGCTATTTCTCCCGATCTCTCGGTTTGAAGATCTGTCACGTGGTTGTGGGAAAATGCATGAATCCTAATGTGGAACAAATCATTGATTGGTTAAAGTGATTATCCAAGCATGATTAAGAACACTAGCATGCGCTTCGTTAGCCGTCGTGGTAGCCCTTTGGAAGGGTAGGGTATTAGACCTATGTTTGACCAAGCTACGCCCAACACAAAACAGACAACGTCCATACGCACTCAAGGAAAGTTGGACCGCGGTAGCCCGGTTGGAAGAGTAACGGTTTAGCAACCTGAGGGTTGCGAGTTCGAATCGAACCAAAGACCATCGTGCTCAAAGGAGGCTGGTGCACGGAGGCTGGCTGTCGTGGCCTCAGATGTCCTTACGTTGGCGTGGCGTGGAAGTTTGGAGAGTGGGGTGCCAGCTCATGAGTTGACCTCGGTCATCTGATCATGGTTCATTGGCCACTTTTTGCTATGTTTGATTTTTCGGTTATTTTTGAGATTTTTACATCTTTTGTGGTCATTTTTTAATAACTTTTCGTGTCATTTTTGCTCATCTTCCCGTTTTGGAAAGTGTCCTAGTTTTGTGTGCTGGATTTTAACCATATTTTTGTTGAACCAACCCCAAGTCAATCTTTCATCCACAATTCCGCGATCCCACTGTGTGTTGCCAGGCTCTAATAAGGGATTCTTTCTCGCATATTTGATAACTCAACTCTGCACGTCACCATGACGTGCATGATTTATTTTCCTCTATTCATTTCTCGTTTCTTTAATTAATTCCCATTGCTCGATTCAGGAAAAAAACGCAGGAGACCCGAGGCACGCAATTTTATTTTCCGCCTAAAATTTTCTTAATTACAAAACGATCCGATCCATAACAAATCCTTAAGGAAGAAAAAAAAAGACTTTCTCAGCTAACAAACAGAAAAGATTCGTATAAAGAGATGCAACTCATTAAGTATGTTCGAGATCGGTAACAGCTGTCATGCTTCGGAAAACGGCTTCCCGATTAGTTTTCAGCATTGATTTTTCATTACTCTCTGCCTTCGCACTTTTCGCTTATGTCCTCCGTTTCTTTCCACCGAATGGAGCCTTCTAAGAAAAGGACTTCTGACGGGACATTAGTTTATAATTAAGGTATGGGTGTCGAGGAGTTAATTTTTCAATTTTGTCGGCTGGGAAGTAGTCAATCATTTGAATTAGTCATTGAGACAAGCTTTCTGAGGATTGTGTTTAAGTGCTTATTGGGGATAGTCACCGATGGATAAGCATTGATGGTCAAGGATTTGTGCGGAGGGAGTAATGGTCGACTGCACTAAGCTACTCCACTACTACTCAGCTATCCCCAAGCCTATATTGGGCCGTCGTGGTTCAGTTGGTATGCCCACTGATGGTCGACTGCACTAAGCTACTCCACTACTACTCAGTTATCCCCAAGCCTATATTGGGCCGTCGTGCCTCAGTGGGTATGCCCATTGATGGTCGACTGCACTAAGCTACTCCACTACTACTCAGTTGTCCCCAAGCCTATATTGGGCCGTCGTGGCTCAGTTGGTATGCCCATTGATGGTCGACTGCACTAAGCTACTCCACTACTACTCAGTTATCCCCAAGCCTATATTGGGCCGTCGTGCCTCAGTGGGTATGCCCATTGATGGTCGACTGCACTAAGCTACTCCACTACTACTCAGTTGTCCCCAAGCCTATATTGGGCCGTCGTGGCTCAGTTGGTATGCCCATTGATGGTCGACTGCACTAAGCTACTCCACTACTACTCAGTTGTCCCCAAGCCTATATTGGGCCGTCGTGCCTCAGTGGGTATGCCCATTGATGGTCGACTGCACTAAGCTACTCCACTACTACTCAGTTGTCCCCAAGCCTATATTGGGCCGTCGTGGCTCAGTTGGTATGCCCATTGATGGTCGACTGCACTAAGCTACTCCACTACTACTCAGTTATCCCCAAGCCTATATTGGGCCGTCGTGCCTCAGTGGGTATGCCCATTGATGGTCGACTGCACTAAGCTACTCCACTACTACTCAGTTGTCCCCAAGCCTATATTGGGCCGTCGTGGCTCAGTTGGTATGCCCATTGATGGTCGACTGCACTAAGCTACTCCACTACTACTCAGTTATCCCCAAGCCTATATTGGGCCGTCGTGCCTCAGTGGGTATGCCCATTGATGGTCGACTGCACTAAGCTACTCCACTACTACTCAGTTGTCCCCAAGCCTATATTGGGCCGTCGTGGCTCAGTTGGTATGCCCATTGATGGTCGACTGCACTAAGCTACTCCACTACTACTCAGTTGTCCCCAAGCCTATATTGGGCCGTCGTGCCTCAGTGGGTATGCCCACTGATGGTCGACTGCACTAAGCTACTCCACTACTACTCAGTTGTCCCCAAGCCTATATTGGGCCGTCGTGGTTCAGTTGGTATGCCCACTGATGGTCGACTGCACTAAGCTACTCCACTACTACTCAGTTATCCCCAAGCCTATATTGGGCCGTCGTGGCTCAGTTGGTATGCCCACTGATGGTCGACTGCACTAAGCTACTCCACTACTACTCAGCTATCCCCAAGCCTATATTGGGCCGTCGTGGCTCAGTTGGTATGCCCACTGATGGTCGACTGCACTAAGCTACTCCACTACTACTCAGTTATCCCCAAGCCTATATTGGGCCGTCGTGCCTCAGTGGGTATGCCCATTGATGGTCGACTGCACTAAGCTACTCCACTACTACTCAGTTGTCCCCAAGCCTATATTGGGCCGTCGTGGCTCAGTTGGTATGCCCATTGATGGTCGACTGCACTAAGCTACTCCACTACTACTCAGTTGTCCCCAAGCCTATATTGGGCCGTCGTGCCTCAGTGGGTATGCCCACTGATGGTCGACTGCACTAAGCTACTCCACTACTACTCAGTTGTCCCCAAGCCTATATTGGGCCGTCGTGGTTCAGTTGGTATGCCCACTGATGGTCGACTGCACTAAGCTACTCCACTACTACTCAGTTGTCCCCAAGCCTATATTGGGCCGTCGTGGTTCAGTTGGTATGCCCATTGATGGTCGACTGCACTAAGCTACTCCACTACTACTCAGTTGTCCCCAAGCCTATATTGGGCCGTCGTGGCTCAGTTGGTATGCCCATTGATGGTCGACTGCACTAAGCTACTCCACTACTACTCAGTTGTCCCCAAGCCTATATTGGGCCGTCGTGCCTCAGTGGGTATGCCCACTGATGGTCGACTGCACTAAGCTACTCCACTACTACTCAGTTGTCCCCAAGCCTATATTGGGCCGTCGTGGTTCAGTTGGTATGCCCACTGATGGTCGACTGCACTAAGCTACTCCACTACTACTCAGTTGTCCCCAAGCCTATATTGGGCCGTCGTGGCTCAGTTGGTATGCCCACTGATGGTCGACTGCACTAAGCTACTCCACTACTACTCAGTTGTCCCCAAGCCTATATTGGGCCGTCGTGCCTCAGTGGGTATGCCCACTGATGGTCGACTGCACTAAGCTACTCCACTACTACTCAGTTGTCCCCAAGCCTATATTGGGCCGTCGTGGCTCAGTTGGTATGCCCATTGATGGTCGACTGCACTAAGCTACTCCACTACTACTCAGTTGTCCCCAAGCCTATATTGGGCCGTCGTGCCTCAGTGGGTATGCCCACTGATGGTCGACTGCACTAAGCTACTCCACTACTACTCAGTTGTCCCCAAGCCTATATTGGGCCGTCGTGGTTCAGTTGGTATGCCCACTGATGGTCGACTGCACTAAGCTACTCCACTACTACTCAGTTGTCCCCAAGCCTATATTGGGCCGTCGTGGCTCAGTTGGTATGCCCATTGATGGTCGACTGCACTAAGCTACTCCACTACTACTCAGTTGTCCCCAAGCCTATATTGGGCCGTCGTGCCTCAGTTGGTATGCCCACTGATGGTCGACTGCACTAAGCTACTCCACTACTACTCAGTTGTCCCCAAGCCTATATTGGGCCGTCGTGGTTCAGTTGGTATGCCCACTGATGGTCGACTGCACTAAGCTACTCCACTACTACTCAGTTGTCCCCAAGCCTATATTGGGCCGTCGTGCTTCAGTTGGTATGCCCATTGATGGTCGACTGCACTAAGCTACTCCACTACTACTCAGTTGTCCCCAAGCCTATATTGGGCCGTCGTGGCTCAGTTGGTATGCCCATTGATGGTCGACTGCACTAAGCTACTCCACTACTACTCAGTTGTCCCCAAGCCTATATTGGGCCGTCGTGCCTCAGTGGGTATGCCCACTGATGGTCGACTGCACTAAGCTACTCCACTACTACTCAGTTGTCCCCAAGCCTATATTGGGCCGTCGTGGTTCAGTTGGTATGCCCACTGATGGTCGACTGCACTAAGCTACTCCACTACTACTCAGTTGTCCCCAAGCCTATATTGGGCCGTCGTGGCTCAGTTGGTATGCCCATTGATGGTCGACTGCACTAAGCTACTCCACTACTACTCAGTTGTCCCCAAGCCTATATTGGGCCGTCGTGCCTCAGTTGGTATGCCCACTGATGGTCGACTGCACTAAGCTACTCCACTACTACTCAGTTGTCCCCAAGCCTATATTGGGCCGTCGTGGTTCAGTTGGTATGCCCACTGATGGTCGACTGCACTAAGCTACTCCACTACTACTCAGTTGTCCCCAAGCCTATATTGGGCCGTCGTGGCTCAGTTGGTATGCCCACTGATGGTCGACTGCACTAAGCTACTCCACTACTACTCAGTTGTCCCCAAGCCTATATTGGGCCGTCGTGCCTCAGTGGGTATGCCCACTGATGGTCGACTGCACTAAGCTACTCCACTACTACTCAGTTGTCCCCAAGCCTATATTGGGCCGTCGTGGCTCAGTTGGTATGCCCATTGATGGTCGACTGCACTAAGCTACTCCACTACTACTCAGTTGTCCCCAAGCCTATATTGGGCCGTCGTGGCTCAGTTGGTATGCCCACTGATGGTCGACTGCACTAAGCTACTCCACTACTACTCAGTTGTCCCCAAGCCTATATTGGGCCGTCGTGGTTCAGTTGGTATGCCCACTGATGGTCGACTGCACTAAGCTACTCCACTACTACTCAGTTGTCCCCAAGCCTATATTGGGCCGTCGTGGTTCAGTTGGTATGCCCATTGATGGTCGACTGCACTAAGCTACTCCACTACTACTCAGTTGTCCCCAAGCCTATATTGGGCCGTCGTGGCTCAGTTGGTATGCCCATTGATGGTCGACTGCACTAAGCTACTCCACTACTACTCAGTTGTCCCCAAGCCTATATTGGGCCGTCGTGCCTCAGTGGGTATGCCCATTGATGGTCGACTGCACTAAGCTACTCCACTACTACTCAGTTGTCCCCAAGCCTATATTGGGCCGTCGTGGTTCAGTTGGTATGCCCACTGATGGTCGACTGCACTAAGCTACTCCACTACTACTCAGTTGTCCCCAAGCCTATATTGGGCCGTCGTGGCTCAGTTGGTATGCCCATTGATGGTCGACTGCACTAAGCTACTCCACTACTACTCAGTTGTCCCCAAGCCTATATTGGGCCGTCGTGCCTCAGTGGGTATGCCCACTGATGGTCGACTGCACTAAGCTACTCCACTACTACTCAGTTGTCCCCAAGCCTATATTGGGCCGTCGTGGCTCAGTTGGTATGCCCACTGATGGTCGACTGCACTAAGCTACTCCACTACTACTCAGTTGTCCCCAAGCCTATATTGGGCCGTCGTGCCTCAGTGGGTATGCCCACTGATGGTCGACTGCACTAAGCTACTCCACTACTACTCAGTTGTCCCCAAGCCTATATTGGGCCGTCGTGGTTCAGTTGGTATGCCCACTGATGGTCGACTGCACTAAGCTACTCCACTACTACTCAGTTGTCCCCAAGCCTATATTGGGCCGTCGTGGCTCAGTTGGTATGCCCATTGATGGTCGACTGCACTAAGCTACTCCACTACTACTCAGTTGTCCCCAAGCCTATATTGGGCCGTCGTGCCTCAGTGGGTATGCCCACTGATGGTCGACTGCACTAAGCTACTCCACTACTACTCAGTTGTCCCCAAGCCTATATTGGGCCGTCGTGGTTCAGTTGGTATGCCCACTGATGGTCGACTGCACTAAGCTACTCCACTACTACTCAGTTATCCCCAAGCCTATATTGGGCCGTCGTGGCTCAGAGGGTATGCCCACTGATGGTCGACTGCACTAAGCTACTCCACTAAGCTACTCCACTACTACTCAGTTATCCCCAAGCCTATATTGGGCCGTCGTGGCTCAGTGGGTATGCCCACTGCGCTAGTAACTTCCTGTCAGGTACTATATCTTCGTGGGTTTATTTCTCCCTTAGTGTTAGTAAAATTTTCCTTATGTGTGTATATCCATTACTTGATATTGTCGGTGTTGCGTTTGATGCAGCGTGGCCAGATATGGCCGTTGCACCCTAAAACCCCAAACCCAACCAAGCTTGTGGTGACAGATTTACAGGGTGTTTCGTAAAGATCTTGCTAAATTGTAAAGGGTGGTAGAGGGGCCCAAAATGAACATTTTTGGTACGCTTACGATAACATCGTAAGGCGTCATTCTCTGCTCGGCTATTCAACGGCAAGTTCCGAATTCATGTGGCGATGCCCTCTATCACCTAAACGCGGCATTTCCGGACACATTCTTTGACAAAAAATGTTTATTTCGGGCCCGTTCACCACCCTTTACAATTTGGCCAGATTTTGTCATAAAACACCCTGTATTGTACAAAAAGTTGACTTTGTGTGTGTGGCAGGATATGCAGGTGGGCGAAAAGTCCGTGACACATTTCAAAATTTAATATAAAATCAATCAATTATCATGAGTGTACGGTTTTCACTAAATAGCTTTGCATCAGGTTATTTTTTGTATCGAAAATAGTTCAACTGTTTGCACATAGATGGAGCTATTTGTATAGCACTAGCTTAGTAAGGTTAGCTTGCAATCCGCTATTCCAGCTATGACGACTCCAACGGAAAGAGCAAAATGCGTAGGTTGGTACTTTGAAACAAAATCTGTCATTCAAGTTCAAAGAAATTTTCGTCTTAATAAAGCTGCTCCTTGTCGAAACAGCATTTTGGCATGGCACAGAAGATTTTTAGAGACTGGAAGCGTGTTGGACAGAAAGAAGTGGTCGACTATACACGTCAGATGATGTCGAACGAATCCGCCAAACTTTTGTTCACAGTCTTACCAGGTCAGCCCGAAGTGGTTTACGGGAATTAGGAATTGAGCGCACATTACGTGGAGTGCTTCATAAACGATTGCATTTTCAAGCCTACAAGTGTAATTATTTCAAATCTTTACAACCTAATGACATGCCGCGCCGTAGTGACTTTGCTATTGATATGCTTCAACGTATAGAAGCAGATGCTGAGTTCCTACGACGTATCTTTTTTTACCGACGAAACAACTTTTCATTTATCCGGCAAGATTAATAGGCACAACATGAGGGTATGGGGGTCGGAAGACCCACATCGTATAGTTGAAACCATCCGTGACAGTCCAAAAGTTAATGTGTGGTGCGGTTTGATGGCTGATCGTATCATAGGACCTTTCTTTTTTGCCGAGTCTACTGTGACAAAGGAAGTTTACCTGGATATGTTCCAAATTTTTGCCGTTCCACAAATCTCACATTTGCATCCAAATGTCCTTTGGCAGTAAGATGGTGCTCCTCCACACTGGGGTAAAATCGTACGAGACTATCTCAATGAGGAATTCCCTGGCCTATGGATTGGGCGAGATGGTGCACTGTCATGGCCACCTCGTTCTCCAGATTTAACCCCGTTGATTTTTTTTGTGGGGATATGTGAAGGACAAGGTTTACTCCTCCCGGATGGCGAACATTGAAGACACGAATCACGCAAGTAATCAACACTATTCCGCAACCATGTTAGCAAATACGTGGATTGAAATTGAGTATCGGTTAGATGTGGCTCTAGTCACAAAGGTTGCCCACATTGAAATAAGGTAGTATGTAGTGACAAAAATGCTCTAATAGATTCTAATATGTAGTGTAATTATTTGTGTATAATTTTGTATTGTTTTTCGGTACAGTGCCATCTATGCGTTAAATTATGAATTTTTTTATGTCAAAATAAAAAACTTGATGCCATGTAAAGCAATTTTGTGAAAACCGCACTCTCATATGACAATTGGTAGATTTTATATTAAATTTTGAAATGTGTCATGGACTTTTCGCCCACCCTGTATACAGGGTGAGTCTAAATTGTTTTTACAAAATAAGAGGGGTGATAGTACCCATCCAGACGAGCCATAATTACCATGGAACATAGGGTCGCATTTCACTCTGAGAGGCAGAAAAGAGTAAAGTCAAAACGCGTCGAGCATGAACAAGTCATCGCCTCTGACGTCGTTTTGTACCTGCCTTAGTAGCATATCTCCTAAGCAAGATGGACGTGGCGGACCTGTGGCTTGGCCTCACCGAACCTCAACCCACTGGACTTTTTCTTCTGGGGGCACATGAAATCTTAAGTGTACCAGATGCCTGTGGACTGAAGATCTCGTAGCGAGAATCGGTGTTGCCGCAGACAAAATTAACACAACACCAGGAATCTTCGAGAGCCAGTCATTCCTTCGCCGGTGCGAACTGTGCAACGCCACTTTGAGCACTTGCTGTGAGTTTATCAATCAATCAGATTGTGCAACTTTTGGAATCGTTCATTCGCTTTCCCAACACTGTTCTAAGTTCATGTTGAAATTCTAATTTGACACTTTTCTGCCTCTCGGAGTGGAATGCGACTCTATGTTCCATGGTAATTATGGCTCGTCTGGATGGGTACTATCACCCCTCTTATTTTGTAAAAACAATTTAGACTCACCCTGTATATTAAGTATAGATATACATATTAAATATATATATAATGCCACACTAGCTTCACATATAACACATTAGCATTTACAATATATACATCATGCCAGCACGCCTGCGCCCTCCAGGGCACATCTCCTTTAGGTGTGTACGGACTTCACGGACCCGAAGTACTCTAGTGATCTTTTCTTTTCTCATGGGGTTTACTGGTCTTTAGTAAATACTGAAGTCGCGCTCCCGGGATACCAAGCTATCATTATCTGCTTCATTCTACTATCCCTCTTTTTCTTTTTCACATTTTTTTTATTTGTCCTGTGTTTGGAGCTGCTTGGCCAAATATGGCCCTTGCGCCGTAAAACCCCCAACCAACCAGCACTGCTGCAGGTTTTTGATAATTTTGGGGATATGTTCGTGCAGTGATTATATCGCCAGGCAGAGTGATTTTGTCCGAACCACCCCAACTCAGCTCAGAAAGAAACAAATTCAGGGGCTCCACCCACACGAATTCGATTGGTTAAATTGATAATCACGTGAGTGCTGCCATTTAATGATAGGATCGAGCTCAGCCGAAGTGTTCCACAAATCACCCTGTCTAGTCTCCAGGGTTTTTTTTTTAAATTCTACATGCAACACCAAAGTATTACATGAATATATTGGATAAATTGCTAACAGTGACACATTTTTTAAATTTTATTTTGGAAACGAATTTCTTAAATGTAGCAAAGTAATTATCAGAAAGGAGCAGATTGCAATGGAGTGGCCAAGAGAAGCAGCAAGTTGAAAGATAAATATTCTGTCCTAATCAAGTAATGGAAGAGGACTTTATCGATGTCTTGAACAGCAGAATTGTCACAATTGCAGAGTACTGATTCGATAAGGTAGAAACGATGAAAGTTGTAATTAATAATAGCCGGAGGAGATTTGTAAGTTTTTGTGACATTGCTTAAAATTTTTTTGAAGACTTATTTGTATGTAAGGAAATAATTATTTTTGTAATTTGATCTTTATCAGTAGTAGAGACCAAAGTTACCAATGAATAATAGTTTTATTTTCCATTAGTGGTTTTGGAATAGTGGTTATCGAAGCAGGTAGGCATATCTGATTTTGCAGCATCTTTGGAAAATTTGTCAACAAATTCATTTTTAGATATACCAGAATGATCATCTCTATAAATAAAAATGTAATGTTCGTTTGTTCCTAACGCAAAATCTCCCAAAAATTTTCACCGATTGCCTTGAAATTTTGCCACAACGTTGCATTCGAATACGCGCATGTTTTAGTCTACTTAGTTACATAAATAAAAATGTAACGCCAGGAGGAACTGGTAAAACGTTCCCAATTAAATTGATTCTGGCCGCAATCAGATCCCAAAATCACATTGCCTTAACACTTGCGTCGTCCGGAATAGCTGCGACTTTGATACCAGGTGGAAGAACTGGTCATTCCGCTTTGGAATTGCCATTTGACATTGAATCCCCCACGTGTAACATTTCCAAAGCATCCAGCATGGGAAAAGTATTGCAAAAATGCAAACTTATCGTTTGGGATGAATGCACAATGGCAATCTTTCTTTTCAATTTAACCAGATGAGCCACAGCAACGCGTGGCCGGTACAGCTAGTTTCATATAAGATCATTTCACAGAAGACTCACACTTCATAAAAGGACTTCCAATTTTTTCCTATCCAATTGTAACAAAATGTTTAAAATTTTTCAATTATTTTTTTAATGATTTTTCTGTTAAAAATTCGGTCCAAGTGTCAATTGACTATTTGCATAAAGAATAACGTAAGTTGAAGGAAGTTTTTTGATTGATCCATTTGTGGATTTCTAAAATAGCAAAGTCATCTTGGTTATTAGAACAATTTGAATCTAATTGACAAAACTCGGACATTTTATTTCATCATTTTTGTTCACATTATTTGTTTCCTTGTTTCAGAAATGATCGTCATCATTTTTGTTTTTCTATGTTAAATTGAATTTATATTCATTCGCCCATTGATCCGAATTTGGAGACGTGTTCCTCTTTTGCCAAATTTGTAGACCATTGTGTTGTTTAACCCTCCTGGTGGCTGTCTCCTCGAAGTATCTGGGCCGCGGTAGTCCGGTTGGAAGAGTAACGGATTAAAAACCGGAGGTTTGCGATTTCGAATCCAACCAAAGACCGTTGTGTACTAAGGGGGCTGGTGCACATTAAATCTGTCGTGGCCTCAAATGTCCTCACGTTGGCGTGGTGTGGTATTTTTCAGTGGGTGTGCCAGCTCAGGTGTTGCCTCGTCATCTGACCGTGGTTCAAAATTACGTGGTGTTGTCCCCGGTCTTCCCTTTGGGATTGATCCCGTACCGTCGCCAATAGCCCCTTTTGTTGCTCCAGTGCGATGTTAATTGAAATACCTTCCTACCTCGAGTTATCTAATCATTAGAAAAATTGGGAAGATCTGGATGGACAAGGTATCTCGTTTTTGAAGAAAACTGACCCTTGATTTCTTCATCACCATAAACGGATGCGATCTCGTCATCATCAAAAAATCAGCAATATCTGGATGACGAGATATCTTGTCGAAACTACTTGGAGGGTTAAGATCATGATAAATTCGACGAAGCTTGGAGAACATCCTTATAAAATGTCGCGTTTTAATGCTTTCGTGGCTGTTAAATCCAAATGACCAGGCTGTTCAGATTAAGGTACTTTGAAGTAACATTGCGAGTTCCAATGTTGTTTCGAAGTTGAATGATTTTCACGTTTTTGTATGTATGATTTATGTTCTTAGTTGTCTGTAAATAACTTTCGTTAAACCAAGAATCATTCGTGATAAATAAAAAAAGTAAAAACAACTTTTTGCGAGAAAACTGACAGCTTTGGGAGAAACGCCGCCCAACTAATTTCTTTTTAACCTCTTTCCTCCGTTTCCTGTTCTTCCAATCACTTGATTTTGTTCTCTCCAGGACCATTTAGAAGTGTAGGAAAAGCGAAAACACACTGGAGCGTGGATTCGACAATAAAATTTGCAACAATCCTACGCTTCCGTTCTCGCAGAAACATTTCTCGTGTTTATTGTCCATTAAAGTCGCAAGCATTTTCTGGACGTTTTATACGGTGAAACATTTTCAAATCTACTCGTCTCGAAACTCAACTTCTTGAGATTAATGTAGCTTGCTCTCGTCACAACTTCCCGAACAGAAGAAAAGGCATGGTGGAAATCATCCTCGGATAACACATGGAGCAGAGAGACCTTTAAATTCTATGTGAATGTGAAGCGCTATTGCTTTGAAGTCAATTTGAGCGATGGAACAGGATGTTGAAGTCATGATAAAATCGTCTCTGCTCCATGATCTATCCTCATGAATTAAAGGTCTGTGTTTCATGATCTATCTTCATATGAATTAAAGTTATCCTCAGATGAATAAACCTCTAAACTAGACCAGATACCCGCTAAACTAGACCAGTCAAGGACAAAGTGCGCACACTCGTGCTTGAGGCTTTACTTAAAACTCAATATCAAATACGACTCGGGATAACTCGGACAATCAGTTAAGTGTACTTTTATGGCACAAGGGCCATATTTGGCTATGCTGCGCCAGACACAAGACAATGTCAAGTGATGGACCAAACACACGCAAAGAAAGTTTTGATGACACTCAAGGGAGGATTCGAACCTGTGCCGCCTTACAATTAACAGGTTGCTAGAGCAGTGGGCATACCCACTTATCCACAACGGCCCCTAATAGGAAATCGGATGACCAAAGCTCCACTGTTTTTAGACGTGCCACACGAAAACGATTCATTCGTCGGCAAGTTTCAAAAGTACTTTAGAGCCTTGTTAGTACAGCTTTTGAGGTGAATGCTGATCTTGCTATGTTCGCGCGTAATCGGAATCCACTTCCAACTGTAGGTCCCGTTCTAATTAGACTTCACATAAAAAATGCGTTCTATAGCAACAAATTTAACCTAAGCATTAAAAATTACAGAATTTAGTCAAAGGTGGGTTGTATATGGAATAAAGCATGTATTTATTCCTCTAAATATACACACAACACTCCATCAAAAGAATGCATCAGCGAACAAAGCCTGAAAAATACTCTAGGGATCATCTTTAACGAGTTTTTACGAAACAAAATTTGTTCAAGAAAATTATTATAAATCACGAGGACATTTTATCTGCTTACATATTATTACCGGCATTTCGTTTGTTGCTACTGCCTCTGTTACATTCTTTACAATACAACAGTTACAAATGAATAAAAGTATAACTTAATGTCTGGTGCCATAAAAACATTTCTAGCGTGCAGACGACATGCTCATTCTTTTTCATTTATGTTTGCTGTAACTGGATGCAGTCTCAAGGGGAAACTAACGCAGATGAGGAAAAATTAGTGAGATTTTCTTTTGCAGTATTTCAACTGGTAAAAGATCGATAGTTTGTTGATGGGAATTTCATTCTTTTATCGTTAATATGAATAAAATCTCGTCAAGATGCGTTTTTTATAGTAATTTTTTTCCTTATTTTTTCTATCTCCGAGATAAAAGAAAGAAAATTTAAATAAGATATTCTCAGTGCCTTACGTAATGTATTTATTGAAGATAATCTCCTTAGGCTTTGCTTTCTGAGAGCACTTTTTAAAGCAGAACATCTTTTAAGATAGCCGTCAGATTAAAAGTATGTTTGTTTCGCGTTTTTATACCGTGGGGAAACCAGAAAGCTTTTAACAACTTTGACAGTGAAACTACGATTTAACATTTTATTTGTCTTTCTAAACTCTGGGGGAAAATACGGTTTTTGGCAAATATGAACGCAAAATCAGAAGTTGTGAGTATTAAATTTAAAAAATTAAGTAAAAATGTGTCATCTAAAACCGCGCACTAATGGGCTAGAGCTTTTTTAATTAAAAATATACGAGTAATTCACAAAAATAAATTATAATTACTATATAGGTGCACACCTTGTTCTTTTTTCCGGAAATCTTCCGGAAAACCCGTCTTCTGTTTCCCGTCTTCTGGATGGAAAAAAAATATTTTCTGGATTTTTCTACGGAGAAAAAAATTTTAAATGACGCCAATTTCTAAGTTTCACGTTCAGTTAAAAGTCCTTGTCTAACAACCTATTCGAAGGACCGTATCTTTCCTGCGGACCTGATGAAAACATTTCGAAGACCGTATCTGGTACGAAGCCAGGATAAATCTGTTCGGAGGCCGTATATGGAGTGCGGGCAGTTTAAACCTATTCAGAGGTATCTATCTGGTCTGCGGGCCTGATAAAAAAAAAATATTTGGAAGGCCGTATTTGGTTTGCGGGCTTGATAAAAATATTCGGAGGGTCGTATCGCATGTACGGGCCAGGTAAATATTCAGATCTCAGTATCTTGTCTGCGGGCTGGGTTTGTTTTACGCATACGGCTTTTTGTAGACGCTTTTTGTTAACTCTCCTGGTGGTTGTCTCGGCAACGTATCTAACAAAAACACAATCACTAACAAAACTGACCGGATGGATGAATTATCTAGCCGTCATAAGGAAAGTAACCAGATCTTGATCTAGTCATCACCAAAAAATTGGCTTGAGGACGAGATATCTCATCATTAGCAAAATGGGTCAGATCTTGATGGACGAGATATCTCGTCGAAACCACTTGGGTTAAACCTCACCCCGACAAGAACAAAGCTTAAATAGCTAATAAGAAATAACCGAAAGCGGCGAATCATAAAAAAATAATTGGCCTCGAGTATGTAAATTTAGAATAGCGTTGCAAAACAAAGTTTTCAAACAATGCATCTCTTTATTTATATTAATGTTTTTGTATCATCCCAATTTATATCTAGCGTTAAAATATATTGAATTTACGACAACACTAACAATTTATTTAAGTAGTTTTGACGCATTTTTGAAACAAAAAGACATTTGCGTGATAAATTATGCCCAGGGCAGCATTAAAGAACTTAAGATGGCGAACACTTTACATTGAAGTGAAAAAATATTTTTACTCCGCTAACAATGATGGATGAGGTAAAAAGATGGTTTTCCTGTTTTAATTTTTAAACCTTTACAACACGCAGCACACCGCAATAATATTGATCTAAAAAATATAAGCAAATAAATGACACGCCAATGTTGAAAAAAGTTCGATTAGACGTCAAGTGAGATGAATGAGCAGCATGTGTTGAACATGGCAGGTTAACCATGTTTAGTTTTAAATATCTTTAACCATGTATAAAAGTAGTAAAGGAAGCGTTATTGATTTTGAGTAAACTACATAATTTACTACTCAAATGGCTGGAAGTAATTATCTGTCATTAGATATATTGATTCTGATGGGTATTAAGTTCATTCGGATACTTATGTAAAGACCTCGGTAGAAGCTGAGTCATTTCTGTATAAAAAGATCTTTAAATTTTAAGTTACTTTTTGTTGCGTTATTAATGATTTTTTTTAGTTGCGATATTCATGTATTTATTTGTTTCTCCAAAGAAAAAAAATTATAGGATCCAAAAAATGCAAGAAAAAGACAAACACTAAAACGATTAGATAAAAGATTAAACAAAACACTTTATTGAAGTAGATTACTCATTACATTGAAATAATTAAAAATATATCAACCTCCAACAGAGAATTATGCAGTTTACAAAATAGATTTGTAGCAAAATTATTTCTTACATTTTTTAAAGGTTTAACAAACAATAATTTACACTGTTTCTTGAGGCCGATACATTTGTTCTGGCTAGCCGAACTCTGAAACGATAAGGCTCCACTATTTTGCGCATGCGTTATTCGTCGCTGAAAATATGGCGGATATGTCGTTCGTTTCCTGTCATCCCAATGTGTGGTTAACGTGAAAACTTTTATCTTTTCCTTTATATATAATCATTAAAATTTTATTAACTAAGCATTCTTCTGTGTCAGTAAAGCTTTTCTTTGTGTTTATGTCCATTTACTCGACGTTGTTTGACGCTGGATCAAATATGACCCTTGTGCGATAAAACCCCAAACCAACCATTTCCCTTATTGCCATACAATAAGTTTGCAAAACGTATTGATTAATGTATTGTTAATTTAAAATTTAAATTACAAAAAGGGTTTCAATGCCAAAGACGTTTAAATCCATTAAATATGTAAATGGAAAATTGATAATCCCTCCATGATAAAAATGTTTTTGGATCTTACGTAAACAACCATGATTAAAAATAATTAACATTTTAAAGTGGAAAAGACTTAATATCCAAAAGATAAACTATTTTTGAGTTTTTTCGTTATAAAATATTCTCATTTTATTGAATTAGAATAAACAACAAGGTATACAAAATAAAATACTATTCAAATAGATTAAATTAAAATCTTCTTTTCAAGAGTAATACAGTTATAGGAAACTTTAATTATATGACAAACGAATATTACTTTGCGCTTTATTGCATGCAGAATATTTTGCTTTCACTTATTGGATATCTATGTTTAATTAATTTCTCCAATTTTTAAGTTAATTAGTTTTTAATCAAAGTGAAAAAGAAATGTTTAAATTTAGTGACCAATTCTTTTCTTATTGGATCATTACTTTCCTTTTTAAATGGATAAATAAAATTTAATAGCAGACTTATAAAACTGCAACTGCTTTTTTACTCGTAATACTGCAACTATGCGTTCAATATTGTTCCGAGTTGGTAGTTTCAATTTTCGTGGTTTTGTTTTCTCACGCATCTTTCTCAGTTCGATGCAATACTCTTTGGACTAATTAAAACCCCGTAAGTTCTCCAATAAAAGCGAATTGGAATTTTTCTAATCAGAAACAGTAGCCCGCTTTTTGAGAAGAGCAATCACTTTTTGGGTAGGGACTTAGTAATTTTTCTCTCAATAACACGGGATTTTGTTCTTTAGGGGACCCGATTTTTTGCTTCTTTTAAAGCTTTGTATAAAAGATCGACTTTGTTTGCTAGATTGGTTGAAGGAATTTTGCTGAGATTGCTCTCGAGATAAAATCTCCTTTGCAAATATTTGCGTATTTTCTGAGATAGTGTTCTGCGGACTATTTCTTTTAATAACTTGAAGCAGGCTTTTACTTTTAACCTTTGTCGGATAGAGTTCGTTGCTGAAAGTAATTTCGTAGGATTGTAAAGGTAACCCGGTGACAGTATAAAGATCAGTTTTGTAATTTTGGGTTTTATTCTTTATACTGCGATTCAATCTTCGTCGTTGCTATGGAAACGTATTACCAATAAGTAAAGGTAGCTATCGTGGCCTTCGTAGAATCGTTGTTTGAAATTTTTCGTATTCGGAACGCTATTTCGTTTCTTAACGGTTTTATAAACAGTTATTCTGTCTAACGAAAGGAATGGTATTTTTTAAGTTTCTTATTACTTCCTCTTCGTTCGCCGATCTTGAATTTTAACCAATCTCTCCATGAAGGTTCACTCAATAAAATTGAAATTCAAGGAAAGCTACATGGAACGCGAGGCTATTCACAACTTTTATTGAATTAATTTGTATTTATCATTTAGAATCCTGTGTTTGATAAATTCCTTCATAAAACTAGTTTTCTTTGTTTCTTTCCCGTTGGCATGGTGTGGAAGTTTGGAGAGTGGGGTGCCATAGCTCAGGTTTTCACCACTTGTCATCTGACCGTGATTCAAAATTACGAGATGTCTTCGGAACTGATTCCTGAACGTCGCCGTTAGTCTATTGTGTTGCTCCAGTGCGACGTTAATTAATACCCACTTTTTTCTGGTCGCTGAAGATTCACAAATTAAATCTTATCTCCGTCTTAATTTTTGGTATCAACTTTTCAAACGCCGTCGGACATCTGGCGGCCCACATGCTTGAGGGTTAAAGATAAGTATATAAATATTCTTGGGTACATTGAGATTGCTAAGGTATTTGAATAGTCTCTCGTGATATTCCGATGTCTAGGAGTGCACTGGATGAATGGTGAGACATAAGTAGATAATTATTGACTCGATATCCATCGTCTTCCGTACTCACATTACCAACGGATCATCGTTACACTATTGGGTATCCACATCCCCACCGGGTGATCATTCCACTCTTGAGTGTCCCCACATTACCTCTGTATGATCATTCCCTTCTTGTCTATCCACGATACCACCGGATGATATTCTCCTCTTGCGTATCCACATAACCAACGGATCATCATTCCCCTCTTATATATCCACGATTTCACCGCTTAATCATTCCCCTATTGCGTATCCACATTACAATCCGATGATCATTCCCATCGAGTGTCCACATTACTCCTGGTTGATCATTCCCCTCTTGTGTATCCACGGTATCACCGGATGATCACCCTCCTCTTGCGTATTCACAAAACCAACAGATCATCGTTTCCCTATTGCTTATCCACATTATCAACGGGTGACCATTCCCTTTTTGAGTGTCGACATTACCATTGGATAATCATTCCCCTCTTGTGTATCCACATTACCAAAGGATCATCATTCTCTTGTGCAACCACGATTCCACCGGATCATCATTCCTCTATTGCGTATCCGCATTATGCGATGATCATTCCTCTCTTGAGTATCCACATTACCAACGGATGATCATTCCCCTCTTGCCAGTCCACATTACACCAGGAAGATCATTCCCCTCTTGCGCACCCACATTACCAACGGATCATCATTCCCCTGTTGTGTATCCAAAATTCCACCGGATCATCATTCCCCTATTACGTATCCACATTATCACCCGGTAATGATTCCCGTCTTGTGTATCCACATTACCACCGGATGATAATTACCCTCTTGAGTACCAACATTACCACCGGATTATCATTCCTCTCTTGCCGGACCTTATTACAGTCGGATGATCATTCCTTTTTGTGTATCCACATTTCCACCCGATGATCATTCTCCTCTTGCATAACCACATTAGACGATATTGTCTTATGTGTCTTCATATATGCATTAGCGGGATGTTTGACACCAATCTCATTAGAAACGGCCTCTCACATTTTCTTTCTGAAAACACTACTAACGCTCTAAAGGACAGTCGATTTCCAATCCTTGGCCTATGCTCTCAAAAATTGCTTTTCTACCCTAAAAAGAATTTTCGTCTGCGAACTCGTACATTAAAAATACCATTGGAGTTTTCCTTGAAAGTTTTGTCCTCTTTTTTTTTCCCCTTTCCCGATGCGTCTCCATATTTGAATGAATTCGTTTTGCAAAGGCTTTGTTTTGTTTGTTATGAATTTCCCTTTCAGACGCCAGCCCGGAGTCACAAGGCTTCATTTCACATCACTTCATTTCCGGGATTGAATCTCCCTTCGCCGTACGTGTGAAAAATGAAGATCCAAACATTAATATCCCTCACTATTTGAGAACTTTTTCTCCGTTGCCTCTCCTGCTTTCTTCATATGTCCTCCTTTTTCAATATCGACCTTTCCCGAACCTTAAGCGCGGAGGAAATATTTGGAATGGGCTTTTAAAGTTTTATTTTGTCAGATACACCCTTTAGTATTTGCCGAAAAGCAATTATGCTTCAAAACTATTCTTTTAAGTCTGAAAATGTCTCGAACGAGTTATATAGATCTCTCTTTTGCTGATTAAATTTTTTTCTCGCGGATTTATTTAGAGGCTATGCATATGATCTGTAGAAGGAACAAATTAAACGCTAATTAATTCTATTAACTGTTTATTGACTCTTGTGTAGTTCATAATGAAATGAATTTGAAACTGTCGAGAAGTTAGGATTTTATTATAGTATTTTCTCTCAAAAATATCAAATATCCCTATAACGCCATAACTTCTTCTATACATAACTTCTCTTCGAAGACGAAATGACGTGTTTGCATTTTGTTTTTTTTCGTTTTAACTCTCCAAGTGGTTTCAACGAGATATCTCGTCCATCAAGATCTTAAAAATTTTGCTAATGACGGGATTTCACGTCATCAAGATATTGCCGATTTTTTATGACGAGATGAAGATCTGGTCAGTTTTCTTCTGATGACGAAATATCTCGTCCATCAAGATCTGGTCAGTTTTGCTAATGGCGAGATTACTCCTTCGAGACAACCACCAGGAGGGTTAAAAGATATACGATTCCATTGATCTAAATTATCAAGTTCGATTCCTACCTGGTTGTTTCTCTCTTCTGTATCAGTAAAACTTTCCTTGTGTGTATGTCCATTTCTTGATGTTGTCTGTCTTGTGTGTGGCGCAGCATGGCCTGATATGGCCCTTGCGCCCTAAAACCAACGAACCATTGATCTGAAAGATATTTAATTTAAAAAGCAATATATATTTTGTGGTTGACATAATGCACAGCATGTGTAGATTCGTTTAAAGAACACGATTTCATCTTTGACTATACAAGGTGAGTCTAAATTGTTTTTACAAAATAAGAGGGGTGATAGTACCCATCCAGACGAGCCATAATTACCATGGAAAATAGGGTCGCATTCCACTCTGAGAGGCAGAAAAGAGTCAAATTAGAATTTCAACATGAACTTACAACAGTGTTGGGAAAGCGAATGAACGATACCAAAAGTTGCACAATCTGATTGATTGATAAACTCACAGCAAGTGCTCAAAGTGTCGTTGCACAGTTCACACCGGCGAAGGAATGACTGGCTCTCGAAGATTCCTGGTGTTGTGTTCATTTTGTCTGCGGCAGCACCGATTCTCGCTACGAGATCTTCAGCCGAGTCCACAGGCGTCTGGTACACTAAAGATTTCATGCCCCCAGAAGAAAAAGTCCAGTGGGTTGAGGTCCGGTTGAGGCCAAGCCATAGGTCCGCCACGTCCTATCCATCTTGCTTAGGAGATATGCTACGTAGGCAGGTACAAAAGGACGTCAGAGGCGATGACTTGTTCATGCTCGACGCGTTTCGACTTTACTCTTTTCTGCCTCTCAGAGTGGAATGCGACCCTATGTTCCATTGTAATTATTGCTCGTCTGGATGGATACTATCTCCCCTCTTATTTTGTAAAAACAATTTAGACTCACTCTGTATAGTCAATGGTTGCAGAATTATGATGTGTTCCGAATATGTTGAGCCCACAGAAACGAATGTTTAATACTCTGGAATATACAAACCAAACATCACCCAAGTATACCAAAATCTTTTCGCTTTACATGGTAGTATTCGTTGATAAACATGTTTTGCGAAAATAGAGTTTCATCTACAAACCAATCAATCCCCAAATATATGCTGGGTCGCCGTGTCTCAGTGTGTTTTCCCACTGCCCCAACAACCTGCGAGTCGTTGACGGCGCAGGTTCGATTCGTGTAACTTACCCAAGATGTCTATTTCCTATGTCGGTAAAACTTTCCTTGTGTACATTCCATTACTTCATGTCTAGTGTTTGGCGCAGCGTGGCCAAGTACGGTTCTTGCATACCATAAAACCCAAACAAACAAGTAAACGAACCTCAGGCCTAAACAGCCCTCTTTTTCTGACTGGATGCCGGGACAGATATGTTGAACTCGTAGTGTCGCATAAAAACGAGTGATCTACGCTGGAATATACAAACCAAGTATCCAAGAATATTCCATTTATATTTCTCTTCTGTAAAACTTCCCTTGAGCGTGCATGTCCATTATTTGATGTCTTGTATTTGACATAGCTTGGCCAATATGACCTTTGCGTCATCTATTCCAACTTACCGATTCCTAAATATCTGCAAAAAGCCTGAATTTTAAACTTATCTGTCTTAAGCAGTAACAGCATACGCATAAAAGCGACGCATAAAGCAGACATATTTCCAAAGTACGTCTAGTTTTTTAAAAGTACACCTACGGAACTGAAATTAAGCCATTCAAATCCCATATTCCGAATTCAGTAAAACTTTCCTCTTGTGTGTTTGTCCATAACTTGTCTGGTATTTGGCTTATCTTGGCCAAGCATGACCTTTGCGCCAAGAAACCTGAAAATATATAAAAAAATAAATGCCCAAACGTCTGCAAAAAGCATGTATGTATTTTAATTAACGTTCCACTGGAGCAACACAACGGGCTATTGGCGATGGTCCAGGATCAATCTTCAAGGGAAAGATCCGAGGACAACACCACATAATTTTGAACCATTGTCAGATGACGAGGCAACACTGAGCTAGCATCCCACTCTCCAAACTTCCACACCACGCTAACGTGAGGACATTTGAGGCCACGACTGATTTAACGTGCATCAGCTCGGCGGTCTTTGGTTGGATTCGAACTCGCAACCCTCCAGTTGCTAATCCGTTAATCTTCCAACCGGACTACCGTATCCCCTGCAAAAATTCTGAACTTTAAATATCTGTCTTAAGCAGTAACGGTTCAGGCATAAAATCGACGTAAAAACCATACATCTTTGCAAAGTACGTCTAGTTTTTTTAACAACCGTCTCAAAGTACGCCTGAACTGAAATTAAGCTAATCAAATCCATATTCAGTAAAACTTTCCTTGTGTATAGTATGTTTATTACGTGATGTTTTGCGTTTGGCTATATATAACCCTTGCGTTATATATCCCAACCAACCGATTCCCAAACATCTACAAAAAAACCTGAACTTTAAACTTATCTGTCGTCGGCAGTAATGGCGCACGCATAAAGTCGATGTAAAAACCAGACATCTTTGCAAAGTACGTCTAGCTTTTTAACAGCCGTCTCAAAGCACGTCGCCGGAACTGAAATTAAGCCATTCAAATCCATATTCCGAATATCTTATGTCTCTGATCCAAAGTTCTTGGCAAAGAACTTTTTCGAAACATCGAAAAGAGAAAATGCGTGTTAACAGGAGAAATCCTTTCTGTGAAACGATGGGTATTTTGGTCGTTTTTCCCTCACTAGAAATCCTTTTCTGCATCGGAGGGAACCTGTCTTCTATCGGAAATAACTTTTTCTTTTTACAATGCGCTCGTGCACTTCAGCTTTCTTCTCAAACGTACGCTCGACTTGAGATTCTCTCGGATTTGTTCAAGTCTCAAATAAAAGCGATCGTTCGATTTTCCAGAGTTTATCTTCAGGAAAGAGTTCTTCCCGATGAGTCAATACTCGCTTTTTTTTTTCCTTCTTATTCGTGGCTTATGGGGGAATTTGGATGTTCTTGTTAAATCGAACACCTCTATTGGATGGTAGTGTTTATATTCCTTTTTATTCCGCGTTTGTTGAAGTATGAATTCAGCTCCCATCATTGAGATGTTTATCGTTTAGTTTTGAATTCCCTGGAGTGAAGGTGTTGATTGTGTAAGATGCAAAATCGCGGAATAATTTTGGATGGTTTGATTTTGAGATATATTCTCTGTCCCGTCTCAGAAGTTGTGAAGTAAAGTTGTGAAGGTGAATACTACTCATAAAGAGACTATCTTGAATGTTGGGAATTCTGCAGTTTAACCCTCCTGGTGGTTGTCTCGACGAGGTATCTCGTCATTAGCAAAACTGACCAGATCTTGATGGACGAGATATCTCGTCATTAGAAGAAAACTGACCAGATCTTGATGTTGTGAAATGTAATACTTTAAAGGAAATCAAATTTTCATTAGGCCCGCACATTTATGACTATTAAAATGTTTTCTAGTACTGTTTGCTTCTTTTAGATTTGTAGGAAATACGATGAAATAAATCTAACTTGTGTGATTTTTTTTATCAACCAACCGTAACGAGATTTCCAAATAGCGTAGTATTCCCCACAACGCACATAATGATTATTCATCACATCTATTAGTTGAAAGAATCATAGCAAAGAATTGGTCAAGAAGGTCAAAACTAGTTTGAGGTTTTACAGGGAAGACTGCGTGTTGCAGATGGGATATATGCGTGTGAACCCCTGAGAGGGTTAATATGTATTGTAAACATATTTCATTTGCAATAACTTTTATTCATATACATTTGAAGTTATTTTAAAACATAGTTATATACGTATATTGCTTGTGATCTTAAAGAATCGGACGAAGAAAGCTCGATTCAATTTTATTAGTTTGATTTTTATGTAATTATAAACTCATGTTTTTTTAACTAATTATGTAATTTTTTCGTTTTAGGTAAGTGTTCTATAAACCTTTTTTTGACCTCTTGTTATAACATCAGGTAAGGCTGTATTTTAAATGCTCTAATTAAAAAAAATTTAAAGAAGCATGGTTAATGTATTCATATACATGAAACTTTTATTTTATGCTTGCAATGTCATACAAACATCCACATATTGTTATTTATTTACAGGGAATTTACTCGAATTTTGCAATAATATAAATTGACCTGATTAGTAAATATATCGCAGCAAATTCTTGTTATTTTTGTAATAAATATATCCTTCTGAAATAAAAATTTAAACACAATCAAGTTCGACCTGTGGGAGCAAATACCTCATTCATAGTTGTTAATTCATAGTCAAACAGATTACTCTAGATACATGACAGCGAAAGAGATCAAAGTACAGAAAATACAACAGAGACACATGGTTAAAATGAACGAGAGCTTCTTATTACTGTACTCATCACATTACTGTACGGCTGTACGAAATGAAATGCAGAGTTGTCGTTAGCGGTACGAAAAAAGGTAGGAGGTTGAATTGGGGGAGTTACGGGATTTTAGTATAACTGGTAACAAGATGGATTTCGCACTACGCATCCATATCCTAAAAGTAGGCCTTACTAAATAATCAAAAAGACGAAGTACAATGTTTAATTTTTAGTCGATGCTAAACCTCTCTTTAATCACGACAAGAATTTTCAGGCGTATCCATTGATCATTGTTTTTCCTTCAAAGAACTTCCACCCGAAACGACTCCAGATCCTTTTTCATTCCCAATCGCGAAGTGAACCCGAATCCTAAAATTTCCGCAGAGGAATGTGACATTTCTCTCCTCCCGAGAATCATTTCATCTCCAGAATTAATGTTACTCTTGATTTTGCCCGTAACGCGATATGCGGCATAATATATGCCCGAGGCGAGAGCGTTTTCTATCGTTTCAAATGCTCTCTTAAATCGCAAATGGCCGCTTTTGGAGTGAATAATATTAAAAAATGGTCATAAATTCGTTTTTCTCTTTTGGATGTTATGGGCCAAAAGCGACTGCGGTAGAGAGCTGTGAGAAATGCTTATTTATTATTGTTATTATTCCTTCGGGTTCAGGTCCTATCCGTAGATCATTGTTTTGTTTCTGCTTTGGATGCGCTTTGTTTTTGTTTAGAATAATATTTCGATTCAATCCAGCTATTAATGTGGCTTGCGTGTGGCATTTGTTTGAAGGAGTCGTATATCATGAGAAATGTTTCAATTTTTCTTCGTATAATATTAAAAAACACGGAGAAATGTAGTATATAATCTATACGAATGAAGCAGTCCGGTTTTTATTAGAATCACACAACAGTACTAAAAATGACGTTAATGTGTTTAAATTTATGTATAACTCTTATTTGTTGGTAAAAGGAAGAGAAGAGACGTTCTTTACTATTAAATATAGAAATTATAATAGATAGGGGGAACTATTTACAGGGATCATCGTTACATCACGTGCTCGTGGTGCGTGACCTTCGGCCACCTTCTTTAGGGTTCTCCAGCGTTTCTCCATCTGAGATCTGATTCGTTGGACGATCAGTCTCGATCTCTGTTGTCATCCTGGCGTTTCATCACTTCCTGAATCACCCGAAATGACAGGGTCTTCTTCTGATACTTTATACCTAGATACCGACTTGTAGTATGCCGATATGTTAAAACGTTGCTTTGTTGTTTGTCAAGTGGTTCTCATATTTGTACTTCCAAGTCTCCTTTTATGTCTACAAATATACCTTTGTCACTAGAAACGTTTTGGATGCTCCGAGAGGCCAATGGAAACATTCCTTTTAGCAGGATCAGTAGAAATGGTTCATTTAAAAAGTAGATACAGTGAAACATCGATAACTCGTCAACTTTCATCAGTCCCGTCTAGCTCTCACAGACAGCAATGACATTATAGTTATGCATATTGAGTACATTCTGTTCTTCCACCGCTTAAGTCGTCGAAATTTCTTGGTCCCTTGAGTAACGACTTATCGAGGTTTACAAATTTTACGTACGTGGCTCAGAAATCGGCGTTATTTGTTAAATGGACACTGACGGATATAAACAAAAAAATCAACCGCCGCGAAATCAAATCGCTAATCTTGCCGCATGGTTTAAATATGTTTAATTTGAGCTAGGAGCTGCATAATATTTCTATAAATTCACGGAAGAGCTCTTGTCGTTTTAATGGAATTCAGCAGTCTAATGACAGAAGGCGAGAAATCTGGACGATAGAAATTAACCCAAGAAAGAAATTCAGATCCAACCCGAAAATATGTGTAGGGGTAAAAAATATCGAATCGCCTTTGAACAAGTGAATGACATGCAATTAAAGTGGACGCTCAGAAGCTAATTGTGGTAAAATGACAGATGTAAACTTCTTACCATGAACTTGAAACTAAAAATTTACACCAGTATAAGTACATCTGAATAATATAATCGAAATGCCCTTTTATAGTTTGACTAATTTTAATTCATTTAGACGTATGAAATGTGCTTATCGATGTTTATATTCATTGTAAACGGATTCAAATCAGATTTGACGAGGTATCTCGTCAAAAGCAAAACTTGCCAGATCTTGATGGAACAGACATCTCGTCAATGGAGGAAAACTAGACAGATCTTGATCTTGTCATAGAATATCGGCAATATCTTGATGACGAGATAACTCGTCATTAGCAAATTGATAAAATCTTGATGGATGAGATATCTCATTGAAACCACTTGGAAGGTTAAAAAAAGAAAATTAAGCGCTGATTCTATGCACGGGTCTGCTAGTCCTCCATAAATTGCTGGTTATCCATTCAACAATCACTACCCCGTTGTAAATAAAAATACACGTATTTAGGGACAGACAGATACAAACATAAAGGTCAAATTATTAACAATATTTATTAGATACGACGAATTAGACGAATAAGCCATTCCACAATGTAAAATCTTTTACCGCCGCGGCCCCCTCAGTTTGAGTTGATGGTTTGAATTTGGGCTAATGGAAATAAATATCATGAAATATTCTGATTTGCGTCAAATGGAAGATACAGCTACACAATGAAGTTGACTGCGTGTGACAAGATTTTTTTCATGCTTCATTTCCATTCTAGAGAAAATGGATTGGTATTCTGTCTTTGAATCTGATAGGTATTCCAATCAATAACTTGTACTGTGTAATTACCCGCCTCCCAATTATTGGCAAATCATACCCACTGACAAACTTAAAAAAGGGTGTCAAAAGCAAGATTGCCATTTTCGCATTTTGATACTTAACGATTCTGCCGAAAATAACTTGTCCCATATCGCTTGTGGAAAACCTATTCGATACGTTAAATGTCGAGGAAAAGCTTTTTTAAAAGTCGGATATATTCTTTTTCACTTAGGAATATCAGGAAATGGTCTCAGGACCCTTTGTTGCTTATCGCATCCCCCCAAATGTCGATAATCAGGAGAGAATTCTATTTCGGCAGCCGATAAACTTGGGATTTGAATCGATATCTCCCAGGCCTTCCATTCGAATAGATTGAACTTCCAGAAGTGAACTTGAAGGTTTTCAGAACTTCCGCCTTTTAGTGCCTTGTTTTTTTGTCATATGGTGCTTTTGTAAAAAAGCGTATGGGGCACGTAATATAGAACCCTGATTTTAAAATATTGCCAAAACTAGAAGGCAGGTATTTGAATTAACGTCGCACTGGAGCAACACAACCAGTAATGGTCCCGGTCCGGGATCAATCCGAAGACAACGATTCGTAATTTTGAGCCACGGTCAGATGAGGAGGTCAACCACTGAAAGGTTACCCAACTATCCCAACTTCCACACCACGCCAATGTAAGGACATTTTAAGCCACGAGAGATTTGACGTTCACCAGCCCCCACGTACACGATTCTTTGGTTGGATCTAGTTTCGAACTCGGAACCCTGCGGTTGCTAATCTACGACTCTACCAACCAGGCCACCGTGGCTCTTTACACTGGAAAAATTTGAAATATTTTCGATTCGCCACAACGTGCTATTGACGGTACGGGATCAATCTCGAGAGGAAAGATCCGAGAATAACACCTGTTAATTTTGAATCACGGTCAGATGACGTGAACTTTAAGTGGGATTTTAACCGAAATTCCAGCTTTAAATAAAGGAAGAACTTCGGCACGCGGGGAATGATTGAAAAGAGAAAAAAAGTCTTACACACAAGTGTCAATGGCTAGAACTATCTTCCGTGTTTGAATGGAAGATTAATACGAAACTGGCTACAGCTTTAATATGAAAAATGTTCAATCTTTATGCAAATGAATGCAATTTACTTTCAATACCAGTTTTCTGTCAAGTCAATTTTACCGAAACTCTAGAATTGAACATTCACAAATAAACGTATTTTATGATAAATCAAGCAATACAAATATTTTTAAATTTATTTTCTCTTAGATAATTGGAAAATTTAATGTGTTTCTAAACTTATTTTTAAATGTGTTACTAAAATACTTCCAGCACCTCGAAATACAAAATTGCTTCTATTTAAAAAAGGATTATCAATTGTCGCTGAAAACAGTTTTTGGGTGACATCAACTTACAAAGAAGTATTTTATTCAAATTCTGATAGATTTTGATAATTATCTGCCAAGATATCGCGGTGTTCCATATTACGCGCACGTACCCTATCTCTCTAGGAAATAATTAAAACTTGTGAAGTTAAAAAATAAGCAAGTCCGTCAAATTAATAAGCTAATTAAAAGAATTTTTATTCTGACTGAGAGAATAAGATAATTAAACAATCGTATCGTTTTGGTCTGCTTCTTTTCAATTGAAATTTATTGTGGGTGGATTGTTTTTAATTAAATGTCCACTCAATTTCTCTTTCTGAGTCCTGCAATTAATAAGGGCACCTTTGTTTTTAATTAATCAATTCTAAAGAATCTGTAAATTATCTTTTATAAAATCCAGCCTTTTAATAGTTCTTAAAAACCCTTCAATTCCCATTGAAACGATTTGGTTTGAGGGTGACACATCTATACATATAAAGCAGAGTTGACGTCTGTCTGTATGTTCTCTATACAAATCTACAACGTTTGACCAATCCACACCAAATTTGGCACACTGATACTTTGGAATCCTGCGAGTAACGCAAGCTACATATTAACCACCGTTCTCTTTAACCTAGATGTTCAGAGGCGCTAAATCAATTCGAAATTGCCATAGGAAAAACATTGAGCATAAAACGATTGCGGTACGCAACTCAATTTGTTTTACCAGTATTGATCGATAGTCAAATTTTCTAATAAAATTGTTTTACCAGTATTGCTCGAAAAACAATTTTTTCCGAAGCGTTATATTTAAACAATTTAAAATTCTAATTATGTTTGAGCTGATTTTTTTATTTCTCTCCACAATATAAATAATTAAAAAATATTTGAATGATGAAAAATGGATATTTAAAATAATTTGTAATGGAACACGAAAAGCCGAAACAAAAAACTCATTGATCATAAAAGAGTAATTTTGCAATTCGGTATCTGGCGACGTCCGAATTAATGTAAATTAGATTCAGAATTCCGTGTTTGCGTATTTAAGACAGAAATGTTGCGGTCATATTTGAACATACACTGCTGGCCACCCAAATTGCAACACCAAGAAAGACAAGAGATATCACAACAAAATTTATTTTGTAGATAACATGTTGACCAAGTATCAAATGATTAAATTTATAGACTTCTGTGAAGTGTGGTTCCTGCCAAAATCAGTAGCCAGAGTAGCCGCCATTGTTGGAGATCACCGCTGCCACACGCCTCGGCATTGATTCAAAGAGACTTTGGATGTGTTCTTGGGGTACAGCAGACCAAGCAGCTTCCACACGTTGCCAAAGTTGATCTGGTGTGGTAGCTGGGGATGTATTCTGGGTCAATCGTTGAGCAACCATGGACCACATGTTTTCTATCGGCGAAAGATCCGGAGAGCGAGCTGGCCAGGGAAGAAATTCAATCTGGCGATTGACGAGGAACCCTTGGACAATGCGTGCCACGTGTGGTCGCTCATTATCCTGTTGAAATATGGCTGTGGGCAAGCCCTGAAGGTAAGGAAGGACAACTGGCTCCAACACCTCGGAGATGTAGCGCTGGCTGTTTAAAGTACCGGCAATGCGTACTAGAGGAGTGCGAGAGTGATATCCAATACCGCCCCATACCATAATACCCGGTGCAGGACCAGTGTGGCGGTGCATAACGCAGCTGTTCAGCATCCTCTCTCCACGGTGTCTCCAGACTCGAATCCGACCATCGTGGTGTTGCAGACAGAAGCGTGACTCGTCAGTAAAGACAATTTCATTCCATTCTGCCGTCCACATCCTTCTTTCATCGCACCATTGGCGGCGGAAACGTCTGTGGTTCTGCGTCAAGGGTAGACGAAGCAATGGACGTCTTGCGGACAGACCACTCTGCTGTAAACGGCGTCGAATGGTACGCGCAGACACTGGATGATGCGGTACAGACTGAATGTGCTGTGCTATGGTTCGTGATGTGGCTGAGCGATCCGTCACTGCCATACGCACAATATGCCTGTCATCACGTGAAGTGGTGCACTGAGGTGGATGCGATCGAACACGTCGGTCCGTCGTAACCTCCTGCATCCAACGATCACATATCCGCATTACAGTTGTTTGGTTTCGTCCAACACGACTACCGATTTCCCTGAAAGATAATCCACAATCTCGGTAGGCCACTATCCTTCCTCTGTCGAACTCGGATACTTGATCAAAAGATGATCGCTGTTTTCTACGAGGCATAATTGATCGTTTTTTTGAAAAAACCACAAGAAAAACACAATTGCCGTACTTGAAATCGTCGAAATCTCCAAGCCTCAAATAGCGCTTTGAAGTGGCTCCACAGGCGCGCGTGATGTGCGTCTGCGCTGAAATTCTAATCATTTGCATATCTCACCTCCGCTAATGCATGTTGTAAATTTCATATTATTTGCATGCTTCCTTCAGGGTGTTGCATTTACGGTGGCCAGCAGTGTATTTGTGCCATAAAACCAAATCCCACTAACCATCCTTTCTATGCCTTTCAGAGGAATAATGCGCTGCTGGTTTTAGATTTACTGTCGTTCTGATAGGACTATCTCCAATTGTTTTCCGATTGTCTGTTCAGCAACAGAATCCCTTCCTAATATTTATTCCCAGGGATTTAAAACAAAGATTTCTCTTCTCCAATCACGCGTCGGTCAGTGAGAGATAATTAGATTAGAATTTGTGTTTGCTCGTGATTTCAAGAGTTATGATTTGGATAATTTAATTAGATGTATTTCTCTGTTTACCCTTTATATTTTCTTTACACTAGCAGACCCGCATATCGCATCTGTGCTAAACTTTCTTAATTGCTTATACCTATAGATTGTCGTTACTCATATTTCATATCTTATTCAAATCCATTTCAATGAACATACCATCCATATTCACATAAACGGATTTCATACCTCTAAATTAAATAAAAATTATCCAAAAGTATGTAACAGCATTTAGTTTACTCTTAATGGCGTTAGTTCTTATTTTCCAATAAAGTGCAAGGCAAAAAGCGCATCTCAGTCATGTAACAAGATTTAGATTCTGGACGTCTTCAATCTCATCCCATTCTACATTGTTCAGACCAATATCTTTAGGCTTAACCTGTTAGTCAACGGTTGGTTGTTACAAACTTTGTTACGGAAGTGACAAAAAAACTGAAAAAGAAATTATTTACCTTTGAATTTCAACTTTCACGAATCAACTTAGAACCCTTACTATCAATAATTTAGATTATTCATAACAAGTTAAGAGAAATAGAAAAAAAAGCTCTATTTCCTTCTCGAAATTCTTTAGACCAGCGACGTCTATTAACATCATTTATTGTAATATTCTTCAAATCGCTTGTTCAATGTGATGTTTTGTTCTCCCGTTTCTAACATTTTGTTACTAGTTTACTAATTCTGTTTTACGCTTTTTTCCACATTAGAATTGTATTTGAATACTTAGGTCTGTCAAGAACACACTTTTACGTAATTACTAACAATGTCACACTTGTCAACTCTTCCGGATTTTCCGGAAGTCTTCCGAAAACCGTTTTTTTTTCCTCGGTCTTCTGCACGAAAAAATATCTTCCATGTTTTTCTTTTCAGTGTGAGAAATTTTCAAATGACGCCAAATTCGTCATTTTGCGCCAGGTCGTGGCAATTCATGAAGGAATATTGTACACATGCCAACTTTTCTGAAAGTCTTGATTTTCTGGTCTTCCGGACAGAAAGAATATCTAATTTTTCCTTTAGGAGAAAATTTTCAAGTGATGTCGATTTCGGAGTTTTGGCATCAAGTCGTGGCAACCATGAAATAAAAACAAAGGAACCAGTGGTTGATCTTATGCATTTTGGCACCAATTTTCAGGAAAAACTTACAAATATACATCTAAATTTTAAAAAAATTCGCATCGGGAAAAAAAATTATTTTTCTGAGTTTCAATGTTGCGTAAAATATCGCCGAATTAAAAAAAAATTCGCATCACGAAAAAAATATATTTTCTGGAGTTTCAATGTAGTGTAAAATATCGCCAAATTGATTTCGCCGAGTTCGTACTGTCGCCAAGCATGTAACAGTAGTAGGAGCAGGGATCACTTTTGTTTCAAACTGCTTTCTCAAAATCCAATTTAACGCTAATTTGGCTCTTTTAATTATTTTTTATTTCAAATTAAAGTATAGGCATTTTTCATTTCTGTTAGTTGCGCTTTGGTTTCTATGTCGTTAAAGTTCTCCGCATTTTTTCCTTGGATTTTGGCAGGCATGCAATGTCATTAGTGAACACGGGTAATAAAAATTACTTGTTTATTATACTTGTTACATAATTTGTCGAATCCAGGACTAATTGTGTTGCGCATATAAGTGTTTAGCCTCTTCAGTCATGCATTTTTAATGGTACTTTCAGGTTCTCCTGTGTAAAAGTTAGTATCTGGATTATAGAACAAAAAACCAGACAGACCACAAGACAAACTATAAAAGTCCGCGAAGAATTTATCCAGGAAATGCTAGAAATAGCACAAGAAAATATTTGCTAACACCTTACAGCGTTGTAAAGTGAAGGGCTCCATGTAACGTCGTGATGTTCCTCAGAAATATGTTCCGTTATAAAGAAATTAAAAACAAAAAGTTCTACAGGATCATAAGAATTTCTCATTGTTTAAATGAGTGCGTAACACTTGAAAATTTAAGGTAACATGTCCTCTGGAATCTGTCGAATCGAGCCACTGTTAAATTCTGAAGGGTAGGTAGTAAATTAACGTTGCACTGGAGCAACACAACGGGCTATTGGCGACGGTCCGGGCTCAATCCCGAAGGGAAAGATCGAGGACAACGCTTCGTAAGTTTCAACCACGGTCGGATGACGAGGACAATACCTGAGCTGGCACCAAACTGCCACACCAAGCCAACGTGAGGACATTTGAGGCCACGACAAATTGAACGTGTATTCGACGGTCTTTGGCTAGAATGAGTTTGTGAACTCGCAACCCTCCGATTGCTAATCCATTGCTCCACCAACTGGGCTACCGCGTCAAATATTCTGGAGGGAGAGTATTGCTGTGAAGTTAGATACCAGTGCAGAAATTAACTTCCCAGCATCAAGTACGTTTTGGTAGACAAAGATGCACACTTGCCAAATTCGACAACCAACTTATTGCTGCTTTAGATACATTTCCTTAAATTTAATTCGCAAATGCTAAGTGCACGTAATCTGGTTTTCCGAAGATTCGTAATAGAGGTTTTGCCGATAGAAAATTCGAAAAACTACTTTCGCCTAAACGTTCAAGTTCCTGGTCTTCTAAACTCCCTTTTTTATCGTCTTTATCCCCCAAATATAATAGCGACATTCGGCCTTTCTCCAGGGAAGTATCGATCGACTAATGTCGTGTTCCTCTTCCGTGTTTTTCTTTTGAGCTTGTGTTTTCCGATATCCTGAATTGAATTTACCCTCCCGGACCGGGTTGTTCTTGTAGTGCATAAATATTTACAAGCTCTACTTATCAAATTAAAGGGCGATAACGTCTCTGGCCATTTCCATTTCGGACCGGCGTTTCTGATGGAAATCAGAGCATTAGTGTGTGCTCAGTGGTTATAAATGTTCTGAGTATTTGCTTCCTCGAATGTCCCATAATGTTCCCTCCTTGCATGTGTGTGTGTGGTTTAAGTTTTATTTCTCTGATGTTAATCTCTAGAAAAGATTAATAGCTGACTTTTGGTCAAGTTAAATATGTCTTGTTGAATTATGATGTGTTGTAATTATCTGCATTATTACATGCTATTAATCTTCCAAGCGGTTTTGAGGAGATAGCTCGTCCATCAAGATCTGACCAATTTTGTTAATGATGAGATATCTTGTCATCAAGATACTGCCAATTTTTTTTATGATGACGAAATCATGATCTGGCCAGCTTTCTTCGAATGTCGAGATATCTCGTCCATCAAGATACAGCAAATTTTGATAATGACGAGATATCCTGTCATCAAGATACAGCCAATTTTTTGATGATGATGAAATCATGATCTGGCCAGCTTTCTTCTAATGTCGAGATATCTCGTCCATCAAGATCTGACCAATTTTGTTAATGATGAGATATCTTGTCATCAAGATACAGCCAATTTTTTGATGATGGCGAAATCATGCTCTTCCAGCTTTCTTCGAATGTCGAGATATCTCGTCCATCAAGATCTTGTTCTACTAATGACTACTGAGTTTTCTACTAATGACAAGATGCTTCTTCGAGGCAACCACCAGGAGGGTTGAGTAAATTTATGTAAAATTGAAAATTTGTTTAACAATCAGCTTGAATTAAAATTAATGTAACCATTACGTTTGTATAATTCACTCAGGAGGAAATTCATTCTGGATGATCTCTTGGTAAATTTTAACCCTCCTGATGGTTGTCTAAGCGAAGTATCTCGTCATTAGCAAAACCGACCAGATCTAGGACGAGATATCTCGTTATTAGCAAAATTAACCAGATCTTGATGGTCGTCACTAGAAGAATACACAAACCAGATCTTTATCTCGTCATCATAAAATGATAAACAATGTCTTAGTGACGAGATATCTCGTCGAAACCACTTGGAGACTAAGACAAAAATATTAGCTAGCATTGAGTCTATTTTGCTTGATTGCTATCTTATGACTAATCGATGTTTTTTAAAGATTGAAAGTTAACTTAGAATGTAACGTAGACAATATAAATAATGAATAATATATAATTGTCGTTGCTGTGTACAAAGCTTCAATTTTTGGACGTTTTGTAAGTTGAACTGGGATTTCTTCAGAAAGCAAATAGCGGTGTAGACATCATTTGACGCTTAGCGTGTGAATCCATTGGTTTCTCCAGTTTCATTGGTCCATCTAAAACCCAATGTCTACTGTAACCATTAGGTTTGTATAACTCACTCAGGAAGAAACTCATTCGGGATTATCTTTTGGAGAGTTTTAACTAAAAAAAAGGCAAAACTGTTGACTAGCATTAAATCCATTTTGTTATTTTATGACTACTCGAGATATTTTAAACATTGAAAATGAAACTTAGATTCGTCAAGGTACCGTAGACAAAATAAGATAATGAATAATATATAATATACTGCACAAAAGCCTAAATGTTTCGACATTCGTAAGTTGAACTGTGATTTCTTCAGTTAGCTAATAGAATTGGGCGCCATTTGACGCTTGGCGTGTAGACATCCATTTCCAACCGTTCCCCACTATGACGCCCCAAACCCTTTCGGCACCTGTTAAACAAATCAGGCGGCAACTACAACCTTCCGCCCTATTAAGCCATCCATTGTCCTCAGACCAGAGTGGCATTATCCTCCAAAGGCTGTTAACTATTCCAATAACTTCAATTGCAAGCCCTAAACAGATCCATTCTTCGTCCGATCCATAGTCGGAAGCTTATTAAACGTCATCCCGGATCGGGATTTGGATTCCGAGTACTCCCGGGAGAAATGATGGATGAAAAGTAATGCCCGGGCAAGTTTGGACGCGTTCTCTGTCGCAGTTCCCTTTGTCCGGAGCGCTTCTGTATTTCCGGGCTGATTAGGGCGTGGAATTATACCTTTTCACTTCGGTCTTCATTTGAGATTCCCTGTGATCATTGGATGGATGGTTGTGCGAGATGTGGACGTTTCTGATTCCCGTTTGGAGGTGGTTGATCGCTCAGTTGCCCATTGAAGTATTCTTGAGTCGATGGGAGTGTTTGTTCACCGGCGGCTGTAATTTATCGCTGCATGCGTAAATTACAGCTGCATCGTCGATTGTCGCGAGCTGTAAATTGCGATCGTACTTCGACCTTCTGTCATGGTGTCGGTGTAACTTATTTGACATTAAGTAATCCAGACATTATGGAAATCGTGTCCTAAATGCAGTTGCTGTGTAAAGCGCATGTCTCAAAACATTCGGGATATATGTGGTGGTAATGGATATTTCAGTTTGTGTTGTTGCATTGATGGAAATATAATTTTATCATGAGCTTCGTTGAAGACACTAAATGCAGAAAAATCTTGAAATAAATGTATGAACACTTTGTTCTTTTCGACTAATACTGTTTTGTCAAATATGGATTTAATGTTTTGAGGTTTTTTGTCTTTTGTATATACACGTAATACAAAATTTTAAATTTATGTTTATAAATAACTTTTTTGCATTTTAAGACTTAATTCTTTTTTCTTGTAAGTACATTATGAAATTGCCTGCAGACTGATTAACTGCTGTTTAATTATGTTTTTTTTTACCTCGTCTTGATGTTTTGTCCTTTATCTCCATGGTTTTGTGCTGAGTGTTTACTCTAGTGAATGAATGTATTTCAAGTGCTACTGCAAAAATTAAAAAAAAAAACCATTGAAACTATTTAATTTTTTTCTTAAAACCAGCCCTAAAGCTATCTTAAATAATTATTTACCAAAAACTTAAAGAATTCAACTCATGCTGCAAAATGAATATCGATCGTAATTTTGAGAGTCGCTAGGACCGCGGTAGCCCGGTTGGAAGAGTAACAGACTACCAACCGGAAGGTTGCGAGTTCGAATCCAACCAAAGAACGTCGTGTACAAAAGAGGCTGGTGCACATTGAATCTGTCGTGGCCTCAAATGTTGGGCCACGACACGTTGGCGTGGTGTGGAAATTTGGAGAGTGAGATGCCAGCTCAGGTGTGACCTCGTCATCTGACCGTGGTTCAAAATGACGAAGTGTCCTCGGATCTTTGCCTTTGGTATTGATCCCGGACCGTCGCCAATAGCCCGTTGTGTTGCTCTAGTGCGACGTTAATTAAAATAAATATCTTGAGAGTCACTATTTCGTACTATGATAGCAGTGATTATTTGAAGTGGATCGCAATCTCATGCTGCTTTGAGAGAGATATGGCGATTGGAATCAATTGTTGCAAAGTATCGAAGCCTCCTTCAATTTTAATATTTAACCTTTTTCAAAACCTTAAACTTCATCGAAATCTATTGTTATTCTCACTAAGAGTTTATAGAGTTGAATCGGAATAGTTGAATTCTACTCATTCTGATAAACCAAGAAATAAGGATACGACAGTGAGCAGTCTACAAACGACCTTCCGAAGATTTGAAGCCTTAACTCTTTAGGGGTTTTCCCGATTAGAGTACTTCTGTGTTTACTCTACTGTCTGCCTTTCCTGACAGCTGCTCCCGACACCAAGTCTGAGAAGTGGCAGCTGCTATAGAAACAGGACTGCTCCATTATGAGTAGAGGTAACTTTTGGGAATGACTTAATTTTCTTTTGTAGGCGGGGGGGGGGGGGACCATCCTTACCCCAAGGTACTAGAGTAATCTGTCCTCTTCTGTTTTACCGTCGCCTACCCTTCTGCTTTTTGCCTTTTTTCCTCCCTCGTTGTCTTGTGTTTGACTCAGCGTGGCCAAATATGGCCCTTGCGCCTTAAAACCCGAAACCAATCGATCAGGTGCCATGCAGAGAATACTGCAAGTTGCAGCATTGAATAATGCGCCCCCAATGTACTTTTAGGCCTTTAATTAACTACCATAGTACTTTCAGACATCATGGTATAAATCTTAGAACACGATATTCGTTTAAATTAAGGCGATCCTCATAATATGAATCGGTTCACTCCTCTGAACCGGTACGAACGTCCGATACACCGGAGACGTTTGAGGTGCATTCGCGTAATTTATTGTTTACTTCCAAAGATGTATGCGGGCGCTTTGTGAAATTCAAAATTCCTTTCAACGCGAAACTATTGCTCGGTATTTAGGGACTTCCCGAACCATTTGTTTCGAATATTTGTGTAATTAGATATTAGCCCTCCCTGCCTTATCGTTTGCGGAGGCAGTTCCGCTTCCTTCCTCCCTACGGTGCCGAGGAAACTCATTCGAAAGACCCTGTTCCTCAAATACCATTTATTATGACCGGCGGAGTCTGTTCTTTTGTGTTATTTAATGTCCATTTAAGGCTGCGACGACAAATTGACAGCCCACATCGGAAATTTCTTGCGGCCCGAGAAATATGTTTCCTTCTGAAATGGGTTTCGGGGTTTTCCGAGGCGTGCGTGTTGGTGATGGATGTTAAACTGCCATTTTGTGAACGGCGGATGGTTTGTTGTGCTTTTAATAGAAATTGTTTGTGCAAATGAATCATTCGTTCCTTAAAGTGAAATGGGCAAACTGATCCTCGCGATTTGATCTGCTGTTCGTGAGTTAAAGGCAGGATTTTAAAGACTGAACTGTTAAGCTATTTTTAAGAATTTCCTTTTCCGTGAAAATACTCTTAAGCATTTTTTACTCAACTCAACCCCGTCATGGGATACCGACTCTACAAATGTTTTACGGTAAAAAAATGTCCCACAACGTGTAAGATAACATGTGAATGAGGATGATAGGTTGGTATTTAATTAACGTCGCATTGGAGCAACACAGCGGGCTATTGGTGACTTTGTGGGATCAAACCTAAAGGGAAAGATCCGCGAATAACACCAAGTAATTTTGAACGACGGTCAGATGACGACGTCACCTGAGCTGGTACCCCACTCTTCAAACTTCTACACCACGCCAACGTGAAGACATTTGAGGCCACGACAGATTTAACGGGCTACATCCCCTTTGGTTGGGTTCGAACTCGCAACGCTCCGGTTGCTGATCCTGTACTCTTACAACCGGACTACCGCGGTTCCATGTGGGCGAGGAATAATTTGTTTTGTAGTGCATAGCAGAAATTTTGAGTTATTAAATGCACATGCAGGTGCTGCTCTATAAATTTTTCTTAGGGTTTTAGAGGTAAGAGACTGAATTTACGTGTCGTTATTTTTAGGTGAAAAGTGGTGAGTTCTAAGGAAAATGTTGCACATAATAAACGACTGAATTTAAACATGTTGCTTTTAACAGAATTTTATTCTCCCATGATGGCAAATTAAAAAATAGGCTGTGTCGTGGACGCAAACCATAGTTTTGACGTGAACACTCGGGGTTGTATTGTGCAATGAATGAAGCAGATATTGGAAGTTTGAGCTTGTTTATAGTGAGAATATTCGACAGTTTATTTACGGTTTGAGCGATTAAATTGATATTAATTATTGTTGTCCAAATTCTTACCAACTTAGTTCTGTACATTTCGAATGACACCACTTACGTAGTCCTCACTCCACGCAATCTAAAGTTAGACTGGCCCAAAGCTCGCCCAGCACCGTAGAATTTCGACATATTGAGGACCGAAGATTATGCCAGGTACGAACTACTTTGCTTCACGACGCTATATTTATCTTCTAGATATTTCTTCTAGTTCTGAAATCACAAGACAAAACAGTAGTAACGCTTTTTTGTAACTTTTCGTATCGGCCCCCTAGTACTGTTCCGATTTTAAAAACGTATTCACGTCAAAATTGAATTTCTTTTGGCGTTTCTCAAATAGCCAAGCTTTCTGGTGACGAGATTCAGATCTGTCAGTTTTCCTCCAATGACGAAATAGCTGGCAGTTTTCTTTTAATGTCGAGATACCTCGTCGAGAAACCACCACGAGGGTTAATCAGCGCGTCCACAAAAACAGTACACACAAAACAATTGAGTTGAAGCGATTAAATTGATATCAGGAGACCAGATCCGAGCATGTGTGGAATACTTTAAAAGTTCTATTCTGTTCTGTTATTCTAGTATATTTTATTTTTCTTTATGAAAATAATAGTTTGCTGTTCAGATAAAATACAAATCCCAAGTTTTGACTCCGGAGGATTGCGAGCTCGAATCCGACCAAAGACCGTCGCTCAGGTGTGACCTGATCATCTGACCGTGGTTCAAAATTACTTGTTGTTGTCCTCGATCTTTCCCTTCGGGAGTTGATTCCGGACCGTCGCCAATAGCCCGTTGTGTTGCTGCAGTGCGACGCAAATTAAATACCTGCCATATCAAAGTTTTAACTTTTGTTTTGAATATGTTAACCCTCCTGGTGGTTGCTAATGACGAAGTACCTCGTAATAAGAAGAAAACTGACCAGATCTTGACCTTTTTATCATAAAGAACTCTGCAATATCTTGATGACGAGATATTTCGTCATTAGCACAATTGGTCAGATCTCGATGGACTAGACATCTCGTCGAAACCACCCCATTGGAGGGTTAAGAACAAAAATTTCCTCAGGTATTCATGCACCATATCGTTATCGGCTTCATTTGGATAGTGGTTGCAAGTAAAATGACGTTTTTCAGTTATGGTAAACACGTGTCTGCTCGATTCCACATATTTTATGCATCATATTATCAGACATATTTTATATATCTACCTCCAGAACATTTTTGATAAACGTCAAAAAGATATTCTGCAAGATCGGACCGAATAGATTCCTCATCCACCAACGTCTTCAAAAGAAAAATTAATTTCTCTTTTTATCAGAACCAGCAGTTGTCACGGCACGGAGACTCGAAACCGTCCAGGGAAATTCAAAATTAGATTTTTTCATCTCGCATTCATTTCTTGTCGCATGAACGGAGGCGTCACAGTCCCCCCCTTCGAATCGTTAGAAAACACCCCTCATACTTTGTGATGGCCGAATGACAAATTCCTCCAAAAACAATAGCCTTAAAAGATAAACGATCACAATCGTAGAGGGAGGGGAGATAAAACAAAAAAGGAATCGTTGGTGGAGCCGTATTTCAATTTCATATAACGGTTGAAGAAGAATCTAACAAACGCATCGATCGGGGCTTAAAGTAAAAAATAATGCCTGTTCGATATGTTTGATCGATGATTGCGAGAGGAAGGTACCGCTGCCTCCCCTGGCACGGGGATCAACTTTATCTATCAGTTAAAATAATAGATTCTGGAAAATATTTCTAAGGCTCTCGTTTTAAGAAACCACCGGCAATCAATTTGCGGCTGCATTATTTCCGGATGTCCTCTGTTGGGTATGTCATTGTTCTTGGAAATAAGTTCTGCTCTGGATCCATTAGCTTGGCTAGCTGTCACGTGGCCGTTTCTGAAGAAATGGCTCGTATTTAAAGGGATTTCGAGGATAATTAACTTCTGTATTTTCTCGTATATTTTCTGAAATGGGCTTGAAAAATAGTTATAATTTTCCAAGACCAATTTGAAAAATTTCAACTGCTGTTTTCCGGTTATTAAACTGGCGCCCTTGTGGCTCAGTGGGTATGCCCACTTCTTCTAACAACGAGAGACAAGATCTTGATGGACGAAATATCTCTTCCATGACAAGCTGGACCATGAAAGAGCAGCCCGTTTCGATCTCGTTACTGAATGTAGAATATCACGGGAAATATGGTTTAAAGACTTAGGGCTACCTATTAGACTACCTCTTACAGAAGATGTTGAAATTGATCTTTAACATGAATGCACCTCTGTGCTCGTCGCAGTATATTTTGAGCCACTCGTTGCTGACTGACATCAATGTTCAGTATGACAACTCGAATATTTTCGTTCGTCTATTATGAGATTGTTGGCATTCATTTTCCCTTTTAAATTTCCCCACAGGTCTCTCGATATTCCACACGCAGTAACGAGACAGACTCGGGCTGGTTTTTCGTTTCTCACCTTTCTTTCCAGGACAACGTGAATTGAATTTGAAGGCAGTTGGTAGGTACAGGTATTTTAATTAACGTCGCACTGGTGCAACACAGCGGACTGTTGGCGATGGTCCGGGATCAAACCCAAAGGGAAAGATTCGAGACAGCACCACGTAATTTTGAACCACTGTCAGATGACGAGGTCACACCTGAGCTGGCACTCCACTCTCCAAACTTCCACACCACGCCAACGTGAGGACATTTGAGGCCACGACAGATACGTGTACCAGCCCCCTTTGTACACGATGGTCTTTGGTTGGTTTCGAACTCGCAACCCTCCGGTTGCTAGTCCGTTACTCTTCCAACCGGGCTACCTCTTGAAGGCAATTCGCTGGTTTTTATTTGAGTTTAGGATGGACTCCAGCTCAGGATTACTTGACTGGATTGGGGCTTCATGACACAAAGACCGTATTTGGCCAAGCTGCGCCAAACACGACAGACGATGTCAAGTAATGGATATACACACACAAGGAAAGTTTTATTGTCACAGAAGATAGAAATGCACAGATTAAAGTAGAACCATTCGATAGAACATAGAAATGCACAAGATTAAAGAAACCAAACCTGGCGCCGCCTGCAACTCACTGGTTGCTAGCCCATTAGTTGGCCAACCCATTGAGCCATGGCGGAATTCGTAGGGCAGGGGTAGTTTAATTAATGTCGCACTGGAGAAATACAACGGGCTATTGGCGACTGTCCGGTATTAATCACGAAGGGAAAGTTCGGAGGTTGGTAGGTATTGGTATTTTCAATTAACGTCACACTGGAGCAACACAATGGGCTATAGGAAAGTTCGGAGGACACCTTGTGATTTTGAACCATGGTCAGATGAAGTGGTAACATCCGAGCTGGCACCCCACTCTCCAAACTTCCACACCACTCCAACGTTAGGACATTAGAGGCGAAGATAGATTTAACTTGCACCGACCCCCATGTACACGATGGTCTTTGTTTGGATCGAGTTTTGAACTCGCGACCCTCCGGTTGCTAATCCACTATTCAAACCTCTCAGAACAGAAGAGGCCGTCGTGGCTCAGTGGGTATGTCCACTGCACTAGCAACCTTCGAGTTGGCGGCGGTGGTTCAATTCCTGTCAGGTACATTCCTCCCTGCCTGTATTTTTCTCTGCTGTGTCAGTAAAAACTTTCATTGCGTGTATGTCTATTACTTGATATTGTATGTCTTGTGTCTGGCACAGATGGCCAAATATGGCCCTTGCGCCTTAACACCCCAAAACAATCACAGAAGAAATGCACTCTGGGTAATTTATAAGTATCGAACCGGCACCGTCTACAACTCACTGGTTGCTCTGTGAGTGGGCAAACCCATTGAACCATGACGACTCCGGTAACTAGAAACAAGAATGAGAGACTTTCCTTGTGTTAGTATGTCCTGAAGTTGTTTGGCGCAGCTTGGCCCAATATGGCCATAAAACTCAAGCGAACCAACCTTACTATGGGTGAAAGTTTTTTATCTTTTGAGCCCTTAAAGAGGTACGATAACCATTTTCTTTTCCGATTACGATTATGACACGAACTTGTCTAATGGCTGCCAGATCAAAAGAAGAAATAACTGTATATCATTCCTTATCTCTTCCGAAAGCGGTTTTTTTAGTGTCACTACAAATTGCTGTGTGTTATTTACCGCTGATTTAGTCCGCTCTGCAGTTTCGATATCGCTCTTGACATCCGGAGTTATGTTTATTGTAAGCGATAAATTTTTTTAAGTCCGTTGGTGGGTGTTTTTTTAATCTTACCTACTCTAACTAAATGGGTCGTAAATAAAATCGCGATACTGAACCAAATGTGTTCCCCGATTCTTGTATCGCGTTTGCGATACTCCGCCGACTCGATCTGAGCGCATTAGAACGAGGTGTTGGCAATTACAAAATGGCGAAATCGAAAATCAGGTTGAATTACATCGTGCTGCACAGACTGTCGAGAAAAATGCGTCATCTCGTTAATGAAAAGAAAAGTAGTTGGAATAGGTAGGTTTTTATTAACGTCGCATTGGAGCAACACAAAGGGCTATTGGCGACGGTCCGGAATCAACCCCAGAAGGGAAAGATCGAGGACAACACCACGTAATTTTCAACCACCGTCAGATGGAGAGGTCACACCTGAGCTGGCACCCCACTCTCCAAACTTCCACTCCACGCCAACGTGTGGACATTTGAGGCAACGATAGATTTAACGTGCACCAGCCGCCTTTGTACAGGACTGTCTTTGGATTCGAAATCGCAACCCTCCGGTTGCAAGTCCTTTACTCTTCTAACCAAGCTACCGCGGCCCAGGAGTTGAAATAGAAATCAATCTAGATTTTGGCCAACTGCAATAAGTTTTTTTAGTGCGTTTTTCAAGTTTAATATGAATTTGAGAACAGTGCAGTGCATTTACGTACAGTTGAATGCATTTTGAATTGCAAGGGTGGTCATACACGGGGCGACTCGTGAAGCGCGATCCAGGTCGCCCTTTTTGTCGTCGTGACCTGGGTGGCACGTTCCAAACGTTTCACTTGGTTTTCTTCCCTATCAGGTAGAAAAGCGAACTCGGGATGCGCTTCCCAAGTCCTCCCCATCTGTCACCTGCCCCCAAAAGCAATAGGTTGGCGGCGAGATGGCAGGACTTGTAAATCATGGCTGAATCGAGAATGGTCAACCGACGCTCGCTATTTGATAAGCAGCGCTATCCTGCACGACAGGAGCGACGGAAATGTATTCCCCCACCAGGTCGCGCTGCCCAAGTCGCGTCGTGAGTCACCCACCTTAAACTGAAAGGTTGCTTGTTATAATACCTATGTATAAAGTATGTATATCAGCTTTGGTACTCGGAAGTAAAAACAAATGTATTCACGGCAAACCATACCCGTGTCATCCTTAACCCTGCAAGTGGTTTCGACGAGATTTCTCGTCCATCAAGATCTGACCAATTTTGCCAATGACGAGATACTTCGTCATCAAGATATTTCCGATTTTTTATGATGAGATCAAGATCTGGTCAGTTTTCTTCGAATGACGAGATATCTTGTCTGTGACGTTCTCCGTCCAACACGTGGAGGAACGTTGGCCGGAAGGAACCATTGGGTCCCCGAGGGGGACGAGGGTGGTGTGCCCTTGAACGATCATCCGGGACAGAGGAAAAGAAAAAGGGAGAACTGGGAAAGAAAAAAGGGAGACTGACCGGCGGATGCAGACGTGCTAGGGTCCTTTCGCTGTAAATCTATTTTTAATCAAAATGTAAATAAATTACTTAATCAAGAACCCCATGCAGAAACGTCACTCTCGTTGGTAATCATACATGTATATGGATATGAAAATCCATTGAAGTTCTCCAGCATATTGGAAAGCCGGCGAGTTCTCACATTGTCCATCAGGATCTGATCGGTTTTCTTCTAATGGCAACATAACTCTTCGAGACAACCACTAGGAGTGTTGTCTCGAACTACTAACTATAGAAATTGATTTTACACTAACCACAATTACTAATCGTTTTGAATTAGAAGTTTTCAGATATCAACCCCCGATCCACTGTCACCGAAAACCACCGCATCCTAATCCTGAAATTTAAAATACTCATCATGCTCTAACTGAGCTGTCGCAGTGACCATTCATTCTCATGACAAGTTGGCAATGTCTTGGTCGAAGGCCTTCATTGGCGAGGGGCCGAGCGCCAAAGGACGCCCACCCACCCTCTCCCTGCCAGATGCATCTCATTAATCTATGCCGCTCACACTTCCGTGGACTCGAATGAGCCTGGCGAGCCATCGGCTAATTGCATTAGGGCACAAGTGCGAATTTCTCCACGCCATTCACTTAACTCGTTGCAATCTTTGGGGCAATAATGAGCAATTCATTGGGTGTCGGCGGACTTGCAACATGCCTATGTTTTAGAGCGCGTATTAACCACATATTATGTCCCCGTTTACGTTGATAAGCTGGAACATGTTAAAAGTTTGGATTTGTAAACCTACCCGTATTCCGTGGTTAGTATTTCGGCTTTGTGGAGTTAAATGTTAGTTAAACTCTAAATCAGTGGTTCTTAACCTGGGGTGTGTGCACCCCTGGGGAGCGAGAAAGCATTTTCAGAGGTGCGAGAGAAGTTTCGATGGACCACAGCGATTGAATAAAAGACGATCTTATTGAAATACGAGCCAATGCACCTGTTCAAATGGAATTTGAAAAACTGGACTTGGAACAATTCTGGTGTAAACAGTTAGAACCTTATACACAGCTGGCAAAAGAGCAGCATTTGCCACCACCTGGGTGATGGTGGCAAATTCACAAAAGTGAAGAAATGGGATTTTCTTCACTTTTGCACATAAAAACAAAAGCCGGAAATCGCTTCAATGCAAGTGATGACTTACGCGTGGCTCTTTCAATTAAAGAGCCTCGCTTCAAAAGTATTATGAATAAACAACAACTCAACCATTAAAAATTGAGGTATTGTTTTCTATGTATATGTAAATATGTGTTTATTTTTCTTTAATAAATTATCCTGCAATATAAGTAAAGAAATAGAATTCCTAAATAAAGAAATAGAAACATTTTTCAAGGGGGTGCAAGAACTTATTTTTAAATTCAAGGGGATGCCTCGATCACTAAAAAGGTTAAGAACCACTGCTCTAGATAGACGTGATTGGCTGGTAAAATATCTATACCATGGACGTTTATATATACTCAGCAGCAAGGTCGTCGTGGATCAGTGGTTTTGCTCACTGCTAGCAACCTGCAAATAGCAGAATCGCTTCTGTCACTCATCCGTGATGTATTCCGTGTTAGAAAAACTTGTGTATATCCATTACTGTCTGTCTTGTGTTTAGCACAGCTTGGTCAAATATGACCCTTGCTCCATAGAACCCCAAAACAAACAATCTTATTCGTGATCCTTTTCTTTTTTGTAAGGGTCACTATTAAGTAACTTCATGAATGGCTAGTACTCGTTAGCAATACTATGCACTTCATGAATGGCTAATACTTATAAGCAATGCTATGCACTTCATGAATGGCTAATACTCATAAATAATGCTATGCACTTCATGAATAGACAATACTCGTAAGCAATACTATGCACTTCATGAATGGCTTTTTCTCTAAAGCAATAAATACTATGTGCACTTTATGAATAGCTAATACTCGAAGAAAAGCTCGCAACATTCTAATTTTCGTAAGTTCTATTCTTGGAAATGTCTGTAGATGTGATGTCGGAAAATATTGCTTGAATAATTCCGGCGCAATTCACTATCGTAATTCCACTCTCCTGACACTTGTTGAATCGTACTACTACCTTTTGCAGCTGCATTCGATATCCTGTGTATTTGAATTCCTATTTCTCGATGATGAGTTCTTCAAAAGACACCGCCTCCCTTGAGCGTCTTGCACCCTCGAAATTCTCCAAGCCTAATACCCTCCTCCTAATCACAAAGGAATGGAGGTTGTGTCTCCCATCCATCCCGCCTGCACCTCTCGCACTTGCACCCTGACAGACGGTTGCTTGGGGCAACGGATGCATGCACGTTGGGTTCTCAATTTATTGCAGAAGGAGGGGAAGGTTTTGTGCTGGCTGCTTTTGTTGATACTGCTTTGCTGAAAATTGTTGGGGCCTTCATTTTGCACTGCCAACAATCGGAATTAGTTTTGGGTGGTGATGAGCGATGCCGGAAATCATCTCGTCTGAAGGGAGGGAGCAGTGGGTTGATTGCTCCAGTGGGATTGCTATGTAACATACCTTTGTGTTATTACCCACTTGTTTTAAATTGGGAGTTAGTAGTGCTGCAATTGGTTGAGTTTAACGAGGCTCTGGGTAAATGTGTAAGAAAATGGGTTTCTCTGAGAAATGTAAACCTATGGGATAGTCCTCAGTGCGAACTGTATGTAGCTAAGAATGACTGTAGAGCAGGGCTGCCACAGGCGGCTTTTGCGACTATATTTCAACCTTGGCGGCTTATCTTTTTAAGCTAAATCGTCTCAAAGGATCCTTCGGGGTTGCATCTTTAGGGGTGTACGGGCATCACTAGCCCGGGGTACCCTAGTGATCTATTCTTTTCCCATGAGATTTACTGCCTCTGGTATACATGGGGATCGCGACCCCAGGATGCCGGAGCGATCTTTCTCTACTTTGTTCTCCGTCCTTTTCACAATTACTTGACATTGCCTTGTGTTTGGCCCAGCTTGGCCAAATATGGCCCTTGCGCCATAAAACCCCAAAACAACCAACCAATATACGTCTCAAAGGAAACTATTTTCAAAATGTAGGCGACTTTTCGAAAATTTTTGCGACTCTTTTTTTGAAAATTCACCTAAGATCTACCAAAATTTAGTGTTTTTAAACTGATGGCGATCGGAAAAAATATTTTTCTTTAGGGAGAAAATTTTCCGAGGGACGCCAATTTCGAAGTTTTGGCGCCAAACCGTTGTAACCATGAAAGAAAAAACATCGGTAGGTAGTTAAGTATTTAATTAACATCGCACTGGAGCAACACAACGGGCTATTGGAGACGGTCAGAGATCAAGCCCAAGAAAAACATCGGAATCTAGTTGCTGGATTATCATGAAAACCTTATAAGAAAGTATTTATTTTTAAGTTTAAATTTCTTGACGAGATCTTCACGTCTGTTTCATGCTTAATTAGCACATTTTGTGTTTTAGTCGGTTCATTTTGAGCAACTGAAATTACTAATTAGAGTTTAAGAGGATATCATTTTTGCTATTTTTTAAAATTTATCTAGTAATGGTACTATTTCGCAAGTGCTTTGGCTGCGGCAGCCATGCATTTGGGTTCTTACTTTCTTTTAAATTAAAAGTGCTTAAATATTGTTTTCTTATTCTACTGAGCCAAAGACGTTTGTAAACAGTGTGTAGCGATTAAACTAACAAACAACCGCAGTGTAAATAGAAAATGTCAATGCTTTTGCAATTTCAGTGATGCCCTAAAATTAAGATTTTAGAAGAGCCCTTCAAGTGCCCTTTTTTATTGGTTTCTGTAAACATTTCACAACCAAATCAGAAACAGAAAGGTTTAAGTGAAGGAAATAATTGTGTTTACCACATCTTCACTTCCACATCTTCACTTCGACTCCTCCGTAAAAAAATAGTTTTTCCGACCATATACTCAAAAAAAAAGTAACGAAATATGTTGAAATAAAATTAAGTGGATACGAGCAAAAGAAGGCTGCACAAAAAGAAAAAAAATTACTTGAAACTGCGAGTAATTGTGCAAAAAGAAAGCCTTTTTTATGAATCATTTTTTCTGTTCCTTTTCATATATTTTTTCCGTACCCTCCTTTGACTTGAAAAGACAAGGATTCTTCCGATTCCAATGAAATTAAGCCGAGCAAATTTTAATCCGTACATCTGACTTTGAAAAGAGTCTTATAAAAAGAACGAAAAAACTGTTTTTATTCCCATTATGCTGCGGTGTTCCTATCGTCTTGCTTCTATAACGAAGTTAATACCATCCGTATCCTTGCTTTCCCTACAATGAATATTAATTAACATGAGAATACTTTTCCAGAACTTTTTTTTGGTCTGTGCTGTGTTACCATATTGGGCGCAACTGCGCTTTTGGGGCTACGTTTTACTTTGTTAGGCGCCAAAATTTTGCATTAGGTGCATGATCGCGTTTTCGGGCTAAAAATGACATGCATCATTTTCGTATCAGCAGAATGGACTTCTCATATACGTTAATTGCATAGAGGTATTGTATTTTTAAAAGAATATTTTTCATGAATATGGGGACTGTGGCAGCCAGTTGGTAGAGTCGCGGAATAGCAAATTTCGAAACTCGATCCAGCCAAAGACCGTCTTGTACGTAGGAGTTAGTGCTCGTTAAATCTGTCGTACCCTTAAACGTCCTCACGTTGGCTGGTGTGGAAGCTTGGAGAGTAGGGTGCCAGCTGTAGTGTTGATCTCTTCATCCAATCGTGGTTCAAAATCACGGGTAGTTACCCTCCGATGTTTCTTTCCCTTCGGGGTTCATCGCGGGCCAATAGCCGTTGCATTGCACCAGTGCTGCGAAAGTTCAACTGCCTGCTTCATGAATATATATTTTTTACAGTTTTTATCAACGCTGTACTTCAATAACACTCCTTTGTTGGTTATCAGGATGTGTCCTGTGAAGCTTAATATAGAGGGCGCTAATGTTTTTGTGGTTCTATATTGTTTCTGAAGTGACGTTACTGTTTTTTTATGTGCTTTTTGCGCGTCACTTATAGAAGTAACATATTTGTTTTTTTTTTATAACAAAAAGACATGGCTGACACAAATTGCTGCTGCATGAAGTATGGCTCCAATTGTTAGGAAAACCAGGTGTCAAAATTACTTGGTGTTGTCCTCCGATCTTTCCCTTCCGGTCTGATCTCGGACTGTCGCCAATAGCCCGTTGTGTTGCTCCAATGCGACGTTAATTAAATACCTACCTACCACCATCTGGTGGTAAACTTCGACATCTGATTGTGATTCAAAATTACGAGGTATTGTCCTCTGATCTTGTCCTTCGGGGTTGATCCCAGACCGTCACCAATAGCCCGTTGTGTTGCTCCAGTGTGTCGTTAATAACTACCTACCAATTGTTCCATATGAATAGTTTAGTGCTGAAGGAAATTAACGCCGTCACCAAAATGGTTATTGATCAGATTTGTCTTCTGGTGGTTCGTTTTCTTCCAATGAAAATCTCAGCAATCTTTTTATGCTTTCATCCCAATCCCTCTTTCTTTCCTTTTACGACAGTTTTTATTAGACGTTGTGTTGGCCAAATATGTCCCTTTCCCATAAAACCCCAAAACAAACAACAAATTACTGAAAATCTGTAGAAAAGAAATTGTTTTTAAGACAAAAAAAATTTCACAATTATTTGGGCGTTTTTTAAAAAGCCAAATTTGGCGCTTTCTCGTTTAAATCTTGCAACCCTGTTCCGAGTCCAACTTTTTTTCTTGATTGATACTTCATTGTGGGGGAGTGGTTACAAAAAGTTTGGTTTCAATAACATCCTTTGATTTCTGCTCCTTGTATGGGGCCCGTGGTTTTTTTTCGAATCTTGATGGAGGTTTCGGACACTGATTGCGCATACATTTACCCGGGGGCCATTTGTCAGAGTTTGGGGATCGCTCCCGTGACAGGTGGTGGTCATAAATTAGCGTCAGATGGCGACGAAGAGTCGGGTGTTGACTGTCTGTAACCGTGTTCCTCCAATTTCATGACAAATGTTCGATTGTCTGCAGTGTCCCCCTTCTGCGTAATTGTTATCAATTTCGATCTGAATCACATTCATCATACTATGATTTCGATCTGCTTTTCAGAACTCCATGGTGAACGGTTGTTTCGGTTCGGTATGGTTTCGTTTGGTCATTTTTGCCACACGATCTGTTCGGTGTGCCTTTGATTGTTAGCCTACTGCAGGATTGCCACATGCGATAAAAAGGCGACTTTTGATAATATTTTTCAGCCTTGGCGACTAGAGGTATCTTTTATATATAAATCGCTTCAAAAGCTTCTATTTTAAAAAATTTAGCGACTTCCGAAAATTTTGGCGATTCTTTTTGAAAGTTAACCAAAGATCCGTGAAAATTTAGTATCTTTTTTTAACATTTGCTATTGGATTCGGATTCTAACGGTGTGAAACGGCCCTATGACTACAATTGTTGAGTACAGCTAGAGAAAAAAAGGCTACATTAGTCATTTTTTACTGGATTTGGATTCTGACGGTGTTAAACTGCCCTGTGACTACAATTGTTGAGTACAGCTAGAGAAAAAAAGGCTAAATTAGTCATTTTTTACTGGATTTGGATTCTGACGGTGCGAAACGGCCTATTCTTGTCTCAACAGTTGGCAGACTGTCCGATTGTTGGGTACAGTTGAAGGAAATAGGCTACGGTAGTCATTTTCTATTGGATTCAGATTGATTCAGATTCAAACTCATTCAGATTCAGGCGGTGTGAAACGGACCTATGACTCTCCAGTAGTTGAGCACAGCTGAAGGAAAAATGCTACGTTAGTAATTTTGTACTGGATTCAGATGGATTCGAATCCTGACAGTTCGAAGTGTTCTTTCGACTGTCCAATTGTTGAGTACAGCTAAAGTTAAGTAGGTAGTTAATTAACATCGCACTGGAGCAACACAGCTGGCTATTGTATAGCTAAGAAAGAAAGACTACGTTAGTCATTTTCTGCGGGATTCAGATTGATTCAGATTCAAACTCATTCAGATTCAGGCGGTGTGAAACGGGCCTATTGACTCTTCAGTAGTTGAGCACAGCTGAAGGAAAAATGCTACGTTAGTAATTTTCTACTGGATTCAGATGGATTCGAATCGACTCGAATTCTGACAGTGCGAAGTGGTCTTTCGACTGTCCAATTGTTGACTACAGCTAAAGTTAGGTAGGTAGTTAATTAACGTTGCACTGGAGCAACACAGCTGGCTATTGTATAGCTAAAAGACTAAGTTAGTCATTTTCTACGGGATTCAGATGGATTCTTTTTCTGACGATTTGAAGCGGCTCTGAGTCTCCGAATTGTTGAGTAGAGCTAAGAGAAAAAAAACTACGTTGGTCATTTCCTACTTAATTCAGATTGACTCGAATCCAGACCTATGACACTCCAATTGTTGAGTACGGTTCTAAGAAAAACTGCGTGTACCGGACTGCCGCTTCGTAACCCTGCAACCCGTATAACTCCTTCCATCCGATGTTCAGGCGAAAAATATTATTTCGGCAGCTAGACCGACTGGCTACAAGAGGAATTATTCCGCTCCAGCATCTTCCCCGAAATTTATGCAAATTGCACCTCGCCCTGTTTTCCTTTCTTCCATTCTTCAACCCCCCCGTTCTTTTGTTTAATCAGAGAACACCCTCCCCCGTTCCACCGAGAAGAGAAATGTGTTCGAAGATTTCTCCCGCTCGCACGGGCGAGACAGGAAAGTTGGAGAAAAAAAGTGTTTTCTCGCGGAAAGGAAATGTTTGGGTTCCGAAACGTTTAAAAGATAAACGGACCGAGGAGTGAAAAAATGCGAGACAAAAACCGTTTGGGGCAACAACAACCGAAAAAACTTTGCAAAAAAAAGTCGAAATGTTTGTGCAAACTTTTAACATAAAATGGCTTAAATATTTTTTTTACCGGAGATTTTCAGACCTCTCTGAAAGTTTCAGTTTGGCTTGAAGACTTTAACCAATGAAAAATATCGCAGTAATAGAAGGTAGTTTTTTGTATTGTGATGTGTTTTTTTGGGGGGGTGGCGTGTATTTGTCGGTTGGTTAGGGACTTTATGGCTCTTGAGCCATATTTGGCCAAGCTGTGCCAAACACAACACCGACAATATCAAGTAATTGCGTAGAGAAAGGAAAGGGGGATGGTTGTTTTTGGTTTTTTATGGAGCAGGGGCCATATTTGGCCATGCTTCGCCAGACACAAAACAGACGATATCAAGTAATGGACATGCACACTGGAAAGTTTTACTGACACATGAGGGAGAAATATACCTAGAAAGGAATCGAACATGCACCGCCTAAAACTCGCAGGTTGATAGCACAGTGCCACTGAGGGGGTATTATTAGTACATACATGTGAAGTCTCGCGCTCACTAGAGAATTGCAACTTATACAACCAGGTTCGCTAGTGTGAGTGATATGCGTCTATTATTCTATTCTACGCAATTATGAGGCCGTCGTGGGCTACAACGCAACTGCGCTAGGCGAGTATTATTCATCGCATGTTGGATTCTTAGAATTTACTTGGGTGTTATCCCTATCTTCTGTCAGTAAAACTTTCCTTGTTTGTGTATGTCCATTGTATTGTAACGTTGTCTCGTGTTTGGCGCAGCTTGGCCAAATATGGCCCTTGTTTCATAAAACCCAACAAACCATTCTATACAATTAGTGATTGCAAACTCTAATCCCAAGTTTATGTGTTTCAGTACAAAAAATAATTGTTTAAGCTTTCATTTTAAGGCATGAATATTCATTAGAATTAATCGATTTTTATGAGACAATGCTTAGTTTCTTATTTCTGGAGGAAATTTGTTTTCTGGGATAATAGTTTTCCCCATCACTTCGCGTGAAATTACGACAAGCTCATTTATTTTTACTTAATCTTCGCCATCAGAATTTAATTCTTGTTAAGAGGTGCGTACAGTTTTCCTGGAATTAAAGAGGAGGGTTATCTTTTAAACAAAAAATCTACATAATTTTTTCCCTGGAAATGTCAACAACTATGGGAAATATTTAACGGAGTATCATATGGGAGCTTATATTCTAAATGCTTTTGTTGACAGCTTTTAGTAATTGAATAACTATACAATTAAAAAACTTCATTTGCTTCTCAAATTTTAACATTTTTTTATACTGCAGTGTAAGGTATCTTAAACTCGTTGAGTAAAACTAGATTTTTTTTAAATATATTGGTACTTTCCAAATTATGTTATATAATTTTATCTTTAATGGAATTTTATTTCAAAAATTATATTAGTGAAATATCGTAAAATTTAAAATGATTAAATTGATGGGTGCGAAGAAAATTGAGTTTATGTTATATTTATGAGAGGTCTTGTTCATGTGTAACTTCGGGTTTGATCTCGGACCATCGCCTATAGCCCGTTGTGTTGCTCCAGTGCGACGCTAATTAAATTCCTACCTACCTGTTCACGTATGATTGATTATCATGTTCAATTGAATTTCGAGACAGCTCAGGTGTTGACCTCGTCATCTGACCGTGGTTCAAAATCACAAGGTGCTCTGCCCTCCTTCGGGATTGATCCCGGACCGTCGACAATATCCCTTTGTCCCTCCAGTGCGACGCTAATTCAACTACCTACCGCATATGTATGTATACTCCTCCATATTGATTGCTTTTCTTCCTGTCTTCATTTAGCGGTGATTTAATTGCACCAGGCCTCACGGAGTACATATTGAGTACATTTAGCCGGTCCTCCGTAATTAAGATGCGTCTATTTTGGCACAGGGCAATTCCTTGCCACTTTCGATAATAATGCATCGAAGTTGCCAGTGTTTTCAATTAAACTGCGACTGTTTGAGTTTGAAATTAATTCCAGGCGGATCTGAAAAGGATGTAGATAAATAGCGCGGATCATGAGCCATCGGCGAAGTTCTCCATGATTCGTATAAATAGCTGTTGATTTCTAATGAATATTTATATTTGGGACCCTCGAGTTCAGGTGTTTGGTGAGTATTCATGCAGCTGGCGAACACTCATTGGTGTGTTTGTATTTAACGTCGCAACTTGCTTGGTAGTGACAGCATAATGTAACAGATAAGGTTTTCAAATTAATTATCGATTTTGCTTAGAAAAGATGAGGTATTTTGTTAATGAATGTCACAGGAATTAACTTACACAGTTGCTTATGAATTTACCTTTGGAACTTATGCTGTTCATTTTATTGAGGATGTTACTCAAATTCGCAGTACATCCTGCACGTGCTGATTCAGGAAATATCACTTGTGATGGAGAATAAAGCATCTCATCAAAAAACCTGTGTTTGTGAGAGTTGAGTTGTTTTCGTGGTTATTAATTGTCTAACAGTGGCGGATTTTGTTTAATGTAAACTGATAATAATTTCTTTAATATTACAAAGTTCGTTGATCAAAACAATGGAAAATTGAAACTTATAAAAGGTAGGTAAGCAGTTGTATTAACGTCACACTGGATCAACACAGCGGGCTATTGGCCACGGTGCGGGATATATCCCGAAGGGAAAGATCCGAGAACACCTCGTAATTTCAAACCGTGGTCAGATGACGAGGTAAACACCTGAGCTGGCACTAGTCTCCATCCCACTTTAAAGTGAGGACATTTTAGGCCACGACAGATTTAACGCTCCTCCACGTACACGATGGTCTCTGGTTGCACCGAGTTTCAACCCTCCGGTTGCTAATCAGCGACTCTTCCAACCGGGCTACCGTGGCCCACTTATAAAGGGATATGTTATCAAACAAATACTGCTCTAAGCTGTAATTGTTTTACTTCTGTTTCTGTGGTTCCTTTAGAACCATAGAAGTAAAATTTAATTGAAAACATTTCGCAAGCGGACAATTTTAAATCAAACTCGAATGAACACAAAAGCCTCAAAAATTGTCATCAGCCGAGCAATCGGATGTGAAGCGGACAAAGCTCAAAAAGCAGTTTGGTTCCGAAATTGCTGAGGAAATTGGCACTAGTCTGAAACAGCAGTACCTCTTGGATGACGCCAGGTAGTAAAGCAGGTTTAAACGAAAATTTTCTATGAACAAATTACTAGAATATAAATTAATAAATTTCGTGCGGTAAAACTCAACGGTAAAAACTTTTATCTGGTGGTGTACTTTATATCATTAAAGAAGCCGCTTCCAGAATTTTCAGTAATAGCTCTCGCGGTTTTCCTTAATGGGTTATGTCTCCAAAATATGCTCATCTTATCCAGCTGCTCCAATAGCGGGGTAAAAAATGCCTCTGGAACAAGCAATAAATTTCGAGCGACCGGCAAACAGGCTCTGCAAATGCAAGTGCTGTTTATGGCAGTTAGCTTGACTTATTTTACAAGCAACAGGAGACGTGTGTACCGTAGCCAGAACCTCTTTGGAGATATTAGCTTTATGGGCTTATCCGGTGTTTTGATACGGATTTTGAGGTTTGGATCTCTTCCGTGGAGGGAAAAAATGGAAGGGATAATAAAAAGATTTATTTCAAACAATGTCCGTGCTGCATCCCCCGCCTTGCGTTATATTTCGCCGTCGTAAAACCTAAAATGTATTCCGTTTACGCCTGTGAAATGTATTCATGCGATTGGGAATTACCGCTGGGTCCAATAACATCTACATCACTGTGATGCAAATGTGAAGCATGGGATTTCTTGTGTAAGAAATGCGTGCCGATGTGTGTGAAGAACTCTTATTTGTTGGTAAAGGGATGAGAGGAGACATTCTTTACTATTAAATATGTTTAATTACAATGGATTGGGGGAACTATTTGCAGGGGATCATCGTTACATCACTTGCTCCTAGTGCTTCACCATCTGTCCCTTTCTTCAGGGTTCTCCATCTGAGATCTGACTCGTTCGACGATCTGTTTCGATCTTTCTGTTGTCATCCTGGCGTTTGATCACTTCGTGGATCTCAGGAAATGGCAGGTGTTCTTCCTATACTTTATACCCATATACCCTTATGTATAATTAATAGTCATCTTTCAAGTTGTGCTATCCATGCAGGCGGAAAAGATATTTAGTTGCATTGCTAGTTTGGAATAGTTTAATTTTGGATTAAAATAATTCCGTTTTGGACAATATTTACTATTTCATCACACTTAATGCTGTTCTGAATGCTGATAAATCATTTTTGTAATTTTAGTTACAGCAGTTCCTATTGCCACTGCTCATCATTCTCCTCTTTTCCTTTCGTTTCATAATAGCCCGTTGTGTTGCTCCAGTGTGACGTTAATTGGAATACCCCCTCCCCTTTCGTTTCACATTTACTTGATGTTGTCTGTATTGCGTTTGGCGCAACTTGGTCAAGTTTGGCCATTGCGCCATAAAACCCTCAAACAACTAGCCTATAGTCACTACAAGTTCTGTTTCAGAAATCTAGGTGTGATAAAATCAAAAGCACAATTTAAAAGAATTTGACTGTCTGTCGTTAACTTGGTTTACTACGTTTTTGCGATGTATAAAAATGACGAACATTTGAAATGCATTTGACGAACATGAAGTAGCACATGTTTACTCTTGAGTACCATGTGCTGAGATAAATTCGCAGTGTTGAACAGAAAAAAATCCATAGATTTACAAGTGTTATTGTACTTAATTTAATCCAGCACTCATCTATTATACACGAACACATGAAAAAGATATTGGCTTCACACCAAAACCACAAAACACCTTTTACCTACATTCTTTTTGTAAACAATTATTCAATGTTTGAACAATGTTAAAGTCACAAATTCTGATTCAGTGCCTAAACCGATACTTACACTTTGAACTAAAAGGATCAATATGCATCTGGAGTTTTCATAAAGAGTCAAGCTTGCGTTTTATGGAACAACGATTTTGCAGATTTGTGGTTTTGGTGTGGTGCCGATCACATTCTAAAAGAAAAGACGTATATCGGATATTTGGATCATACACACATATCGCTGTTCCAAAGGAGCAATGACACGAGCAAAATATGGGTTTTGGAGTTAAATGGGGGCGTCACTTGTCTTTGACATCATTCAACCTTTCAATGTGACAAGGACAGAACGATAGTAACATTCAGCTCCGCTAGAGAGCATTGCGTCATAGTTCAAATTTCAACTGTTTCTCATCGTCCTTACATGAAAAACGACACAGGCGTGACTTTTTTTAACTCGGGGGGTTAACTTTTCGGGTAACAACAACGCAATTGCTGCTTAAAACGATTGTACAAGACGTTGTACGTTGACTTTGACTGGAAAAACGACGTAATTGATATTGTGTCATTGTTAACCTAAACTCTGTCCGTTCTATGTAAGTAACTGAATAAATAAAAATAATGTTTTCTTAACCTCACTTTCATCACAAACATTACCACTTTTATCAAAGTTCCTCTCATGTTAGTTAATATGAACGGTATTCTCAGTTTTCGTTTCCTGAATAAATCCGTGAATCCCACTTGCGTCGTTGTTCTTCCGGAGCAGCGCTATTTCGAACTGCATTCTGCATTAAAAACAATTCGTTTCTCACTGCGTGACAGAAACCTCGTCGTTCATCACTTAGCAAATGCGAAAGTGTCTCAGGGAGTTTGAAAGATTAATAGTTCAAACGGCAAACTGACCCGCTCTGCGTCCACAGTCGTCCTTCCCTCAACAGAAATCTCCTCCCTAAAAAGCGATCAAAAACTCTACCCTCCCTGTTTTGCTCCTCGTTGTTTATAGAAAATAGGGAGGAGATAAAAGAAAAACCTGGATGCAATGAAGCCAGCCAATGGAACTAGGCAAAGACCAATGAACAGGCAATTCAACGGAGTCGCTTTTTTTTTGTTGTTCCACCTGGAGACCCTTGCCAACTCCTCCTCCAGAGGATAACCTTCTTAGCTTCCTATTATCCAGTATTAAAAACAGTTAGCTTCTCATTGCGTGACAGGAACCTGTTGAACCCTCTCAGTGGTTTTGACGAGATATCTCGTCCATCAAGATCTTACCAATTTTGCTTTAAGATATTGCTGATTTTTTTATGATGACGAGATTAAGATCTGATGATTTTTTTCTATTGACGAGATATCTCTTCCATCAAGATCTAGTAAGTTTTCCTAACGACAAAATACCGTCGAGACAACCACCAGGAGGATTAACTCTCCAGGTAGACGTCATTAGAAGAAAACTTGTTGGAAGAGATGCATCTTTAGCAGGAAACAAATCAGACCTTGATCTCGTCATCATAAAAAAACCGCAATACCTCAATGACGAGATATTTCGTCATTAACAAAATTGTTCAGATCTTGTTCATCACTTAACAAATGCGAAAACGTCTCGGGGAGTTTAATAGACTAATAGTTGAAACTGATCCGCTTTGCGTCTCCACAGCAGTTCTTCCCACAACAAAAAAGCCCATCCCAAAGAAGCGATGAAAAACTCTTCCCTTCCTGTCTCATTCCTCGTTGTTTATAGAAAATAGGGAAGAGATAAAAGAGAAAAACCTCGATGCAATAAAGCCAGCCAGGGAACTAGGCAATGACCGGCCACCAAATCCAGCGGGGTCGCTTTTTATGTTGTTCCACCAGGAGACCCCTGCCAACTCCTCTAGAGGACAACCTTCTTAGAGGTAGTGGGTTCGTTTCCATCTTTTTTTGTGTGTGTCTCCTTTCTTATGTCCGCTGTCTCTTTTCCCATCGAGAGAAGCTTTCGGCTATCACTTACCTCTCGTGTGCCTGCCCAAAGATTGTTTCTCGGCCACTCTTTATCCACGGATCATTTGCGAAGAATAATTCCACTCGTCTGGCGGACACATTTATTGCTGACCGCATTTTCGGTGGACGATCCCCTGTTGTTTATTCATGTATAAAAAATCGTATATTTGGGAGTGTTCTTACGGAGGCTTTTCTCTTTCATAGACAGTGGTGTGGTTTGGAAAAGAATGAATAAAGTGTTTTTACTAAAATATTTACTAAATGTATGCGACGGACAATGGTGTGGCTTGATACATTAGGAATAAAAAGTTTTTAGTAAAATACTAGCTGAATTACCCGTATATTTGGGAGTGTTCTTACGGAGGCTTTTCTCTTTCATAGACAGTGGTGTGGTTTGGAAAAGAGTGAATAAAATGTTTTTACTCAAATATTTACTAAATGTATGCGACGGACAATGGTGTGGCTTGGTACATTAGGAATAAAAAGTTTTTAGTAAAATACTAGTTGAATTACCCGTATATTTGGGAGTGTTCTTACGGAGGCTTTTCTCTTTCATAGACAGTGGTGTGGTTTGGAAAAGAGTGAATAAAATGTTTTTACTCAAATATTTACTAAATGTATGCGACGGACAATGGTGTGGCTTGGTACATTAGGAATAAAAAGTTTTTAGTAAAATACTAGTTGAATTACCCGTATATTTGGGAGTGTTCTTACGGAGGCTTTTCTCTTTCATAGACAGTGGTGTGGTTTGGAAAAGAGTGAATAAAATGTTTTTACTCAAATATTTACTAAATGTATGCTCTTTCATACGTATGCGACGGACAATGGTGTGGTTTGGTACATTAGGAATAAAAAGTTTTTAGTAAAATACTAGTTGAATTACCCGTATATTTGGGAGTGTTCTTACGGAGGCTTTTCTCTTTCATAGACAGTGGTGTGGTTTGGAAAAGAGTGAATAAAATGTTTTTACTCAAATATTTACTAAATGTATGCTCTTTCATACGTATGCGACGGACAATGGTGTGGTTTGGTACATTAGGAATAAAAAGTTTTTAGTAAAATACTAGTTGAATTACCCGTATATTTGGGAGTGTTCTTACGGAGGCTTTTCTCTTTCATAGACAGTGGTGTGGTTTGGAAAAGAGTGAATAAAATGTTTTTACTCAAATATTTACTAAATGTATGCTCTTTCATACGTATGCGACGGACAATGGTGTGGTTTGGTACATTAGGAATAAAACGTTTTTAGTAAAATACTAGTTGAATTACCCGTATAATTGGGAGTGTTCTTACGGAGGCTTTTCTCTTTCATAGACAGTGGTGCGGTTTGGAAAAGAATGAATGAAATGTTTTTACTAAAATATTACTAAATGTATGCTCTTTCATACGAATGTGATGGACAATGGTGTGTTTTGGTACATTTGGAATAAAACGTTTTTAGTAAAACACTAGCTGAATTACCCGGCGTTGCTCGGTATGAATTGCTCTTAAGTCATCGTGATATTACTCATTGTTATTCTTATGGCGAATTCAAATTGTTTTTAGCCCTCTCTAAAGATCCAAGGAAAATCGAATGGGGTTCATACATAACCTATGTTTTCCGCAGAAGGCGAAAGAATGAGTAGAAAATCTTTTGTGATTTGGTCAAACTGGTAGTAAGGATACTGAACGTTATTCGTATTTGAATTTCGAATTTTTTGTTAGCTCCATCTTGTGGAAAAGACTTGGGACAAATAGAACGGGATTGAATATATAGCCTATGTTTCCCACAGGATTCTAAAGAATGTACCAAATTTCGTGTGAATTGGTCCGACAGTGATCGTAAAATACGCAATGTGATTCCTATGGGAATTTTGAATTGTTTTAGCCTCCTCTGCACACCCAAGAGAAATAGAACAGGGTTACTATGTACTCCACGTTACCCGCATGGTTCTAAAGTATAAGTGTACCAAATTTGGTGTGGATTGGTCGTACCGTGTAGATACAGAAAGACAGACAGACGCCAACTCTATTTTACATACGTAGTATATAGATTGATGGCAAGTGCAGCGATGCCACTGGCGACTAAAAGATGACTTTTGGCTACTATTTTTTAATCTTGTCGACTAGGGGTATTTTTGCAGAATCGACTCAAGGTTCTCTTTTAAAAGTTTTGGCGACTTTTCAAAAATTCACCAAAATTCAATGAAAATTTAGTTCCTGCCCAAAGGGGGGGGGGGATTATTTCTCGGCGACTCTTCATCCACGGATAATTTGTGGAACTCTTCATCCACGGATAATTTGTGGGACTCTTAATCCACGGATAATTTGTGGAACTCTTAATCCACGGATTATAATTCCACTCGTCCGATGGATACATTTATTGCTGATTGCATTTTCAATAGTGACTCCCTTTTTTGTTTATTCATGTATAAGAAATCGTTTATTTGGGAAAGAGGTTTGGGAGTGTTCTTACTCTGAGGCTTTTCTCTTTCATACGTATGTGACACAGACAGTGGTGTGTTTTGGTACGATATGAATAAAATGTTTTTAGTAAAACATTGATGGCAAGTGTTTCAAATGAAAATAGTTTATTTTTGTGTACATAAACCAGGTTAAATATTTTAAAATGATTAGAAAATATAAATCTATGTAGGCTGTTTCAAAATTTACTGTGCAAACAAATAACCGTTACAAACGGTTGGGTTTTTTGGCGCAAGACCAGTGATGCCGCAGGCGACTAAATAGAGACTTAGCTACTATTTTTCAACTTTGCGACTAGGGGTATCAAAAGATACTGTTTTAAAAATGTTGGCGACTTCTCGAAAATTGTGGCGATTTTTTTTTTGAAAATTCACCAAAGGTTGACGAAAATTTAGTCCCCTTAAGCAAACGGATGAAATAATTTTCAGATTTTCTTTAGGGGTAAAATTTTCCATGGGCCACCGATTTCGATGTTTTGGTGCCAAACCGTGATAACCATGAAAGAAAAACATGTGAATATATGGTTGCCAGTCTGTCATAAAAACTTTATCAAGAAAATATTGTTTTTTATTTTTAAAATTTAAATTTCTTGGGAGATCTAAACATTATCCTAGAACAATAAACGCCGCTTATATCTTCTGCTTCATTTTGTTGAGTAATGGACTCTCATTTCACAATTTAAATCATTGCATTCTATGAAGTATGCGTTTTAAAAGTACGTCGTTTATTATGAAATACCGACTTAAATCTACATTGAATGTAAAAGCATTTAGAGAGCGACTCCCTATATCGCTCGCAGGTATCAGGATATATGCAGATGATACACAGGGTGAGTCTAAATTGTTTTTACAAAATAAGAGGGGTGATAGTACCCATCCAGACGAGCAATAATTACCATGGAACATAGGGTTGCATTCCTCTCTGAGAGGCAGAAAAGAGTAAATTGTCGAAACGCTTCGAGCATGAACAAGTCATCGCCTCTGACGCCCCAGCACACTTTTCCAGCACGGTCCGGCACTTCTTGAATGCCACATATCCCGCACGAAGGATCGCACTTGGCGGTCCTGTGGCTTGGCCTCACCGGACCTCAACCCACTGGACTTTTTCTTCTGTGGGCACATGAAATCTTTAGTGTGCCAGACGCCTGTGGACTCGGCTGAAGATCTCGTAGCGAGAATCGGTGTTGCCGCAGACAAAATGAACACAGCACCAGGAATCTTCGAGAGCCAGTCATTCCTTCGCCGGTGTGAACTGTGCAACGCCACTTTGAGCACTTGCTGTGAGTTTATCAATCAATCAGATTGTGCAACTTTTGGTATCGTTCATTCGCTTTCCCAACACTGTTGTAAGTTCATGTTTAAATTCTAATTTGACTCTTTTCTGCCTCTCAGAGTGGAATGCGACCCTATGTTCCATGGTGATTATGGCTCGTCTGGATGGGTACTATCACCCCTCTTATTTTGTAAAAACAATTTAGACTCACCCTGTATAATGGACCTAATAGGTATTTGAGAACTTTAAAAAATGTTTTACATGAACCTATGTAACCAGAAACGGAGAAAATAAATTAGTCGTACATGTGCTTTAGTGGAAGTCATAAAAATGTGTCTTCCCAGCTTAACTTTTAACCCCTCTTACTATCTTTTGGCTTTTTAAAACCGTTTATTACTTTGCGAAAAAGGCGCTTTTTTCATAGTTTATGAAAATGGTTAAAATGATTCGCCCTTTAGTTCCTTGTATTGATTTTAACTTCCTCAGTTGTATCACCAGAAACTGTTAATTATTTTTTATTAAGCCCTTAAAAAGAATGTAACAATTTTTCTTCAATTAGATTTTTTGAACTGGATAATTTCTTTCTCGGAGGTTGATATATTTTTTAGGGATTTCAATTCAATAAGTAATCTGCTGTCTTCAATGAAGTATTTTGTTTTTCTTTTATCTTACCATATTCGTGCGTGTTTTTTCTTGAATTTTTTTGGATCATGTGTATTTTGTACTTTCTAATTGGATATTTTTTGTGTAGAGAAACAATAATTAAATTAATTAATTAATAAAAGGTGTGTAAGTTTTCCCAAATAAATTTCTAATGTGACTGCAGTTTTTTTGTATAATGAATATAAGTAGCCATACATCTTTGTATGATCATGATGATATGTTTTCTATAAACAAGAAACGCAATATGCATATAAAAGTAAAAATGATAGGTTGTGTCGAGGAAAGAAATCGAATTTTGACGTGAATACTCCGGCCGGATTATATTACGGAATGAATCAAGTAGATAGGAATTTTTAACGATTTATTGTGATTATTCAACAATTGCATTTTGACATTAATATTAGGATAATTTTATTACTGATGAAAAACCAGTGATTGTGGCTTTGTTCGGTAGCTTTCTTATTACTGCTCAGTCCTCACTCCACGATATCCAAAGTTACACTGGCCCTAGAGCTCGCCCAGTACCGTAGAATTTCGGCATTTTGTGGACCCCCTCCTCACGCTCAGTGCCCCTGTACACTCGATAGGAAGATAGTGTTAGGTACAGGCACCCTCTGTCTACACGGCGCTATTTTTATCTTCTGGATGTTTCTAGTTCTAAAATCATAAGACCAAAAAGTTGTATAGCTTTTTTATAACGCTAGACTTTTCATGCATTCCCCAAATACTGTTCGATTTTAAAGACGTATTCGCGTCCAAAACATGAATGATGGATTGCGAATCGCATAGTCCTGTCGAAATTTCCCTAAAGCTGATCTCTCCAGCGCAGAAAAACAAGATGAGCTCCTGTGTTCTTCAGTTTTTCATAAGTATAATGCATATAAATATCTTTTAATATATACTTATTAAAATTGTTATTAACACTCCTGGCGGTTGTCTTGACGAGGTATCTCGTCATTAGCAAACCAGATGGACGAGATATCTCGTCCATCAAGATCTCGTCGTGTCTTGTCTGTAGAAAAAATCAGATCTTGATCTCGTCATCATAAAAAAGAATCGGCAATCTTGATGACGAGATATCTCGTCATTATCAAAATTGGTTAGATTTTGATTTCTCGTCGAAACCACTTGGAGGGTTAATTTATAAGCAGATATTAAAGTTTGTCAGGTTTCTGGGAAACAAAGTTTTCCTGTCAAGCTCACTTAAACAAACATCAGGAAGTTTGACTTCCTCTTCACCACTTAATATTATATTATGTCTGGTGCAGCATGGCCAAATATGGCCCTTGCGCCATAAAACCCCCAAACCAACCAATCCTCTACCTCACTTTAAAACAACCATTCCTCACCAAGCAGCATTCCGCTGGACAAAACAGTTGTAACGCTTGACTTTTTGTGCACGCCCTCAGTGCTTGTTCCGATTTTAAAGACTTATTCACTTCAAAATAATTATTAAAGCTGTCATTAATGTATACGCACATTATTACAGTTCGTCATACACTCCTGAGAAACTAAGTTTTTCTTTCAAGCTCACGTGCACACACATCAGGAAGTTTGACTTCCTCTTCCCCACTCTTAAGGCAGCCGCCATCAGTTCACCCCAAACAATATCTCACTGATGACGCGCGACATCTGCAAAATCGACGTCTTCATCTCGGACCTTTCATCTGCGTCTCGTCCATTAAGAACCATTGTCTTCGCTGACATGCTAATCCATTTGCTCGCCCGCTTGAAAGAGTGCTGACAATCTTCGCTCCGCTCACTGGGGAGGACACACAAGACAGCGATACGTCTCCTGGGGATAACTCTGTTACGCCACTTTGGATCGGCTCCTGGAGCCCCTCTGGAGATTCGGGAAAGGGGGGTGCTCCAGAAAGAGATGTCGCGCCACAGTTCGCCTCGGTCCCATTTGTCGCCTCGCACCTTCCCCAGCGCTCGGGAGATAATGAGATTTCGTGCCGGAGTTATGCCCGGAGCCGCCTTTTGAGATTTTCCCGGAACGCTTTAATTCCCGGTCATTTTTCTGATCGTAATGAATGAGGAGTGGAACCGTTTATCCCTTGTTGGTGAGGGGTTCGTCGATTGTCCCTTGGTTAATGCATTTATTTTCGTTGTAGCCTGTTTTTAGCTATTTGAGAAATAGCTGTTCTCGCCGGAAAGTTTAACACTCCAAGTGGTTTCTACGATTTTTTTTTATGATGACGAGATCGGTATCAGGTCAGTTTTCTTCTAATGACGAGATATCTCGTCCATCAAGATCTGGTCAACTTTCTTCTAATGACGAGTTATATCGTCCATCAAGATCTAGTCAACTTTCTTCTAATGACGACTTATCTCGTCCATCAAGATCTCGCCCTTTAGATGTGGTCAGTTTTCTTATGACGAGATATCTATTCCAAGATCTGGTCAGTTTTCTTCTAATGACGAGATATCTCGTCCATCAAGATCTGGTCAACTTTCTTCTAATCACGAGTTATATCGTCCATCAAGATCTAGTCAACTTTCTTCTAATGACGATTTATCTCGTCCATCAAGATCTCGCCCTTTAAGATGTGGTCAGTTTTTTAATGACGAGATATCTAGTCCAAGATCTGATCAGTTTTCTTCTAATGACGAGATACCTTTTCGAGACAACCTTTGGGATGGTTAATCAGCCCGTCCACAAAAAGTGTAAGATAAATAAGCTGTAGCCATTAGATTGATCTCATGACCGGAGACAAGATACGGGCCCGCAGTCGCGATACGGCTCTCTTAGTGGTTTACCCGGACCTCAAGACAGATATGGTCCTGTGAACGTATCCTATACGTTTAATAGACCCTCAGCCCTGATACGGCTTTCCAAATTTTTTTGTCAGATTCGCTGATCAGATTCTGGATAGGTTTAACCTACCCGCAGTTCATTCAGCCGTCCGGATAGATCTATACAGCTCGCAGACCAGATATGTGTATTAGATATTCGTAGAGGATACTCATTCATGAAAAATAAATATTTATAACAGTAGCAAATCGGAGCTAAGTGGAATTTTGCTAATAGCTACGTTGAAATTTTTGCCAGCAGATTTATGTATATATATATTTTCTCTTGTCCCCGATCAAAAGTTATAATGTTCGCAATCGTTTATTTCGCTTTTACTTTTAAAAGGCGTCGTTTTTCATCTTTTTTGTTAGTATCACACCATCTTTTATAGTAAATCCTGAAATCTTTCTGAAGTGATCTACGTCCATCTTGGAAATTCTTTGAAAAAAGATTTTTCTTTGATTCAATTTTGCGATAAGGAATATATTCATGCAAATAAAATTCACTTCTATTCGAGCTTTCTAAAGACTTTCAAAGTGCGTAGGGAAATGGAAAATATATATTCATGCACTTCGAAAAGGTTGTTGCACCGAAACAGCTATTTAGAAAAAGATATAAGGTCTTGAGCAAAAAATACGAGTTTAGCATGCATAAATAATCCTTTTCAAGTTTGCAACTTTGTAGGGACAACTTTTCGACATAGTATCAAAAGGACATCGTTTGATAGATAACAGGTTTTTGAAATGCCAGCTTATGGATTGTATGACCCTTCAAGCACTAATTGGCGAAAAGGTGGCAGTCTGCCTTACCTCGGATCACCCATGGGAGGTGCTGCCACATCACAGTGAACTGTGGATGACGATATGCCTTCCTGTAGGACTTTGGGGAAGCTGGCCTGCCGTCTTGAATAAACCAGGGAACTTCAAGCAACCAACCAGACTACGGCATATGAGATTCGAACTGAAGAACAAGTGCATCACAGTCTACCAGTTGCTACTATTTACTAAAGCTGCTATTTTACAAATGCTTTGCTGCTGCAGCCCCGAGTTTTGTTTTAGGAAAAGCTTACAGTGTATAGTTATATTAAAACGGCAACTATATTACTGTGTGATATGAGAAATGAGAAATTGCCAAAAAACGCTTATTTTACAAGTATACAATTTGCTCTATGCATTAAGAGGCATCGAACGTTTGGCTCGAACCTGAATAACTCTAAGAAAACACAAACACTTCCGTGTAACCGAGCTCTCGATTCAACATTGCGGTCTCCACTCTTTGTCTAGAGTCCTGTCTCCATACCCTCTCTCTTCTCATGTCCAATAGATTCACTATTGGCCAATTCACTATCGGCCGGTAGCTGTCGTGGCTCAATGAAGTTTTCTACTGCGTTAGCAACCTACTAGTTGTAGGTGGTGCTGATTCGACTCCTCCTTGAGTGTCTTTCTCTCTTCTGTATCAGGAAAGCTTTCTTTTGGATGTGCATGTCCATTACTTAATATTGTATGTCTTGTCTTTGGCGCAGCATGGCGAAATATGGTCCTTGCACCATAAAACCATATATCCTCCATTGGTCGAGTCCGATAGAACTATGGTGCCCTCTTGTGTGGTGAGGAATCTACAGTAGTTTTTCAGAAGTGCTTCCTATTCCCTTTGCTCAATTTAACCCTCCAAGTGTTTCGACGAGATATCTCATCCACGATCTGGCCAATTTTGCTAAGTGCGAGATCGAGACAAAATCGCCCTCTTATTCCAAGGGGATGAAAAAATTGTCCCTTGTCCAGAACTGATGACAGTCCCATGGAACAGGTTTTTGCTCCAGGGGTGGCCACAAATTTTCGACATGAAGATAAACCACCAAGAGGGTTAATTAACCCTCCCTGAGGTTGGTTGTCTTGACGAGGTATTTTAAGCAGATATCTCATTATCATAGCTCTACACCATAAAGGTGAGTTGGGAGGAAGTGGGTCTGGAAAGGTATCTCATTAGCAAAACTGACCAGATCTTTATCAACACGGTATATCTCGTTATTGAAAGAAAACTGACAATATCTTGATGACGAGATATCTTGTCATTACCATAATTGATCAGATCTTGATGGAAGAGATATCTCGTGGAAACCACTTGGATGGTTAACTACTACTGAGAGTTCTGTACAGTAGACACAAAACCTAGTGATGCCTCTTTATACAATATCATTTCAAAGTAGAGTTAAAGGATTAGATTCAGAACATTCATACAAAAAGTTCAGATATTCAAAGCACCCCCGAAGTTTGACTCATCCACTTTACAGCTCGAACGGCCTAAAGTGTGGATTAGCCTGAAGAATCGGAGGAATAAAACGGACCCAATAACCGAAAAGCATCATTTCTCTTAACTTCGTGGTCGGGGGTTTAGAGGAGGAAATTTCTGGTAAAAGAAAAGAAGCGAACTATCACTTCCCCCGGAGCAGCCGGTGGTGGGGCTAATCTGTGGGGCTGCGCCAGGGATTAGTAAGTGCCCTCGCGAGAGTTGTGGAGGGATTAGAGACGAAGTGGCCCGTTTATCTTTGAGGGGCGGCGCGTCAATTACCCGCGGCGTTTTCCTAATGGGATGTGTGGAAGAGATGTCGACAATGACGGAATGAGTTTCTTTCAAGTTCTCTTCGGCTGCCAAAAGTGTTTAGGGGATGGATGTCCCTCATGTGTCTCACTTGGAAATGGGTCTGGACTGCGCATTATGGGACCCATTAGAATAGCAGATGAAAACCATTGCAGATTTCCCGTAATTGTTACGAATTTTCACCTTTAAACACGACATTACGGCGAATAATGGAATTGTTATGTAAAATCTCGTTTGAAGATTGAGGTTTCCGTGGTTTGTTTACTGCGCTATCAACCTGTGACGCAGGTTCGATTCCTCTCTGATTTTATTCTATTTTCTGTTTGTCCATTAACTGTCTTGTGTATGGCACAGCTTGGCCAAATAAGGCCCTTGTGTTATAAAAATCAAACCAGCCAATCATCTTCCCTGGGTGTATCAAGTAAAGCCTTCCTTGTGTGTGTGTATTTCTCCATTTTCTTCAAGCTGTCTGGTGTTTGGCGCAGCTTGGCTAAATATGACCCTTGCCGCCCTAACCCCCAACAACAAAAAAAGACAACCAACTCACTTGATGATAAAACGGTGCAGTCACCGAGAATCAACTACTTGACACTGTTGGGTTTGGTGCAGTTTGGCTAAATATGGCCCTTGTGCCATAAAACCCAAAACCAACCAACTAATCGAGCGACACAGTATTCTTTTTCGCAAAAGGTTGTTAACTTGGCGCCTTTTAACAATCCGAAAATTCCAATCCATGTTTTATTCGCATTACAGAATATGGTATTATTTTCGGCCCATTAATATGATTTGGCTTGGCGACAAAAGATTGAAATTGCGTTAAAGCCTTAACGTTAACTAGAATTTTACCAAAATTCTACATTTTCATTACTAAAAACACTACTGAAATTCAAGGTATGATAACGGTAACATTGAAAATCAATCATCTTATTACTGACATAGTTAAGCGAAGGTTGACATCTGTGGAATAGTAACTGAATCATAGGAATAAAATGCCAAATGTTGAATCAATGTCAACGGTTTCCAAATTTGGAAGGCGCCAAGCTAGTAAATATTATCCCTGTTATCAGATCATATCTGCCGGGCCGCGGTAACCCAGTTGGAAGAGCAACGATTAGCAACCGGAGGGTTACGACGTCGTGTACACCGGGGCTTGGGCACGTAAAATCTGCCATGGGCTCAAATGTCCTCACGTTGGCGTAGTGTGGAAGTTTGGAGAGTGGGGTACCATCTCAGGTGTTTGACCTCTTCATATGACCGTGGTTCGAAATTACGAGGCGTTCTTGGATCTCACCCTTCAGGATTGAACCCGGAACGTTATCAATAGCCCGTTGTGTTGCTCCAGAACGACGTTAATTAACTACCTACCCAGATCATATCTGCTAACGTTTGGCCTTTTTATGGTTTATAATGGCGTGAATGCAAATGCAATCCAACCCGTCAGATTCGAAAGTGTTTAAACATTAAAACCTTTCCCAACTGATGAGATAGTAGGTTTTTATTCTTTGAATTCTATGAATTTTTTCAAAAGGAATGCAAAAGGAAAGTTAAAACATCCATGGTTAAAGCGTCGAGTATTATATTACTCATAATAGAGGTATATAGATAGAGGTATAGAGTAGATAGTTAATTGACATTGCACTGGATCAACATAACGGGATATGAGCGACGGTCTGGGATTCATCCCGAAGGAAAAGATCAGAGAACAGCAACTCGTAATTGTGAACCACGCTCAGATGTCGAGACAACACCTGAGCTGGCACCTCACTCTCCAAACTTCCACACCATGCCAACGTGATGACATGAGGCCACTAGATTTAACGTGCACCAGCCCCCGTGTACACGACTCATAGCAGAACGAGCGTTTTTTAATTCTTATCACACCCTATCACTAATGTTACAGTTTTACGACACTCTAATACGTTACAGTTAGAATTATCGAGCCAAGACGTTTTCCGTTTAATAAATAACTGAAAAAGCAGTTAATGCTACAGTAACTAATATTTTACGAGAAACATTCTGGGTTTGGTTTGGTGTGGTTTGTCGCTCTCTGGTGACTTTTAGCCTCACGAGGGATAATTACATCATGAGACATGCTAAGCATTGGCTTTTACGATGGAGCAACTTCGAAATTCTTAGATCCCCTGAAAATACTCCACTGGAATTTTATTGCTTTCTTTAGTGTAGAATAAAAGTAAGTCGGGCGCGAGTTTGAACAAGTGGTGCTCCAACTCTCCCTGAATTTATCACTAGTACTTAAATGAATTTCTTTTCTTTTCCCGGTTTCGAATTCTCAACTGAGTTTTGGAAGTTGATTATGCTAACTTTTACAAAATCTGCTCCCTTTCATAAATCCTAAAATTTACTGTCGGTGTACTTCGTGCTGTATCGTTTAAGTGTTTCTCAGTCGTATCAAGTGCGCGTATTAAAACAAGGATACTTTTATGATAAATTTATGCTCATTCTCGAAGTATCCCGAGTCAAAATGGTGTCAGATGCATTCTTCTCTGGGTGTATTTCTCTCTTCTGTGTCAGTAAAACTTTCATTGTGTGTGTGTCTATTACTTGATATTGTGTGTCTGGCGTAGCGGGGCGAAATATGGTCCTTGCGCCATAAAACCCCCAAATCAACCGAGTCAACGTGGTAGCCCGGTTGGAAGAGTAAAGGGTTAGCAACATAGTTCGAATCCAACCAAAGACCGTCGTGTACATGGAAGGCTGGGGCTCGTTAAATCTGTCGTAGCATCAAATGTCCTCACGTTGGCGTGGTGTGGAAGATTGGAGAGTGGAGTGCCAGCTCAGGTGTGACCTCGTCATCTGTCCGTGGTTCAAAATTACTCTGTGTTGTCCTCGGATATTTCCTTTCGGGATTGATCCCGGACCGTCGCCAATAGCCTGGTGTGTTGTTCCAGAGCGACGTTAATTAAATACCTACCTACTTACCGAGTCCATATGGGCATCTTCCGGATGTTTTCGTGCGGAAATTATCAATCCTACTTGGGAGGAAGTTACTGTGAGTTAGACTAGACTACTTTCTCTGTGCGAGACGTTTGCACCGACGGATCAATATCGGAGCGGGCCCATGCAGCAGGTGCAGGTATTCTGAGCGTGCTTTTGAAACTTATCTCTGTTGATTCTTTTACCACTGCCTTTGTCATTGGCGCCTAATATAAGCCAAATTAAGTGGACTCAATACTTTCTTACTTTACTCTGCTAGAACTAGCTCTCAATCTGCGAGTGGATAGGATTAATTATGACGCCTAATATGGGCCAATAGTCTTTTTTCTATTTAAATGGCGCCTATTATAAGCCTATATTTGGTAAATTTAAATAAGTTATTAGACAGAAACTGATTATTCGTGAGTTCTCGTACTAGAATTATTAATTTAAGAAGCTTTAATAATTTTCTGTCTAGTTAGACTTGCTATTAATCTAAAAGTAAATAGAATTTTCTATGGCTCCTAATATAAGCCAATTATCATTTCCTTATTTAAATGGCGCCTATTATAAGCCATAGTTATTAAATTAAACGATTTATTGGTTGATCAGTATTTAACTGAAAATAATTTTTGAGTCCTTGTACTAAAATTATGATGCCTGTAGTATGGCAGTTGTATTTGAATCTAAATGAGCTGTTTGGAGATGTCACAAATTTAATTGTTGCTGTTTTTGTTTCATCTTGATATATTTGTTTGTAACCAAACCTATGATATATTCTGTACACAAAATCTTATTTAATTCAAGCGCTGTTGCTTGTCTGACCCTGTAAAAAAAAACTATTTTGAAAATAAATGCGTGTTCGCAAGTGCTGAGCGGGTTGCTGTCGCAACCCAAATTATGCCGTATGGCCGAGGCCGTGTCCGCTTACCATGTCTAGAATTACCACTGCCTTTGACGGCGTTATAAGCCATTTTTGTAGCTACACAACAAATTTCGCTTGGGAATTCTCCTTTAGATATAGGGTCGTCATCTTATCCAACTCTAAATCAGTTTTCTAGACCCTTTGACGAAATAACCGTTGTGGGAACCCCTTTACTTTTCAATGCAGATTACTATAACTCTACAGGTGGTTGTATCAACGAGGTCTCTTCATTGGCAAGACTGACCAGATCTTGATCTCGTCATCACAAAATATCGGCAATATCTGGATAACGAGATAACTTGTCATTAGAAAAATTGGTCAGATCTTGGTGGACGGGATATCTCGTCGAAACCATTTGGAGGGTTACAGGACATAACACAAAAAATTATTTTCAGTTGGGGCCGCGGTAGCCCAGTTGGAAGAGTAACGGGTTAGCAACCGAGTTCGAATCCAACCAAAGACCGTCTTATACAAGGGGGACTGGTGCACCTTAAATCTGTCGTGGCCATGAATGTCCTCACGTTGGCGTGGTGTGGAAGTTTGGAGAGTGGGGTGCCAGTTCAGGTGTGACCTCGTCATCTGACCGTGGTTCTAAATTACGCGGTGTTGTCCTCGGATCTTTCCTTTCCGGATTGATCCCGTAGCGTCGCCATTAGCCCGTTGTGTTGCTCCAGTGCGACGTTAATTACGTTATGGTGCAAAACATTTTGTTGTGTGCACTTATAGGACAATCACAGGCCTTTAAGCAATAAAATTATCCGTCAATATTAATATCAAATTACACTCTCGTTCAAACTGTAAATTAATTGTTGGATATTCACGTAATAAACAATTGTTCAAACCTCCTATGCCCCTCAATTCAACCTCAGGCCTGAGTATTCACGTCCAAATTACGGTTCGTGTTTTTAAATTGCTCCACTGCCATCTCAATAACATTGATCGGCAGTTGTTCATGTTTCTGATAAAAGTTGTCAACTGTCATTTTCCGGAAAAATGTTATTTGAACGGTATCAAAATAACAACCGTTTCTATCGTGTTAGAAAAACGGTATTTTTCAATTTTTAAGTGCCATATGTTTATGTCGCAGTTTTTGTGCTTGAATGAAACAGCGCGTCGAAAAGCACGAAACAAATCCCTTGTGATTATGCAGGTGATGCAAATTCCGACATCCCCATGGCTGTCAAAACGTCGCATTTCCGTCAAACGACGCAGCGTTAAGATTACAATCGGCCTCTATAGTCAAAATCTCCTTTTAACGTCCACGCCAATTTCCCATTACCGCCTCCACTGGAGATGGCTCCTTTTTTCCCCACATGCACCTGATCTCGGTAAACACGCCCCATCTGATGTGGGCGGTCGGGAATAGAAGGACTCCCCCGCCGGATCAATGATTCAATCTAAAATCAGCTTTTGGGGGATGAAAAAATAAAAGAAAGTTCTGGAGAAATAAAAAAAAAATGGAAAGATCTGGCAGCTTCATTTTCGATTAGCAGGGCCTTAATACAATTTTGCTCTCGTTCTTCCCTTTCTTTAATTTGGACATGACGAGCTAGATTTGACTATTTTTTGTGGAAATGATGTAAAATAGATTTAAGCCCAAAGATTGGACGAAGCACGTTTTATTCTTTTAATTCTCTCTATGCTCCATTTCTTGAATCAATTTTTAAAGGAGAGGAATTTTTATTTATTCGATATGTGGTCTTCGGTTAAGCTATCGGAAAAATTTACTCTGGCGTTCGGTTCATTGGTTTTTATTATCTGTTTTTCCTCGATGGTGATAAAGAAATAAATATTTGCTTTTGAATTAGGGTGTTTACTTATTGGGTTGAAGATGCATCTTTCGGTGCTGGAGGATAGATAACGAATCTATTTCGCCTTCCAAAGAATGCGCATAATTTACTCCGAACTGCATAATGCTTGCAGTGCCATTGATTTATAGACTCGTATAGGTGAGAATAGAAATATTTGTGCCGTGCAGTCGTATTTTGTAATTTTGGTGCGTCGTAAACCATTCTTTGGCTGGCTAGCTATTTTTTTGCGTCGTAAACCATACTTTGGCGGGTTAGCTATTTTGTGTGCGTCGTAAGCCATGCTTTGGCGGGCAAGCTACTTGGTGCGTGTTAAACCATCCTTTGGCAGGTTAACTATTTTGTGTACGTCGTAAGCCATCTTTTGGCGGGCAAGCTATTTTTTGTGCACCGTAAACTGTACTTCGACTGCAAGCTATTTTGTAGCGTAGTATACGATGTTTTGGCGAGCTATCTATTTTGTTGCGTCGTAAACCATGCTTTGACGGGCTAGCTATTTTGTGTGAGTCGTAAACCGCACTTTGGAGGGCAAGCCCATTTTCGTGCTTCGCAAACCATGTTTTGTCTTGCAAGCTATTTTTGGAGTTATAAAACCATTTTAAAATACAAGGGGAAAGTTTAACAGTAAGTATATATTAAAATAGTAAGTAAAATATTGTTCCTTTTTAACATGATCTCTGGTATTCCCTTGTGTCATAAAACCCCAAAATCCAATCCCTTCTGGTATTCATGTACTACTTGTAGTTAGTTTCTCTTTATATAGTTGCAGACTATGCGAAAATGGTGTGTTCATATAAATATAGTCATAATAAAGGCATGTTCCTTGTCACAATTATTGGCTGCATGCAAAATCAAAATGCATAGCTTATATTGACCTTGTAATCACTAGTTGTTACTAATGGTCCTTGTATCAGTGTAATTGTTTAAAGCGTAAAGACCAACCATTATCACATTCGATCTAATGCGTGCAATGACTGGATACCGTGAATTTGCTTTTTATTGTCTAGATATGAGTGATAATTCCTTTCAGTGATCTTCATCTGACCGTGGTTCAAAATTACTCAATGTTCTCGGATTTTTCCCTTCGGATTTGATCCCGGACCGTCGCCAATAGCCCGTTGTGTTGCTTCAGTGTGACGTTAATTAAATACCTACCTTCTTACAGTGTATTTTTCTTTCAACCGGAATATTTTTTCTTTACATTCTATTCCTTAGTAAACTAATATAAAGAGGTATATAATACACTCATGTCCAAAATTATCTTTACATGCTTAAAATCACGGATTTCTCAGAAACTGAACTATAATTTTATGAATTTGTTTGGAATGATATATAACATCATAACACATAAATACAAAGGAAAAATTTAAGAGCACTGAATATGATATAAAACTGTAGCATGAAACAATAAAAATGGCAATAATATGTGACAAGGAGAGTTCAGAAGAAAAAGAATAACTCAGAAAAAAATTAAGGCTTATGAATTTAATATGGAATGTGATCTCCCCTGACGTGTACACACATATCACAACGTATTTTAATGCTGGCAATAATGTCGTTAACCACAGTTTGGGGAATTAAGTTCCACTCTTCCAGCAATCCATTTATGTCTCTAGGAGGAGGATGTCTCCGTGCAACTGCTTTTCCAAGGTAGTCCCATAAGTTCTCTATCGGGTTCAGATCAGGAGATTTTGCTGGCCACGGTATTTGCCAATGGCTTCACTTTCAAGAAATTCGTCAACGAGGTTTGCTCGATGTGGACGAGCGTTATCGTCCATAAATAAAAAGTCAGATCCATATGCACCTTTTAAAAGTCTTACATAAGGTTCTAAGACCTAATCCCGATATCTCTGGTTGATCACAGATCCGCTGTTGAAACGTGTAGGGGCATATGTCCATCGATCATTATTCCTTCCCATACCATCACACTTGCACTACCGAAACGGCCACGTTCCATAATGTTCGAAGGAAGATTTCGCGTTCCTGACTCCCTCCAGATGTAAACACGTTTAGAATCAGATGTTAAACTAAACCTCGACTCATCAGTAAAGAGAACACGAGTCCATTGGTGTTCACTCCAGTTCTGATGCTATTTGCACCAATTTAAGCGATCCGTATTTTGTTGTGAAAACAGTGAAACACATACCCTTGGCTTTCTATCATAAAGGCCTTTTCCATTAAGCCTTCTGTATACAATTTGCCGTGATTCAACAGTTCCAATGGCGGCTGCAACCTCTGAACTTAACTGCCGAGCAGTAGACTTACTGTTACGACGGGCAGTTATTGCCAAATATCGATCTTGAGAAACAGTTGTTATTCGTTTACGACCTTGTTCAAGCCTCCTTACAACAGTTCCAGAGTTCTGAAATTGTTTCCATAGCGTAGAGACTGTCTCTTGAAATATTCACACATCTCGCTGCTTCCATGATTGTCTGCCCTGCTTCTAAACGGCCGATAATTCGCCACTTCATAGATTCTTCCAAATGATACTTCGGAGCCATAACAAACAGTTTTGAGTCCTTACACACTGAAATCAAACGCTGTATTGCAGAAATTCACTCAGATATTCACTTTGCGCAAATCGCTTGATTCACCGTCGGATGATGTAACGCCTTGATTTGCATATCAGAAACCATTTGATCACTTTTGATTAGATAATGCTAATTAGGTTTGTCTTTCATACATTCCTTTCAAAAATGGATTACATCGATTAGATATTTCATGGAATATATATATCATTATTTTTGGGTATGTAAAGATAAATTTGGACGAGTGTATTTCTCAATTGAGAGGATCAAATGAATTGTATTTTCAAAAAGTAATTGCTAAAACCAATAGCATTTTGAAATGTTTAACATGTTTTTATTGGATTTACTCCAAATATCTTGTAGTAAAAATATACCAATTTACTTTCAGATTACCGGTTAAAAATTTTAAATAAGAAATTTAATGTTTAAGCCAGTGACGGATCAATTCATTTTCAGACCCCAGGGTGAGATAACTTTGAGGCCGATTGTCCTAAATTATCTCAATTTTTTTTAAAAAAATTATTTTTTTAAAAAAAATTTATGAATTTTAAATATTTTAACTAAACAAACCGCATGACTTCTTAAATTAATAATAATTGTTAATTATAAATAAACAGTGATAATGAAACATAAAATTCCGAACAAAAGTAACCAAACTCATTCACTTCAAAATTAAAGTTTCTAAAAGAAAAACTGCCTATTTTACTGGAAGTATAAAAAAAGTTAATTTAACAATAGGTTTCGTTTTGAAGCTCAACTGTAAAAGAAGACACAAAGGCTCGGGTCTAGTGAGTGATCCACATTTTAAAACAAGTCGGTTATTTTCAATTCATGTTTTTAAAGCAGGCTGATTTACTGCGGGTTTCATGTCTGCCCTAAATATGCCTGCCCCATAACGAAAACATACCTTTTGCTGGAATTTATGTACCCGAACTTTGAAAGTTTCATGAAGTTACTTGTCTCAACAGCCGTTAAAAGTTGACGGAATAATTATCTCGCATCTTCTTACCGTAAAAATGTCGCCGTCGAAAGTTATTACACGCGTGAAGGACAAGTAGTGAAAAGATCATCTTTCATTTTCTTTTACTTTTTGAAAAATTGATTTGTATGAAATACTCTCACACTTATTCCATTGCATATTTAATTCGTTTTGGGTTGGTTGGGTTTTATGGCGCAAAGGCCACACTTGGCCATGCTGCGCCAAACACAAGACAGACAGCGTCGAGTAATGGATACACACAAAAGAGAAAGTTTTACTGACACAGAAGAAATGAATACATAGAGGAAATATAAGAGTAGAGAGAATGGTAACCTTTTTATGTATGCTGGATCATGTGACCAAAACAAGTATTGACTTGACCCTTAAACTACTTTCGTCTGCCGGATGGAAACACATTCATCGTCTGATTGGTCCACGGGACGGGAGAAGGCGGCAATCTATTGATTCATCATCTGATTGATCCACGCGACAGAGTAGTACACTTTGGCGATTTCACAACTTTTGTCGTCACCCTGAGAATTGCGCTTTTGCACATTTACCCTGTCATAAGATGTAATACTGCCACAAGATGCCAAATCGACCAACCAAGTCAATTTTTCACAGCAGTCATGTGACTACTAGTCGACATGTTGGTCTCACTTTTCGAACCTCATCTCAATAGCAATGCTCAGTCTACGTGTATTTCACGTCTATGGAAGTACACCCATGGAGGAATTGAACCTGCTCCGCCTACTACTAATTCCTTTTGGACAGTTGTACCTATTGATTTCTAACTACTTAAAAATTTATTAGTTGGTTGGTCACTCTAAGTGAATTTAAAGACACCATTCAATATAAAATACCATTATAAAAATAACAGACTGACTTCATATCTATGCACCAATTTCATTATTTCCAATAACAAGTCTGGTCAATTCTTTTGCTATTCGATAATCCGAATTCCAATTTTGTTCACTTTCAAAGCATTAATTTCGCATTTGTTACATAATTGGTCTGATTCGATTAGTGGTTCTGATTCTGAGTCTAAACTATTGCAAAAATGTTCTATACTATCATACACCATGCTTCTACTTGCCAAGCTCTAAGACTGAAAATAGGGGAGTCGGTGCTCAAACCCCATTGGGACTCGATATTTTTATTGTTGGCCCCAACAGAAGTATCATATTCCTACCTGCCAACTCGTACGATTTGGTCATACAATGTACGGAATTTTGGTTTACTTGTACGGTTTGGCCGTACTATGTACGGATTTTGACTTGTACGGATTTTGACTTGTACGGTTTGACCGTGCAATTTACGCGATTTTGTCTTACTTGTACGGTTTGGCCTTACAATGTACGGGATTTGGGCTCACTTGTACGATTTGGCCGTAGAATATACGGATTTTGGATTACTTGTACTGTTGCGGGATTACTGTTTTGAATTACTTGTACTGTTGGGATTTTGGCTTACCTGTCCGGGTTTTCTGTACAATTTACGGATTTCGGCTTACTTGTACGGTTTGGCCGTATCATATACGGGATTTTCTAATCCTTGTACGGTTTGGCCGTACCATATACGGGATTTTCTAATCCTTGTAAGGTTTCGCCGTATAATGTACGGATTTTGGATTACTTGTACTGTTGCGCGGGCATATCGTACGAGTGTACGGTTCTTTTACGAAATTTACAAATAAATCTCAAATTTTGTTTCCAACGAGAGATCCAACGCCTGTTTGACGGCTTCTAGTGAAAAACAATCAGCACAATTTAAAACGCTTTATGCGACTGGAACGATTAAAGAATTAAGTAAAGTTAAAATTTTGAGAAATTAAGAACAGAAATTACTTTAAAAGTAATGATATAATTAGAAGTCCTATCGTGTCCATTTCCCTAGTTACTGGTGATTAGAATTGGCAATCGAAGTAATTTAATGGGGGAATTTATTTATGGAATTGAAGTCAAATTTTAAGGGGTTCAAACGAAACATATCTGACTATTAATAACGGCTTTTTCACCCTGCCGCCCTTAACCCTCCAAGTGGTTAAGACGAGGTATCCCATCCATCAAGATCTGACTATTTTGCTAATGACGAGATATCTTGTCAAGACAACCACCAGGTGGGATGAGAGTAACCATTCTTTTTCTCTCTTGTATTCCTCCCTGGAGAGCGTGTGTGCATGGTCCTCCTCGAGGTGTACTTGTTTTTATTTGTTCCCTTAAATAAAGTCTTTGAGGTTAAAACCTTTATTTCATTAATTTATAATGTGCTTTCTGTGAGAGGAAGATATGGAAACTAAATTCATTTATCTCAAAGTAAGTTCTGAGTCGTGCATGTGCCCAAATGTGCTGAGTGGTTGTTACCCAAGCGATCTATTTGGTGGGCAGTATATACTCCAGGATGTTGGCATCACACCAAACCTGAATTATATACTCTAAATTTTGTTTCTAAGAGCACACGTGGTTCCGTTCTGCTTGAAGTGGCTTGTATTCGAAGATTAGGGGTGTTTTTCAGGAAAAGTTGACGTAAGACTAAAGTCGGTGCCCTCTTCTATATTTTCCTTTATATACAGCGTCTACTTTTGTTATCTTTTCGAGTGAGTGGCTGCTAAATTCCGTCAACAGCTCTTGATGTCTTGAACTGATGCAGCAAGTTCCTGCTTTCGTCTTACATCATTGACATAGATTTTGTCCTTGACACCAGGAAGTCCTACCTTTATTAAAATGCGTGATCGTAAATATTTGAAATCTGTTAACCCTAAAAATGGTTTCGAAGAGATATCTCGTCTATGAATAGCTAACCACTTTTGCTTATGACGAGATATATTGTCATCAAGATATTACCAATTTTTTGATGATGACGAGAAAAAGATCTAGTCTGTTTTCTTTTAAAGACGGGATATCTCGTCCATCAAGATTTGGTCGGTTTTGCTAATGTCGAAATACCTCAAGATACATCTATACAACTACCACCAGGAGGGTTAATTTACACGTGCTCTGAACTTTAATGCCCATACCTATGTATATATTAGTTGATGGTTGTACTATAATTTTCCTGTCTGTTTTGGCTCAACTGCGCTTTTCAAGGAACATTTTTTGCTACCCCCTGTGGAAATTATATCAACTGATAATAAATTGCAAGTGTAGCTGTGACTAATTTTTAAATCTCACCGAAATGTCTGTTCTGCATCAAACTGATAACTGCGTCACACCATTCGGAAAGCTCAATAATGATTTAAGCTTCTTACTTGTTCATAGTATTGTGCAATAAATTTAACATTAAGGGGGCACAGTACCTTTAAGCATACAAATCAGCAGGTAAAATAGATTAATTTCGGTAAACTGTATCACAAAAGTTGTGTATCATAATGAAATTTTTTGCAGGGTTTATTTATACTTTATACTACACAATGCAGAAAAATGGGTTTGATTTTTAAAAATTAAATAATATTTTACTAGAATTTACATAAGGTCATTTTTAACATACTTTTTTTTACAAGCATACCTTGTGCGCAACATTGTGAGTCATCCGGTACATTTTCTATAAAACTAATGGCTGATATGAGTAACACACAATGCTTTTATTTTAAATTAAAACCAAAAAATAGTAGTTAAGTAACACATAAATATACCAATTAATATTTCACTTCATTAATTTTTTCCAAATTTTCGCTCATACTATATCAAAATTTTTTAATATATTTTTAGCTTTTGAGTAAAATTTTGGTTTCATTTTGAAGCCCTTTTGATAATCTATTTCATTCAAAATTTCAGAAGTCTACGTTCATTAGTTGCAGAGTTATAGTGCGCGCAAGCTTGAAAATTACCATTCTGAGATAAATGCCATTAAAGTTGAAATAGTTATTTTTAGCATTCACGTGCATTCAAGTAAACAAATAGATTTGTGAAATGAAAGAGTTGAGTAGTACATATTCTGCTTATATTTGTTACAGCAAAAATTTTATTTTTAAAACTTTCGAAAAAATAAATAGAATAATTCCAAAAATTAATAGCATAGTTCCAAACCAAAACTAAGAAATGTAAACAAACGAACAGCTGAAAATAAAAATAAGTGTGTTCGAAAAATCCTCATTACGAACGAACGAATGCAAATTTTTTCATGCGTTTTTTTTGCCAGAATCAGAACACTTCAAGCTATCTAAATAGATCAAAATTGGAAAATCGATTTTTTTAAGGTTTTAAAGGTACAGTGTCCCCCTTAAGTTTCCTGCAGCTGCACTTGCAAGAACCTTCGTAAATCAGAAATGCACGCAAATACATAAATGCTATCTCTCACTTGTTACGAACTATTGTCTTGTGTTTAGACCGATCAGTTACAACTTGCATTTTACAACTTATAATTCTTGCGACAATGCATCACTTTATGGAGTGCGTGTTCAATTGGACAAGTGCTTGCTCAAAACATTTTTAGTGGACACATTTTTTTAGCATCTTATTGTTGCCCAACTCTTGATCCTAAACACTTCTCCATTTCCCCTGGAGCCAGCATTACGCATAAGTTCGGATCTTGCAAAGAATCTCTTAACCGGAAACCAGATACAGCCCTCCAAATATTTTCATCAGGCCCGCGCACCAGATATGGTCCTCCAGACAGGTTAACCCTGTCTACAGGCTAGGTATAAACCTCCATATATTTTTATGAGGCCCGCACTCCAGACACGGCCCTCCGAATACTTTTATCTGGACCGCAGACCAGATACGGTCCTCCGAATACGTTTACCGAGCGCTCAGACGATATAAGAATACTAGATATTCTTAGAAAATATTCAGTCATAAAAATATTAAAAATTGCAAATTGTCTTCTTGTTTTGTGTTTGACGCAGCTTGTCCATTTCTGAACCTTGCGCCATAAAACCCAAAACAAGTAACCTTTCAACAAGAGGCACTCTTCAGAGATATTTACAAAATTTCAGCAAAATATGCACGAATATCCATTTCTTTACATTTGCAAAAAAAAATATGCTTTAAGAATATTTATTATGGCTTATATTTCACTTTTCACTTTAAGAAGTGAACAGCTTCTGCGCAATACATAAAAACGCTACAAATCTCATAAAACCTGAGCAATTCTTTTCTTGTCTACACATCCGTGATCATTTTTACTCCAGAAAGCTTTAGAGAATGAGAATTCGTCGCACGTGCAATGTTTATAGAGAAGAATAGATGTTTTTCTAGCTCACTTTCAGAACCGAAAAGTGCATAATCCCAAGTGTAATTTTCCATTATGTTTTCACTTCTCCATTTGTTGTGCGCGTGGTCAATATTTTTGACTACAACGAAGGTCTTGCGTGTTCTGAATAGTCTGAAAACATGATTTAGCGTACAAAATGACTACTCCATGCATTGGTGAATTGACTATCCATGCATTGTGTTGTGCGGGTTGCATGAAAGCTACTTTATATGAAGCTTTTCAAACACGGCTCACATAGGTATAATTTCAACTTATTGCTGCGAAAATTTGAATATTTGCTGCGTGAATAAAATGCATTTGGATTTGTTAGGGGGTAAACTAGTTGGCTACAATACCGATACATTAATAGTTAATTTTTCTCCCCAGCCGTTCCCATCACATGGCCGCGATAACCGGGTTGGAATACCGAGTAACGGATTAGCAACCGGAAGGTTGCGAATTCGAATCCAACCAAAGACCGTCACGTATAAAGGGGCTAGTGCACGTTAAATCTGTCGTGGCTTCAAATGTGCTCGGGGCCGTCGTGGCTCTGGGTATGGCCACTGCGCTAGCAACCTTCGAGTTGTCGGCGGTGCAGGTTCGATTCCTGTCAGGTGCATTCCTCACTGGATGTATTTCTTGTGTCAGTAAAACTTTCATTGTGTGTCTATTACTTGGTGTTGTATGCCTTGTGTCTGGCGCAGCATGGCCAAATAGTGCCATATAACCCCAAAACCAACCAAATATCCTCACGTTGGCGTGGTGTGGAAGTTTGGAGAGTGGTGTGCCGGCTCAGTTATTATCTCGTCATCTGATCGTGGTTCAAAATTACGTGGTGTCGTCCTCGGATCCCTTTCCCTTGGGGATTGATCCCGGACAGTCGCCAATAGCCCGTTGTGTTACTCCAGTTCGATGTTAATTAAATGTCTACCTACCTACTTCCCCAGTGCCCGGCCAATTAAGCATTATTCATCATTGCACCACTTGTTGAAACTCCGGTATACCTGGGGATGGGGAGTAATATAGACCTTACATACATGCCACACATTCTATGTAGAACGTGTGTATAAATTGTTCATGATAAACATTCTTGTGAGTCTCTGATTGCTTTGGTTTAATTTAAAAGAATATTTGTAATTTCTGACAACCCTCCTGGTGGTCGTCTTGACGAGGTATCTTGTCATTATCAAAATTGGCCGGATTTTGACGGACGAGATACCTTGTCATTAGAAGAAAACTGACCAGATCTTGATCTCGTCAGTCAAAAAATCGGCAGTATCTTGATGATGATATATCTTGACATTGGCAAAATTGATCACATCGTGATGGATGAGATATATCGTCGAAAGCACTTGGAAGGTTAAAATTGCTTTTGTAACTCCTTGTTTAGTTTTGTAGCTCTACTATTGCTTTTGATACAATAGAGCTGATGACACGAGGACCTACGAATTAAAACTTGACGCATTGTATAAATAAGAACTGCAGGTAATTAACCCTCCAAGTGATTTCGACGAGATATCTCGTCCATCAAGATCTGACAAATTTTGCTTATGATGAGATATCTCGTCATTAAGATCTGGTCAGCTTTCATCTGATGACGTTATATGTCATCCATCAATATCCCCTTAGATTTGCTAACGCCGACAGATACCTTGTCGACCCAACAACCTATCACTAAACTAATTAATTTCCAATAAAGTTGGGGCAACGGTAGCCCGGTTGGAGGAGTAGCTGATTACAACCAGAAGGTTGCAAATTCGAATTTCGATTCAACCAATCGTCGTGTCGGTGGGGGGCTGGTGCATGTTAAATCTTCCTTCACCTTAAATGTCCTCACGTTGAGTGGAGGAAGCATGGAAAGTGAGGTGACCTTCATCTGACCGTGGTTCAATTTTTTTCCCTCGGATCTTTTTCTCTTGGGGATTTATCCCGGACTTCGCCAATAGCCAGCGTTGTTGCTCAAGTGCGATGTTAATTCAACTACTTACCAATAAAGTTGTATGTAAAGCATAGTATAGTCCTGCTCCCGCGCGAGTTTGCACTCGAGTCACGTGGTTTTGAACGAGTCTTAATTATATTAGGGGGCTGCTTGTAATGCGAATGAAGTGGTTCCACAACTAGGGCGGATTCTGTTTCGAAGTTTACCATTCTGTGCCGAAAGTGATAACAATGATAATGTTGGCATGGGAAAGAATACGCATGGTGATCGCTATTCATGGTTTTGGGTGTGACTACCTTTTAAAAATCGACTGCTTTCTCGCTGGAACCGCACAGTAATAGAACAGTGCCGAGGGTTGGATGTCGCAGATATGTTTATTGTCTTGACGCGTAGGTCAATTTCAATCGCATTGTTTAATGAAATGGGGATAACGTTTTTCCCCTTCTCTTTGACCTTAAGAGTTTCACCGTGGGCTTCTTTTCAGTTCCTGCAAACTAATGTTTTTAAAAACAATCCATCAATCACAACTCCCAGGCTTTGTCTTTTCTGTCAAGTTTTAGGCGAAAGTTTTTTTCACTTTTTATTGATGCACTCTGCGAGTGACTTACTTTTTCCCACTTCCATTGTAGTGTTTGCTCACATTTTTTAAAAGGAAAATGTTAAGTTAATTATAATACTCAAAAGTCTTTCTCTTGAATTAAAAAGTTTTATCATAAAGGCTTTTTTGCTAAGTAAGTTTTTTGTATTTGAATCTATTGTTTTACTCGAAGGTGATGGTCATTAGAGAGCTGTGTATAATTTAATTTACCAGCTTGATCAAAATAATTTTGCGTTTTTTTCCTAATTACGCCTTGGGAACGACAGGGAAAAAGCACTTAATTTCCAGGTTACCTTTTGAGTGTGGAAGACGAATTTAGAAGTTTTTACTGAATCTTCATTAAGTGATGGGATAATTAATGCCACGTATTCTTTTTTTCCTATAGTTACACAAAATTTTTTGTACACACGAAGAACTAGATCGAATACATTTGCTCTACTCCCGAAAAAACTTAAAATCTTTTTACTGTGCAATTAACCCTGCTAGTGATTTCGACGAGATATCTCGTCCATGAAGAACTGACAAATTTTACGAATGACGAGATATCTCGTCGGCAAGATACTGCCGATTTTTTTTTATCGAATCACAAGATACATCGTTGAGACAACCACCACGAGGGTTAAGCAAGTTTTGAATATATATTTGTGTTACTATTCTCTTCTAATGAATGTTTTATTGAATCTTACACTGTTGTCCATTTAACATAAAATATAACTTTTATTGGACAAAAATTAAGTTCGGTCTTACGAAGCTTTTCGACAGCCAACCAACCACCAGCGATTTTCGTCCAGGAAATCTGAGAACGTGCTTCTTTCGATCTTTCCTGTCTCCGCAGATGAATCTGTCAGATCGTGGAGATAGGAGTTCTTAAATGCCGAGTTGATTGGCAATGCGCCAATAAGTCATGAAGTGCTGAAACCGAATCGGTTGCATCAACCCCGAGAGTACTGCGGGAGGTCTGGCTACACAGTGCTTGCGAAGAGAATTGCCACCCAACTTGATCGAGATACAAAGCAGTGTGAACGCAGAAATGTAGTCTTCCAATTTTGAAATTGTTTGAAAAAGTGATAGCGTCTTTTTTTATAACCCAGACCTCCCCTGCCCCGCCAACAAAGGGCTTAATCCTCTTAGCGTCACGAGATTTCCGAGTCATGTAGAAGTAGTTTTACCACACACTGACTTGATGGCGATATCTGTTGTTTGAAAGAGTCCTAAGAAATATTCTATTAGTCAAGAAGGTCATAATTGGTTAGAAGTCATGCAGGGAAGACTGCAGACTGCGTGATTGAAGAATGCATTGGATGGAAGATGGAAATATTATTCCTTGTGTAGCAAAAAGGGGCTAACCAAACCAAACTAATTTCTTTTGAAACCCAATCCTCCCTTCCTGCCAACAAAGGACTTAACCCTCTTAGCGTCACGAGATTCCCGAGTCGTATAGAAGTACTTTAACCACACACTGACTTGATGACGACATCTGTTGTTTGAAAGAGTCCTAAGAAATATTCTATTAGTCAAGAAGGTCACAATTGGTTAGAAGTCATACAGGGAAGACTAGGTTGCATGATGGAAGAAGGCGTGCGTGACCTTGAGAGGGTTGAGGCTTGTCAAGGGGTGGGTGATCGGGATGCATTTGTTAAAAATGAAAACTAACATTTGTGGGGGGTTGTGTCGAGGACACAAACCGTAGTTTTGACGTGGACACTCGGGCCTGATGTTGGATTAACTATCAATGGATGGTTTAACCGAGAGAAATTCTTCAGAGATGAGCACAGCGATCGGTGCAGTACTCCGCCTCGCACCGACAGAGGGAGGTTCAAAAAATAGACTAATGTTTTATCTAATAAAAAGCTGGCCGAATCCCAGTAGGTTCGCCATTTAGCAGCTGATTGTATTTTAATTGTGTGAGATATCAGAGACGGGGGGAAGGGAAACACTCATATTCACACCGGATTTAGCGGCAGACTTGGCTTCTCTACCAGCAAGCTCATTACCATGGTTGTCGGTTTGGGCTCTGACCCAGCTGAAGCCAGATAGTGTCTTGCACGCTCTAGTGACCGACACCAAAATGAGTGCAACAGTAGCACATCTTTAGGTGTGTACGGACATCTCAACCCCGAGTGTTGTCCTCTTGTTCTCACTTCTGTTTTACCCTCGTCTACCCTTCTGCTCTTTTGTCCTTCCTCTTTGTTGTCTTGTGTTTGGCACAGCTTGGCCAAATATGACCCTTGCACCATAAAATCCAAAACCCATCAAAGTGAGTGCAGCAGGCGCACACATGTTGGTCATCAGCATCTCACACACAAACGCAATCGCCTTTGAATGATTAGTTTTAGTATAGAAAGACATTTAATGAACTTAATTTTAATTTAAGATATTAAAGCACGTGATCTATTAACTCCGATACTCAGCTGTCCACGGGAGTTTTGTACTTTTTAAAAATGTATTTGTAAATTGTTTAATGTCACATTCCGGGGAATAGTAGTTGAATGTGCTTTCGTAGAATCCCCACCATTTAAGTGTAGTTGAATTTACGTTGCAATGGAGCAACACAATGGGTTATTGATGACTGTCCGGGATCAGACCGGAAGGCAAAAAATCCTCGTAATTTTGAGCCACGGTCAGATGACGTGGTCAACATCTGAGCTGGTACTCTACTCTCCAAACTTTCACTCCTCGCCAATGGAGATTGAAGCCACCACAGATTTAAGGTGCACGGCAGTCTGTCTCATTGGATCGAGTTTCGAGCACTCAACCTTCCGGTTGGTAATAGTACTAAATAAATTCTATGAACTGGGCTATCGTTCCTCCACACCATTTAAGATCGTGAGTAGTAAAGACCGCAGCAATTCGAAGTTTGGCCTCTAGTCGTCCGGTGTTGTGGATTAGTCAAAAGCTCTAATAGATTTGATTGAACACTTTGCTTAAGTCGTTGCCGTCTTCCGTGACCACGTTTAGATTTAAATCTCCCTTTAGGATTGTCGTGTGCTCTTCACATATACGAAATTTAACTTTTTATTTAAAACTATTTAATAGGAAATTTTGCGGCGAAGAATCTATATAGAGTTATATTTTTAAACCGTATATGGGTAGGATTCCTTGCAAAACAAAAGATCTATCTAACATCTGCTCATAATCTGACCACTTTTGACTCTGACCATTGAAAGATTTTCTATGACAAACATTTCCAAAGAAAATCATTCTAATTCCGTTTTGTATAATTTTACCTTGATTTAACGTCAACTGCACCAATTTGACGGCGCTATTTTTATTCAGGTAGGTATTTAGGTAGATATTTTAATTAACGTCACACTGGAGCAACACAACGCCAGTTTTATTCCATTAGTAGAATTGGTCTTTTTAAAAATAGTGGTTTCATGCACTTGGTCCTAGCATGTGCTAGACTAAGAGGAATTAGTCAGCCTCTCGTGAAGCCTTACAACCCCTGGATAAATGGGTGGTAAAAAGAAGAGATTAATTCGAAACAACGTCAGATTAACCATCGTTAATCGGGTTGAATTGATTGACTGTATTGAAAAGTGACCAGAATAATCATTTTCCTTTTCGTAGAAAAATGCAAATATCATTTAAGTGTCGAAAAAAATCATTTTTAACACTATTTCGACATTCTTATATTTTCTACAACTTTGTACGTAATTCGTATACATGCCATATCTTATGATACTTGCACAAACATAAAAACCGATATAAAATGGGAAGGAAAGGCAAAATGAAGGAGTCACTGAGTAAGTTACTGAAAGAGTATAGAAATTTTCGCGAATTCTTATCCAGCGGTTTGGATGTTCTGCGCGTACCACACCAATCTATAGACACGAAATGTAGATTTTTCGTCGAAATGATCCTAAACAGATGAATGTTTGGAATTGGGGCGAGAATATTTAATGCACAAACCCCCCACTTTTATTTGTATGGATTCTATTTCTGAAAATTTTCTATTGATCGAATGATGTTTCGTTGTATGGGAGGTCCGAATTTCATCCAGGCGCGTTTTCTTCCCTGGATGAAATCAATTTTCCTTCTCACCTCCATCTGCGAGGCGATTAAGCCCCACATTGCTCACAATCCCGATGTTATAATGCGTGCCAAAAAGTTGAGCGAGGGGAATATCTGAAGCACATTCAGGGTCGACGTAGTTGGGGAAAAAAGAATCAAAATATATCAAAGCGAATCTATTAATAGAGGATCCCCATCTCTGCTGTTATGCGTGCACCTGCATTTTGCTGCTGCTTAGGCCTGCTTCCCATCCTCCTGCGGTGCAGGATGAGACTCGGTAGTTTTTCTCGGTCGTCCCTTTGACTCGCTAACGACAACACAATAATAACGGGATTTATGGATGAGGATTATGTCTTGATGAAACTTTTTCTTGAAAATAAATTGCCAGGTTTATGTATCTGGGTTGTTTTTAGTTGTGTGAAAGTCTCTTTCATTGAGCGGTAAGTTTTTTAGAATTTCTTTCGAATTGAGATGTTTGTTGTAGGTAGGAAGTGTTAGCTGCTTGTGTAAGCAATGCTTAGAGTAATAACTAAATCAACTTTTTCCAAAAAATGACTGACAATCCTGGAGTATCCAGCTTCCTCCCTTCTGTGTAGGATGCAACGCGGTAGTTTTTCTCGGTCGTCCCTTTGACTAACGACAACACAATGATTTATGGCTGAGGATTATGTCTTCACGCGTTAAAGCTTTTTCTTGAAAAGTTGCTAGGTTTATCTATCTGGGTTGTTTTTAGTTATGTGAAAGTCTCTTTCATTGAACAGTAAGTTTTTTCGAAATTGTCTTTTAAATTGAAATGTTTGTCGTGTGAGTGACGTTTAGGGTAATAACTAAATCAACATTGTCCTTAAACTGACTGACAATCGTGGAAGTATCAACTACCCCTGCTATGAAGGATGCAATATGGTAGTTTTTCTCGGTCGTCCCTTTGACTAGCTAACGACAACATAATACAGGTTGTGTCCCTCGTAATAACGAGATTTATGGATGAGGATTATGTCTTCAAACGTTGCAAAAAAATTTCTTGGTTTATGTATGTGGGGTGGTTTTAGTTGTGTGAAAGTCTCTTTTACTAAGCGGTAAGTTTAAAAAAAATTCTTACAAATTGAGTTGAAAGACAAACACTAAAACACTTACCGCTCAGTGAAAGAAGGACTTTAGCACAACTAAAAACACCCTAAATATAAACATGGTAACTTCTTTTCAAGGAAAAGTTTCAACACGTAAATTCTCACCCATAAGTTCCATTATTAATGAGTTATCATTGGCGAATCAAAAGGAGCAGGACGATCGAGAGAAACTTCCAAGTTACATCCTTCACACTGGGTGCTAGTTTCCTGTCGTGAAGGATGCAACTCCGACTTCCAGGATTGCCAATTAGTTTAAAGACAATATTGATTTAGTTATTACCATAAGCGTCACTCACACGAACAGCAAACCCACTAACATACTAACAAAGAAATTGAGACGTTGTTGGTACTATGTTAGTGGGTTTGCTGTTCGTGTGAGTGACGCTTAGGGTAATAACTGAATCAACATTGTCCTTAAGCTGATTGACTATCCTGAAGTCCAAGTTGCATCCCTCACAGCAGGAAGCTAGCCCCCTGCTGTGAAGAATAACTTTGAAATTTCTCTCGGTCGTCCTGTACCTCTTGACTCGCCAAAGACAGCACAATAATTCCATGGACTGCCTATGGCGCTTTCTCTATGATATCCTTTCCATTCAGAGTAGGTGGTCGTCGTAGTTTAGTAGGTTCCTCCACTGCGCTAACCTGTGAGTTGCAGGCAGCACAGGCTCAATTACTTGCTACTTATATTTCTCTCTTGTGTCAGTTAAACTTTCTTTGTATGCATGTCCATTTACTCTTTGAAGCAGCTTGAACCTTACGCCATAAAACCCAACCAACCATTCAGTGTGGGTTGTCTGAATGTATGGAATTATTTCCCACTACTCTTCAAGGTCTGACTGATAATTCTGGAACTCTTGGAGGGGGTAATTGGATTAGCGACGGCCCGGGATCAACCCCGAAGAGAAAGATCCGAGAACAACACCTCACAATTTTGAACCACGGTCAGATGACGAGATTAACACACCGAGCTGCCACCTCACTCTCCAAACTTCCACATCTCGCCAACGTGAGGACATTTGAGGCCACAACAGATTTGACATGGTCTTTGGTTGGAACGAGTTTCAAACTCTCAACCTTCCTGTTGCTAAGCCATTCGGGCTACCGAAGCCCTCGAAACTTTTGGGACACGGACTCACTACTTTTCAATGATACGAGCTTTGATCACTTGTGCTTGTAAAAAAAAATAGACTTTTTCGGCAAAAACAATCGAATCCGTTTTCGTACTGACGTGGCGATTCCCTTGGTTATGAACGGTATTGCATTTTATCATAGCAGGGGAGTGTTTTCAAAATGCATTCCACAATCTCGCTGAGAAGGCAATATGATATTCCAATTGATTAGGCAGAAGAAACTGTATTCATGAGGCGTTGCATTAGTCGCTTGAAGTCCTTTGGGAAATCTGTCGATGCGGAATAATTCATGAATTCCGTTATAGCGCCTTTCTTTATTTCCGTCCTTTTGCATACCTTATGTCTTAGCTGTCATTTTTTCGCTACTTCTCCCACAGGATCTCTATTGATATACATTCCATTCCGTATCTCCCTCTCATGTTTGTATATCTGTAATTCGCGGTATGTAATATGTTGATTTCTGATTTATCATCAGGGTTCTGCCGAGAATCTTGTCGTTTTTGCAGTTGAAGACAATTCTCTCCAAGGACATAGTAATGACATTAGAGACTAAAGCGAATCCTTAAAGCAATGCTTTCACTTCTAAACACTTCTAAGTTCTTAACAAAAACGGGAAAGGTTTTTATGCAGTTTTGGAGTGACTCCATCCAGCTTCGTTATATCTTCTGCTATATTCGTTATATCTTCTTCGTTGTATCTTCAAATAGTTGCAATTCAAGCTTTTGTTTGTATGATCCAGCCATTTTCAACCATATACACACTGCTGTTGCCTTACGAATGATGCAACCGTTTTAATTTCGTAAGATTTATTTCATTTCAAATGGCTTGGTTTTGAACTTTTGACAAATTTATCCACACGTAATTTTAATACCAATATAAATAATATTTAGTGTTGGTTTCATTAAAAAGTATTAGAAATAAATTGTTTCGAAAAAGATTTTTTTTAAACCACTTGGGATCAAAAAGGGTAGGGTAACTATTATTATTTGAGGCCATGGTAGATTTAACGGACACCAGACTCCACTTACACGACTGTGTTTTGGTTGGATCGAGTTTGGAACTCGCAACTCTTTGGTTGCTAATCCGAGAATATTCCATAGATTATACTTCGTTTAGCAAATCGTCACAGGCTGAATTGTTTAATTTTGAGTTTGACCTTTAAAAATATGGTCGTTCCTGAAGTTTTTCACCCCAGTGTACTATCGTTCTATCCATTTTAGAATCGCGGTAGCCCGTTTGGAAGATTAACGGATTAGCAATCGGAAGGTTGCTAGTTCGAAACTAGGTCCAAACCAAAGACAGTAGTGTACACGGGGGCTGGTGTACGTTAAATTTGTCGTGGCCTCAATGTTCTCACGTGGGCTTGGTGTGGAATTTTGGAGAGTGGGGTGCCACACACACAGCTCAGGTGTTTGCCTCGTCATCTGACCGTGGTTGAAGATCACGTGTCCTCGGATCTTTTCCTTGTGGATTGATCCCGGACCGTTGCCAACACCCCGTTATGTTGCTCCAGTGCGACGTTAATTAATTACCAATACCATCTATCCATTTTACTTTCCCAATTGATAAATGTAAACTTTCAACACTTCTATAAACTTAGTTGCCAAAGCGAGTAATTGAATCTTCGCCGGATAGATTGGACTGATGGGTTTTATGGCACAAGTTCCATAAACTTATGAAGAAACATCGCCATAATTTGATTTAGCCGGTCATAGTCAAATCAATCTCCGAATCGAAAATTTTTGTCTTCCCCATCTAATCGACTGAAGATTTAGATGGGCTACTTATCGAAGACCATTACACTTTAGCAAGATAAGAACTTCGATACCCCAATAAGTCACTGCGATCGCTGCATGCCTTTTTAATTACTTCATTCACTTCCCAGAAACCGTTAACAGGCTCACGTTTCTGGAAGGAACTTATTGGAATTTTCCTAGGATTTTCAATTGAGCACCATTTGCTTTCTGCACTGGATTTGGGTATATTTGAGTGTTCTGGTTGATTGGACCTTATAGTCTGTCTATTACGGATTAAATTGAGTGGACATCTCTGAAGACAAGATTTGCCTTAGCATTTCTGTTACTTTGACAGTACGATCAAAGTAACGGAAATAACAATTCAAATATTGTTTTGTAATCGGAGTGGCTACTTTTTTTCGTCATTAGAAAGTTGTTTCTTGCAGAAACTCGTTATCTGTTTATGAATTGACTAGTACAATTTTGGTAGGAAAACATTTCCGATATGGATCAATTAAATCGAGAACTGTCACTTAGAAGGCCTGCGCATATACTTTATTATTCTTTCATTAGTGATATCACAAGAACGATAAAATTTCAGTTTTAAAAATTAAATATTTTGTATAAAGTTATACAAAGTTTTTTGTTCCTTATTTTAGATTATTTTATGTGTTATCATTTGAACATGGAGCATTTTGTGATATTATTTCTCGGCGAATGCAGTTTTTAGAGGTATCCTTTTCCATGTTTATGTACAGGTGCAGGGCTTTCAACCTTTTTGATGAGAGGTATCTTCAAAAGCTCTGTTTTAAAAATTTTTTGCTGAATTTTCAACAATTTTTGTGACTTTTTTGAAAATTCATCCAAAGGCAACGAAAATTTAGTCCCATTTTTTAAATTATAGCGGACGGAAATATTTGGTGAATTTTGTTTCGGTGGAGTTTCCAAAGGACGCCAATTCAGAAGTTTTCGCTCCAATCCGTGGTAACCATCAAAGAAAAATGTTGGAATCCGGATTGTTATGAAAATATAATAAACAAAATATTTAGTCTTTTAAATTTAAAATTTGAATTACTTGGGCGAAATTTCTAACATGTTTCATACTTAATTAGCACATTTTGTATTTTAGCTGATTCATTTTGTCCCTGAGCAACTGAAATTGCTACTAAAATTGGGCTTAAGAGATTATTTTGTTACTATTTTAAAAAATGTATGCTATATTAATGCTACTATCTCATAAATGCTTTGGCTGAGGCAGTCCTGTGTAACCATCCATTTTAGTAAACAAACTGAATGATCATTATGTTTTATGAATCGTGCTGACAACTGAAAAAAGATATCACCAGTGAAGCGCTTCTGGAGGTTTAACCTATGAAGAGGTAAGATAAGAGTTCACTGGAAAATTCCGAAAACCATGTCCAGTGATAATTTGACCTCACAATTCTAGATTTTTTGTGGAGATTTGTTGAAGCAGAGGTGTACTAAATTGAGATTAACAGCATTAATAAACTTAAGGAGTGGATAACAGCTGAGTGGCTAAGATTACACCTGATATATTTTTTTATTGAACAAAAGCAAACTCTCCGTGCACCACAGAAGTACAACACAGAAGTAAGTTGATTTAACAAAGAAACAGTGGAAAACAATTTAAATGAAATTACAAGATTTTATGAACTTGACAAATGAGTAGAAAAGCAGATTAGATTTTACAAAAACATTGAGTTTCACTGGACATGTTTCACCTAATTTTCTCAAATCATTTTTTTAGGCACATTCTTGAAGTTTTAAATGCAGGACAACTAAAAAGCAAATGCTCTACATCTTGTGGCTGCTTTTTAAAACACTCGCACAAATCATTAGTCCGAAGATGAAACCTATATAGATATTTAGCAAAATTTCCATGGCCAGATAAAAATTGTGTAATTTGGAAGTTTGTGAAGAAAAATAATTCCGAGTTCAATCTATGCTTAATAGTAGGAAAAAAATTTTTCGTGTGGCCAGCTTTCTCAGACGAGACATACTCTTCGTTCCACTTAGCAACAAGCTTTTCATAATATGAGCCTTTCAAGTAACACTTAGGAATGTTACAATTTACATCAATTGCTAAATTCAAAGCATCTTTGGCTAAAAAATCAGCTGATATATTGGGAAAGGTTTTCTTTGCTATTACTGAACTTTGAAATGTGTATGTCGATATGGCAAAATGGACCACGTAGAATTTTTATTAATATTTGTTTTCATATGTTTTATTTATTTGTTACAAAAAATAGTAAATGCTTCTTCATAGAAATGGTTAGTTGAGTTGGATGTTATGGCACAAGGCCATATTTGGCCATGCTGCGCTAAACACAAGGCAGACTACGTCAAGTAAACATCATAGAAATGGATTGTTACTTTAGGAATACCCTGTATTTGCTGACGGTCACATGATGGTTCTTTTTTCAGTCATAGAACCACCCTTTCTCCAATGTCGCAATAAATATGTTTCTAATGTTCTGCTTCCCTGTATAACTTTTTATCTTGTTGAGCCACACGAGTCTTGTGCTCTTGTATTTGCATCCACCTGTTGCTTAGAGGAAGAAGTAAGAAAGATGCGTTGTTCTATATTCAATGCTTATATAAGCTTCCGCTAACCTCAGCGAGAACTGGATTGACTTCTCATTTATCACCTGTTGCATACAATACCTCGTTTGAGGTAGAGCCGCAAAATTGTCAACATGCCATCCAAGTAACTTGAATAGTAAACATCACTTAGGGATTTCTTTTCTGAGTTTTTTTGGCTCGGGAGTGTTTTTATTTACTCATCCTATTGTTTGTGTTTGAAAGTAATTTTGTTCTTAGTTTTTGTTTTTATATTGGAGTTCCGTTTTGTCAAATTCGGCACAAATCTTGTGTGTTCCTTTTTAGACAGCATAGTATAATATCGTAGTGTCTCCATTGGGAGTAGGAAATGCATAAACTGTTTTGTGCTGTTTTCAAAGTTTTAAATCTTTCGATTGTATTTGCTTGTAAAGTATAGTTGGAGTGGGTTTGGCTTTTCTGGCTTTAGGCGCGCGCCTATCTTTATAGGAGTGTCACAATTGCGCTAGAGTTCCTGAAGATCCATAATTTGAGTTTTTTTATATTTACCGAAATGCTCTGATTATAATTAATATAATGAATTCACATTTGCTTCTTTTTTTCTAGAATAGATCGAAATTATCAAATATTAATCATTTCTGAAGATTGAGTGTGAAAATTTTAAAGCGTTAATTTTATTTAGTGGAATTTGTTTAGAAAATCAGTGATTATTTTAAAAGTTAAATGTTTGTCCTGATCTCGATAAATTTGTACATATTTTTTAGCTTGCGACAATGCGTCGAAACACAAGATAAATTGTGCGCTTCGTTTACTTCTACTCAACAATTTTGTATGAAAGTTTTCTCGCACGTTGCACTTTATAATGAGTTTATATTCATAATTATCAAAAAATCATATGTGTTGATTAATTATAGCAATTTAATTTATAATTTGGGAATAAAAATACAGAAATATATTTAGGTCAGCAAATCTGAGAAAAATAACGTGCATCAAAAACAATTTAATCCGCTACTGTTCTCCATTGATAAAGGTATTGCATGTAACGGAAATACTAATGTAATAAAAAGCGTCAAATAGAAAATTAATATAATATTCCGTCTCCAGCTATTTCATAGTTATTATATTTTGTTTTATATTTTTGAACGTTACATTTTCGTTTGTCTGCTCTTAAAAGACCACTTTAATTAGTGCCTTTTTAAAGATTTGGGCCTCTGCCTCTTAGAAGCCATTTCCACGGAACTGAACTATGAATTCTATTTTCAAAGAACTCTCACCATACAACATAAATTATGAAAAAACACCGTTTTATTTCAAATTCGTTTAGTGAGTTTTATGACCGGCGCTCATTTTTGATAATTCTTGCCTATTTCATAAAAACTCGAACTCTCGAATTAGACCGTGAAGTGCCGAAAACAATGATTTCTAATGTTTTCCAAGTTCTTCAGGTCCTCTTTTACGACGTCTTCGAAAAGATGTTTTCAATCTTGCACTGCCGTTGACATGTGGTGAGCTGAAGGGTGTTCTTCACAGTGCTATATAAACCCACCTCTGCCCTCTCGTGGCTGATTTTTCAGGTTCTGATGTTTCAAACCAAAAGTATCTCTTTCACCACCTCGATCTTAACCGTCTTCGGCGTTGTTGGTGTTAGATCAGACGTTCCTCGAAGTCGATCCAGATTGGGATACCTTGGCTGACCCTTTATACCTGAAAGCAAAGTGCGTCCATTAATTTCCTCACAGCAACAAATAATTAAAACATTTTATATTTCCTCTATGGCAGGGGTGTCAAACTCAATTAAAACACGGGCCATTTAATGCAACTGGTAAGATTCACGCGGGCCACATCACATTTACAAATTTTCTTAAAATTATATTTTGAAGCGAGGATTCAGAAATATGGATAGGATAATTAAAACACATTATGTAATTAAGTGAATTTAGGGTAACAATTTATAATATTGCTATGTAATTGCTTTTATTTGAACGTTTATTTAATTTAATGTATTTATAAAACTAAAATTAATTTTTTTACCGGAAACTTTCCAGCGCTTTCCTACTAGTTTTCCAATATCTGGATTCAAAGACTGAGAACAGACAATCTTCATTATGGCAGATAGATATTTATCAGTTAATATTGATCTGTAGGCCGTTTTATTTAATTTCATGGACGAAAATAGTTGCTCACACATTTTTAACATGACGAAATTTTGTTAAGGTATTTCCTCGATCTCCCCTAAATGCTATTTTCTTCATAACGTATTGTCCTGTTTTTATTTTATTTCAGAGCATCGTGAGCCACAAAAAATTACCTCGGGGCCACATGCGGCCCGCGGGCCGCCAGTTTGACACCCCTGCTCTATGATATGCCTATGCCCATTTCCTTGATGTACTGTATAGTTTGTAGTTGGTGCGTAGTATCCTCTATAGTGTAACACATAAGCTAGGCATCTCTTACATTCCCAAGCATCAAGATAAATAAAATGCCGAACATTTTAATTGAACTTCGTTTCATTTCTATTCCCGAAGGAATGTGAATGGAATATTTAACGCCAATCCCAACAGCTTTGTTCCGCAGAGAACACGTGCGCCTGGTGTCTGTTTCGGTTCTCATTAACAACAGAAGGCAAGGAAGATTCCCTCGTTCAATTTTTCATCTCGGGGAAAATGCTGAATGGCTGCGAAGCGGGGTGTCCCGCTATTATTGGATGTCGCATCTCTTATTTTAAGATATTATTTTTACACACATCCACCGCGCCTTGTCTTCGACCGTGGAAGATGACATGCGTTCTCTTATTTGAACTGAAATTTCTGAACAGGTCTTCTCCCCGTTCCGCGGAATTCTCCGGTCGGGAATGTTGCGATATTTTACCTGACAGTTTGGATCGTTCCGGACTTGTAAGGATTCGATGGATTTATCGGATGGAAAGCTCTTGCTGCAGTGTGGTCTTTGGGCCTTCGACTGAATTGTGTCCTGCTTGTGGATTCTTACGGGAATTTTGGGTTTTGTTGTCCAAAATTTTGTAACTTTAGATGGATCTAAAGTTACAAATTGTGGATTAGATTTTTTAGGATCTGTTTGGAGATGGGGTAGTTGAATTAAGGGGGTCTGACTCAAAATATGAAAAAAAGTAATTTTTTTATTATCTTAAAAAATAATATAGATATTTCTGAATAAAATAACACCTACATTTTGTTTCTATCATCAGTAGAACCGGAAATATTTGGCTTTTTATAACATGACAGCTGCAAATCAAACGAGCCTCACCCATCAGATAATGTAAACAAGCTGTTTTGGAGTCTACATTCTACTGTTTCAGCTCTATTTTTTTCTAACTCAAATAAACTACGCTAGGAACACTTTTGAAGTGATCTGAATTGATTATCGTAATATTCTCACTGTTTTTATTGTTGAATTTGCACGTTTTCGAATTTTCTGTACTATCAATATACCTTCAATAACGCTTTCCATAAAGGACTGTAGACGGTTCAGGAAAGCGATGATGAAGTCTACAAATACTTTTAAAAGGTATAGGAAAAGGTCCAACTTGCTAAAATTAAATTAAATGAAGCAGTAAAACTAAGAAGTAATACACAATACTATCCAGGAGGATTTTAAACAAACATAAAGTATGCAAAATGCTTTTTAATAGCTTGAATATTTTCATAATTTTAAACGCTCTTTTTCTCCTTTTCTGTTAAATGGGATTTCGATAGTGAAAAATGGATATTTCTTAAAAACTACTCGTCATAAATGAATGAAATTTTCTACAATTACTTTTCAAATATATTTCTTTAATTTGTCTTCAGCAATTGTGTATATATATTATTTTTTCTATAATTTTTCGAACTTTGTATACTATGTGTTTTATGTAATAGATTTTGAACAAAATATTTTTAAAAATTTTTTCTAACTGTTTTAAACAAAAATTACGAAGAAAGTTTAAAGTATGAACTTTTAGGAGTCAATTAGTGCAAAAATGAAGTGATTTGTTATAAAATATTTCAAGATATATCAATTTTGCCCAACGTCAAAATTTATATATTTTTTAATTTTAATAAGAAAAATTTAAGGCTTTGAAAATGTAAAATAGTTATCATAATTGCAAAATACAATGTATACCTACAGAAAAAATTTCAGAACAAAAAAAATTAAAATTGAAGATTTTAGAATTTTGAGTCCTGGACCCCTTTAACAAGCAACGCACCTGGCTATTGAAGACGGTGCGGAATCAAGACCGAAGGGAAAGATCTCTGAGGACAACACTGCCTAATTTCGAACCACGGTCAGATGACGAGGTCAACACCTAAGCTGGCAATCCACTCTATTAACTTCCGCACCACGCCAAGTAAGGCCGCGGCAGATTTAGCGTGCACTTGCCCCACGTATACGACGCAAGACTAATGGAGACCTGGAATCCAATGCAAAATTCAAGTATTTAAAATGAAGAGGGAGTTGTTAAATTAACGTAGCACTTGATTACCAACGGGCTATTGGCGACTTTCCTGGATCACTCCCGAAGAGATCCGAGGACAACATAATTTTGAACCACGGTCAGATGACGAGGTTACAGCTGAACTGTCACCCCTCTCTCCATTTGAGCTCAGAATAATTAATGTGCACCAGCCCCCTTGTACACGACGTTCTTTGGCAGGACCGAGTTTCGAACTCGCCACCCTCCGGTTGCTAATCCGCAACTCTTTCAACCTGTCTACAGCGCCCCGATTGTACAGGAGAAATTGTTTATAGACGTCCTCACTAAAAGAGGGAAGATTTTCAAATGGAAAGTGTATTGAATGGGATGAATACATTTCACGATGTAACTGCCCCTGCGAATATTTCAAGAAAATCACACTCCTTTAAACTCCCATAAAAGTCATCTTTATTCGTCGCCATCCATCCCGCCGCTGTGATAAGAAAGCCCTAATAGCCTCCTCAAGATGACTTTGTAAAATGACCGGCATTATGCGATTTAACACGCAAAAGGGGAACTCCGGCTCCATTAGAGGGAACGCCGACGGAATTCCCTATATTTCACGTCCTATTGATCACTTAACACCAGGGCTCGGCTCCTGCTAATACGAAATCGAAATCGCGCCCCCATAAACAAATTGTAATTGCTCAAAACGAGGCAACCAACCGCCCTCGGTTTTATGAGAATTCAATAAAGTGATTAACTTCGATTGGGTGTTATTTATGCTTTATGAGGATGGGCGTGGAGCAAAAAAAGTGGTTAAATGGGCTGGTGATTAATTGCATTAATTTACTCGGTTCTTACACGTTTGACGGAGTTTTAATCATCCCTCTGAAGCGGGTCGTTATTGATTTTTTCTTTTCTCGTTTATATTTTTGTGCTTGTATGGGGGGGGGGGAATATTATGGTGCTGTATCATGATTTAGGTTTGCTGTGCTTGTGAAAGCATGGATGCTTGCAGTCTCGTTCTTTACTGCAAAATTACGTAATTCACCCTCTGAAGTGTTCACACGCATTTTTCTGTTCGACAACCTGTAGTGTTTTCCAACCCGTTTAGATCTTTCTGACTAGTAGAATCTTTCCTGGAATTTTTTTCAACCAATAAGTGGTGATTATTTAGATTATTTAGTCATTGTGCTGTTGGCGACGGTCCAGGAACAATCCCGAAGGGAAATATCCAATGACACCTCGTTATTTTAAATCACGGTCAGATGACGAGGTCAATACCTTAGCTGGCACCTCATTGTGAGTTAAAAGTTTTCATTGTGGGTTAAAAGCAATGCTGCATTACTCGGAAGTCTGACGCTCAAAACAGTACGACTTTTAACCAGATTTGACCAATAGAATCTTTCCTGGAATATTTTCAACAAATCGATGCGGTTTAGTCGTTATGTGTATTGTGGTTTAAAATCAAACACTCTATTCATAAATCACGTGACCTTCAGACGCTTGAGTTTCGACTCTCGATTCAAGAAGTCAAATTGTTTGGGTTCGAATCCCATTCGGGACAAATGTTTGTAATGTCTCATAATAATCGCTTTCAGCGATCTGGCCCTTGGTTCAACAGGCACACCAAACGTCTCTTTGACAACTGCCCCACACTTGAAAGCAAGATGACATAGCAACACATCACTTAAGACTGGATATACGAAACTTATTTTTCGACTTCGCGTCGAAAGATAGGTATGTGAATAGTTGAATTTACGTCTCACTGGAGCAACACTACGGGCTATTGGAGAGGTCCGGGATCCATCCCGATAGGAAGGATCCGAGGACAACACCTCCTTATTTTGCAGCTTGGTCAAATAACGAGGTCAATATCTGATCTGGCACCCCTCCCCAAACTTCCACACCACGCCAACATGAGGACATTTAAAGCCAAGAGGTGCTTTAATGTGCACCACGTACACGACGGTCTTTCGTTGGTTCTAGTGTCGAACTCGCAACTCTTCGAGTTGCTAACCCTCGACTTTACCAAATGGGTCACAGTGGGTTTAATTTTTTGTCCCATATCCAGTGTTTCTAACATTGTATCTTTAACCCAACAAATGATTTCGACAAGATATCTCGTCCATCAAAATCTGACCAATTTCGCTAATGACGAGGTATCTCGTCATCACACTGTTGCTGATTTTTCGTTGATGGCGAGATCAACATCTGGTCACGTTTCTAATAATGACGAGATATCTCGTCCATCAAGATCTGACCAATTTAGCTAATGACGAGATATCTCGTCCATCAAGATCTGACTAATTTCGCTAATGACGATATGTCTCGTCATCACACTGATGCCGATTTTTCGTTGATGGCGAGATCAAGATCTGGTCATGTTTCTAATAATGACGAGATATCTCGTCCATCAAGATCTGGTCAGTTTTCTAATAATGACGAGATATCTCGTCCATTAAGATCTGGATAGTTTTGCTAACAACGCGGCACCTCATCGAAACAGCCACCAGGAGGTTTGAAACACTCCTTCTGAATTGGGTCATCTCCCAACGTTGCATGACGTTGTTTTTCTGGCGCAACTAAAACCAAATAGTGAATGCATCTCCAGATTAAAAGCGGAACTTGTATTCTGCCATTGTTAAATTCTTGGATCCTTCTGGCCTATTCATTTCTCTACATTCAATGGTGTTGGCAGATGAACCGGCTCACTCCATTCGCAAGTGAACTCTAACGAAAGCGAATCAGGATGACAGAACGTCTTGCAAAACAATTGGGAGACTGTTTTAGAGTTACTCGAGATATCCTATGAATGCCCATCTGAATTTCCGTCCCACGGTTTTGCATTTTCTAATCTTTCTTTTTCTAAACAGTATTCTACGCCATTGTTTGCACGAGTTCGTGTATAAGGGGACATGTCTAAAGGATTCGTTGCTATCCATCTGATAATATGCCTTTATAACCCGTATTCTTTCTTTGAAACAATGTTTCGGAGCATATACATTCTTAGTCATTAATTATATGCTGTTCTTAGTCAATTTACTTCAAGTTTCAGTTTTTGTTTGTGAACAAATGCCGGACATGAGATCTCAACCCATTAGTCCATGAGCTCTATTATACTTCTGAACGATTCATGTAAAATATCTTTATGCAGTACTTGGGTCTAAAGCCGTGGTCAAATAGGAAGACCAAGGCTCAAAGCGACACGCGTAGACAAATTAGACCGTTATCACCGCTCGCACCGGCACCTCTGATGGGTCTGCTGGTGTCGCTTTGCGCTTCCTATTTGACCACGACTTAAGTACCCTGCCGTCGGTTGTCCAGTCACGTGTATTTCAGATTGTTGAATCTACAACTTAAATTCGCTTTTGTTAGTAAACGATAACTCCCTTTTTACCTTAAAATGCATAAAAAGATCGATATTCTTGAAATGCCAACCAAAGACTGTCGTGTACAAAGGGGCTGGTGCACGTTAAATCTGTCATGGTCTCAAATGTCCTCACGTTTGCGTGGTGTGGAAGTTTGGAGAGCGGGATACCAGCTCAGGTGTGACCTCGTCATCTAATCGTGGTTCAAAATTACGTGGTGTTGCCTTCGGATCTTTTCCCTCGGGTTTTGATCCCAGACCGTCGCCAATAGCCCGTGTGTTGCTCAAGTGTGACGTTAATTATCTACCTACCTACTTTGAAATGCCATGATGGTATATCCAGGGCTGCCACAGGCGACTAAAAGACAACTTTTTGTTGCTATTTCTCAACCTTGGCGACTAGGGGTATCTTTTTAAAGTAAATTCGTCTCAAAAGCTACTAATTTCAAAATTTTGGAGACTTATTATATAGGTCCGACCCCAGTCTTAATTGAATGCCTCACTTGCCAAATCGATTAACTCCATAAAACAAAAAGTTGAGAAAAATGATAAAATAGTATACAGTATTTTTTAAAATTCCTTTTAAATTATAAATTCAAATAAACGATGTAGACTATTACTGCAGATGTATCTTTTATCTAACGACATAGAAAGTATAAGATAGAACATCCTTGGAGTAATCGTTTTTATTACTACAATTTTTGCGTGATTAAGGGAGTTAATCGATTTGGCAAGTGAAAGAAAATTATTAACTCAAACTCAGTCTTCAAATTATTTTTTATTGCAGAAAAACTTCATTATATACATTTTTTATTAAAGATTTTAGCAAAAATGAATAATAACTGTTCTGTTACATATATTACGAGTATTATTACTTTGTTTAAATTAATTCATCAGCAATATAAATGATGTCTTCTTCGTTAGCTGTATATGAGCTCCCGTCATTTTTGTGTTCGGACTGTACGTACAAATTCCTTTCATTTTCTTTGATGTTCGGTTTTTACTTTGACTCACTGTATATAAGAAGTAGTCAATTGCTTTGTTAAAAAGTGCTTTAACTCAACTTTTATTACGATTTACATTAGAGTATGGAGTTAATCAGATTGACTTCTGAAATAAATTATTTATTATTCAATGGCTAAAAAAATGTTGTCATTTATTGGTGTTAATGCTTATTACTAGAGAAATTTGTTTTGAATATATACAGTTAGGAGTCAATCAAGTGCTTTGACATTAAAATGTAATAAAATTCAGAAAGTGGAGTTAATCGATTTGGCAAGTGAAGCATTCAATTAGCACTCAGTATTCAATGTTCTAATATTTTTATTATCTTCCAAATTAAAATTTCCCTGTTTGTGTGCGCCCATTTACTTGACGTTGTTTGGTGCAGCTTGACCAAATAATGCCCATGCGCCATGAAACTCAAAACCGACCAATGTATGAATACGTGTCAAAAAGAAAGCAGCAAAAAATGCAACACTGATTTTAAATTCAAATATCCCGATTCACGACATTGATGTTTTAACGCATGCCTTAAATTCATCCTGGCAATCCACATAGGATTTAGAAACTCAAAATAGACTTCAGAATATTCAACCTTCTATAAAGGGATTCAATCAAGCGAATTTACATCGAAAACATCACGTTTAACTGACTGAGCTCCCAATTGGAGACTCGTATTTTACCCAGACATTTGCTACACGGAGAATCCCTCCTTTATGCTCAGCATGTTTTATATTGTGATTTATACATCAGACACATCTTGACAGAACTAGGATAACTGAATTTTAGTTATCCTAGTCTAAACCTATTTGGCTCTCCGTTATTAGCTTGAAAGACTTGTGAACTCATACCATAAAAATTTGTTTCTATTTATTACTGACATTGGCTTTTTAAGTATATCTGGATTCTATTTGACCATAACTCAATTTAGACTGAAGCTACCGAATTTTTCTATTTGTTTAATAGGTTGTAATTATGGGCAATGCTTGTCGGAGCTTGGCCAAATCTGGCCCTTGTGCCATAAAAAACCAACCAGCCCAGTTCAATGTACCATCCATAGTTTAGTTTCTCTTACTTTTTTCCCACATTAGTTATAGGGCCGTTGGAAGAGTAACGGATTAGCAACCAGAGGGTTGCAAGCTCGAGTCCAACCAAAGACCGTCGTGTGCAAAGGGGGCTGGTGCATGTTAAATCTGTCGTGGCCTGAAAGGTCCTCACGTTGGCGTGGTGTGAGAGTTTGGAGAATTGGGTGCCAGCTCAGGTGTGACCACGTCATTTGACCGTGGTTTAAAATTACGTAGTGTTGTCCTTGGATCTTTCCCTTCCGTTTTGATCCCGGACCGTCGCCAATAGCCCGTTGTGTTGCTCCAGTGCGAAGTTAATTAAAATATCTACCCACATTAGTTACATCCTACTTCACAATACCTTTTAATACCTGTTTTTGTCATCCTCCCGTTACATTCATCCCTTCTAAACCCAATCCAAACCTCCTAGATGGACTTCCCAAATTCCATTTCCTGTCGCAGACGGTTGTCCCTAACCGTATTTTATGATCCTCGCCCCTTTTCCTTTTAAAACACCGTTCCTTTCGACGGGCGCCGTTCCAGTTCCATCCCCACGATAAATGGTGTTCCGCGGGGGAAGAGCTCTTGCATGCCTGACGGACGTCGGCCGAGTCCGTAAATCATCCTCCAAAGCGCTTTTAATTTCACCGCAGTGGGCGATCTCTCGCCGATCCTGTCGACCCCGACGCCGCAGGGTTGCAAGCGATGGCCGGGTAATTAGTCGGGATTAACTTGGGATTAGGGGATGGCAACCGCTGGGATTTGGCGTGCAGCGCAGTCTTGGCTTGTAAGCCATCATTTCTTGTTTGCTCAGATATATGGGGGTATTAGGCCTTCGGGATATATTTGGTTATTGAAACCTATAAATAAATTATGAATTACGTGGGGTTGGGGATTAAGTGCACATAAACAGTCGTTTCTTTTCCGCGGAAGTGTTTTCTCCACTGAATTGCAGGCCGTTTGAATTCGTTAAATGTAATCCTGCAATTTGTTTGAAATATTGCATCTATTTCTCAGTTTAGATTTGAATTGTTTGTAGATTTTTTATTGTGTTGTGATTTGGTGTTTATGAAGATTTGAAATATATATTTCTTGTGAGACAGTCATCTTTTTCTACAAAAAAAGACACATTCATGGCTTTAGTATGCCGCCTAACTTTATGAAGAATTACTTCTGGGTGGTGCGAGAAATGAAACGAGGTTGTGTATGCAATTATTTATTGGGCGACACATCATGCCACTTTTACGGATTGAATGGAATCATACACGGTTAAGCATAGAAGTACCTAGTGTTTTTTAATGTTAACGTTCTCCTTGGCACGCTGCTCACGCTTTCGCTCATACAGTGTCTTTGGTCCTTCGAATCTCAAGAGACCTGTCTTGCTCCCTAAGTGCATCTCATCAGTTGCAATAGTATTTTGCGTCGTGTTTCTTGGGTATCTTTGGAATTCTTAAGTCGATGATCTGCTTTCGGGCCCGCTACCTCAGTCTTAACCCTTTCGCCCCGACTTTTGCATGATTAAAATTTAACTCTGAAAAGTAGTTTAATTTAGTAGTTTTTGCTCTTTTTGACGGACGACCGTACTTTTCGCGTTCTTTTTGTGTTTGCTTTCTCCCTTCCAATATTTACTAGTTGCTCAGCTAAGGGAACCCTGAATGATAATTGTGGTTCTGTTTTATGTTCCACATCACACCTCGTAATCCATGCATTCACAACAGAAATCATAACTCAAAATCTTTTTCCACCACTTGTCTGATTTTCTGCCATGACCCTAAAAAGTAGCCATTTCATCACAACGGTCAACTCCATTCATGTACATATTGTAGTGGGAAATGGCTTCTGGGCAACTAACGTCTAATTTTGTACCCTCTTTTTGTTTCCGAACGACAGTCACTCATTCATCAGAATGAATGGGCGTGCTCAAAAACATAAGTCCGCCATTTGCAATCTGAAAGTATTGCCATGTTTCTTTAGTCATACTTTTATTCCCTAATTCCTGAAGAACACTGAAAACGTAAAAACCCATTCAAAAGTGGGATTTATTTACTCAATCTAATCTCTAGGACGTATATGCTCATTAGGCCCGAAAGGGTTAATTTAGTTTTTCTCGCCAGCGCGATACGCGTCTGTTTGAACGCTTCTCTAGTTACGCCTACGTCTCTAGCTACGAACTGAAGTGCTGACGTTTTCTGTGACAGATGATTCAAACATAGTGACATCTAAAAAGACGCGGCAACTCGAAAACAGGCAAAACGTGGGGCTCAACCGGCAGTGACTGTTTATATTTCGTTTGATGCGTTCCTTGTTCCTCTATCCAACGTTATAAGCACAATCCCTGCGTCTTTTCATTTGCGACCAGTAGCGCGAGATGTATCTTTTCGTAACGCTCACTACCCAAGCTACTCTCCGATGACGAGGTACGTCGGTAGTTAATTAAGGTTGCACTGGAGGAACACAGCGGGCTATTAGCGACGGTCTGGGATCAAACCCGAAGGGAAAACAACACCTCGTAATTTTGAACCACGGTCAGATGACGAGGTCACAACCCTAATCTCCAAACTCAGCATCACTCCATCGTGAGGATATTTGAGGCCACAACAGATTTAACATTCACCAGCCTCCGCGTACGCAACGCTCTTTGGTTGGACCGAGTTTCAACTCGCATCCTTCCGGTTGTTAAAATGTTAGTCTTCCAACTGGACTACCGCCTCTTCCTTGACGAAGAGAAAGACGTTATTGCTCATCAAAAGTGGGAGTGGTTACACTGCTCTTCGTACTATTGTTGTAGTGTTAGTTAATATTTGTAGTGGTGGTTCTTTTCACCGCAGTACTCCCCTCCAGAATTTAGTAAAGCCTGAATTCGATACATTCTTCACTTGATAGATTGCCAGTTGCGTGAGACTGAGCTGTAATAAGATCACGGATGTACTTCTATATGCGTGGTGATTGCAGACAAGCTGTGAAAATTTCATGACGCCAGAGCTGATAGTTTTTGCTGCTTCAGGCAGATTTTGTACTTTATATACAGGGTGACTCTAAATTGTTTTTATAAAATAAGAGGGGTGATAGTACCCATCCAGACGAGCCATAATTACCATGGAACATAGGGTCGCATTCCACTCTGAGAGGCAGAAAAGAGTCAAATTAGAATTTCAACATGAACTTACAACAGTGTTGGGAAGGCGAATGAACGATACCAAAAGTTGCACAATCTGATTGATTGATAAACTCACAGCAAGTGCTCAAAGTGGCGTGTCGTTGCACAGTTCACACCGGCGAAGGAATGACTGGCTCTCGAAGATTCCTGGTGTCGTGTTCATTTTGTCTGCGGCAACACCGATTCTCGCTACGAGATCTTCAGCCGAGTCCACAGGCGTCTGGTACACTAAAGATTTCATGTGCCCCCAGAAGAAAAAGTCCAGTGGGTTGAGATCCGGTGAGGCCAAGCCACAGGTCCGCCACGTCCAATCCATCTTGCTTAGGAGATATGCTACGTAGGCAGGTACAAAACGACGTCAGAGGCGATGACTTGTTCATGCTCGACGCGTTTCGACTTTACTCTTTTCTGCCTCTCAGAGTGGAATGCTACCCTATGTTCCATGGTAATTATGGCTCGTCTGGATGGGTACTATCTCCCCTCTTATTTTGTAAAAACAATTTAGACTCACCTTGTATAAGCTATGACACACTTATCGATTATTTCTGACAATTTGTTTTTAACATGGTGTTTAGCGCAGCATGTTCTTTCCTAGACCTTGCGTCTTAAAATCACCACATTAGCACCATCCTTCAGAATTTTGCAGTGCTCGAATTCGATAAATTCTGTCACTTCTTGATAGTTTGCCAGTTGCGTGAGACCGTATGAGCTGTAATAATATCGCGGATGGTCTTCCGTGTTAATTCCAGACATAATAAGCCAGCAAAATTTCATGACGCCGAGCTCAGTGTTGGAAGGTTTTTGTTGCTTCGAGACAAAGAGATTTTCTGCTTTATACATTTAAGATACGACGCAGTTATCGATTATTAAAGACACATTTGTTTTTAGCATGGTTTTATTATCTTGTATTCAGCGCAGCCACACACCACACACATGTCCTTTCCTAGACCTTCCACCACAAAGTCTAAAGCAACCAATTAACCACATTATCGATTACTGAGGTTCCTGGGTGTACCCAATCGGGGAACAGAACATACTTTATTTCACTTCAGTAATGTTTTTCCGTAAAAGGATTCGGGTCACCGAATGTCTCAGAAAAGACACTTTTTTCCACCCTGGAGGTTGCTTGATTGGATTGGTTCCAAACAAGGAGTTGAAGTCGTCCCCGAGAAATGCTCTCCCGGAAAGCATTTTCCGCTACTTAACCGGCGGCGGCGGCTTTTTGAGCGTCCGCCGCTCGCTTTAAGTGCCCCGTGAAAATATTATTCACTTAAATTTGTCGCACTTGAATGAACGCTGATGGTTGACTGTTCACGTGAGTGTAATGAAAGTTGACGGAACTGGGTTTTTGAGAGCATTTGTCGAAGGACATGAGCTCGGGAAAATAAAGTTGGCAGTTCTGGAGTGGATTAAAATAATGCTCGCTGGAGGATGTTTCTTTTTACACGAAAAAATATTTTCGCTTGAATGTTAATCAAAATATCTTTTTCTTCACTAGTACACGTGACACAGCAGTCGACATTTTTTGTTTTTGTCGATTGACAACAATGGACGCAACAATATAAAATATAAAATCGACTATTACGGGATTGATCGGCAATTCATTCAATTAGCTTAAATATGATGAGCTGCTTAGCGTTGCTAAAACTACACTGAAGAGATATTTCGAAAAAACCCGAGCAAGAAATTACCTCTGAAAATATTTTTAATTCCGATTCACTCTTTTCTATTTACGTCTGTTACCAATAGTCACTGTTAAATAAAATAATTGTTAATTAACTTACACCATCAATAACATCTAAGGAAAGAGCTCATGAACTTAGAAATAACCATTTATTAAATCGGAGTCGAATCAGTTATCCACCGGAAGACAATCAGTCTTTCTTCAAATTTATCTACGAAGAAACTTTTGAAAAATGTATCGTGACACAGTGGGTTTATCCCCCACGTTAGCAACCTGTGAGTTGTGGCTGGCACAGGTTCGACCTGTAACTTACCCTGGTGTAGTTTTCTCTTCTGTGTCAGTAAAACTTAACCTTATGTGTCTGTCCATTACTTGACGCGCAGTTTGGTCAAATGTGGCCGTTTTCTAAATCAGTTCACCGGTTCTTTTCTATCCATCTATATGCTACCACTGAGAATGTCGCTTCTTGGGGGTGTTGATTTATTTATGTCTTCGAGTATATCATACTTTCTTTCTACAAATATTTACATTTCAAATTCCACGTCGAAGTTCGTACATAGACATGACCTCGAAGGACCTTGAGACGTTCTTCCTTCCTTCTCGGTGTCCCCATCATTCTCTTCTTACCTCCTCCCAACCCCCGTCCAAGGACACCCCCGCCGACGTTCCTTTCCTGAATGTCTAGCCGGGAAACCTCAGTCACAACTTTTTATTCGCACCAATTAATGGATTTTTGTTTTCGGATAATTGTGTAATGCACACACACACACGTTCAATGCTGCGGACTTGATATGGTAAATGTTGATTCTGCATCTGTTGAACGATCCTGTATTGCTGCGATATCTGTCCTGTGTTTGTGGCAGCTTTGTCAGATATTTCCCTTGCACCACAAAATCCTACCAAACAAATCGAAAAATGTTTTCTTCCCCGTCTTATACACACAAAAAATATCCTACTATATGTGACTGGTTACTAAATCAAATTAACCTTTTTGATGTGCACCAATGGCTTTATGTATAAGGAATATTATGTAATACACGTTCAATTCTACGAATATGGTAAATGTTGGTTCTGCATGTATAATGGTCCCTTTTAGCTGTGATATTTCTCTCGTGCTCAAAAAATGTTTTCGGTCCGTCTAATTACACAAAAGACAAACAAAAAACATCTTACTGTGGGACTTCAAATTACTTTTTATGTGTACCAATGACTTGTTCTAGGAATATTATGTAATGCACGTTCAATGTCACATTCAATGCGCCGATATGATAAATATTAGCTTTACATCTGTTAAATGGCTCGTGTTTGGTGTGATATATAGCATCAGCGTGAAATCAGCGTAAAGTGTACGCATGAAGTGAAGGTTGTATGTGTTTGAAATCACGATTCCAAATTGCCTATTGTAGGGCTATGTAGTTTGTAATAGATTCAGATCAGTCACTTCCAGCTTCAGCGTTGCGAGAATTTGGGAGTGTATTATGGAATGCTATGAAGCGTTAAATTGTCTCACACACACACACGTACTGCTTGATTGGGTAGATGCATAAAGGATCTGCTATTAGAGAGTATTTGCAGCACAGCTGTCGACTGTATTGTTATGTTTGCAATGGATGGGCACTGCTTCAAGCTAATTCCTCACGAAGTCACAAAGTCAGTCTCAAACAAAGCCAATTCGCTTAGAAATTGGCTGTTTTTGACTGACTTTGACTTGTTTACTCTTCGAGTAAGCTTTTTAGAAGTTCGTTTCCGACGAAAAGCCAGTCGACCTTGGGTCAGTCAATTTTTGAAAAAATGTGAAAGCTTGTTAGGAGATGGCTGCCGCACGCAAAAGCATGAATGGTGATCGACTTTTATAGTTTTCCCCCGCCAATATTAGTTATAATTATAGTAAATACCCAATTTCAACTAATACCCAATTATAGTTTTCCAACTTGTTATCACTGGTTCCTTATCGCTTTCGTCACCGAACGATGAACTTGGAACCAGAATCCAAGCTAAAGACGCCCTCAGGTGCACATGTCCTATAGGTGTGTGCGGTCTTCAAGGACACTAGATACCTGAGTGATCCTTTGTTTTCCCTACTGGATATATTTACTGTCTTTAGGGTGCCGTGGTCCCGGGATACCTAAGGGATCTTTTTCTGCTTCCATCCCATTATTCTATTCTAAATCCCTCTTTCCTTTCCCTTTCACATTTTTACTTGAGGTTGTCCGTCTTGTGTTTGGCGTAGCTTGGCCAAATACGACCCAAAAACCCCAAACAATCAACCCGGTCGGCTCATAATTCACCTTGGAGATGAAGATTCTCTTGTCACTTTTCGGGTGATCAGAGTAAGTACGAATGCATGAAATAGGTCTGAATAAACTTTTCGATTCTGTAGACGAACACTTGTTAAAAACATTTCGACATTTATTAGTTTACTAAGGACGATACAAAGCTTCAGGTACGCGGATCCAACTCTCTTTTACTCTCCTTCAATTCTTCCTAATTCCAAATAAGTTTTTTCATCACATTCCATATCATGGTTACAGTTGCATAATTAGAAGTACATTAGCTAATATCATAGTTTGTCCGTACTAATAAATATAATATCAAGACATAACGTTTGCAAGTGCGCTAGTAACAGTTCCACGCGCTTAATAAATATTAAATGCACGGAGCGCTTGCACGTTCTCGTAGGCACTGTTCCCTAGCCCCTTCAGAGAGAGAAGACAGAGTTGAGTTGGAGTCCTTGAAAGGACTGCTGACGAGTAACAATTCAACCCTGAGAGGTAATTTCATTTTTACCCTTGTCTACCATTCTGCTTTTTCTTCTTCCCTCATTGTGTTTTCTGTCTTGTGTTTGACATGGCTTGGCCAGGTATAACTCACCATGGAACCCCAAAACAACCAACCACGAGTAACAATCAAAACTAACGATAATACTTGTAGAATTTCTGACTTTTTAAATTGCGTTCGCTTACAAAACAAATCGATTGAAGCATTCACTATATTTACTTTAAAGCTACCTAAATCCGTTCTTTCTAACTTTGGTACAGTTTAAGTTTGCCATATTCTGGTTCTAATATTAAAACGCTTTGTTTCTACAACTTGGTTTTTATTAGCCATATCATATTACTATGGAATTGATCCTTTCAGATATTTTCATTTACTTATTACTTGAGCCTTTTTGTGAATTTCCATAATTTATATCTTGTCATTCATGTTCTTAGGAAAATAAATATTAAAAATTAGTTGTACTTGTGACACATTTTGTACTAGAACCAGGTAAAAAAAGACTTGGTTTGAGAAAAGCACAAAAGTAGCAGACCATAAATTGGAATGTTTTGAAAAAGGCTTTTGAAATTTTAAGTATAGGGTAAACTAGACAGTTATTGACACCCTAATCTTTAATTAAAAAATAAGCTTTTATGTCAATGTCAAATAAGGGCGGGAAAAATTCCTTGTGAACATAGAAGTCAGCTGTGTTAGACGATTTTCAAACTGTAAACATCAAGAAAGGTAATATAACCATAATCAAGAAGTATATAAACAAGGTACTAGTTAAGAGGACGGTTTCTTGTGTTTTTGCTAAGAAAAGAGCATGAGCATGTTTTGTAAGATAAATTAGCCATAGTTTCCTTTGCACAAGTCCATTTATTATACTGCAAAAAATAAACTAAATAAGAATGAAGGGATGAAACTGGTCAATAACTGTGGTGTGAATTACTCATTCATAGGGTGTCAATAACCGATTTTGCACTATTTGTTCTCAATATGTTGCAAAATGCCTTCCAGGGATAATTTTTTTGTATGAAACCCTTTTTCGGCTTAAAGTAGAGTAATTCAGGAAAAGTTGCAATGAATTTCAACTTGATTGAACTATTTTTACTATTTTTTCCGTGAATTTATAGTATAAATATTGCGTTAAGGAGTGTCAATAACTGTCTTGTTCACCCTATTTAGTGATGAAACTGATACTAGAAACGAGTAGAATTTTAAAATGTCCTGTTTGAAATACTTATTTTTGATCGTGCTGCCATCTCTCGGCAAACTATTGAAGCTTTTCATTTAAGTTGAATGAATGAAAAAGGGGGGGGGGCTTAACGCTTCCACATATGTATTCTAAATCTATGCGATGAGTATGTCAGTGTTAATTGCATGACCGTTTGAAAGAGAAGTTCAAGGTACCTATGAGTTGTTTAATTCTTTTATTGTGATATATATATATATCACAATAAAAGTGTTTAATTTTCTGTGTTGCAATTGAAGCTATAATTTAAACTATTTTGTGTAAAAGTTTAGTGTATGGTTTTTCCAAGTGTTTCACTGCCAAGTTCCCAATTTAATGAAAAAAATCTCTTATTATTTTAATAAGATAATCATACTAAGAAAACTATCAATATTGCTTTTTCTGACAAACATAAAAATGAATTGCAGAAAAGCAACACTTTCTAAACATATTTTTTATTTAATTTTTAAGGAAGAGCTACTCGTCATGACATTTAATGTTTTCCATTAACATGCTAAGACCATTTTCAAAGGAATTCATAATGTTCAGTTTCTCATACAATGCCCATACAACTTCCCATATGCCAGTTTCAACAGGAAATCGTAACTTTGGGACTCTGAAGCCATTATTAGAGGTAGCATTATCGGGAAAAAAGTCGGTATTCTATATAATTCAATAAATTGTAATGGATATGCTGTAACTAATCGGGCTTGCATTCTTGAAAGCAGTTTTTATCAGTAACACACAGTAAACTATACTAGAAATCAGCTTAACTTGATCATATGTATTTGTTTTAAAATAGTCATTTGAACACTACATATTTATATTATAACTGAATGCTTCATGAAATTGTGATTATGATTTGAAACTATGGAATATTTAGTTTAAAATTTATTGTTTTACTGTTTTTATTTTATTGAATGATTCGTCGCAATTTCTTTAACGAATTAATTGTCCGCAGATGTATCACCTCCTAAATGAAGAAGAGCTCGTCTATTCATTTTGACAACCACAATCGCTGAACCGCTGTTATAGTGGATACATTCTATTGATATGTCGCATAACTTACTTTCGCGTCAAATAAAGTCTACTCTTTTGATGTTAAAAGTATTATTTAAGTCTCAAAATATTGCTTAACTATGTTCTAAAGCAGTGGTCGATATCGAGCCCTGGGGGACATTGTTAGGGGTCGATAGAAAAATAGATTCAGATATTAAAAATATCCGAATGTAACTTACGAGATGAACTTATTGAATTGTCAGTTGATCTTGACGCTTTTGAAAAATAGGACTTTAAGTTACTTTTGGACGAATATAAATGTAGAAAATATCCAAAACTTTTTGAACTGATACTCCCCTTTTTGCTTGCATTTCCAAACTCGTACAGGGTTGAAGCTGGTTTCAGCCATGTTAATTCCATTTTGACAAAAGAAAAGAAATAAGCTAGATATAGAATTCCTCGAAGAATAGAATTCCTCGAAGAATAGAATTCTTCGAGGAATAATTCGGTATAGAATTTTCGCAACTTTCGTAGGCTGCAACTCCCAAACCGCTCGATGGATTTTAAAATCCTTGGCACATGTCTTATTGGTCTTACACAGATTATGCACAACAATTTTCAGACCAATCCGACAATTTAAACGGGAGAAATCGGGAAAAGTGGGATTTTCAATCCTTTTTTTTTACCCGAGTTGGCAACTTTCGTAGCCTGTAAATCCCAAACCGCTCGATGGATTTCAAAATCGCTCGGCCACATCTCTTATTTATCTCAAACATATTATGCACACAAATTTTCAGACCAATCCGGGACTTGGAACGGGAGAAATCTGGAAAAGAGTGCGATTTTTCCATTTTTTAAGGCTGGAACTTACTCATTTTGAACCCAACATTGCTAATCTTGTCAAGAGTCACATCCTTCACACTGACAACATTAGTAAATTGTACACTAAGTTAATAAAACTTATTTTCGTATATATAAGGAAGATTGTATTGTTATTTTGTTATCTAAATTATGTATCCTTCGTATTCAATATGTAATGTTATAAGAAGGGTGCAAAACAAAAATATCCTTTTGTCGTTAGGCCAATATAAAAATATATACTATAACATACATACAATAAACACTAACTATAAAATGAGCAATCTAAAAACTCGCATAAGCGTCTTTTTTGCTTGTTCTATTATAGTTATCGTAAATAGTAAAATAGAATGGGTCGATAAAAAGTCTCGAAACTCTTGGAGGGCAGTCAAAGAAGTTTTACGAGCCCTGTTGTAAAGTTTTGTCATGTATCTCTTTCTTGTGTCTGATGTAGAATTTTGTTTGTTTGCAGCCCCCTCCAGTCTGTCTAAGCGGGCGGCCGAATGGGAGAGTGAATCTGGCCACATGAGCGATGTGCTGCCACGGGGCAGCCAGACCCTGAAGCGACCGCAGCCCCGGCGACACCACACCGTCGGGTTCGAGACCGGCAGCATGACGACGCTGCCCAGGCCAAGCATGGACCTGGAAGTAAGTCTACAGAGCCTTTGCTTCTTTTGAAATTATGTTTTCTTTCCGTGTACAGCGTTTGGGAGGGCCGGTTGGAAGAGTAACGGACTAGCAACCGGAAGGTTGCGAGTCCGAATCCAACCAAAGACCGTCGTGTACAAAGGGGGCTGGTGCACGTTAAAATATGTCGTGGCCTCAAATGTCCTCACGTTGGCATGATGTGGAAGTTAGGAGAGTGGGGTGCCAGCTTAGGTGTGACCTCGTCTCGGTTCGAAATGACGTGGTAGTAGGGGAAAAATGCGGGTTTTGGATCAGTGGTGGAGAAATCGAGTGGAGTTGAGTTGTTCAGGAAGTGATGTCACTTCCGGTTATGACGTCACTTCCGGAATAACTCAATTCCGCTCGATTTTTCCACCACTGATCCAGAACCCGCATTTTCAACTACTCGTGGTGTTGACCTCGAATCTTTCCCTTCGCGTTTGATTCCGGACCGTCACCAATCGCCCGTGGTATCGCTCCAGTGCAACGTTAATTAAATACCTACCTACCAGCGTTTGCGATGACTGCATAAGTCGTGTATTTGGGTTGACCGTTGTATCCGAGTTTATTGTAGTGGTAGGTAATTAATTAGCGTCGCATTGGAGCAACACGACTGGCTATTGGCGATCCATTACGAAGGGAAAGGTCCGAGGACAACACCTCGCGATTTTGAACCAAGGTCAGATGACGACATCAATACCTGAGCTGGTACCCCACTCTCCAAACTTCCACATCACATTTCCAACGTGAGGACTTTCGAGGCCACGACAGATTTAACGCGCACCAGCCCTCGCGTACACGATGATCTTTGTTTCCACCGAGTTTCGAATTCGCAACCCTCCGGTTGCTAATCCGGTACTCTTCCACCTGGGCTACCGCTGCCCAATGTATTGTGGAAGTGTGATTGGAAAGTAGCAATAATCACAGGAACGACAAACGCATCATAATCCAGAAGTTGTTAACTTTAAGATAGACGTGTCAAGGTCATGCCTCCTCCATCCCCTCCCTAGTTTCAACTGTTCAATCCTTCTTCCACAAGAAGAGACTTATCCTGGTTGTGATCCATATAGGTGCTATTTTTTGAGTCCTTCAGTAGCAATCACTAATTAATAAACAGTTGGAAGCCCATTTTCACTCACCTGTTCTCATTAATAACAGTTCTAACAGTAATCCTTTATTGATGAGGCACACAGGTTTATACAAACTTATTTATTTAAGACTAGCTGTACCGGGCCACGCGTTGCTGTGGCTCATCTAGTTTAAATTGAAAAGAAAGATTGCCATTGTCCATTCATCCCAAACGATAAGTTTGCATTTTTGCAATACTTTTCCCATGCTGGATGCTTTGGAAATGTTACACGTGGGGGATTCAATGTCAAATTGCGATTTCAAAGCGGAATGAGCAGTTCTTCCACCTGGTATCAAAGTCGCAGCTATTCCGGACGACGCAAGTACTAAGGCAATGTGATTTTGGGATCTGATTGCTGCCAGAATCAATTTAATTAGGAACGTTTTACCAGTTCCTCCTGGCGTTACATTTTTATTTATATAGCTGAGTAGACTAAAACATGCGAATATTCGAATGCAACGTTGTGGCAAAATTTCAAGGCAATCGGTGAAAAATTTTAGGAGATTTTGCGTTAGGAACAAACGAACAGTACATTTTTATTTATATAGATATTTGTTGAAAGCACACTATATTTTGAGTTGCATTTACCCGTTGTAACAATGGGGAGAAATATCTGGAGAGCCTATGCTGTTTCTATGATTTTCAGGAAAGGTTTTTACAGAAGTCAATAGAAAATTGTAAATAACAGTTTGCGTGGGTGCGCGATATATTCCCTTTTATATCTAATTATTTTTTATCCAGGACGCCAAAAAAATTATCTTATCCCTCAAGGTGAATGAGGCATCTTGTCAAAGGTGCATGAGACATCTTGTCAAGGTGCATAAGGCATCTTGTCAAAGGTGCATGAGGCATCTTGTCAAAAGTGCATGAGGCATCTTGTCAAAGGTGCATGAGGCATCTTGTCAAAGGTGCATGAGGCATCTTGTCAAAGGTGCATGAGGCATCTTGTCATTAGAAGAAAACATGTCAGATCTTAATGGACTGATGTCTCGTCATCAGAAGAAAAACGACCTTGATCTTGTCTCGTCATCAACAAATGGGCAATATCTTCATGGCGATATATCCTATCATTCGCAAAATTGGTCTTGATGGACGAGATATCTCGTCGAAACTACTTGGAGTGGCTAAAATTAAACGTGGAACCGTGTCTCACTGAAACTCAGTTGACACTTGCTTGAAGTATTGAATGATAATAGAATCGCCCTATACCGTGTGACATTTGAGTGGCGGAATCACATCTCATCACGCACAACAGCATCTATCGTCCAAATTCCTAGCCCCCATTTTTCACTTTCGCTGTGGTGTCGTCCTCGGGTCTTTCCCTTAAGGTCTGATCCCGGACCGTCGCCAATAGCCCGTTCTGTTGCACCAGTGAGACTTTAAATAAATACCTACCTACTTCACTTCCGCTTTTTGTTAATATTCCACCTTAAACCTCTACGAATAAATCACTAGCCTTAACTAATGTGGGGAAACAAGTTCGGCGTTACGACTGCGAGAGACGCTACCATGGTTAATAGTTTGGATGGTATGAGACCGTGTGATCTGAAGCGCCCATTTAGATTCTCAGATTTTTGGGAGTTCTCTCTTCTGTGACCTTTTTAGGGTTAATGAATATTAATAAAGGCTTACGCTTTGCACAGACATTTTACCCCATTAAAGACATTTTAATAATGGTTTAAATTGCTTTTAGTACCAATAAAATGAGTTTTTGACTGCAAAATTTATTTTTATCATGGCCTCCAACGTGGGACATAAATTGCATTTTTATTGAGAATGATAATCTCCTGCGTTACATTTCTACTAACAAAAGTAAATGCAAAATTTATGTTTTTCATACGGAATTATATTAATATAAGTGTAAGGTACAGTTATAGTTATGGTAAATTTAGCAAGCATGACTCAATTTATTATGTGTACTTCAAAGTTATTATGTATAGAACGTTACTTAATTTATTAGAGGCAGTATATTTTTCTCGACATTTTCGATCCTCTTCCTTATTGACCAGTTCTTTAAGCTCATTTTCTTCCATAAATTATAAATGTTTTTAAAAGACAGAATTACTCCCTTAAATATCTCGAGCGCGTATAATTACACAAGGTCATAAATACCAAAGTGCTTAAAAATCTGCGATCGTCATCTACTTAGGAAGAATTTATGGCCGTTTATTCCATGCGTATTTTTTAAGCAGCTTCCAGACGTAATCATTTACAGCTTGTTAAGGCGATTTAATTTATTCATTCTCGATTAATGGGTGAATACATTTCCATCGTATTTGCAGCAGGCATGGCGGATTAACATAATTTCAACAGTTGAGGGGTTTATACCTATTTTTATGATTTAATAAAATATTTGAGCTTGTTTTTATTATTAGCTGTTTGAACAATAGCTGTCGTTCTCGTTGGGATGAGATTTAACCCTCTGAGGTGTTTTCAATGAGACATCTCGTCCTTCGCGATCTGATCCATTTTGATCAGGACGAGATATCTCGTCTATCAAGGTTTGGTCACATTTGCTAATGACGATATACATGATCGAGACAACCACCTAGATCAGGGGTGTCCAACTCAATTAAAACACGGGCCATTTAATGCAACTGGTAAGATTCACGCGGGCCACATCACGATTAAAAATTTTCTTAAAATTATATTTTGAAGTGAGGATTCAGGAATAGGGATAGGATAATTAAAACACATTATGTAATTCAGTGAATTTAGGGTAATAATTTATAATATTGCTTTATAATTACTTTTATTTAAACGTTTATTAAATTTAATGTATTTATAAAACTAAAATTAATTTTTTTACCGGAAACTTGCCAGCGCTTTCCTCCTACTAGTTTTCCAATACCTGGATTCAAAGACTGAGAACAGACAGTCTTCATTATGGCAGATAGATGTTTATCAGTTAATCTTGATCTGTAGGCCGTTTTATTTAATTTCATGGACGAAAATAGTTGTTCACACATTTTTGACATGACGAAATTGTGTGTACGGTATTGCCTCGATCTCCCTTAAGTGCTATTTTCTTCATAACATGTTGTCCTGTTTCAATTTTATTTCAGAGCATCGTGGGCCACAAAATATTACCTCTGTAGCCACATGCGTCCCGCGGGCCGCCAGTTGAACACCCCTGACCTAGATGTTTAATCAGCCCGTCAACAGAAACCGTACGCTTGAGTTGAAGTACCGTACGCGTAAGATAAATCAGTTGTAACGTATAGATTGGCTCAGTCCTGGACATCAGATACGGCCCTTCAAATATTTTTATCAGCCCCGTAGTCTATATAAGGGTCTCCAAATTGTATTATCAGGCCCGACATGGCCGTCCGAAAAAGTTTACTTGGTTCGCAGACCAGTTACCGCCCTCCAAATGCTTTTCATCAGGCCCACAGACAAGATAACGGCCCTCTGAATAGACTAACCTACCCATAAACCGTATATGTCCCTCTGGATAGTTTTACCCAACCCGCAGGTTGGTTACGGCCAACCAAATATTTTTATCAGCCCCGTAGTCTATATAAGGGTCTCCAAATTGTATTATGAGGCCCGACATGGCCGTCCGAAAAAGTTTACTTGGTTCGCAGACCAGTTACCGCCCTCCAAATGCTTTTCATCAGGCCCACAGACAAGATAACGGCCCTCTGAATAGACTAACCTTCCCATAAACCGTATATGCCCCTCTGGATAGTTTTACCCAACCCGCAGGTTGGTTACGGCCAACCAAATATTTTTATCAGCCCCGTAGTCTATATAAGGGTCTCCAAATTGTATTATCAGGCCCGACATGGCCGTCCGAAAAAGTTTACTTGGTTCGCAGACCAGTTACCGCCCTCCAAATGCTTTTCATCAGGCCCACAGACAAGATAACGGCCCTCTGAATAGATTAACCTACCCATAAACCGTATATGCCCCTCTGGATAGTTTTACCCAACCCGCAGGTTGGTTACGGCCAACCAAATATTTTTATCAGCCCCGTAGTCTATATAAGGGTCTCCAAATTGTATTATCAGGCCCGACATGGCCGTCCGAAAAAGTTTACTTGGTTCGCAGACCAGTTACCGCCCTCCAAATGCTTTTCATCAGGCCCACAGACAAGATAATGGCCCTCTGAATAGACTAACCTACCCATAAACCGTATATGCCTCTCTGGATAGTTTTACCCAACCCGCAGGTTGGTTACGGCCCACCAAATATTTTTATCAGCCCCGTAGTCTATATAAGGGTCTCCAAATTGTATTATGAGGCCCGACATGGCCGTCCGAAAAAGTTTACTTGGTTCGCAGACCAGTTACCGCCCTCCAAATGCTTTTCATCAGGCCCACAGACAAGATAACGGCCCTCTGAATAGACTAACCTTCCCATAAACCGTATATGCCCCTCTGGATAGTTTTACCCAACCCGCAGGTTGGTTACGGCCAACCAAATATTTTTATCAGCCCCGTAGTCTATATAAGGGTCTCCAAATTGTATTATCAGGCCCGACATGGCCGTCCGAAAAAGTTTACTTGGTTCGCAGACCAGTTACCGCCCTCCAAATGCTTTTCATCAGGCCCACAGACAAGATAACGGCCCTCTGAATAGATTAACCTACCCATAAACCGTATATGCCCCTCTGGATAGTTTTACCCAACCCGCAGGTTGGTTACGGCCAACCAAATATTTTTATCAGCCCCGTAGTCTATATAAGGGTCTCCAAATTGTATTATCAGGCCCGACATGGCCGTCCGAAAAAGTTTACTTGGTTCGCAGACCAGTTACCGCCCTCCAAATGCTTTTCATCAGGCCCACAGACAAGATAATGGCCCTCTGAATAGACTAACCTACCCATAAACCGTATATGCCTCTCTGGATAGTTTTACCCAACCCGCAGGTTGGTTACGGCCCACCAAATATTTTTATCAGCCCCGTAGTCTATATAAGGGTCTCCAAATTGTATTATCAGGCCCGACATGGCCGTCCGAAAAAGTTTACTTGGTTCGCAGACCAGTTACCGCCCTCCAAATGCTTTTCATCAGGCCCACAGACAAGATAACGGCCCTCTGAATAGATTAACCTACCCATAAACCGTATATGCCCCTCTGGATAGTTTTACCCAACCCGCAGGTTGGTTACGGCCAACCAAATATTTTTATCAGCCCCGTAGTCTATATAAGGGTCTCCAAATTGTATTATCAGGCCCGACATGGCCGTTCGAAAAAGTTTACTTGGTTCGCAGACCAGTTACCGCCCTCCAAATGCTTTTCATCAGGCCCACAGACAAGATAATGGCCCTCTGAATAGACTAACCTACCCATAAACCGTATATGCCTCTCTGGATAGTTTTACCCAACCCGCAGGTTGGTTACGGCCCACCAAATATTTTTATCAGCCCCGTAGTCTATATAAGGGTCTCCAAATTGTATTATCAGGCCCGACATGGCCGTCCGAAAAAGTTTACTTGGTTCGCAGACCAGTTACCGCCCTCCAAATGCTTTTCATCAGGCCCACAGACAAGATAACGGCCCTCTGAATAGATTAACCTACCCATAAACCGTATATGCCCCTCTGGATAGTTTTACCCAACCCGCAGGTTGGTTACGGCCAACCAAATATTTTTATCAGCCCCGTAGTCTATATAAGGGTCTCCAAATTGTATTATCAGGCCCGACATGGCCGTCCGAAAAAGTTTACTTGGTTCGCAGACCAGTTACCGCCCTCCAAATGCTTTTCATCAGGCCCACAGACAAGATAATGGCCCTCTGAATAGACTAACCTACCCATAAACCGTATATGCCTCTCTGGATAGTTTTACCCAACCCGCAGGTTGGTTACGGCCCACCAAATATTTTTATCAGCCCCGTAGTCTATATAAGGGTCTCCAAATTGTATTATGAGGCCCGACATGGCCGTCCGAAAAAGTTTACTTGGTTCGCAGACCAGTTACCGCCCTCCAAATGCTTTTCATCAGGCCCACAGACAAGATAACGGCCCTCTGAATAGACTAACCTTCCCATAAACCGTATATGCCCCTCTGGATAGTTTTACCCAACCCGCAGGTTGGTTACGGCCAACCAAATATTTTTATCAGCCCCGTAGTCTATATAAGGGTCTCCAAATTGTATTATGAGGCCCGACATGGCCGTCCGAAAAAGTTTACTTGGTTCGCAGACCAGTTACCGCCCTCCAAATGCTTTTCATCAGGCCCACAGACAAGATAACGGCCCTCTGAATAGATTAACCTACCCATAAACCGTATATGCCCCTCTGGATAGTTTTACCCAACCCGCAGGTTGGTTACGGCCAACCAAATATTTTTATCAGCCCCGTAGTCTATATAAGGGTCTCCAAATTGTATTATCAGGCCCGACATGGCCGTCCGAAAAAGTTTACTTGGTTCGCAGACCAGTTACCGCCCTCCAAATGCTTTTCATCAGGCCCACAGACAAGATAATGGCCCTCTGAATAGACTAACCTACCCATAAACCGTATATGCCTCTCTGGATAGTTTTACCCAACCCGCAGGTTGGTTACGGCCCACCAAATATTTTTATCGGGCCCTCAGACCAGATTTGGCCCTCCGAAAAGGTTCATGCGGCTCGCAGACAAGATATGGATAACAGATATTCCCAGAGGATACTCTCGTAAAAATTCATTCGTAAAAATTAAATATTTAAAGTAGCAAAGGCTTGTGTTATTTCGCAGCTACATTGAAATTTGCGTAAGCGGATTTAGTTTTATTTTGTTGTTAGTGTGAGTACTCAGGGGTGCCTTAATAGTGACTATATTGTTAAGGAGGCTTGAAGAGATTTATGGCAATATAGGGCTCAACATAATAAAGTGGATTGATTACATTGAAAATGAGCACGTACCATTATATGGAAAAAGTGTGAAGTGATTATTAGCAAAACAAGCAATTTGCTTTCCGAATAGCATTTACTTAGGAATGCCAATATGGTTACACTGCTTAATGGGAGAGCTATTTCAAAAGTTTTTAAAATATTACATTGCTTTCAAATTTCTATTCTACAAGTATCAAACATCACTGAAAAAAGATAAATGGTGCTTGCATACCCTCCAACTGTTCCGGATTTTCCTGAAAACCACTTTTTCCGGACGGAAAAAATATTTTCTGGATTCTCTGGTCTGAAATTTTCTAGGCCAATTTGAAGATTTCGGGCCAAGCCGTGGAAACAATGAAAGAAGACCAGTATCAGTGGTCGCTTATTATTCTATTTTTCAAGATTAACAATCTCTGATATACTCGAGGAAAAGTTTAATAGCCCATTTTTGAGTATATAGGGCACTATTTCGTGTAAAATATCGCCAAAACCGGTTCGCCGAATTCAAACTGTCGCCAAGCATAAGCCGAAGTGCGCAACGGTTACCTTTTCTGTTTTGAATTGCTTCATAAAGCCCAATTTTGCACAATTGTCACTAATTTTGCGCTTTTTTGTATTTGTATGTTCATTTCCAACAGTTGTGCGTTGGTTTTTGTCGTAAAAATACTTTTTCCTTGGAGTATATACTTGGCAAGTATATACTTGACATTTCAACAAATTTTTGATACTTTGGTCTGTAGCAGAGAGTTGGATTAAAAACTCAACTCATAGCATTTTACAAATTGGATGAAGGGTTTGTATGCTATATGTCGATGACATTCATGTAGAGCTTCCTAATCTATTCGTTGTTTTGCGCAATTAAATATTTAGTATGAATAAGATATTTAACTGAAAAACAAAGTCTCATGCCGCGCCTGTCCTCACGTTGGCGTGGTGTGGAAGTTTGGAGAGTAGGGTACCAGCTCAGGTGTGACCTCGTCATCTGCCCGTGATTCAAAATGACGTGGTGTTGTCCTCGGATCTTTCCCTTCGGGTTTGATCCTGGACCGTCACCATTAGCCTGTTGTGTTGCTCCAGTGCGACGTTGATTAAATACCTACCTCATGCAGTGTCTAAAAATTATGTTTCAATAAACGTTTTCTGCATCGAAAGGCTCAAGATGCAAACACAATTTATGCTTTGCCTAGTTACTAAAAGAACTAGATTTTTCTTTCTATTTTAAAATATCTCAATTTTCTAAAATATCGCGTTCCCTATATTTTTGTCTCGACTCCGCTATATTTTGTACCCCTATATTTGTATTGATAACTCTGCAGCATTCAAAAAATATATGCTCTTTTAAATGTTTTATTCTGGCAATTTTTGTTGGTTTCATCATCACATGTGCACTTGTGGTGTACTTTTAAGTGAAAAGCTTGCAATTTCTTTTGCCTTCAAAGCGATCTAAAATGTGTAAGCGAGATCTTGAAAACGTATTTCCTCCTTTTTTTGTAATGTCATAATTTATATTTACAGTTGCAATTCATTAATTTTAATCCAACTATAACTGAAATCCACAAGTTTTCATTTCTGCGTCTAAACAATAACTGCAGGAGGTGTGGAGATTTTAATATTTTGTTACTCATAGCAAAAAATTTTAAACTGTTACCTGTCATGGGATTTCTCTCTCTTTTCAGAACATCATACCGGTTTTTATGAAGTTTTTCTGTTGATGTATTTTTTAACTTAATGTGTTGGTTCTCTTGCATTTATGACTTTAATAAATTTAAATTATTGTTGAACTTTAAAATAACTTTCAGGAAAGGTTTAAGTTCTTGACGTTTTGTTTTCCCGTGTTTTGGAAAAATGACATTTTTTCTTTTTGGTCTCTAATATTCAATACTTCACGTGTCGCCATCTATATTTACAATTTTCAACACCATTCTGAGATATTTTAAATGTAGTTTGCTTAACTTCTTTCGTCTTGTGCTGGATACAAAGAAACCTCTGCTTTTTTTCATTTTCATTGATGATGCCCAAATTTTACAGAATTAAAAATTAAAGTTTTGTATCAAGATTCCTAGTCCTTAATAATTATTTTACCTTATTATTGTGGTGTACAGTGTCGCCATCTAGCGAGTACTGTGTTTAATATAGGTAGTGAAGTTTTAGAATTTCTTTACTTTTCTGTCTCTGTTCCATAACTTCTCTCTTTTCCTTTATTCTCTTCTCCTGTATCCCCCCACAATACTCAGTAAAAGTAATAACTGCTGCTTTTTTAATTTTTGTCTTTTTATGACTGGTCGGAAAAAGTGTACGAAAAGATATGCCAAATATTCCTCCACATTACATGCATTGTATTATGTCTTATTTAGGCACCCACAAACTACTAACGTATTGTGTGTTAATGCAAATTTGGAATGAATTGTTTTGAATCATTCATTCAACTTATTATTTACTGATTATTCATTATTCATCAAACTATGACATTAACCAAACCTGACAAAATTGTTCAATACATGCCATGCTTAAAGTTTCTTAAATTCTCTCTTTTTATCTCTTAAATCTCATGGAGTTCAATCTTGATTGATTTTCCCAGTCCATGATCAAAATTATTTTTAACCATCTGGACTTCAAGAGATTTGCGAGTAGTGTAGTCTTGCTTTTATCCCACATCACATGACTATGTAGGCACATTTTTATAAAGAATCAATGAATCTCGCCATCTTTAGAAAGAGTCTATTGGCCCTTTTCGTTAAATAGAATACTTAAGACTGATTCTATTGGTCCTTTCCTTGAAATGGAATTCTTTAGAACGATTCTATTGCTCATTTCCTTGGATCAGAATCCTTTTCAAATATTCCTTTGCTCATTTCCTTGGATCAGAATCCTTTTAAAATATTTTGTTGCTCATTTGCTTAGAATGGAATCCTTTGGAAAGATTCTATTAGTCCTTTCCTTGGAAAATGGAATCCTTTGGAAGGATTATATTGACACATTCTGTAGAATATAATAATTTAGAAATATTTTATTGCTCATTTCCTTAGAATCCTTTGGCAGCATTCTATTGGTCCTTTCCTTGGAATAGAATTCTTTGGAACGATTCTATTAGTAAATTCTGTAGAATATAATAATCTGTTAACATTCTATTGCTCAATTCCTTCGAATAAAATCCTTTGGAAACATTCTATTTGTCCCTTCTTGGAATTGAATTCTTTGGAACGATTCTATAGGCACATTCTGTAGAATAGAATCATTTGGAAATATTCTATAGCTCATTTCCAAGGGAAGAATCCTTTGGTAGCATTCTTTTGGTCAAGAATTGCAACATTGGTTAGAAGTCATGCAGGGAAGACTGCAGGTCACAAGCTGGAATTAAGTGCGTAAACCCCTCCAGAGTTAATAAATGGAACGGAAATTGATCTAGTCATTGTTCACGAAGCCTCATTAACATTCTTTTCAAGTATTTATCCAACCACATCTCTAAATCCTTTGTGCTAAATATTGAAGACCTATGTGTTAATACTTTCCTTTCTTGGAAAAGCCTGTGCTCTCATCCTAACAAGTCTTAACTGTCCCTTTTATAAGCGATGAGTGAACACTTCCTTTTTTATGCGCTTGCCCTTTTTAAAACATTATCTATTTCTTCTTTTTTTATCTCACTTGGCATGAATAAATTATACCAAGTCTATGATGTCGACTTATGATTGGTACGTCATCAGTCAGTCCAGTGTCTTCCTTGGTAAAATAGGCAGCAAAGACAGACTGATCTCTAGACTTCGCACTTGAAGCCAATGTAGATAGAATTGGGTTGCAAGCATTTTGCTCTGTGCTCTTTTTCCCCTGGGTGTATTTCTCTCTTCTGTAAAACTTTCCGTGTGTGTCTGTATATCCATTTATTTGAGGACCGCGGTAGAACGGTTGGAAGAATAACGAATTAGCAACCGGAGCGTTGCGAGTTCGAATCCAATCAAAGACCCTAGTGTACAAAGGGGCTGGTGCAAATATGTCGTGGCCTCAAATGTCTTCACTTTGGAGTGGTGTGGACGTTTGGAGAGTGGGGTGCCAGCTCAGGTGTGACCTCGTCATCTGACCGTGGTTCAAAATTACGTGGTGTCCTCGGACTTTCCCTTCGGTGTTTGATCCCGGACCGTCGCCAATAGCCCTTTGTGTTGCTACAGTGCGACGTTAATTAAAATACCTACCATTAACTTGAAGTTGTCTGCCTTATATTTAGCGCAACTTTGCCAAATGTCCCTTGCGCCATAAAACTAACAACCAACCATCTGTGCTCTAAATGCAATTCGGCTCAACGATGATCGCCCGAGAACTCCATTTATTGTCTCGTCTATTCCTTAGGCCATCTTGTTTACCATTCTATAGCTGGTTCTTGATGGTTTGAAGTCTCTAGAACTAATAGACTTACGGTCGTATTCACAAGTCCGAGTTTTCGGTCCTAAGTCCAAACCAACCATGATCGCCCGATTATGGAAGAAACCATATTCACAATGCCTGATCCGTAGTTTAATGCCTGATAGTAGTTATTGCTCATCTCGGTGTTCGGAGGTTTAACACTCGGTTGAGGGTTAACGCATGCGCAGTACTAACTTTTTGAGAGGCCGCCCGTCAACAAAACAAAATGGACGACACACTTCATTCTGTGCTAAACTACAGAATTGGGACTAAGGATTCTCTAATATTACGTTTGGTAGCTGAGATAGGTGCCGAAAATTTATTCGTGTGAAAAAAATGATGTTATCATCTTTCCGAAGCGCTAGGACTAGTTCGGAATATAGTTGATACGTAAACATGCAGCTGCGTTGACCACGGCAGATGCAAATTCGTCGCAGAACAAAAATGCTTCTGTTGATTTATTATGGAAAATAGAAAAATGATAATGAAGGTTACTTCACCTTGCAACTCATCGACGAAGTATTTGTCCACTATGATGTTTTTAGATTCGGGTGTTGTAAGAAATGTAAACAACGTCACGGGATCGAGAGAGGAGACTAGTCAATCAGAGAGAGCTTATCGCTTTAATCGGTGGATCACTTAATTCGTGTTTTGTGAATACGATTCTTGGGTAATCCCTCGTTTAACTCTGATCTGCGGATTTGCTGATTCACGGTTTAACTCGAGACTTGTGAATACCGCCATTAGTATAACTTATTTTTTCAAGTGTGAGATAAGAAAGAAGACTTCAGTCTATTAGAACTTGAGACTAGAGGCCCTAAAAAACTAGCTCGGAATGGTGAATAAGCTAGCCAATCTACAACATAAAGCTCTACCTTTAAGTAGAATAGAATACTTTAGAGTGATTCTATTGGTCCTTTCCTTGGAGTAGAATTCTTTTTAACTATTCATTTGCTCAAATTTTCTTAGATCCGAATTCTTTTGAAAGATTTTATTGCGATTGGTTTTGAACGAGTCTAGTTGTTAAATTCGAGGACGTGGTAATGTAAACGTAAATAATCCACAATTGACGTCTTTTGCGCTGATTCTGGATCATTTGGTGCCGTAAGCAACAGCAGTGGTAACGAGTTGTCGTGGAGGGGAAACCCGGACACGGCGAATTCCATTCGTAATTTTGCGTATGGCATCAAAATGGTTTCACACCTTTTTAAAAATCGACCTACCCAAGGTCGATTGCCTTGTCGGAGCCGCACAATATTTAATTTTGCTAAGCATTGATAGATCTATAAAATTATGAATTTTGCACCTACCGGATTCTGGTTTTACGTTTATCATTCGGTTCTGAAAACGAAAGGCACGCATTTTCGTGGAGTCTAAACCACCCATGGCTATTGTCATTCATGATTTTGCTTGAAGCAGCAACATGGTCCCACACCTTTTCAACAATCAACTAACTTTCGTCATCTGACCGTGGTTCAAAATTACGTGGTGTTGTCCTCGGATCTTTCCCTCTGGGATTGATCCCGGACCGTCACCAATAGCCCGTTGTGTTGCTCCAGTGTGACGTTAATTGAAAATACCAAATACCAACAATCAACTAACCTAAGTGAGATTGCCTTCTTGTCGGAGCAGCACTTAATTTTTCTAAGCATAATAAAGGTATAAAATTTTAAATTTTGCACATATATGTTTTTATTAACCTACCAAGCGCCTGGAAACAAATTTGGTATCGCCGCACCACCTATATTTAATTTCCTGTACTTGTTGGAATCGGTCTCAAACCTCCAATTATAGTGCCGTGTGGGGCACATAAATGTGAAGAATATGTAAATCTTTGAATGTATAAAAGTGAAGAAAGGTGGGGATCATGATCTGATCAGACTTCTTGTATGTTTTTAAACCATAAGACTTGGTCACGTAATAAAATTTATTTTTAATATATAAAACTCTGTCTTCAATCGATAAAACCCAACAATTGGTTATGGGCCTCAGACCTTAAGCTGAACCTGAATTCTGCCACTACCGGTTTCCAGTATGATGGGTATTCAAGAAATGTCCATGTTTTCCTTCCCGAAGTTATCGGATTTCAACTATGCCACGTGGAAGACGGACATGAAGGTATTGCTAATGGACCGGAACTGCTGGGAATTTATCACTAAAACGGAACCTCTATTATTGGAAGATGCTCCAGAACAAGAAAAAAGAGACTATCGTTATAGGAAGCAGAGGACATACACAACTATCTACCAGGGCATAGACAGAAAATATCAAGTCTTAATTTCATCTACTGAGGACGGTAAGGAAGCCTGGGATATATTAAAGACCAACTTTGAACCAGCATCTAGAGCACGATTGGCAGGCCTTGTGGACGAGTTCTTTTCAATCCGCTACCAGTCGGAGGACGAATCCATTGGACTCTTCTGCAAACGAGTGCATGAGAAGCTGTTACAGATAAAAGAAGGTGGATTCGAAATCCCAGACCTCTTAGTTTGCTTTCAACTAATAAGACATTTGCCTCACGAATACGATAATCTGGTACAACTGCTATACAGGATGGATGACAACGAGTTCACGCTAGACAATTTGTCTAAACATTTAATAACAGAATCCAGCCGGATCGACCTCAAGCGGAAGGACGAAGACACAAAATTAAGTATCGTGGCCGATGCTTATGCTACAAGAAACAAGTCATCTAGATACAAGGAGACACGGGCGTCTACTCCTGATCACAGCAGATGCGTACTGGACCCTGAATTAATTCCTTCAAGCCCAAGAAAGTCGACAGTTTGTCGTATGGGGCCGCGACCATTCTGCAACTACTGCAAAAAGTCGGGACATTACGAATCGAAGTGCTTCAAGAAATGCAATCGGCAGAAACCTGGTGGTGAATTATTTTATATGGAGGACAATCCAAAAACTGATCTTCAACGTGCCTATGCAGTTTCAAATTTTCCAAATGAAAGACCGAGGGAATTTCTCATTGATTCAGCTGCAACTGCTCACTTCTGTAAAGAACGTGATATGTTTACGACATTCAGAAAACTACCACCACAGAAGATCCTAGTCGGAGACAAGGACAGCACCTCGGAAGTATTAGGTATGGGTGATATTCAATTTACAGTTTTAGATAGAAACAGAAATTATGATATAACTTTAAAAGATGTGTTATACTCGCCTAATATGAGAAAAAATTTAATTAGTGGTGCTCGTATTGACCTTGTGGGAAACCAAATTAAATGGGGAAATAACAAAATGATTATTTATAATAGTTATAATAAATATTTGTTTACTGTTCCCAGAATTGGAAAATTGTATATCTTAAAAGGTTATCCCAAGATTAAAAATTATACATATGTAACTGGTTTAGATCTAGAAAAAGCCCACCGTAGGTTTTGTCATGTTAACATGCCCTTAATTGAAAATATGTGTAAAATTAATTGTGTAAAAGGAATTGAAAAACTTAATTGTAAGAATATAGATAAAAATTGTAAGATTTGTGCTATTGCTAAATCCACTAGAATATCCTTAAAAGGAAACTATATGTACGAAAGGAAAACTAAAAATGTTTTGGAAAGGATCCATATGGATTTGTGGGGTCCTGCTCCAGTTAACTCTCTAGGTGGAAACAAATACTTTTTATCTATTATTGATGATTTTTCACGTAAAGTAACTGTTTATATTATTCGAAATAAGAATGAAGTTTTTGATTACTTTAAAAAATACTTGGTTAGAGCTGAAAGACAGCTAAATGTTAAGTTAAAATGTGTCCGAACTGACAATGGTTTAGAATTTTGTCACAAAGAATTTAAAAAGTTTTTAAATGATCTAGGAATAAAAATCGAAAGAACTTCAACTTATACCCCTGAACAAAATGGCGTTGCAGAAAGGTTCAATAGAACAGCCATGGATTGTGTCAGAGCTATGCTTCAAGACAGTGGTTTACAACCACAATTTTGGTCTGAAGCACTTTTAGCATTTATTCATACTAAAAATAGATGCGAACACAAATTAACTGAGGGTATATCTCCTAACGAAATATGGACTGGTTTCAAACCATCAGTAAAACATTTTAGAATTTTTGGCTCTTTGGCATATGTTCATATTCCTAAAATACAGAGAAATAAATTACAACCCAGAGCTAAACTTGGTATTTTGACAGGATATGGTTTGAAAACTAAAGGTTACAGAATATATGTACCAAACGAGAAGAGAATAGTTGAAACAGTCCATGTTCATATCGACGAAAGTAAGAAAGCTGTTGATGTACTATTTGGTAAAAACTTTGAGTACGTTTCTTTCGATCTTAATTCTAATATTCCTATTTATCAATCAAATGAAAATATAAAAGTAAAATCGGAAAGTGAAACTCTAGTTTTAGATTCTAAAGATTTAGTTAAAACTGAGGACTTAAAAAGTCTTAACATTTCAAATTGGCGAAGAATCGAAAAACCTAGAAATAAAAGCAATAGGATAGATGTATACTATTATTCTCCTGAAAATTTGAGAATGAGATCTTTAAATGATATTAAAAAATACTGTACTAAAAATAAGATTAGGTTTGATCATGTAAATTTCAATTTTAAGCCAGAAACTGAACATCCTAATGTGGATATTTCTAATGTGCCATCTACTTCTAGTGATGAATCTAATTTTTTGGACCAACAGATGTACGACATGTATGATCAGTGTTACAATGTCGAAATCCCCAAAAGTTATGAAGAAACGCAAACAAGTAAGGATAAAATTAAATGGAATATTGCCATGAATGAAGAAATTCAGATAATGAAGGATAGGCAAGTATGGAAATTAGTGGACACGCCCCCAAATACAACCATAATTGGAAGTAAGTGGGTGTACAGCTTAAAAATGGACGAAAACAATATACCTAAAAGGTATAAAGCACGTCTTGTTGCTCAAGGTTTTAAGCAAAAACCCGGCATTGATTTTAAAGATATTTTTTCACCAGTTGTGAATTTTTCTATTGTTAAATTATTGTTTGTACTATTGATTTCTATGTTGGGTTGGTATCACTGTCAAGTTGACGTGAAAAGTGCATATTTATATGGACACCTTAAGGATACTATATACATGAAACAGCCAAAAGGATTTGTGCTGAAAGGATCCGAAAACAAAGTATGTCTATTGGAAAAGGCTATATATGGTCTGCATCAAAGTGGTAGAGAATGGAATTTGGAATTAGACGGTATTTTAACTAAATTAGGATTTTCTCAGTTAAATTGGTGTAATTGTGTCTACAAATTTAAAGATGTAATTTTAATTGTTTATGTAGATGATATGGTTTCGTTTTCAAAAAGGGAACATTTGATAAATGAAGTAATCGAATTATTGGACAAAAAATTGGATCTTACAGTCCTAGGTAAAACTAAATATTTGTTAGGCGTAAACTTTCAAGAAATTGAAAATTCGATTTATTTACATCAAATTACCTACATTGAAAAATTAATGTCAAAATTCAAAGATCTTCCTAAAAGTTTTGTGAATTTACCTTTTAAAATTGGTTGTAACTTACCTGATAAGGTTAAAGAGGAAGAAATAATTGAAAATGATTTAATGAGGAAATTTCCCTATCGTTCCTTAATAGGATGTTTATCGTTTTTGTCAGATAGATCCAGACCAGATATTGCATTTGCCGTTAATATAATGTCTCAGTTTTGTAATGGTTATACTTACAAACACTGGTCTTACGTTGTTGATATTATGAACTATGTTTTTCTTACAAAGGATTTTAAAATTAATCTTTCCAATGTAAAAAGTTCAAATTTGATTGCTTTTTCTGATGCAAATTGGGGATGTGGTCTCACAAACAGACATTCAAGCAGTGGCTATTTAATTTATTTGGGTAACATCCCAATATCATGGAAATCTTCTAAACAAAAGTGCATAGCTCTTAGCTCAATGGAATCTGAATTTATTGCACTAACCGATTGCACTAAAGAAGTTATTTGGTTTAATAGAATTATAAATGAATTAAGTTTGTGTGATTACATAAGACCCCAAGTATATTGTGATAATCAATCTGCTATCTATTTTTCAAAAAATAGTCAGGAAAATCAGAAAACTAAACATATTGATATCAAGTACAAATTTATTCGTAAATTAATAAAAGATGAACTATTCAACGTAAATTATATTTCATCGGAAAATAATTTGGCTGACTTTTTAACAAAGCCTTTATTGTTAAATAAATTTAAAAATATTATTAGAAAAATATTTCGTTAGATTTATGTATATATATTATATGTTGAATTGTAATACACATCTGCTGAGGTTTTACAACCGATGGGGCCGCATGTTGGAATCGGTCTCAAACCTCCAATTATAGTGAGGGCCGCGGTGGCCCGGTTGGAAGAGTAACGGACTCGCAACCGAAGGGTTGCGAGTTCGATTCCAGCCAAACACCGTCGTGTACAAAGGGGGCTGGTGCACGTTAAATCTGTCGTGGCCTCAAATGTCCTCACGTTGGCGTGGTGTGGAAGTTTGGAGAGTGGGGTGTCAGCTCAGGTGTTGCCTCGTCATCTGACCGTGGTTCAAAATTACGTGGTGTTGTCCTCGGATCTTTCCCTCTGGGATTCATCCCGGACCGTCACCATTAGCCCATTGTGTTGCTCCAGTGTGACGTTAATTGAAAATACCAATACCAATACCAATTATAGTGCCGTGTGGGGCACATAAATGTGAAGAATATGTAAATCTTTGAATGTATAAAAGTGAAGAAAGGTGGGGATCATGATCTGATCAGACTTCTTGTATGTTTTTAAACCATAAGACTTGGTCACGTAATAAAATTTATTTTTAATATATAAAACTCTGTCTTCAATCGATAAAACCCAACAGTACTAGACGTCCTGTACTAGAAGCCTAGTTCCTGCGCGCCTAAGATGCTTTGTCGGTATCTCTTTTTCACGCCTAGGTCAACCGTTCCCCATCCGAAAAAGAAACCATCTCAGGTACAATGGCCTTTGGATTGATTCTGTGGTTTCCATGGCAACTCGAGTATAGCCGGAATTCCCGAAACTTCCCTCAGTTGTCGTTGCTATGGAGACGCGGATGCGCCATACGTCAGTAGCCCGGGATGAGATCCATCGCTTCCTTCTTATTTTGTGACGATAAGACGATTAAAGCGGCGAGAAATTCAATTAATTTATGTTTCAGCCTGCAAATTTTTATGAATTTTTCCTCGACTCAGATCTGATTAATTCGGAAGGAATGAGGAATAGGTTTTCCGGCTTATTAATAATCTTTTTATTGGGGCTTTCTTTTATATTTCTAATCAGATGTGGTTTTTTATGGATGTTTTTATTTTAATTTTCATTGCAAAATTTAATAACGTGTAATTTATTTCAGTGCATGAAAGAAGCAGGGAATGTTTTCTATTTTTACATCTGCAATGGATATTTCCTTATCCATACGAAATATAAATTTTTCAAATTAATTTTTTGATGGACCATAATTTTTCCCCTCACATCATTTACATTATATTACGAGACCAAATTATAATTTGAATAAAAACAGCAAAGCGAAATAAATTTGCTTTTCGTATTGCACATAAATATCCACTTTAAAATAATTAGCTGTAGTTAAGTTTGTGATATGTATTGTTTTAAAAAGTTTTTAAATACCTATAGTTTCCAGTATAGTTATAGGTAATAAAGGTTTACAAAGATATTTTATATATTTGTGAATCTAATTCAAATTTAATTTTTGTTTATCTATAATATAAATTATGAGATTTTCAGTTGTATCATCATTTCATTTTCCGTTCACAAAACCTTGAATCAAGTCAAACATTTTCTAAAGTATCTAAGTCCTCAATATTTGTAATGTCGTAATTGGCATTTGTAGTTTCCATTTATTGATTTTAATCCAACTGTAACTGAAATCCGCAGTTTCTCCATGTAAACATTTCTGAGGGTAAACGATAACTACAGATGCGTGTAGATCTTAATATTTAGTTACTCATAGCAGAAATTTTAAAATGTGCCCTAACCGTTTGATATGCAATTTCTCTTTTTATAAGAGCTTGTCGGTTTTCATGATAGTCGAAATTCCAGAGTCCTTCAGAAAAGTGAGAAATGTTTATAAATTTTTACTCCACTGCATTAGAGTTGTTTTATTTTCGATCATTTTCAGGAATTTTAATTTAAATGTTGACTCTACTTTTACTACTGGATTTACTGGAAACAAGTCACTTTTATGCATACTACAAATCAGCCATTGTTTATAGTTGAAAAATAATTTTAATGTTTTATTTAATTGTATTAAGTTACATTTTTTTTCACGAAATTTTTACTTGTAATATTTTTAATGGCATTGCTATACAAATTGATATTGTTTGTAATATACATAATTTTTTCTGAATTTTTTGAATCCTTATTCGTGATTACAAAATTATAGGCAAAGAATTTGAGGTGCATTTTTAGAAAAGAATGGAATTGCATATCACCTTTATTTATTGATATATCTTCATTACAATAGCATTACAGCTTTTTGTGCTTGAAAATCTTCCACAGCACTTTTCAATTCCTCCCTGATTGCATTTCTCTTTCGTGTCATTAAAGCTTTCGTTGTGTGTGCACGTCTATTTACTTGATGTTTTACGCAGCTTGGCCAAATATGGCCCTTGCGGCCATAGTACTCCATCCAACCAATCAAAACAAACTGACACACAATTCTTTGAATATATGGCAACTCGGCCAAACAACAGGAACGACGATATTCCGCAGATTGGGATGCGATACCACCTCTTTCCCCCGTCATTATTCTCCAAGTACAAATTAAAACTGGACCCAGGTAGCCAGATTGGAAGAGTAACGGATTAGCAACCGGAGGGTTGAGAGTTCGAATCCAACCAAAGACCGTCGTGTACAAAGGGGACTGGTGCATGTTGAATCTGACGTGGCCCAAAATGTCCTCAAGTTGGCGTGGTGTGGAAGTTTGGAGAGTGGGGTGCCAGCTCAGGTGACCTCGTCACCTGACCGTGGTTCAAAATACGTGGTGTTGTCTTCGGATCTGATCCCGGACCGTCGTCAATAACCCGTTGTGTTGTTCCAGTGCGACGTTATTTAACTACCTACCCTTTCGCCTTTCGTTAGACAGCGTAAGCGTTCCTTCCCTTTTGCTCCCCGCACTTCTCCAAAATTACATCGGTTAACAATTGCAAAATTGCACGTTAATTAGATACCTACCTACAAATTAAAATTAAGTCAACCATAGCGTACCACATTTGGTACTTTTATATCACCTGCACTGTCAACCACCATTGAATTCCTGCGTTGTGAAGATTAAATTCGACTTCACTAGGATCAAAACTTCCATACTTAATTTCTAAGTGATGCTAATTTCCTCACAATTTCTACTTTAGTCTTCGCTTGTTCTACATCTAAGAGATGAGCACAGGAAAGAACTGAAATGTTTTATTGAGGAACTATCTGAAATACCCGGCGTTGCTGAGATTCATTTGTTTGTAATTCAACGTAATATTACTCAAATGTTATTCCTATGGGAATTTTGAATTGTTTTTAACCCCCTCTATAGACCCAGGACAAATAGAAACGGGGATAATATCTAGCTTATTTCCCCCGCAGAATAGATTCTAAAGAAACAGTGTGCCAAATTTGATATGAATTGGTCAAACTATTGATAGTAAGAATACTCAATGTTACTCCTAAGGGTTTTCGAACTGTTTGTAGCCCCCTCGGCAGACCTAGGACGAATCGAAAGGGGTTAGATTATAGCACGTTTCCCGCAGGATTCTAAAGAATGAATGTACCAAATTTGGTATGAATTGACCTGACAGTTATCGTAAAAATATTCAGTGGTCATTCCTATGGAGCTTTCGAATTGTTTTTACACCCTCTTCAGACCTAGAGCAATTTGAACGGGGTTAGTATGTAGGCTATGTTTCCAATAATATTCCATAGGATGAATGTACCCAATTTGGCGTGAATTGATCTGACAGTTAAAAGTAAAAATACTCAATGCTATTTCTATGGAGATTTCGAATTGTTTTTGTAAAAACCTCTAAGTTCATCTTGAGAGGCGACTCGGATTGCAGAGAGATTGCTGTAGATGTTAACTCTGACGTCATCTGCACAGCCAGACCGGGAGAGAGCGCCCCCTAGCAAGTGCTCTGTCCAGGATGACGGGACGTTACACCCCTCTGCACGCCCAAGAGAAATACTACGGGGTTAATATGTAGAATACGTACCCGCAGGATTCCAAATTTGGTGTGGATTGATCATAACGTGTGGATTTGTATAGGAAATAGACAGACAGACGCCAACTCTTCTCTATATACGTATAGAGAGATAGATAAAGCTTTTATCCCTGGTTCCTTGCCCCAGAGCTGGTGGGAGTCACTTGCTTTAGACTTCTTATCCGATACAACTATCTATAAAAACACTTACACCGTGTTGGAGTAGCAAGATCAGCTATCTGTCCCTTTTGTGAAATGGACGAAATGACTGGAGACCCAACATCATCAAGGACTACCCTATAATTCCTGACAATAGAATTGCGAATAATGTTGACAGTGTTTTTAAGCCAGATTTTTTTTCACTTCAGAAAATTATCGGGCTGCTGGGGCCGTCGTGGCTCAGTGTGTATGCCCACTGCGCTAGCAACCTTCGAGTTGTAGGCGGCGCAGTTTCGACTCCTGCCAAGTGCATTCCTCCCTGGGTGTATTTCTCTCTTGTGTCAGTAAAGCTTTCACTGTGTGATGTTAATTTATTGATATTGTATGGCTGTGTTAATTATTTGGTATTGTATTGTGTCTGGCGCAGAATGGCCAAATATGGCCCTTGCTCCATAAACCCCCAAAAAACAAACCAAATCTATTGGGCTGCCGGATTGATGGCCGAAGTTCCGGAGACGGGCATGGGATAAAAGAAACTTGCTTTCGACATTTTGCCGGACATGACCCCCTACAAAAACCCGTATTGGAGTTGCGAAATTCTTGTCAATAGAAGTATTTTTTAAGCGAGATTTTTTTTTCACTTCAGAACTCTAATGGGCTGCTAGTTGATTGGCCAGAGGCTGGCTTAGGATAATAAAAGCTTGTTCTACATCTAAATCATGCTCTGCATTCGTACACTGCACTCAATTTCCACCATTTTACGTCGACCAAACACTCCAATTCCCCTGTAGTCCTGCCCATACGGAATAAAGTTAATTTATTTATGGTCGAGTACTTGTACATCTCCTTCCAGTTTGGAAATTCGATTGTCGGTCGGGCCGTTAGCGCGGCCGAAAGCTTTCTCGTGTACCGCGTTGTTTGAAGAGGGCTCTTTCGGTCAAGCGGCGCTTGTTTGTCCTTCCATCTGTCACTGGGAATGGTTCACTTTGTGCCCATATCGATCGTTAAATTCCTCCCTCGTCCACCTTCGGATCCCCACCAATGGCAATGCCCTCTTATTGCTTAAATTCCGCTTCAAGAAATGGATTCGGAGATTTCAGTTCTCACGAGTTTAGTGTAGTTGATTTTTTATCAAGGCTTGTTTTTTAGCTGTTAATTTTTATCACGGCTTGGTTTTTTACGAAGGCTGATGGATCGATTTAACGAAACCAAATTGTTGATTTTCGTCAAGACTTGTTTTTTCAAGTTAATTTTTACTGAGACTTGTTTTTGGTCGCCGTGGTTTGGAGAGTGGGGTGCAGGATTTTGTTTTGACCTCGTCATTTGACCGTGTTTCAAAATTACGTGGTGTTGTCCTCGGATCATTCCCTTGGGGAATGATTCCAGACCGTTTCCAATAGCCCGTTCTATTGCTCCAGTGCGACGTTAATTAATTACCACTACCAAGATTTGTTTTTTCCAAGTTGATTTTTATCACTGCTTGTTTTTTACTAAGGCCGATAAATCGATTTAACCCTCCAAGTGGTTTCGACGTAATATCTCGTCCAGCAAGATCTGACCATTGCTATTGACGAGGTATCTCGTCATCAAGATATTTCCTATTTTTTGATGATAACGAGATCGGAGATCAAGATCTGATCAGTTTTTCTCTGATGACGAGATATTTTATACATCAAGATCTGATCAGTTTTCCTCTGATGACGAGATATTTTATACATCAAGATCTGATCAGTTTTCCTCTGATGACGAGATATTTTATACATCAATGTCTGATCAGTTTTGCTGGTGAGATACCTCGTCGATACAACCTACTGGGGGGTTAATGAAACCAAATTCTTGATTTCAACCAAAGCTTGTTTTTACTAACGGATCGATTTAACGAAACAATTGTTCGATTGTACTTACACACAGCTTGTTAGCAATCTTAGTGATGTGCAACTTTATTTTAGTTGTCGTGTAGCAAAAAGTGAACAACCAGACCAAACGAATTTTTTTGTAACCAAACCCCCTTGCTTGCCAACAAAGGGCTTAACCTTCTAAACGTCACGAGATTGCTTTTACCCCACACAATGAATAGATAACGACATCTACTGGTTGAAAGAATTCTAAGATTCTATTGATCAAGACGGTCATAACTGATTAGAAGTCCTGTAGGGAAGAAAGGAAGGTAGTTAATTAACGTCGCACTGGAGCAACACAACTGGTTATTGGCGAAGGTCCGCGATCAATCCCTACTAGAAATATACAAAGACAACGCCTCGTAATTTTGAACCACCGTCAGATGACAGGGTCAACACCTGAGCTGGCACCCCACTCTCCAAACTTTCACAGCACGTAACGTAAGGGCATTTGAGGCGATTTAACGTGCACCAGCCCCTGTGTACACGACAGTCTTTGCCTTGCCCAAGTTTTGAACTCCCAACTCTCCGGGTGCTAATTTATTACTCTTCCAACTGGGCTACCTGGCCCAGTCATTCAGGGAAGACTGCGGCCTGCTTGTTGGAAGAATACATTGGATGGAAGATGGAAAATTTAGTCCATGTGTAGCAATAAGTGACCAACCAAACCAAAAGAATTTTGTTATAACCCAATACCCCTTGTCCTGTCAAGAAAAAGGTTAACCTTCTGAGCGTCACAAGATTCCCGAGTAATGTAGTATTGCTTTTACTCCACGACTCACGCAATGACTAAATAACAACATCTATTTGTTGAAAGAATCCTAAGAAAGATTCTATTGGTCAAGAAGGTCATAATTACCTAGAAGTGAAAGTTTACTATTAAGACTTTATCTTTGTAAAGTAGCGATTTTTCAACCTTCTTCATCTCATTGCACGCGTAAACTTATTTCTAAAATTAGACGGCACACGAAAAATGTATTATATTTTTGGCCATCTAACGAAAAAATTGGTTAAATTTTGATTGGTTTACAAAAAATAACAGTTATTACCTACCCTTTTGCCTTCAAAGTAACTTTTAAAAAATGTTTTTGAAAAATTTATTTGCTATACTTTAACAAAAAAAAATAACTCAAACTTTTTATATTTCGATTAAAAACATGGGTATTGAAATTATTTGTGAACACACTTGTCAAGTTCAAAACGAAACCGTTGGAATGAAATTAACACAATTTATACTGTTTCACCATTCGTAAATCGAGTTGTGATAAACTCGATCCAACCAAACAGCGTCGCGTGCAACCCCTGTGTTTGTCGGGGTGGTGCACGTTAAACCTGTCATGGCCTCAAATGTCCTCACGTTGGCGAGATGTGGAGGTTTGGAGAGCGGTGCGCCAGCTCAGGTGTTGACCTCGTCATCGGACCATGGTTCAAAATTGTCTTCGGATCTTTTCCTAAGGAATTGACCCAGGACCATCTCTGATAGACCGTTATGTTTCTCATGTGCGACGTTAATTCTACTACCTAACCACCCGTAAATCAGATCCATTCTTGCGTCGCACTGATTGAAAATCGCTGTTGCAGAGATCCAAACCATTTTCCATTCAAATATGGGTAAAACTCAAAACTAAACCATTGTTTCTGAATAGCATTATATTAATCCTCATAAATGTTCATGCCAGGCCACGTACACTTATGAAAGTTCTCTCGTTAGAAAAAGTGCGAGAAGAAAATAATAAAGCATTTGATGAAGTCGTACGGCGTGTAGGGGGAATAGCGAAGTCTTGCTATTGATCGCGGAAAGTTTTATCCGGCCACTTACTGTCCAATTACAGACTCAGAAACCTTCAATTACAGAAATGCTGACGAAGATAACTGACGGGAAATTGAATTTGTGCCTCTACCAGTCACTTTGAAGAAAAGTCCATCTTATCCAAAAACGGATTAAGATCTCTGTAGATGTTGCTTTATATGGCGACTAATTGAAATATAATGTTCCACATTTGTGCACCATCCAAGTGGTTTTGACGAAATATCTCGTCCAACAAGAACAGATTTCATTTAACATCCGAATTCGCTAATGACGATATATCTCTTCACTAAGATGTCACCGATGTTTTGATGATGATATCAAGATCTGGTCAGCTTTCTGATGCATAAAAAGCATTGAAAGCATAACAAACCATTGAAGTAAAGAATCTGTAAACAAAATAAACATTGCAAAAGTATGAAAAAAGTAAATTAATTTAAAATATCTCTTCATCAACTTGAAAAAGTACAATGTAGCAAACCGTCCAAGTGGTTTCGACGAGATATCTCGTCCATCTAGATCTGACCAATTTTGCTAATGAAGAGGTATCTCGTCATCAAGCTATTCTCCAATTTCTTTCATGATGACGAGATCAAGATCTGGTCAGTTTTTTATTATGACGAGATATCCCGTCCATCAATATGTCGTAAACTTTAATGACTAGACATACCTTGTCGAGACAACCACCAGGAGTGTATCGAGTCGGTAAGGCTATAATTTTAAATTAATTCAATTTTTGTCCGAGACTTTTCTGTCATGGTAAATGAGGTAGTGTTTTTGCTGAAAAACCCGTTTCTTTTACATATTCCCAACTTAGCTTGTTTTTCGAACACCGATGCCAGTTATCTGCCTGTATAAATATCAACTATGGAATTCCGAATTGCAGTATGATAATTTATTGGTCTACGCCAGTTAGATTAAACGCCAAAATGGCGACAAACTACATTCTAGGTAAGCCACAGGTTGGTCCAACATCGGTCCTACGACGCTAAATTTCTGAATTACGCATGCGTAGCGATATTATTTCCGTCAGAAATGGAATAGGCATGGGTATGTATGATTTGGTGCATGCTTCTCTAGTGTGTAGCCGATATGAATCACGCTAGAGCCTTTGGGTAGCAGAAGCAACGACGCAAATGAATCGGTGAGTGCATTAACCACATGAGCCCCATTTTTTAAAATTTGAAATCTGAGCGTAATATTTTTACTTGTTTAAATTATTTTACGTTTGGCGCTGCTTGCCCCTCTCAGGACATTGTGCCATAAAACCCAAACCAACCAAAACGTGTCATTCCATATGTCAGTCACTCATGTGATTTCTGCACCCGTAAGTTTTTTTTGATGGATTTGTATTTACTAATTGAAGCCACGGACTGATATGATTTCTTCACACTAGATGCTTCGAGCCTAGGTAGGTATTTTAATTAACGTCACCCTGGAACAACACAACGGGCTATTGGTGACGGTCCGGGATCAATCCCAAAGGGAAAGATCCGAGAACAACACCACGTAATTTTGAACCACTGTCAGATGACGAGGCAACACCTGCTTTGAGCCTAGACAAGCTCATCATGGTGTCTGCACTGGCTGACTCAAATAGTTTAGATAATCTTATGTATTGATATAAACAAGGTAGGTAGGTAGTTAATTAACGTCGCACTGGAGCAACACAAAGGTTTATTGGCGACGGTCCGGGATCAAGTACCAACGCTTCCTAATTTTGAACCACGGTCAGATGACGAGGTCAATACCTGAGTTGGCCAACTACTCTCCAAACTTTCATACCACACCAACGTGAGGACATTTGAGTCCACGACATATTTAACGTGCACCAGCCCCCGTATGCGGTCTTTGGCTGGACCTAGTTTCGAACTCGTAACCCTCCTGTTGCTTATCCTTTGCTTTTTATACTGGGCTACCGAGACCATATGTAAACAAGGAGTAGAAGACTTAAGAGACTTAGAAGAATTAAAAATTAATTTCTTATTTAAATTATTTCTAATAATAATATTTCCAAGCATTGATTCAAGTACACATTCGCATCGATATAATTATTGGATTCTTTTTTTCTATTATTTGTACATCAAATGTTATTCTATTCATTTATTCGATTTATGTATCAACAAATTTTGTCGGATTCATTCATTTGATTGCTTAGAGGCAAACTACGCGATTTTTTAATGATTATGCTAACAAAAATACTTCCTTCGTTCATTAATTTATTGTTTTAAAATATCAAATTCAATAACTCGATTTTTTTATCTGCAAAACTACTCGATTCTTTGAAATAAGTCGCCTCGAAAATTATTCCAAGCAAACAAAAAAAATTATTTGTTATTACTTTCCTTATTTCTAAACATCCTCTTTTTGAACAAGTGGTACAAAGCGACTTTTAACCAAACGAGAAATAGATTGTATATTTTTTAACTAGATTTTTTTCATCTCTGAAAATTTGTTTCTCTTTACTCCTTGTTTGTTGACTAAAATACAAATTTAAAAACAGACTGAAATAACTCTTTAATTTACAGGAAAACTCAATAGAATAAGGAAAGCTTATTTACCGCTCCCAGCTTACAGCAAAGGGGAAGAGGGGGATAGGTAGTTTCTTTGGTAGATGTAACGATTAAAAGGCCTACATGTTATTTCCTGCTTTTAATTAATTACCATCTTTATTATTGCAAGTTTGCTTTTTCATTTCCTGTGACCATATTTTTTCTCTTTTTCAGTTTGTTCTATGTTCGCTTTTATTTTGTCCTTTGCTGGCTTCTACTTAATTAGTCTGGTTAAGCTTCTTCCTCTGGATTAAATAAAAGAATCTTCCCGTACAGAAATTAGAGAAAATATGCAAAACACCGAAAGAATGCGTGTTTTTTTGCTTCGAACCTAATTCGAAAGAAAGTATTTGTTTTCGAAATTAAGGCTTCACTTGAATTCGAAATACCCTCAACATCTTTTTTTTCTTTCTGCAACTGAATTTCTAAATTTGCGTTCATTAAGCTATTTTCGTTAAGTCTTTTTGAATTCGGTTGAGAAAATGTTTGGCCCTTAATTTGTTTTTAGTTCTGAGAAAGAAATTTCGTTCATATTTTCCATATCATCCAGAATTTGTTCTTGTAATTCCAAACGGGTTGGGCAACTGTCCATTCGTAAACATGGCAGCAAAAGCAATTTCAACAATTAAATTTACTGGCCGGGTTTGTAAATACCTATATTTACTGAAACGGGTTAAACGACTCATTTTCCATTTGGATGCAGGTAGCAGTGGAATCAGTGCTTGATGAAACCATCAAAATTGTATTTAAATACAAACTTAACAACTATAAACAAACTAACAAAAATTCAATAATCATAATTATGGTATTATTTTGAGTTACTGAAATGTGTTAAACGACGCATTTTCCATTTGGATGCAGGTAGCAGTGGAATCAGTGCTTGATGAAACAAACAAAATTGTATTTAAATACCAATTTAATAACTATAAACAAACTAACAAAAATTCAATGATCATAATTATGGTATTATTTTGACTTAGACTATTTTGACCAAGCTGCACCAAACGCAAGAGTTCGTCAAGTAAATGGGCATACACACAAGGCAAGAGGGTATACACAAAGAAAGAAGCAGGAATCAAACCTCCGCCACCAAAACGACTACATATTGAACTGTTTGTCTACCACAAGTACTGCTTCCGCCGTAGAAATCACCTTAGGAAAGAGACTCGTTCGTTTTGAGTAGGAATGACTTTAGTGATGTCCCACAGATAATTTATTTTGATTTTGGCGAATGTTGGCTGCAGAAATGTAGTTTTCTTACATAGATATGCTCAGTTTAAATATGGTAGATTTGAGGTATGAAGCCACATAATATTTCTAAACCTATACGTGAAAGTACACCACTCTAGTGAAGTTCTTCAGCAGTCTGATGACAGAAAGTAATAAGGAATCTGGAAGATAGTAATCAGCACAGAATAGAAAATGTCAGTGAATGGGGAAATTAGTGTAGGTGTTCAAAGCAATCGCCATTCAAGTAAATGGGATGCAAATGGACGTCCAGCAGTTAATTGTGGTAACATAACTGAGGTATGCACTTTTACCACGTACTGTATTATAAATAAGAAGTAACTCCAGTAAGAAGTACACGAAATATGCTGTCTTATACTTTTTGACTAACTTCCTTCCATTTTCGGGCCCGCGGTACCCCGGTTGGAAGAGTAACGGATTAGCAACCGCAGGGTTGCGAGTTCGAATCCAACCAAAGACCGTCGTATACAAAGGGGGCTGGTGCACTTTAAGTCTTCCGTGACTCAAATGTCCTCACGTTGGCGTGGTGTGGAAGTTTGGAGTGTTGGGTGCCAGCACAGGTGTTGTCCTTATCATCTGACCGTGGTTCAAAATTAATCGGTGTTGTCCTCGGATCTCTCCCTTGGGGTATTGATCCTGGACCGTCGCCAATAGCCCGTTGTGTTGCTCCAGTGCGACGTTAATTAAAATACCTACCTTCCATTTTCAGGTATGAAATATGTATATGAATGCTTATATCTATACATGTAAAGCAGATTTGGCATCTGTCTGTTCTCTGTATAAATCTATACCGTTTGACTAATCCACACCAAAAATTTGGTACACTTATTCTTTGGATCCTGCGGGTAACGTAGGCTACATATTAACCCCTTTCCATTTGTCTTGGGTGTGCAGAGGGGTTTAACGTCCCGTCATCCTGGACAGAGCACTTGCTAGGAGGCGCTCTCTCCCGGTCTGGCTGTGCAGATGACGTCAGAGTTAACATCTACAGGAGTCACCTCTCAAGATGACCTTAGAGGTTTTTTAGAACCTTAGAATATGGTTACAATCGTGCTGTTGCGCAGAAAATATCTCAGTATCATATCGTTTATGTATCCCTTCTGTAAATTCTCAAACTGTAGCTTTATTATTGGAATGCAAATTTTTATGATAATGTAAGATTATTTTAATAGAAAGTGGTCTTTTTTATCGTCGATATGGTACAAGAGGCTAAAGACAATTCGAAATCTTAGGAATAACATTGCGTATTTATACGATCAATGTCACACTAAATTTGGTACATTCAACCTGTAGAATTCTGCGGGACACATAGGCTATATATTCACCCGTTCGATTTGTCCTGGATCTGCAGGGGAGCTAAAAGCAATTCGAAATCCCCATAGGAATAATATTGAATAATATTGCGATGAATTATAAACAATTCAACCCGAGCAACGCCGTGTAATTCAGCTAGTCGTTTATAAAAGGATCTAAATAAGGCATGAAAAGTGAATAACATTGCCATCAACTGATATAAATAAAAATTTCAGCGTACTCTGCACGGGTTTTTCTAGTTTATTTAATTAAACAAAAAAAAACCCTAGTTTCTGAAGAAATTCATCTTTGAAAACAATTCCTCTCAATGCATGACAGTGTTTGTGATGCTAAAATTAGTGCGTGTTGTTCGGAGTGTCCCCCCTGAAATTGCAAATTCGGTTTCCAATACCAGAAATCATTAAATTGATTTTCCCTCCCGTCTCTGTGGACGGTCGCTGAAATCGTTTGTTTGCAGGGTGGTATTGACAGGGGCCCTTGCTTTTCGGCCGACCATTCGCCTCCGCGGACAACTCTAATAGGGTTGTCGTGAGCGGTGCTCGTCTTTCGATTTTTTAATGTTGCATCATAATGCTTTGATGTTATTTGGCGTCGTCTGGTGTTTATTTTTCTGTGTACTTGCGGACATGAGAAAACAGAAAAATAAACTAGAATATATATGTGGGATTGTGTCGATCCTGCTCTGTCGTCATGGGTTAAGTTTTGCTTTTCAATAAGACAACGAGAACTCGTTAACACAAGAAAACATTTATTAATATCGTAAAAAATACAGCCGGCAACATCAATCAACTATTAATACATCAACTATCAATACAGTCTCAACATAACCGCTGAACCTCTCTGTGCCATTTCCAAAAAGAACGCTCGCTCGATCTCGAACATTCGTGATCACACGTAAACATCACTGGCGTTGCCAGATTCTAATATACTCAAGAATTAAAATCCTACTTATATATTCTTGCCAGAGTCCGTTAACCATCCAAATAGTTGCGACGAGATATATCGTCTATCAAGATCTAGTCAATTTTGCTTTTTCGAGAAGTATCATCGAGACAAAACTCAAGAGGGAATGAATAACCTAGTTTTTGTACAATAAGCTGGCTACCAGTGGCCACCAAGAGGAGGTTAATCAATTTCATACCTTACCAAAATCTGTTTATTATGAGCCTCAGCATCGATATGCAAATTTCATACCTCGATTGAAATGAAATTAATCCGAAATATAAAGCAGAGTTTCGAGTATTTGTTCCTGCTTTTATCGTCATATACAATGAAGTGCACGGGAAAAGGTCAAATTTCAATCGTGTTGCCTGCATAATCATTTCCTTCTGTCATCAGAGTCCCAGAGCGGCGAGCTCTTTCGTGATGGTTTAGCAATTTTATTTAGCACCCAAAAGCTAAAAAACCAGGGTATATATATTAGTCAAACACAAGTCGGAATTGTCCATGCATACGGGCCGCAGACACAGCATGGCAAACAAAATAATTCAACAAAAGGGAAATTTTAAGACTATTCCAAAAATGAAACGGTGTTGCTTGATCAGGGTGTCATCAGAGAGGACTTAGACAACACAAGATGGGGTTTCTGCGTGTGGGTTACACCAAAAATTGCCCACCTCCCACCCAAAAAAATTCCACCATAATGAACAAAAGTAAAAAGGCAAATTAGGCATAAAGTCCATGCATGAGTTAAAATCAGATTAGAAAAGATACCACAAATTCAAAACAAGCGCAAACACAACAAATGCCATTTATAATGCCCCAAAAATTTTAATACTGCCGGGACACTTATGAATCATGCATTTAGTATATTAGTGTGTTGAAAGTGCCGCGGGTGAGTGTTCAATTACATAATAAAATAATAGTATTGGATTCCTGCTTAAAATTAATAAGATAGCATTCAGTTCTTGCTCAAGTCGTGGCCTCAAAGGCCCTCACGTTGGCGTGGTGCAGAAGTTTGGAGAGTGGGGTGCCAGTTCAGGTGTTGGCATCATCATATGTCCGTGGTTCAAAATGACGAGGTGTTTTCCTCGGTTCTTTCCCTTCAGGATTGATTCCGCTTCCCATAGCTCGTTGTGTTGCTCCACCTACGACCAGTTTAGTCATCTACCTATACATTTAAATTGCTCCACTGCTATCTCAATAACATTTATCGCCAACTGTTAATATTTTTGATAACAATAGCCAACCGTTATACCGTTTTCTGATATTTAAACTGTTAACGAAATAACAGTCCATCTCGACTGTTCAGCGCATTGGAGAAAATTTATCTTTTCGCTTCTGAATTTAGAAAAGTGTTGAATTGCGCTTGGAAAAACGAAGTAGGACTTGCGAAATGCGAACTTGATAGAGAAAGTATAAGAAAAAACTTATTCGAGCTGTTCCTTTTTTTCCGTGTCGGAAGTGATTTTTCATGGAGGCGAAACAACTTCATTACTTCTCGGGAGAAAGGGAGAAAAAATGGCGTTTTGCCGTTTTTAACAACCGTTTTGAGCGCGCCGTGGAAATAACGGATTTGCGTTACGTGATGAAAAACTGGGTTGAAAATGAAGTTCCCTTCAGGCTGGTGCCTGGGATATCTGCTCGAGAGGCCGGAGGAAAATTTCAAGTCAGCATATAAACGCATTTCATAAATTCTAGATAACAAACGCTTTCGAATTTACCTTTTTTGAAGGGAAACTATTTCTGCATGAAATAGCGGGTATTAAAAGTTTCCTTCAACTCTTAATAAGAAACGATCCGTTAAAATTTATTTTTATACTCAATGTTATAATGGTTGAGAATTTATAGTTAGTACCTAACTAGTATGGCAAAAATAGGATTTAAAAATTGAAGTTAATCATTATTTAAAGATGTGGAATGTGAGTAAATTTCGAGTTTTTATTCTCTGCGTGCGCTGACGTATTTACTTTTGCTTTCGGGGTTATGTGTAAGAGTTGTGCGTTGTGTACGATAATAAATATAAAATTTAATGTTAAGTAAATTTTAGATTGTTTAATTCAATTTATGTAAAATAAGATGACATTGGGTATTATAATCACACCTTATTTAAACGCAATATTAAAACACACATTGGAACACAGCACAGAATCCGGTACACAACATTGAAACATTGAATTGACACACGGCATTAAAACATTGAATTAGTACGCAACATTTAAACATTAAATTAGTACACAACATTGAAACTTAGAATTAGTACTCACCAATGAAACATTAGATTGTGGTATAACAGTGAGTTGATACTTAGCATTGAGTAATCAATTTGTCATGCAACATAGGTACACATATTTGTATACAACGTCGAAGCTCTAGATTGTATACATCATTAGATTTAAAAAATGTCAATAGGAAGTTGAGACACAACACTGAAGCACAAATACCAGTTTGGAACATAACTGTATACCATAAAACCTTCAAAAGTTGATTCGCATTCACAAATGTTTTGTGTAAGCGAGTAATTGAATAATTCATTCCAATTTTTCCCTAAATAGATATTGTGTTGTGAGAGCCCTTGGTTGTAATGTTTTAGTGATCGTTTGCTGTATTGCAACACAATTTTCAGACATCAGAGTGTGACAAACATTAGAACATCGAATTTAAACTTAGTGTAGGATATTATCCTCTCGGCCTATCAAAGCAGCACACACCAGTGCCCTCTGTTAAGCGTAGCGAGTAGCTTACTAGTTGTAAGACGTAGTCGCTGATGATAAGATATATTGTTCAGATGTAATTGCTAACTGTAAATAAATATATTTAGTATTTCAGATGTTGTGTCTCTCAGTTATGATGTTTAAACTGCCTAGACTCCCACATTAGCATTAGATAATCTGACTGCCACATAACATTAGAACATGGAATAGGAACACAATTGTATCCAGTAGATTGTAGCACATCATTGGAACACAATTTTCGGCATCAGAGTGTGACCTTTAGAACATGCAAACTTAGCATTGGATAATCTGACTATTACACAACATGGAATATTAACGCAGAAATGTCTCCAGCAATGAAACATATTGTTGTGCATCATTAAAGTGCCATAAGGATTAGATTTGAATATGCATCTCAGTTGGATTCAAGAAAAATTTACATGAAACTTTGCCAGTTTAGGAAGAGTATATGTTGGAAAATATCCGAACTAGGATTTTTTAAATTAAAAGAAATGCCTTCACGACAAAATGTCGATGTTGCTGACAACACGAGTTGAAGCTATATTTGTGCAACTTACCTGCAAACGTTTGTTGAAAGCGCTGATTTTCTTACAAAAAATGCTGTCAAACGAACTACTTTTTCTGAAAAATAAAATCGATTTCCTTTGCTTTGTCTGAGAGGAATTTTCAGTGCAAAGAAACGAGCCACCGGAAGACGATGATTTTACTTCCGGTTACCCATTACGGAATACGTACAGGAAGCACTATACCATAAAACCATCGACATTTAGCTCTGCAGAGAAAGCCTCTCTCACGGAAACATTTAATTTTGGAACAAGCTCCTCTTTATTTCATAATGGAATTTTCTAGAAGTGTATTTGCTTTAAAAGAAATTAATCATGAATATTGTATCAAATTAATTTCTCATCCATTCATTAACGATGGATGAGAAATTAATTTGACAAGAAATTAATTCGAACATATCGTGTCTCGAATGCTGCAAGTTAAAATATTGATCGGAAAACCGAGTACAAGAATAGTCGGCTGTAGTTTCGTCATTTCAACCCCAACAACGCCGGGTAATATTCTGTTAGTTATTAATAAAAATTCATTTATATAGGGACAAACACAGATATAAACCTAATGGGCGATTCATTAACAAAACATGACAGACACGACGGATTAAGATGCATGAACGTTCACTTTTCTAAGGTTTCGCACTTCTTTTGTCTCCCTCTGGGTTCACTCTCGACTCGGGGGCACAAAGGATCATAGGAGGGTCAGCATGAATTCGGGGAGCATGAATTCGGTATTTTAGGTGGTGAACTGACGGCTATTTCCTCTGAAATTTCCTTTTCGGGAATTTAAAGTAGAGTGAGCAGTGGTAACTTTAATATGTGACCAAGATAATGTGACCAAAACTAGAAGTAACGTGACCCTCAGACTACTTTCGTCAGCCGGGAGGAAACAAACATTCATCATCTGATTGGACCACGCGACATTGTAGTAGACTGACGATTTCACCATTTTTGTCGCCACGCTGTAGAAATGTGCATTCACACACCTACCCTTTAACAAGATAGTGTATTGCCAAACGAGCCGATAAAAGCCCAAATCGGCCAACCAAATCAATTTTTCACAGAGCAGTCACGTGACTACTAGTCGACATGTTGCTCATGCTTTTTCAAGCTTCTCTGAATATCAATGTTCAGTACTATTATACAGGGTGAGTCTAAATTGTTTTTACAAAATAAGAGGGGTGATAGTACCCATCCAGGCGAGCCATAATTACCATGGAACATAGGGTCGCATTCCACTCTGAGAGGCAGAAAAGAGTCAAATTAGAATTTCAACATGAACTTACAACAGTGTTGGGAAAGCGAATGAACGATACCAAAGTTGCACAATCTGATTTATTGATTAGAGAAAAGCTCACAGCAAGTGCTCAAAGGGGCGGCCACGCGTGTCGTTGCACAGTTCACACCGGCGAAGGAATGACTGGCTCCTGGTGTTGTGTTAATTTTGTCTGCGGCAACACCGATTCTCGCTACGAGATCTTCAGCCGAGTCCACAGGCGTCTGGTACACTAAAGATTACATGTGCCCCAAAAGGAAAAGTATAGTGGGTTGAGGTCCGGTGAGCGAGGAGGCCAAGCCACAGGTCCGCCACGTCCGACCCATCTTGCTTAGGAGATATGCTACATAGGCAGGTACAAAACGACGTCAGAGGCGATGACTTGTTCATGCTCGATGCGTTTCGACTTTACTCATTTCTGCCTCTCAGAGTGAAATGCGACCCTATGTTCCATGGGAATTATTGCTCGTCTGGATGGGTACTATCACCCCTCTTAATTTTTAAAAGCAATTGGACTCACCCTGTATATCACGTCTATAGGAGCACCCAGTGGATGACAAACCTATCGCCAACATCCATGCGCTTACAAACTGGGATTCGAACACGGAACCTACTGGGTGGCAGACCAACACTATACCCACCATACCAGTTAAGTGGCAACTTCAATACTGTAATGTAGATGGAAATATGCCTTTCAATTATTTCATTTGTACTGACATAAGAATTTATGTCTAACTATATCTACGCTATAATGGACTTCGTTATAAATGAGAATTAACCCTCCTGATGGTTGATGTTCTTGACGAGGGATCTCGTCATTCGAAGAAAAATTACCATATCTTGTCATCATCAAAAAATCGGCAATACCTTGGTAACGATATATCGCGTCATTAGCAAACTTGGTCAGATTTTGATGGACGAGATATCTCGCCGAAACCACTCTGAGGGTGAAACACACCCACTCCCATTGTCTCATTTCCTCCAACTTTTCATTTTGTGGAATCCGGGAAGGCGACCTTTTCTTTTCCAGTTGTCTCGCAATTCCGGAACTGGCAAAAATGATAAAATCCCAAATTCCACTTTCTGTTTTATTTCCTGCTCCCCTCCTATCTTGTTTCTCGGTATTTTATCTCGTCTTGTTTAGGGGATGTTTCTGAAATATCCTGAAATTCCGGGAAAAGGAGAAAGAACATTTGGAATATTCTGGAAGCCCTTGCGATTTTGTTTCTTGTTTGTTGCGGGAATACATTACAGGTTTCAGGTAGTGTCGGATATCCCTGTCCTTGGTACATGCATTATATATATGTAAGCCACATATTCCCCTACACTCTTCTCAAATCTTTATGCAATTTTATATTTGGAATTGAGTTTGGCTGGAAATTTTTATGGGATGATTTTTTTATGGACGCATTTTTTGTTTCTGTGCATGCAAATTTTGGGGAGTTTTATGTGTACGCTAAGGAAGAGACAAATGTACTTTGTATACAAGTGTTTCCAAAGGATACATTGTATTTGAACTGTTTGTTGCAGAAACGCAATGCTCGTTTCAAAAACTTATATATCACATAGTATATGTGGACTGTATCATTCACTTTGCAAGAGATTTTTTTATGTAAAACTCGAAGAAATTTCAATTTAAAACAAAATGTTTTTCTGCATCTGATTAGCCTGACCCAAAAATAATTTTTATATAATCGATGAGTCAAATTTAAAACAATATGTTTTTACATCTAATTAGTCAAATTCAAAACAAATGTTTTTACATCTGATTAATCAAATTCAAAAAATCTTTTTCTGCATCTGATTAGCCTGACCCCAAAATAGTTTTTTTTATAATCGATGAGTCAAATTCAAAACAATATGTTTTTACATCTGATTAGTCAAATTAAAAAATAACGTTTTCTTACATCTAATTGCTCAAATTGGAAAAATGTTTTTCCACCTCTGATTTGTCAGACTAAAAAAAGTATTTGATATTCGATAAGTCATATTTAAGAAAATGGTTTTCTTAAATATGACTTATCAAGTCAAATTTAAAAAATGGTTCTCTACGTTTGATTAGTCAAATTGAAAAAAAATGTTTACCCACTTCTGATGAGTATAAAATTTAAAAGAAGTTTTTCTACATCCAATTAGTCAAATTCTTAAAAAAATTTTACTTCTGTTTAATCAGTTTCAAAAACGATTTTTCTACATTTGATTAGTCAAATTCAAAAATTGCATCATTCCAAGAACATTCGCTCTAATATCAAACGTTAAAATGTATTCTACTATACTAAAATCACCAGTTCTTAGGATATCAAAAGCGAGAATTTGAGAATACAACTGTACTGCGAAGTAAAATCTTCGCATTCCGTCTTGTTCGTTAACGCTGTAAAACCTTCTCGTAAAACATTTAGTTTTCAGGAAAAAATATAGTTAGTCATGTGTCAGGTTCAGTGAAGAAAAAAATCAAATTCATTTCCACATATCAAATGATACATTCAGTGTAATTACAAAAAGAAAACGCGCAATTATACTCCATCGAATACCCATTGGAAACTGAAAGATATTACAGAACTCCATAATTTACTACCCCAAAAACTTTGCGCCTTCTTACTTTTAAAGAGGAGCCGGCAAAATAACAAACAAAAAACGACAGGTAAAGCAAGAAAATTCGATACATGCATGCATCCAATCATCTCTTTACCTGCTATGCGAAGAAATTAAATAAAAAATTTCACCCTTTTTTCAACCCAAGTTCAAAAACTGAAATATTACTTCTTTACCCCATTTCGACCCCAGTTCATTACTTGGGTTATTCTCTAACACGCAGGAAATTGACGCATAAAAAAAATCAAGAAAAGAAAAATATTTATCTCTTGTGTCATTAAGGTGGTAATAAAACACTAAAAGTTGCGTTCCTAAAAATTTCAACTCCTTGGAATCGTGTTCCTACTTTTTTTTAATCTCCCGTCCTTTTCTTCCTAGGAAATCTGGGAGTGAACGCGAGTAAAAATTAACTGAGCACCATTTTTTTCTGTCGCCGTTTTGTTTTCATTTAATGGCTGTTTCTTAAAAGTGTCCTCGCAGATGGTTTTAATGATCTCTCAATTTCCAAGCATGTAGGGCTCTATGGAGCGTGGGCTTCCTTTAAATTACTCTTTTTTTCTATCTTAGACTGCTTTTTTTTAAGTGAGCTTTGTTTTGTAAATTCTACCAATAAAAATATTCACCACGAAAAAAATCTTTGAGGTTTGTGTTTGTATTTTTTCTGTCGGTAAATTTGCATGAATGGCAGGGAGACTTTAAAATGGGTTTATCTAGCTCGTGTCTTCTGCATACAAATTGGGCAAGTATGTTTTGAAAACTTTCTTTGAAGTCGGCTGTTTTCCTAAATTTACATACAGGGTCGCCGTGGCTTTAGTGGGTCTGCACACTGAGCTAGGAACCTACGATTTCTAGGCGGTGCTTGTTCGATTCATCCCTGGGTGTATTTTTCTCTTCATCAGTGTCCATGAACGTGACATTTAAGTACGCTGAACATTGCTATTGAGGGAGCTTCAAAAACTCGGTCGACTAGCAGTCACGTGACTGCCCTGTTAAAAATTGACTTGGTTGATCGATTTGGCAAAGTATCGCCTCGTTTGGCGATATAACAACTTATGACAGGGTAGGAATATGGATGCGCATTTCTGTAGAGTGGCGACAAAACTGGTTAAATCGCCTAAGTATGCTATTATGTCGTGCAGACCAATGAGATGATGAATCAATGGTTAGCTTTTTTCGTAAAATGATAAAGACAAAATGTTTTCAGTAGGTATTAACAGTTATTGAACAGTCTCTGAAATTATGTTTTTTTTTTATTTTCGAAACTTTACAAAAATATACAAAACAGATGGCATATAGTTCATATAAATGGCAAGAAACATAATACATGTCTTTCTGAATACCTAATCCATATAAATCTATGCTCTTTAACGATTGCATATCGACGATATAACGATCTGGAATCGATTTATTATTTCCAAATTTGAATCGTGACCAATAAGAAAGCATGATTTTCATTCGAGGGCAGCTCATGTTTGAAAAATCTGAATCGATATTATCTAACATATAACATCTGCGATATGAATCAAGAATAATTGTTTTATATTTGTTAATATTGCTCACAACGATTCGACCACGAATTATAAAATGTCCAAAACACCTACATTGTGGGATTTTCCTTACTCGTACAGATGAACTCACTTTCTCTTGTTACCGAAGAAATCGATGGCTAAAGTTGGCATGCAGAATAGAACCACTGTAACGAAATGGGTTCTATTGAAAGGAATGTGAATCCACACTAGAGAACAAATAAAATGAATCGATAACAAATGCGAAATTATTTTTTGTCGAAATAAAATGGTTTTTTTGCATGTGTTTATCAAGTTGTATTAATTTTTAGTTTCAAAATAGATGTGGTTCTGAGGTTTTTGTAAAGGGAGACAAACGCTAAGGTAGAATTAGATCTTTTTTGCATAACTGTGACGCATCTTCTGATGGAAGAAAAATTTGGAGGGAACACGCGTGTTATCAGCTACGACCTTAAACTGAAACTGGTGAATCAGCAGAAAAATACTTTGAAGCACTCCTTCAGTTAATAAAGATTTCTTTTGCGTTCCTTCGGAGATTCCAAAAAGGAGCTGACTCAATATTCAGATTTATTCAAATCACCATTTGAATAAATCATTTTTATTTTGTTCGCGACATTAATGATCAGGATGTCTCAATTAAATCGGAAACTCGAATTTTTTAAATTTTCTTTTGTGTCGGCAAATCACTTGTATTTGTAATTAAAAGAAATATCTCCCACTCCAAGGAAATACATATGGACCGCGGTAACCCAGTTGGTGGAGTCCGGATTTTTAACTGGAGGGTTGCGATTTCGAAGCTGGTGCACGTTAAATCTGGTAATTTTAGTAGTTGCTTATAAAATAAATGCCAACAACTAATCGAATCCAGCAAACTGTTATGTATAATTGAAATAGGTAATGAGTTGACAAAAATAACTTATATAATTCTAAGGTACTGGTATGATGTAGTACCTCAAAAAAAAAACTTTATTACAAATGTTTCTAAAATCTGGAATCACCAAGGTAGGTAGGTATTTTAATTAACGTTGGCACTGGGAGCAACACAACGGGCTATTGGCGACGGTCCGGGATCAACACCTGAAGGAAAATATCCGAGGACAACACTACGTAATTTTGAACCACGGTCAGATGACGAGGTGACACCTGAGTTGGCACCCCACTCTCCAAACTTCCACACCACGCCAACGTGAGGACATTTGAGACCACGACAGATTTAACGTGCACCATTCCCCTTTGTACACGACGGTCTTGGATTGGATTCGAACTCGCAACCCTTCGGTTGCTAGTCCGTTACTCTTCCAACCGGGCTACTGCGGACCCTGGAATCAGAAAATGTTGAATCATGACCATTGGCTATGTCGGAATAATTACTTCTCTATTGTAGGGAGCGCAAATACTAGTATATTTCTGTTTCTGCCTATTTTAGTAATGTAATAAAAATGGATGTAGCGTAGCAAGCCTCCTCGTGGTGCATACTGGTTAATATTAAATATGCTACAGTTTTGCTGATCTTTAATGGGAAATCCCCGACGCCCCAAGAAGAGCTGCTATTGCTTGCCTTGGACTACGACTGCGCACGATTTACGGGCACACCTGTTTCGCATTGGTGTTGCTGACTCTCCGCATTTTATGTGGTTCGTCAACCTATGACGTCCCAACACCAAGATGCGTGCTCGGAAGTTTTGATAGTGTCGGTTCAAAATAGTGGAGAGCACGGGGACTAATGTCTTGAGGGACAAAGTCCGGCATTTGTAAACAGCAACATTTTAATAGTAATTGCTAACATTTAACCCTTTCGGGCCTAAGGGGCATATACGTCCCAGAGATTAGATTGGGTAAATAAATCCCACTTTTGAATGGGTTTTTACGTTTTCAGTGTTCTTATGGAATTAGGGAATAAAAATAGGACTGAAGAAACCTGGCAGTACTTTCAGATTGCAAATGGCGGACTTATGGTTTTGAGCACGCCCATTCACACTGATGAATGACTGACCTTGGTTCGGAAACAAAAAGATGGTATAAAATTAATTGCCCAGAAGCCATTTCCCACTACAATATGTACATGAATGGAGTTGACCGCTGTGATGAAATGGCTACTTTTTAGGGTCATGGCAGAAAATCAGACAAGTGGTGGAAAAAGATTTTTTGTGCATTGGAATTGCACAGATTGTGAATAATACATGGATTACGAAGTGTGATGTGGAACATAAAACAGAACCACTATTATCATTCAGGGTCCCCTTAGCTGAGCAACTCATAAATGTTGGAAGGGAGAACGCAAACACAAAAAGAACGCGAAAGTACGGTCGTCCGTCAAAAAGAGCAAAAACTACTAAACTACTAAATTAAACTATTTTTCAGAGTTAAATTTCAATCATGCAAAAGTCGGGGCGAAAGGGTTAAAGTACATTTGAACAATTCGAAAGTACGCATCCATGATATATCTAATCGTGTCAGAGAGTATGTAAAAAATCAAACGAGACGGTGTGCGAAGATAGATTTTACTTTTGTTGTCCAAATGCTCTCGCATGGTGCAGATCGGAGTTACCTTGAAATGTAGTTTACCGCCGTTTTGCGATGTTCGGCGTTTGATCGTATTGGTGTTTACCAATCAACTAACCTATATCAATTTGGAGTTCGTTCTTTGGAATTTGTATTGACGAAGTGCTGAAATCGTGTCCGAAAAACAAGCCAAGTGATGTCACGTTCCGCCGTGTTAACAATACATTTAGCTTGACAGAAAATGCCTCTCATTATACATTGATATGTTTTTAAGATCCCCTTTCAAATATATATCTTCTAGAAATCAAATTTCTTCTTTCAGTTAAATATTCTTTACGAATACATTTTCTAAATTTGAAGTAATATATGAATAGTTTGATTTGAAATGGACGTACTGTGTGCCCAATCAAAATATATGCCATAGAATAGGTCTGCAAAGGAGGAAATAAACATTTCCTCACTTGCATTCAGTACTAATTGAGTTATGTAAGTATTAAGCTTTCAAATAAACGATAATCCAATTATCCAGATATTTTGCATGAGCGAGGAACCAGTTGTCTCAACTAGTCCGAATATAGTAAACTATTCTGCACATGATTTAGCTTGAACTCTTTGAAATGGTTGGAATGGAAGTGAAGTAACTCACTAATTTTTTTAACTAAATTAAATCACACCTGTTTTCCTGTTCCTTTCGCTATTGACCGTGTGTTGAGTGTACCTACGGAAAAAGTGTAATCATTCTGAGAACATTTGAGTTTCATGTGTAGTTTTGAAAACATTGATTTGGGCATCATCTCTTGCTGCATTTTTATTTCTAATACCCTCATTTGAAGGCGATGATATAGTTGATACATTGAAATTGGGATGGTTTTATGTGAAAAATGCAGAGATATAACAGTGCTTCGGTAAACTTTTACTTGAATACCATGTGACTGAAATATAATTTCAGCATGTTTTGTAGTATTAATAAGTATCGTCAAAATGGCGATAAATGAAATGGGTCCTTTACCGGAAGTCAGGGCCGTTCCTGAGGTATTAGATACCCACGTGCCGTAACTTCTCAAAACGTCTGATTCTCAAAAAAATTGTCCTTTATTAGTGTCTTTTGAGAATTCTGTTGTAAAGTCAGACCCGCCACATCTACCTCAGTATCAGTTTAGGCAAAGTCCCCAGTACCAGATTAAATGAATGTCTCAGTACCAGTTTATATAAAGACCCCAGTACCATTTTAGATGAAGGTCCCAGTACCTGTTTAGACCAAGACCTCAGAACCAGTTTATATGGAAGTCTGAGTACCAGTTTAAATAATGGCCAAAGTACCAATTTTGATGAATTTCCGCTCTTGCAATTGAAATGTGTATTCCAAGTATGAAAATATTTAATTTTTCAAACAGAAACCTAAGTTTGTCTATGTTTACGGCCCTGCCTAGCATACCGGTGGGCTTAAAATAACTTTCACTATATACTAGCCCCTATCGACTGCAATTCTCAACGAATCGGAATGAACCTTGATATTTAAGATTTCAAGGTATGCGCTTGAAAGTTTTGCAAATATTGGATTGATGCAAATTGTCGTCCCGTTTTTGTCGCATTGTATCGCGAAACTGAAGTGTTATCTACTTCACACGGGTCAAGTTTCGATGCTGTTTGAAAGAAGGAACTTCAGCGAGTACTTGAGAAAAAAATTGTTATTGGGTTGTTTTTTTTAAATTGTGTTAAGCATTAAAAATGCAGAAAATAAGGAGCATTTTCGAAGTATGCTTTTTTATTTCCGAAAAGGTAAAAATGTTTCGCAGACGCAAAAGAATGTGTAGGGTGAGGGAGCCGTTGACGATTCCACGTACCTTAAGTGGTTCAGAAAGTTTCGTCATCCGGATCAGTTCCTTTGCCAGAAATCTCCGAACTTCTACGAGCGTGGGATTATGCAGCTGCCGGAGAAAGATCATCGAACAGAACGGCACATACTATATTGATTCAATGCAATTTTTATTAGTAAATGAAATTTTTCAATTTTTGTCAAAACAACGGGACGGACTTTTGCATCAACCTAATACAAAGAATCGATCTCTCCTGGTTACGGATACAGGAAATTTCAAATAGCAACACCCATTTTTTTATTGTAATGTAATCGGCACTGTGAAAAACCAAAAATGGAGTCGAAATTGCACCTTTAGCTCTAAAAACGACTGCGTAAGAGAACTATCAAAGATGAGTGGTGAACGACAAAAGAGGAAAGAAATGCAACAAGGAACTATAACAATTTACCTTTATTACAATTGCTAGTGTCAACTGGCTTTTTTTGTGGTAGGTACTTGCGATTTATGGAAATTACATGCACTATCGCTGCTGCTTGCAGCCTTTCTTTCCCTTGTCATTCATACTCATCTTCGATAGTCTTGCGCTGTCGTTTTTGGAGCTAAAGGTACAATTTCAAACGCCGTTTTTGGTTTTTCACTGCTCCGATCACATTGCGATAAAAAGTGCTTATTGCTATTCGAAAATTTTTAACTGTACCCGTAACCGTGAGAGGCTCTTTCTTATTATTTACATAATTTTAGAGCGCATACCTTGATGTCTTTAAATCTCAAGTTTCATTCCTATTCTTTGAAAGTTGAGGTCGCTCGGGGCTCCTTTATAAAGCGGAAGTTACTTCAGGATTACTGGGTACATTTTCTCCCGTAGTTTGTCTATGTTTACACTGAAAAATACTCATACTGCTTGTAGGCATATGTAAAGTACTAACCAAATGTACATAGATTCATGGATTTTCCAATCCAAGTGAACACTCAGTGCACCAGTCAGGAATGGCCCTACAAGAAGTGTATTTTCTCCTGTGGTTTGTCTATGTTTACTCTGAAAAACTCAGCATGCTGTTAACGAAGTCGGATCATAAATGAGTAAACTTGTGCATGTCACTGGTGTTGAAAATAAAACGGGTACCTTTGAATGATCTCCTTTTCCAACATTTCGGAAAATTGAGCTTGGGGTGAAGTCTTGTGGATTCTCTCACAGACCAGTCATTCCAAGTTCCCTTTAAGTAAGGAATAGATAGGAGAAAATCCCCTTTTCTCCCTATAACGACTGATGTTTAAGCTTTAAATCTAATGATGTCTATGGATGAAGAAGAGGAAAAGATCCAACATCATTTTTCTCTTTTACTTTTCGTAATTTTGTATTTGTATTTCTCTCTTTGTCAAGAAACGCCATTTCCGAAGGAAGTTGGATTAAATTTCAAATACTGATTTTGCTGATCCTTTCTAGAGAGAAAAGTTTTTTCTTTCCTGAAAAGTAGTCCTGGATTTCTGGATCTTTCGGTCTGTGTGCTTTGAGTGAAAGAGAGACTGAACTTCTTTTGTGAGTTCGCATGGCTTGGTTATTCAAAAGTTTGGAAGAGTTACACAAAATGAAACTCATTCTAGAGTTTTCCCGTTTTTCTGCTTATTTCAGTTCTTTTTTAGAATTCTTGTATTTCGTGATTTAAAGGAGTAATCGTCTACATTTCAACCGCGACTTAACGCTTGCCTCTTGGTGGGATGATTAGTATTAGAACTCGAATTGTTTACCATGGTTACAGAATAAGATCAGTTATCCTCTAATATTAATCTGTACCAGCAGAAACGCTCGGATTGAAATGACGAACCTACATTGAATAGTTTTGTCAGGTATGCGACATTTCGAATTTCGCCATCAATAAGGGAAGGATGGCAAATTAATTTGATAATGATTAAATTTCCTTCAAATCAGATGCACTTCTCGAAAATTCCATTCACTGGCACATGAAATTACAAAGATGGGTTAGTAGGTTGTTGAATTAACGTCGCACTGGAATATTGGCGACGGTTCGGGATCAATCCCTAAGGGAAAGATTCACAGGACAAATCTCGTCAGTTTGAACTACGGTTATATGACGAGGTCAACATCTGAGCTGTCACCCAACTCTCCAAACTCTCACACCACGCCAACGTGGGGACATTTGAAACCATGATAGATTCAGCGTGTACCATATATCAATTTGGAATTTTGAAATTTTATGGGCCAAGTGTTGAAATCGTATTAAAAAGAGCCAACTGACATCACTTTCAGAATGAGTTCAAGAAACATATCGCCGCAGAACTACCGCCACCTATATTTAGCTTGGCAGAAAATGCCTTTTTATAAGATTTGTCAGAGCCTTTTAAGCAAGTAAAATATCTAACTTGAAATACTGTTTGAAAAGCATGCTCGATTTCTTTATGGGTTTCCACTAGCACAATAGATCCGTGAAATTAATTGGCATTCCACCATTTCACTGTTTTGATCCGATTTTTCCTTGTCATTCATTCCACCTCTTAAAGAAATAGCCGGTTGTGTTGCTCCAGTGCGACATTAAGCAAACACCCCAACCACCTCTTTAAAAAACAAACCACATTGAAAAGCAAGCCAACTTACGTCACTTTCAAAATAATTACAAGGAACACGTATCGTCTCAAAAGCACTACCGCCACCTATATTTAGCTTGGCAGAAAATACCTTTGATAATATTTGTCAAAATCTTTTAAGCAAGTAAAATATCTAACTTAAAATACTGTTTAAGAAGGATGTTCGATTTCTTTATAGGGTCCATTTATATGGTATCCCCTCTAGCAAAATAGATAAATGGAATTAATTGGCATTCCACCATTTCACGGTTTTGACACAATCTCTAAGCCATTCATTGCACCTCGTTAAGATCTTCTGAAGAGCATTATCCGATTCATAAATAGCGAATTTGAATCTTTTTTATTTACATTCCTTACGCATAAATGAATGGCTTCTTTTCTTTTCGTGCAAGTCCCTTCAAACAGCTGGCGGCCATTTACAATCAAGCCTCATATTTTCAACAGCTCTGCACCCAAAAAAGTACCTTCAAATAAATTACCACGTGTAAGAGATTGAAAGGGACACGAAGCGGTACTCGTAAACGAGTCGTAGGCATTTCCGAATCTGTCCCTATTCCACATGCAGACGTATAAATAGTATCCTTTGAAGCACCCCGTTTTACTGTGGGGGTGTTGCTCTCTATGTCCCCTGGGTGCAATATGTGTTACAAAACGCAGTGTCGCTATTGAAAGATGTGGGATCTGAAAAGACTCCTGATGCAAGCACCACAATGGAATAGTTGGACAGTTTCCAGTTGCATGATTCGATGGCGTGGAACTGGGGTTGATATGTGGTGGTGTTGGTTGAGTTATGTATCTGGATCTGTGTGCGGAGTTATTTTCCTCTGACCTCTTCATTTATTTATATCGTCTTGTGTTTCACTCAGGCGTGTACCGTTCACGCGCGTGTGGGTTCCGCGTTTTATTATTCATTTTTTTACTCTTCAACTCGCGGTGTGAATTTCAAGTGCGTCGTCGTTCATGGTGGAAGTGGGGCCGTTTTGTGTCGTTGGGGTTTAATAAATAGGCTCGTTTTGTGCTTTCTAAATGTGAGATATATTTTCTGCTGCGTGGTGTGTTGAGATAATGCGTGTAATGTGCGCTGTAAATGCTAATCTTAGTGATACCCGTACCCTTACAAAATCGTACTAGGATGTTCAAGGTGTGACGTATTCGGTCAAAAGAGCATGTAATGCCTTGGATTGTTTTAATTTAAGACATCACATAAAAAGGTTGGTTGTTTTGACTTTTTATGGCGCAAGGATCATGTTTGTCCAAGCTGCACCAAACACAAGACAACGTAAAGTATAAGGTGTCTTAAAAGGGAAAAAAGAGGAACAGTAGTGCGATGAAAGCCGGAAAAGATCACTTGGGTATCCCGGAACGCCTCTCCCGTGTTTACTAAAGACAGTAAACCCCATGGGAAAAGAAAATTTCACTAGAGTTCCTCGGGTCCGTGAAGCACGTACCCTCCTAAAGGAGATGGGTCTCTGAGAGCCACATAAAAAGGACATACGACACAAAACATCAAGTTTATTTTTGAAGGCTTCATTTTTCAAAGTCTGCTGTCCGTTCTTTTCTGACTCCCTCTCCCCTTCAAAAAAAGTGCGCACTCGCATCTCACTTCTAATTCTTGTTTTCGCTTCGTCCCCCAATGATTCCAACCCCTTTGTTTCTGTCCAATCAAAAAAGCGCTCAAGAGGCCAGGCACTCGTCATCATAGTCGGGAGTTTAACCGTCGGTTGTGGGTAACAACCTGCCGGTTGTCTCGACGATGTATTTCGTCAATAGCAACACTGAGCAGATCTTGATGAATGAGATATCTCGTCATCATCAAATAATTGGCAATATCATGATGACGAGATACCCCGTCATTTACAAAGTTGGTCAGATCCGGATGGATCTCATTATCAAAGTTGGTCGGATCTTGATGGCTGAGATATCTCGTCGAAACCACTTGGAGTGTTAATGTTATTAACCTAAAAAATAACGACTTTTGAAACTTAATATCACTTTCGTAATAAACATGGTTAACAGACATTTTGCCTTTCTATCGAGTTGGTCAACTTAAGAAACCAAATATTTCTGGACATAGAGGGAACAGACTAACATCATCCCTGGAAGGAGTATAATATGATTATTGACAAAGTTTCAGCGAGTCCAGCGCCCCAAATCAAACCTATTCGTGTTTACGTTCCCCAAATATTATCCTCCCATGCTCTTATGTACATTAAACCGGCGTTAATCTCCCCCACACAGAAGGGAGGACACGGTATTAGCCCTGGGCTACTACTCTCAATCTATCCTTTCTCTTAACTGCAGCTCTGATGACGGTAATATCAAATCTAATGTTGGTAAATCCCTTGCTCGCCCATACGGCATTCGATGTCTACCCACTGTTCTGTTTTGGACGCTATCAGCGACTGCCTAATTGAAACTAATTTTGCGGCCAGCTATTCCATACCGCTGCGTTGCATGCCCAAGGATCATGTGGGAGGGAATAGATTCGCCGGTATGCCCACTGTTGCTGCATTGTGTGCGATTTGCTGAGTAATGTGCGATTTGCGATATCGATTGCCCGTATGGGTTGATTGGCGCATGCTTGTTTATGGTTTTGGAGTATCTCCAGTTTTGTGCTGGATAGTCAGTTTGGAATAAGTCACGGCATGGCTACTTGGTGGGATGAATTGGCTGTGAAGCTAATTGTATAAACCTAAATAAAGATCATATTATACAGAGGGGGACTATACATTATTATACGGAGGGGTCTTGCTTTATTAGGTCTAATTGACCCTCATGTAGCATAAAGGAGAGTGACTAAGCAAAACTAAATCTACGGTGATTGTATTTTGAATTTAATTCAGGTTATCATTTCACCCGTAATTCATCAGTCATGTACTGATGGTGCAATTCCCGTCAGATTCGATCCTCCTTGGGTGTATTTCTCTTTTCTGTGTTAGTAAAACTTTCTTAGTGTGTGTATGTCCATTACTTGATATTGTCTGTCTCGTGTCATATTTAGCCTGGCTAAATAAATCTCCAAACAATGTACTGGTATCTATTTCATGTAAGCAAAGGGCCTCGATAGCCCATTTGGAAGAGCAGCGGATTAGCAAGCGGAGGGTTGCGAGTTCGAAACTCAGTCCGGTCAAAGACCGTCGTGTGCAATCTGCAGTGGCCTCAAATGTCCTCTCATTGGCGTGGTGTGGAAGTTTGGAGAGTGGGGTGGCAACTCAGGTGTTGTTCTCGTCATCTGACAGTGGTTCAAAATTACGAGGCGTTGTCCTCGATCTTTCCCTTTCGGGGTTGATCCCGGACCGTCGCCAATAGCCCGTTGTCTTGCTCCAGTCACACTTCAAGAGTCTCACTAGAGACCACATTCTTTTACTGTGGCTAGAATGGAACACAGACCGCTCAACATACGATCTCTTCCCAAATGTCTCCATGGATACCCGCAACAAAGATAGACGTCTTTTGCAATTTATAACAGGTCATGGCCCATTCCCTAGCTATCTCCACACATTCGGTTTATCTCAGACCAACCAATGCTCTTGTGGTATAGAGGGAACTCCAATGCATTATGCCTTGGAATGTCCCCTCACAAGCTCACTCCACCTGCGATGCCCATCACCAAGACCCTCAGGATGGCTAAACCTAGCACTAAAGCATAGGAAATGCAGAGAAAACATTTATAAAATCATGGATATCCTGCAATACCGAGGCCAGGATTTTATATCAACGACATGAATTTAGTTACCGTATGACCATCAGCTGACCATAAAGAAAACCAGTGACTCTGGAATAAAAAACCAATAAACTCCCAAGGGAGACTACTAAACCGGTAAATCCTCACAAGGATAGGCGCGGGGTCTCCCCTTTCGGAATGTCCTGCTCCAGTGCGATGTTAATTCAACTACCTACCTTAAAAGTACGGATAGGCACATAAGTCGTACTAAAACTCGTGTTTAACAACTGGAAAACCTCAGCTGTTTCTACCCTACCTAAAATTACCACTCTCCAACGGACGAAACGCATCCCGAATTCAGCCTATTCCATTCAATACCTCATTAATAATGCATCCCAGATTAAGGCCGCGGATGGATAAATAATGGATGCGGAAATAAACTGCTCACAGAATAATTGGTCGACAACTGAAACGAAAATACCGTGTCTCGCAACAAGACAAAGCGGGAACTGTGTCCCAACGACGCTGCCGCTTTTGCGACATGAGAGAGGGGACCCCACCATCCGTCTTCCATGCCTCGTGATTTAATGTCACGTGAGTCCAGTGTCACCTCCGGACGATTTATTTGCGGAGGTGTTGTCCGGGAGAAGACGAGATTTCTCGTTCCGTCCCCCTTAATGGATGGAGATGACCACCGGTCAGATCATTAGAGGGAGGCGCCGCCATTATGTGTGGGGGAGGGCCTGCTTTTGTAGATCGCGTGTTGGGGTTAAGCGAAAACATGCTGTTCGTTATCGTTCTTGTCCATGAAATATCGGAGGGTTATTTGTCTGGGAATAAAAAGGATGAACGCGTTAGATGCTGTTGTGTCGGGTGAGTTATTGGATTGTGGATAAAGTGTTGTCTTTCTTTTTTGGCAGGATCGGTATTTTTGTGTATTATTTAGCGCTTCAGATTTTCAGCATTTTGAACCTTTAATGTATAAATGCTGTAATTTTTATAATTGTCAGCGTTCCCACGGGCCTTCGAAAGCATTAGGAAAGCCTGACTTTTAAGGTTAATTTTTTCCTGTAGATTTTACTTTTTTCATTTAGATTTTAGTTTTTTCAAATAGATTTTACATTTTTCATTTAGATTTTACTTTTTTCATTGATTTTCATTTAGATTTTACTTTTTTCATTGATTTTCATTTTAGTTCTTCATTTAGATTTTACTTTTTTCATTGATTTTGATTTAGATTTTTTCATTTTAGTTCATTTAGATTTTACTTTTTTCATTCATTTTTCATTTTAGTTTTTTCAAATAGATTCAAATAGATATGAAATTCGATCCACAGCCGTTAAAAACAATTTGGAAAATTCACCGGATATCTGTCAATTTGTTTCCTTGGATAAGATATTTGATTTTTATATTGCATAACGTCATTTTATCATAAAACAAACATAAGTACAATTTTTTTTCACATTGGTTGCAAATATGAGAACTAAACTTGTTTGAAAAAATCCTGCTTATATCGGGGCTGCCGTTAGTCAGTGAATTTGTCCACTGCGCTAGCAATCTGTGAACTGTAGGGAGCGCAGGTGCGTCTCCTCCTTGAGTGTATTTCTCTCTTCTGTATCAGTAAAGCCTTCCTTGCGTGAAAATGATTGTGTTTGGCGCAGCTTGGCTAATTATGGCCCTTTCGCCATGAAACCCGACCAAATCTGTCTACATCAGTTAAAAGTCCACATCGGTTATACCATCTACTTTTAAACCAAGGCTGTGGTAGCCCGGTTGGAAGAGTAACGGTTTAGCAACCGGAGGGTTGAGAGTTCGAAACTCAATCCAACGAAAGACCATCGCGTACGTGGCAGCTGATGCGTGTTGAATCTGCCATAACCTCAAATGTCCTCACTTTGGCGTGGTGTCGAAGTTTCGAGAATGGATTTCCAGGTCAGGTGTGACCTCGTGATCTAACCGTGGTTCAAAACTACGAGGTGTTGTCCTCGGATCTTTCCCTTAGGAAGTTGATCCCGGATCTTCGCCAATAGCCCGTTGTGTTGCTCCAGTGCGACGTTAATTCAACTACTTACCTACTTAATTTTTGAACCCTGTATCTCATAACTGGTCTACAGTTTCGTATCTAATTTCCAAGATTTACGAGGTAGGTATGTAATTAACGTTGCACTGGAGCAACACAACGGGCTATTGGCGACGATCCGGGATCAACTTCCTAAGGGAAAGATCCGAGGACAACACCACGTAATTTTGAATTACGGCGGTCAGATGACGAGGTCACACCTGAGCTGGCACCCCACTCTCCAAATTTCCAACACCACGCCAAGTTGAGGACAATTGAGGCTATGACATATTTAACGTGCACCAGCCCCCTTTGTACATCACGGTCTTTGGTTGGATTCGAACTCGCAACCCTCCTGTTGGTAGTCCGTTACTCTTCCAACTTCTATCAAAGACTTACTCAAGACTTACTAGATTGTGCTACTTAAAGGACGATAAATCTCAGAAACTCGTATTCCCAAAATATATTTATATATCTTATAACGTTTCCAGACAAATCAATGATAGATCCTCTGTTGCTTCGATTGTTTTACACTAACAAACAAACAATGGAGTCCATTTCCAAACTCCTCTGTATCCATACAAACCGTTATTTATAGTCCTCTAACACGCAAAGGTTAAACGTCCAGATATATAGTTACGCATTGGAGAAATATTTTTCTTTGTCTTCCCTAACACGAAATCCAATGATTTGGAAACGTTTGTCTCTTGATCACGCGGTTGGTTTAATTCTAGCATTTACTCTGGACTTATCTCTTATCTTGCGCTTCTGGACGTCTCGGATGGAGGAGGCTTAATTAGATTGAGTGTCATATTTCGCCTTTCGAGTACTTGCTTGGGTAAGGAAATCATGTGATTATTTGGGTTGAATGTGTAATCCTTTTAAGTCTTAATGCTAAGGAATGAACTATCTTTTCGTTCGTGAGACTGGATTTTCGGTTTAGTGAAATGGAACTTGTGTTTGGCTTTTGAATTTGTGTAATGAGGGACTGCTACTTTGTGTATTTACAAAAAATTTTTAAGGTGAATGCATACACTAGAAATCACGAAAATTGACCAGAACATACTTTTTCATTAATTCAAATATTTTCCACCTCCTTAGCTTTCAATCCTAATTGTATCGATTATTAAAATCTATCTACTATCTAAATTATCTACCTTTTACAAGTGCATTGTCACTCCCTTTAACTTTTCTCCTCTTATTGCATTTTTAAAATCAGTAAACTTTCTATTAATTATGATGTGGAGGTTAGCAGTCAGGTACTCCGTAATTGAATAGCTTTCAAACGATACCCAAGATCTAAATATTCGAAATAGTTTTCTTGTCACGAGGGTTTCCGTTAGTCACTGTCACTCGTAAAACATGTTTCCAAAACTTTAAAGTCGATTTCTGAAGAACTGTGTTTTTACAATAGGATGCTGTATTCAAACGATAACTCATCAATGAATTGATCTATTATAATTGTTTTTGTGGCATTGCAATCTATATAGTGCAGTGGATGTTTTGACCCGCAGTCAAAGTTATTAGTTAAGTAATGAATTCTTGGTTGATTTTTTAATGGCTAAAATTCCTAAAATAAATCTTGATTTTATAAACTTCCTTGGTGAAACAAATTGTAAAACGAAACCTATTCCCTTTGGCAACTTGATTGAGGGTCGAAACATGAAGAATAATATTGGGAATAATTTCCCACAGGAATTGCCTTTCTGAGCAAATTAGAATTTGAGATATTATTGTTCGAAAAACATGCTAATTAGCTAAATGTATCTAAATTAGATAATTATTGATTAGGTTAATCTGAATTTTTCACATTGAAATGAGTTTAAGCTCAAACCAATGACCTATTATAGAAAAATTGGATTTTTAAAGTCAAAATCATAAAGAAATCTTCTAGTGTATACTTACATCTTAAGAGTATTTCTTTATTCTAGTGTTCTTTTGAGAGGCATTTTTGTCAAACTAAATCTTGTGGCGGCAGTGTTTCTGGGTGATATCCTTGCGTACATTTCCTGTACGTATTCCCACCGCGGTAGCTTGGTTGGAAGAGTAGCGGATTAGCAACCGGAGGGGTGCGAGTTCGAAACTCGATCGAACCAAAGATCGTCTCGTACGAAGAGGCTGAACTTTAAATCTATCGTGATATAAAATGTCCTCACTTTGGCGTGGTGTGGAAGTTTGGAGAGTGTTGTGCCAGTTTAGGCGTTGACCTCGTCATCTGACGACGGTTCAACATTAGAGGGGTTGACTTTGAATCTTTCCCTTCGGGATTGATCCCGAAGCTCGTAGCCATGTCGCCAATAGCCCGTTGTGTTCCAGTGCGGCGTTAATTTAATTACCTGTCTACCTACCCTCAGCTATCGAATGACACTTGGTTGGTTTGGTTCCCGTTCATAGTTTAGAAATTATTAAACCGATGCTCCCTTTTTCGTAACGTTCAACTTTCCTTTCTGGTCTCTCCCTGGTTGTATTTCTCCCTCCTCTGTCAATAAAGCTTTCAATGTGTATGTCAATTACTTGATATTGTATGTCTTGTGTCAATTACTTGATATTGTATGTCTTGTCTCAATTACTTGACATTGTATTGTGTCTAGCCCAGCATGACCAAATAGTGCTCTTGCGCCATAAAACTCCAAAACAACCAACCTTTCTGGTCACTTAGTACTGTCTGATTTCCCGTCAAAACATGCTGTTCTTTTGAATCCCATACAGAATCCCGCCGAATCCGAACGCCCGCTTAGCTAGCAATGTGAGAGTTGAGGTTCGATTCCTCCATGAGTGTATTTCTCTCTCCCATGTCAATAAAACTTTCTTTGTGTGTATCTTCATTACTTGCCTGTCACGTGTTTGGCCAAATATTGTCCCTGCGCCATAAAACCAACCAATCTCCACGGGACACCTTATACTGGTCTGATTTCAAAGACCTATTCACGTCAAAAATGCCATTCTTCTGAATCCCAATCCTTTCTGCATCGCAAGTCGAAAGGGCCGATCGCTCTGACATGGAGCAATGGAGCATCCCACAGAAAGGGAAAATATTTCCCCCGTAGAGTACTCCCAAGATTGAAGGGCCCTGTAATCATCATTTCACATATAAATCCATAACGTCGCCCTTTTTCCCCTCCATTTCCCCTATCCTCTTTCTTCCATGCCATCTTTCCCCGAGATTATCCCCATAAAAATCCATTTCCGCTTCATGAAACGGACATAACTACCCGCGATATCCGGTATCTGCCATTCCGATGTCAACTGGATGTCCCCCGTCTCTTTGCCTCCTCTACTTAGTCTGGATTGTGCAGATTTCGTGCGGATTCTTATGCGGATGCGATTAATGTTGGCATTGATTACCCCGTAGTGCGGTATTTTTTTATGTCTGCCTATTTAGTTTTTTGCCCGCGACATATTTTTTAGGGGAATTGGTGCGCAGTATCTTTTATGTCTATTGTTTCGGTTTTTGGGGGTTGGATGGATATCAGAAGCGTTTGTGGATTTTTTATGGGTTTGGGAGGAATTTTGCAACAATGTTGTCTGCTTTCAAGCACTAAATCTAAAAGCATGGTTCTGAGAAGACGGGGACATAATTCTACTTTCTAACTTAAGAATGAAAATTTCTTGGCGAAATCTCCAACTTCTGTTTCACATTGTTGCTTTCATACAGATTGACCAAAAGAAATAACCTGTTTTGATGACTAGGAAACAACGATTTGTGGTATATAGCAATACCAGTGCTACCACGGACGACGAAAAGGCAACTTTTGCAACCATTTTTCAACATTGGCGACTAGGGATATATTTAAGCCCAATCGTCTTGGAATCTACTACTTTCAAAACTTTGGCGACTTTTATTGAAAATTTAGCAAAGGTCATAGAAAATTGAGTCTCTTTTATCCCGATGAAAGTGAACAGGCCGTTGTAGCCAGATTGGATGGTTAGTTGGTTGATTTGGGGGGTTTTATTGCGCGAAAGCCATATTTGTCCATGCTGCGCTAGACACGACATACAATATCAAGTAATAGACACACACAAAGAAGGTTTTACTGACAAAAAGGAGAGAAATACACCTAAGGAGCCCTATTAGAAGAGTAACGGATCAGCAACGGGAGGGTTGCGAGTTCGAATCCAATCAAAGACAGTCATATAACAGTCACAAAGGGGGCTGGTGCACGTTAAATATGTCATAGCCTCAATTTTCCTGACCTTGGCGTGGTGTGGAAGTTTGGAGAGTGAAGTGCAAGCTCAGGTGTGGCATCATCTGACCGTGGTTCAAAATTACGTGGTGTCGTCCTCGGTTCTTTCCCTTCGGGTTTGATCCCCAATCGCCAATGGACCGTTATGTAGCTCCTGTGTGACGTAAATTAAAATACCTACCTACCCGAAAAGTGGACGAAAAAAATTTGGAATTTTTCTTTGGGGACAAGGGACGCCAATTTCGAAGTTTTGGCGCCTCCCGGGGGCAACTATTTAAAAAAGCATCGGTATCTGTGGTTTCTAGATTGACATGAAAACTAGGTTTTTTTTATTTTAAAATTTAAATTTCTTGGCGAGATATGCAACCTGTTTCATACTTAATTAGCACATTTTGTGGTGTAGTCGATTCATTTTGTATCTTACCAATTAAAATTACTACTAAAATAGGGTGTAAGATACTTTTTTTCAGCAAGTGAGGTGAGAGCCGATTCTGCAAAGATGGAGCACTAAGCAGTGCATATTGACTAGAATTGATCTTTAGAACATAATTTTAGATAACGATAAAAACGTCTCTCAAAATCTGTTCATCCTCTCTTAGCGTCGCTTGGTGTGTATGTCTGTTGTCTGCGCTAACATCTCCTTGTGGAATAAATTAATCTGTTTAAGTTTGCTAAAAGTATTTGTCTGCCTGATTCTACTGGCCCTCAGTCGTCCACACATTCCATTCACGAAGTTAATCTCTTTTCTCGAAGAGAAAACTGTACATAACCCGTATAACTCCAGCATTGTTACGAATATGGAAGAAACCAAAAAAAATTCCATCCAACTCGAAGTTTCGAACCAGAAACATTTCTCAATTAAAATTCCTCATAGCTCCGAACAGCGGGAAAAAAGAGGAACGATTTCCAACAACCGAAATTCATTCGTTTCCATTACTGTTCCACTCTCCCTCCCCGATTGCTTTTCGGGACAAAAAAAATTCAGCTTAATTTTGTTTCTATCTGTGGCAATGCTACTCTCCCTTTTGCTCGTCCCCGTGCATCGTCTGCGAAAACTGTTAGCAGTAAATACTACTCCACCCGAAATGCTTCGTCGTGTATCGAAATTTTCGTCCGCTTCACTGGTTATGGGAAATCAATTGGGCTGGAGCTGGGGGGTGGAGCAAGGGGGTGGACAAAACTTTCCTATCGACAGAATGAATTGATATATATTCTGCGGAATTCATCCGCGCCTGTGTGACCTCTTCCCCGCCTCTCTTGTCTGTGTTTGTGGAAAGAGCTGTTGTTTTTGTGTCAAGTAGTCCGGAGAGTGCAGGGAAAGTTCCTCGCAGGGACACTGACTGGGGTGTGTTTTCTTCTTCACTTCTCTTCCCTGTCCTTCTGCTGGAGTGTAATGTAACGGCCGGTTATGGAGCGGGGTATTCTGCTTTTGGAGAAGGAAGTTTGATGAAACTATTTTATGTGTTTGAGAGTGGCTTCGCTATTTGTTTCGCAGGGTTTCTGGCGGAAAATTGTCGCCTTGGTTAGAAAATATTTGGTTAGTTTTCCTCCCCATGGAATGAAAATATTGAGGTAAAATTTCTCTCCGTGGTATATAAATATTAATGTATTGAGGGGCATTTTCGCCACATGGTATGAAAATGTCGACAGGTTTTCTCCTTACAGTATGAAAATTTTCGTATGTTGAAGGGGATTTTCTCCCCGTTATGTGAAAATGTTGAGGGAGATTTTCTCCCTTGGTATGAAAATGTCGACAAGTTTTCTCCTTACAGTATGGAAATTTTCGTATTTTGAAGGGGATTTTCTCCCCGTTATGTGAAAATGTTGAGGGAGATTTTTTCCCTTGGCATGAAAATGTCGACAGGTTTTCTCTTTTTACGGTATGGAAATTTTCGTAGGCTGAAGGGGATTTTCTCCCCGTTATGTGAAAATGTTGAGGGAAATTTTCTTCCTTGGTATGAAAATGTCGATAGGTTTTCCCTTCACGGTATGGAAATATTTGAGGGCATTTTCTGCCCATGATGTGAAAATCTTGAGGGAATTTTTCTCCGATTGGGCGTAAAAATGTCGACAGTGTTTCTCTACACGATATGGAAATAGTAATATGTTGAGGAGCATTTTCTCCCCGTGACGTGAAAATAAAGGAGATTTTTGCCCATTGGTATGAAAAGATCAGCAGATTTTCTCCCTTTGGTACGGAAATATCGAATTTTCTTATTGTATGGAAACTTTGCGGAATATTCTCTTTATGTGAATTGAAAATCTCTGAAGGAAAATTTCCCCCTACTTTAATGAAAAATTGAGGGATATTTTTTACGCATGGACAAAAATGGCGAAGGAAATTTTCAGGTGTAGTTAGATATTTCTGGGCATGCGAATTAAAACACGCATTATCAGCAAATAAAGGATAGGATGAATTTCTTTCTCACCGGAGAAGCGTTTAAACAATAGGATTCAAGTTAATCCAAGTAGTTCAGGAAAGATAATTGTCCCAATAAAGACAAATTGAATGCCTGTTTCTCTTAGTGATATCTTCAGTCATAGAAATGGGTGTGGCAATATTCAAATCAGCAGATCATCAAAGCTACATGTTGGAAAATTAAATGTAAAATAGATTTAATTACTCGATAGTGTGACATTTAAGTGAAGATCGAAAAGAGGATATGTCATACCTTGCGTGTAATTTATTACTCATTTACATAGCTCATCTTAACTCTGTATCCAATTAATCTGTATAAAACTGCATTGAGAGATAACTTGCAAAAATGGCGCATTGGTGGTATTAATTTCCACAAAATTAATCCATAGCGTGAAATGAATAATTTTTTATACGACCCAAGCCTCCCTACCTACTAAACACGGTCTATGGTCGGGAAAGGGTTGGCTGGGAGGGGTGATATGAAACATAAAAGAAACTACATGAAATTAAACCTTCTACTGGTAAAATAATCGAAGGGTAAAATATAATACACGAACTTAATTGCTTAGAGATTAATGATTATAAAATTTATAAATCAGAAAATCGAAAATGTAATGATAATAATGAAACATGCATAAATATATCTATATCCATATATTCATGATAGAATACACCACCATTAGAGTCATACAATGCTTTCGGTGAAATATTTTGAAAATTTTATGCAGTTCATCAGTCTGTAGATAGAAATTGAGTTACAATAGTATCCAATGAATCATTTATATCGTTTGCCATTTTAATGCAACTACTGGATAAATCAACCCTCTAATTATGGTATCTAATTTTATAGGATAGCGTTATTAATGCGGCCGTCATCGAAACATGGGGGTGTTTAATATACCCCAATGCATCCAAGCCGCTGTCAGTCTTTACACAGCTCCCCAGAAGTTACGGAATTGCGTCCTATCCATCTTCTACCCGCATCATCATGGGTACGTGCCCCAACAACACGACGCATTATTTTGTTTAATGCCCCCTAGGCTCCGCTGCGCCGCATCCTGGGACAATTAGCCCCGTGCAATTTAGTCTTTTCTGTGTAAAAGGGCGTCTCAGAGGCTTCCTTTTGTGCGACCTACCCTCTGTGGAAAGTTTGTTACTTCATTATGTGGTGGGGCGGCGCGTGAGTGTTTTGCCAAGGGCGGCCGCTGATTAAGATGCAGCCCTTGCTCTGTGGGGGGGGGGGCAAAAACGGGCTAATTAAATCATTTTTACGCGGTGCGAAGTAATAACCCGTGTCCCGCGCCCCTTTTTGCAGTTCGTTGTCGTTAACTCGTTAGGCCGGGTTGTTTCGCGTGTGGGGCGGCGTTTCGGTTGCAATTAGGTGGCGCGATGGAACGGCGACGTTTTTGCGGTTCCGCGTATCGCTGTAGGGGAAATGATGGGACTTTGTGACTGAATTTCCCAGATTCGTGATGCAGTCGGAACAGTTGCTTTGTAACTCTTTTATGAGAAACATTTTCTGTCAAGCTAAATTGTAGATGGTAGTAGAGATAGTAGTAGGCAAATGTAGTAGTAGCAAGTAAGTGTTAATAGTAGGCAAGTGTAGTAGTAGTAGTAGGTAGTAGGGTAGTAGTTGGCAAGTGTAGTGGTAGCAGTAGGTAAGTGTTAATAGTAGGCAAGTGTAGTGGTAGTAATAGTAGGGTAGTAGTTGGCAAGTGTAGTGGTAGCAGTAGGTAAGTGTTAATAGTAGGCAAGTGTAGTGTTAGTAGGGTAGTAGTAGTAGGGAAGTAGTAGGCAAGTGTAGTGGTAGTAGTAGACTAGTATGTAGTAGGGGTGGTAGGCAAGTGTAGTAAGAAGAAAGGGGTAGACAGGTGATTGGTAAAAATGTAGGTGGTGGTAGTGTTTATGTGGTGGAACGTATATCATATACGTATTCCAAACATATCACTTGGCTTGCTTTTTGAATGCGATTTCAGCACTTTGCCCTTAAAAATTACAAAAAGGATAGAATTCCGAATTGAAAGATAATAGTCGATTGGTCAACGTCATTTGGATAATCTTATTTAGTAATTAAAATGTATCAAAATGAAAAGGCTCAGAACTTACAAAATTGTAATATTTATGAAATCAAAAAATATTTTTTATCTTATTGTGAATAATGATAGCTGCAGAATGGTTAAGACTGGTTAGTTTTCAAGCAAATAAAATTGCATTTTGCTGTGAAGAATGTCCCCATCTCGATGAAAATATATCATCAATCACGCAAATCGGCCACCAGGCTGTTCCGTTGAATTTTGAGGTTGTAACCTTTACAACTAACGGCGTTCTTTTAGTTTTTCACTCCCTTTGTACATTTAAGTTAAATAATCGCCAGATGTCTTTTCGTGTGTTAAAGAAAGTGCAATTTGCATTTCAAATCCAAGAAAAACATCAAAAATCGCTCTTCAAACTCTACCCATACAATGGAAACAAGTTCGCACAACACAAACAGCATCTGCTGACACAATTCCCGTTGTTTTAGTTTAGTGTCAGTATCTTGTGATGTTGACGCTTTCGTCTTTCGTTTTGCACCATCAACTGTACTAACAAACTCTCCTTTTTTTCTCTCCTGTACATAAATTTAACGGCTTCTTTCTCCTGGCTGTTTTGTGTGGACTATTTCGTTTCTCTTGGGTTCTTTACTTTTTTTCTCGACTTTTTTATTCTCGTGGGGATGACAAGTTTCATTAACGCTGAAATTAATTTGTGGCTTAAATTTTGTTTTGTGGCGACGTATTAGTTAACATTCAAGGGCAGTATAAAACATCTTTACTTGAGTTTATTACCATTGTCTAACTAGCTATCAGTTGGACAGAATTTACGTTTTAAGTATGGCTTTCAAAATTACGACTTACAGAATTAAAAAAGATTCTGTTAAATTTAATTATTAAAAATCTTTTGAATATATCGTTACCACCACGCCAAAGGCACGTATCTGCAAAATTGACGTTTCTACAAAAACGCGGTCAAAGTTCTGATGCTTCGGGAAAAATCGAGTTACGACTCAAAGGTTGTTTTCTCATGAAAATCGGCATCTTCACTAAGAATCAAGATGATTCGTGGCTTTGTCATAGTGTAAAACATGAAATGGTGACTAGAAAAATGCAGTTAAGTGAAGATCCCCAAAATGCAGATATGAAACAATAATAGAATTACACCTTAAAATTTAATATTCATCACACATAAGTCCTTTAACGTACCAGAATAACTCCCTTTTTTCCTCTTTTTACCCACTAGTCTATTCATTGCTATAGCATCGTGTTCTCAATAAATCTTGTCACCATTTTTATCGTTTAAACTTCCCTACCTTGCTAACCATCGCTTTCCAAACCGAGAGGTTTGTTTCTTCCTCTCTGATCGCCCATGCATTCCACCACAACACTAAAATGCACTTGCTACTTTTATAGGAACACCGCCTAAATCCGTAATCCTCTAGCGAATTAATTTTTGCTATTCATTCTTTCACGAGCCCCTTAGAATGAGGAACTGAGAGGCGTTCCAAACACCCTGCACAGAACTTAAGTGCTCCGATGTAACCCCATTATGCTTGCCTTAGATTTAATGAACTATTTTCCTGGGATATTCTGAATCTTCACTTGTGAATTGTCAGCACTACATCCCTTCCCCAATAACCTACAGCACTCCTGCGACTTTGATTTCTGTTATTACATGTAGAATGCATAAATTACACTTACGATTTATTTCGAATTTTAGATAGCAATGTTGCTGCTGTGATCTAATTCTTATGATTTTTTTCTTTCAGGTAAGTTCCTTTGTTTCCATCATGTTTGTATCTTGTGTTCTTTTGAGGTAAGTGTTCTTTTCAAATGCAGATGGAGAAAGGCTTATATCCCTTGTCGGCAGATTGTGAACGATGTAATAACATGCATACACGCAACACTGCATTTTAGAGGTTAGAATTGAACTTTGTAGCTCTAATGGGGAAACAAGCCCCACAGTGATGGGACATGCTATCTGCATCCGACATTCGTATGCTTGCTCCGTTTCTGCTCAGAAAACATGTCAGTGCGCTTGCTTATTGTGAGATCCACATCACGTGCGCTCTGTTATACGGAGGTGATTCCATATGAAGACTGGCGCATATAAATTTCAATAGACATAAAATGCTGCCAGCGCGTGGCATCAATTGAAGGTCACAAAATAAATTAGGCGATTGTAGTTTTTAAGTTTAGCTAAGAACGGATAGAGTGGGCGTTGCGATGTCCTTACTCTGTAAATAGTGCATGCTTTATATGTATATAATAAATAATTTATGTTGAGATTACGTTCCTCTCTGTTCACCACTGTAATATCTAGTATACCGCTCGATCAGATCAGTTACACGTATTTCAACCTATTTCGTATCTCAGGGGTGATGTTAGGACCTTTTGCAACACGTATGAAAGACAGCAACTTTGTCAACCAAACTAATATAGTCAAATATGTAACCTAACTTCATGGTGAAGTTAGGTTATATATTTGACTATATGCACTATTGTATTGTAAGCTAATTTTTGTTGTGGTTAAGTTCACCTCTATACCTCCCCTCCAGAATTTAGAGTGGCCGTGGTAGCCCAGTTGGAACAGGAACGAATTAGTAACAAGAGGGTTGCGAGTTCGAATCCAACCAAAGACCGTCGTATACAAGGGGGCTGGTGTATGTTAAATCTGCCGTGGCCTCAAATGTGGTGTGGAAGTTTGAAGAGTGGGGTGCAAGCTCAGGTGTGACCTCGTCATCTGACCGTGCTTCAAAATTATGTGGTGTTTTCCTCGGATCTTTCCCCTTTGGGTTTGATCTCGAACCGTTTCCAATTGCCCGTTGTGGTGCTCCAGTGCGACGTTAATTAAATACCTACCTACTAGAATTTAGAGCGTCTGCTGACCTCGTCATCTGACCGTGGTTTAAAATTAGGTGTTTCCGATCCTTCCCTTCGGGGATTGATCCCGGTTCGTCACCAATAGACCGTTGTGTTTTCCCAATGTGACGTTTAAATTCAACTACCAACCACTGCAGTAGAGCAAAAATGAACCACCTGCATCTCCAGTTGTAAATCTCACGTTACGCTTTTGTCAAATATGCACCCACTCTATCCCATTCCATCTCTCCCATTTACGATTCTGTTTATCGTATCATTGCAAGGCAACACAGGGCCGAAAACGGCTATTTATTCAACAAACATGCGTCGCGAAACATGTCTCAGAACCAACATTGCGGCTGGGCTTTGAGCAAAATTATCTTCCCCCTACCTGAATATTTAAAACCGCCCCCTCAAATAAAACCGTCAATACCTGCCTTTTGAATCGGGAGCATGTGAAAGAAACCACATTACTACTATTTCCCTTTCCTTCCCCACACATATCTCATTTCCCCAAGCGGCGGCATACTCTAGCCCTACCTAACACTAGCATGCAACCCACTTCTCAAATATGCAGCAGCAGCACCGACACAAGAGGGATGCATAATTCGTTTATTTACGATAAAATAACACTGAGCGTTTTTTCTTTCCCTCCCCTTCATCCCATCGGATCCACCCTGCGCACGGCAGCCGAGTTGACCCTTCCCCCGCGCATTGCGCAAGGGCGCCGCCCCCTGTGCTCTCGGTCGCCATGGCGACGGTGAGCAGGGAAGAGGGGAGCGAGTATCCGCCGAGGAAGTGTTGATCGCGGAATTCGCTGTTTCGCGCTCACCCCTCTGCTTCGCGGGACGCGTCGAGCGTTCGGCGCGGGCAGGCGATACCCTGTGAAGGAGGACCCCTTTCGTGCATCCCCCTTTGTGTGCAAGGGCGCGACACGATACCCTGCGAATCCCGGATTGCAGGAGTCTTCGTTTGATTCGCGGCGCAAGGTGGTTTTCCACCCCTAGGTGCAAGACCCCTGTGCCCTGATAGAAGGACCCCCGGGGAAAGGACGTGGGTTCCCCTTGGGGTCCGAACCAAGACTCCTCGCCCGAACAGGATGGCTGACTCCTTGAATGACCCATTGGGTTTGAATTTGCAACGGCGCTCTTGGTGATCGACGTGAATTTCTAATCTTTGGATTACTGTGTTGTGGATTGCTTCCTGTTTGGGTCCGAATCAAGGCTGTCTTCTGGAAGTGTTTGTCTCATTGCTTTTCCTGTGACACCAATCCGGTTTGTATCAGCAAACACGCTGGTTGCCGTCAACGTTATTTTCTGGTCTTAGGATCGCACAGTGGATTAGTCTGTTACCGATAGTTCTTGGGATCAAAATTGTCCTCTAAAAGTGTTCGCCTTGCCTTCTTTGTGACACTCATTCAGTTCGTATCAAAACAAACGCTATCTGTGGTCAATGTGAACAGTATTTTCTAATCTTTGGATCGCAAAGTGGATAAAAATGTTGCGGATTGCTTCCCGTTTGGGTCCGCGTCAAAGTTATGTTCTGGAAATGTTTGCCTTATTGCTTTTTCTGTGACATCAATTCCGTTTCTGTCAACAAACAGACGCTGTGTGTCAATGTGAACGGTATTTTCTGATCTTTGAAAAGCACAGTGGATTCAGTCACTGCAAAGTTGGATTTACTATGTCGTAGATTGTTTTGTGACCAAGACACTTTTCCAAGTGTCGCCTTATTGCTTTTCCTGTGACATCCGTTCAAATTTGTATCAGCAGTAACGCTATGATCGACGTGGATGGTGTTTTCCTAATCTTCGGATTATAAAATGGATTACAATGTTGTCAATCGGTTCCTTTTGGGATCCGAACCAAGACTGTCTTGAAATTTTGTCTAAACGATATTTCCTTTTCTGTGAGTGATTCACAATCATCAGCGGCACTGTGGACAACTGTGTTTAACGAATTACTGAATAACAACATGGATTACTGTATTGGCTACCCATGGGGTTCAAATCGAGACTGTTTTCTCGAAGTTCCGCTTTTTTTGTGAGTGACCCATCCATTTTTCGTCAACAACGGCCCTGTTTGGGGTCGATGTGAATACTTGTGTCATTAAATTACCAACCGGTACCCTTGGATGTCGAATTCAACACTGTCCTCTCGTAGTGAAGTCTATTCGCCGTTGTTTTTTCTGTGAGTGATCCACAATCATGCTGTTTGTTGTTGACTTGGACAATGTCTACCACTCTTTGGACCCTACACGGGAGAACAATACTACTGATTGATTCCCCTTAAGAGTTTGAATATATCAAGACGGTCTATAATTTCGATTGCTTTTTCTGCGAGTGACCCATTCAGTTTGTATCAGCAACAACATTGCTTGTGATCGATGTGACTTGCGTTCTGTGTGTTTGGATCGTAAAATGGATTACTTTATAAGTTCAGGCGAACGTGTGCCACGAAGCGATGTGAGCCGTGTTCCTTGGAATGTTCATTGCTGTTCGGCAAGCTATAAATCCTCGTGTCATTGTGATGGAATCGAAGCGTGGCACCTTATCAGTGTTTAAAATACGGTGTTCGGATATCCTTCAAGATCTATCTACAAGTGTCGTTTGAAATCAGTGAATAATTATCTTCCAACACATCATCCTCAATGTTCTACCTGCACACATGCTTCAATAGTTGTGAAAAAAATATTTTGAAAGCATCACGGGGTTATTTTTAAGAACAACTGTTTTGCGTTGTGCGATTTTCCATCGTTGGGGCATTTTTCAAATGGCGGTGCGTGTTCCACCAGAAAATAGTCCACCATTTTCATCCATATCTACTTTTCCCCGCACGGTTTTCAAGCCAAAAGGTGTGGATGCTCTAAGAAAAGAAATACGCAGTGTAAAAAGCAACCTTCGCGTCCCATCCGAATTATATACGTACAGGTCAACTGTTCAACTCTTCAGATAATAATAGTGCCATATAAACCTCCATTGGAATACTATACGTACGTACTCGTTGTGTGTAGATAGTGAAGGATACCTAACCTACCCGCTTGATGCGACAGGCGGGCAAAAACATGTTCCAAGCCGTGGTCCAGTTTCGGGACCCCCACCAAACCCCTCAGCCCCAGCAACAACAGCCCCAGCGGTACCCGAGCCCCCAGCCGAACCAGAAGCCGCCCGTTCACCCACCGCCCCTGTCGAGTTCTTCGTCCTCGTCGACGGACTCGTCTGGGGCGGCCACCACGCCCCCCAACCGCCGCTCCCGCCGCCGAAAGTCCCTGCTCTACCAGGTGCTCATGTCACCCCTCCGCAAGAAGTCCGGATCCACCAACACCCTCAACACCGTCGCCACCACCAGTGCTTCGGCCAGCAATCAGCGGCAGGGATTTTCTGTAAGTAACGACTCATTTTTCTTTTGACTTCTAAATGAATGAATCAGAATAGTGTAGAGTTCAATTTTTTGGTATAATCAGAATTTCTCTTCAATCAGGATTTTCCAATAACAAAACTCATTTTTTACCTCTAAATGAATGAATCAGAAAAGCCAAATTAAATGTTCAAATCAAAAATTAGAACAGTTAAATAAAATTCAATCAAATGTTTTATTTTGAATAGTTGAATGAAAGTTTATTTACCCAAGATATTTCAAGAGTAAAAATTCGTTTTTCTCTTTGACTTCCAAATGAATGATTCAGAATAGTACCGAGTACAATATTTTGGTGTCAGTTGAATTAGAATTTTTCTTTAATCAGGATTTTCCAAGGATAAAAACTCATTTTTATTTTAGACTTCTATATGAAATAATCAGAATAGTATTGAGTAGAATATTTTGTTATAAATAGTTTAATCAGAATTTCTCTTTGGCCTATGTCACGTCAGGTTTGTGGACTGTATTTCTAAATTCAATAAAACTATAGTTGTGGAAATCAACGTTTATTTAAAGCAAAATTTATAAAGCATAACTAAACAAAACGCACTATCAGTTAAGAATGAATACTCAAATGACTGCAATTTATTATTCTAATAACACTAATCAACAGTGTGAAACTTTTATTCATAACATGTATGAAATAAGGTTTTTCTAATTAATTTTGGGGTGCTGAATACAAATATGACTAAAATATCTCCATCACGTAGTTTTTTTGTCTATTAACAATTGCTATATTTCAAAACATATATATACAATGCAACATTTATATGTATATGAAGTGGGAGTAATGTCATTTTATCATATTCCTAGTTAAAGCTGAGCTTTAAATTTTAATTTATTTCTGCATTTATTCATGTTATTTATAAAATTGCAGTCTTAAATATTACAAATACCTTATTTACATATCATTGCATGAGACAACAACAAAAAGAAACAGCTAATATCTATGAATACAACATTTATTTTATACTCTATCCATACATTTAGTTCATTGTTTCTCTTTTGAGTCGTGTTGTCCTGAAAAACCAGCTGTAATCACTCATCATTGTGTGATACCACCTGCTTTAAATACTCTCCTCCATAGTTTGGATATCTTGACGGAACCGTTTTCCTTGTTCATCGCTGACTGCTCTAAGATTGTGAAGAAAGAAATCCAGATGAGAATGTAGGAAATGTATTTTAAGAACATTTGGCACACCAAAGTTTTTATAGCTCTTAAGGTCTTGAGTGAGCTGTTGGTAGTTTTAGTAGTTAGTAATGATTGTCATACGTCTAACACCTTGCTGTTCAGCTTTTCTGTAAAAACAGAATCATTCAGAGTTTCCGTATCTGATCAAAAAAGATTTCTTCTTAGAGTTTTACATCAAGTTTAGAAAATTTCCCTTTTAAGTGCAAGAAACCTTTATCTGTTCATAGCAAATCTGTTCATAGCCTTCACAAAATTTTTAATCAGATCCGTTTTGATACGCAGTGGTGGAGCAGAAGTATTAGCCACTTAAAAAAAAGGGAAGACAGAAGGGAATTGATCTAATTAGCCCCTCAAAGCAAAAGGTCACCGTAGAGAAGCAAAACAAATCAAAGAAAACATTTTTCATTTCCACTCATAATTGAATCAAATTAGAATTACGTTGTATAATGTGGTATTAGCTGAATCAGACTTTCTAAGCGGTATTTTCCCATGTGCAGACACTGGTTATCTTTTTCATTTTTAAATAAGGGAATTTGACTTGCATAAATGTGAATAATCTGGTATCATTAGTTGGATCAAATTTCATTAAGCAGCGTACATTCGCTGACGCAAAAAACGTTACTACTTTTAATTTCAGATGGGGAAAATCTGTGCGAAACGTGATAAAACTGTGTTTTTTATCCTTGTAGGTGGATACATTCCCCATGGAAATCAGTGTTAACATTTACAATTCACAAGGGAAATCAACTTTACAAGACGTGATAAGAGAAAATGTTTTTTTCATCAAATTGAAAAATGAGAACATGCGCCAAATAGAGACAATAGATGCAGTTCTCAAGTGAAGTGATTGTGCAAAAGGCGTTGAGGAAAATTGTAGATTTAGAATCTGAAAAATTATATTAGGAACCTGGGAAATACATTCATTTATATGTTACAGCTTAGTGGATTGTAACTCATTAGCCCATCATAGTTACTACACTCATGTCCAAAATTATCTTTACATGCATAAAATCACGGATTTCTCAGAAACTGTGAACTATAATTTTATGAATTTGTGTGAAATGATACATAACATCATAACACATAAATACAAAGGAAAAAATTTAAGAGCACTGCATATGATATAAAACTGTAGCATGAAACAATAAAAAGGGCAATAATATGTGACAAGGAGAGTTCAGAAAAAATTAAGGCTTATGAATTTAATATGGAATGTGATCTCCCCTGACGTCTACATACACATATCACAACGTGTTTTAATGCTGGCAATAATGTTGTTAACCACAGTTTCCCTCCTCCCACGAAAAACTAAACCTTTCGGTGAGTTGGGAGGAGGAGAGTCTCAAACCACAGTTAGGGAAATTAAGTTCCACTCTTCCAGCAATCCATTTATATCTCTAGGAGGAGGATGTCTCCGTGCAACTGCTTTTCCAAAGTAGTCCCATAAGTTCTCTATCGGGTTCAGATCAGGAGATTTTGCTGGCCACGGTATTCGCTCAATAGCTTCACTTTCAAGAAATTCGTCAACGAGGTTTGCTCGATGTGGACGAGCATTATCGTCCATAAATAAAAAGTCAGATCCATATGCACCTTTTAAAAGTCTTACATAAGGTTCTAAGACCTCATCCCAATATCTCTGGCCGGTCACAGATCCGCTGTTGAAAACCCGTTTGATCACTTTTGATTGACTAATGCTAATTAGGCCTGTCTTTGACACATTCCCTCCAAAAATGGATTACATCGATTGGATATTTCATGGAATATCATTATTTTTGGGTATGTAAAGATAAATTTGGACATGAGTGTATTTCCTGGATAGTAATTGGACAGTCCATCATAGTTACTGTTTACTGGATAGTATAACGACAGCCCATCATACATACTGTTTTGATAGACTCCAATTGTTACTTACAATTGGGGTTTATCAAAACAGTAACTGTTTCGCACAATTTTGACACTGGTATGCCATCCCAGTTTATCATTTCCTGTTATAAACGCGCAATTCATTTATGTCATAGGCTACCTATTGAACAAAATAGATGCATTCCTTTCTTAGAGTCTGTACTTAAACAAAAATCTAGCTTCTTTTCATCAAGTACATTCTTTGAGCCATAGGTTTTAACGTCGTGCAATTTCTCTGCAAAGCGAAAAATTTGAATTTTACCTTTCCTATACTTTTCCTTTTAATAGAAGACCTCAGCATAGCATCTGCGGTTTATCTTACATCAATTTTTATACTCTACTTATTTTCAATTAATTCTACTTATGTCATTGGTGGCAGTGCCGTTATACCTTATTTAAATCCGTTTATAATCGATAAAAGCATTGATATGCAATTTCACATCTCCAAGTGGAATAAAATTAGTCAAAAAAAAATAAGATAGTATTTCGTGTATTTGTTATGGGAGTAAGTCCTTATTTCCAATACTGTTAAAAAGGTAAAAAGTTCAAACCTGTCATGCTACCACAATTAGCTTTCGTGCATCCATTTCAGTTGCATCCCATTTACTTGAAAGGCATGGGTTATATTTTAACATCAAAACACATTTCTTTATTCGCTCACATTTTCCTTTCTGATTCCAGATTCCTCATAGCGTTTTGTCATCCGATAGCTGTAGAATTTTTTACGAGCGGCAAACTCTTCCGAGTATTTTTTAACAGTATTTTATAGCTCTTTCGCTCAAATCAAGCACATTTAACCCTCCAAGTGGTTTCGGCGAGATATCTCGTCCATCAAGGTCTAACCAATTTTACAAATGACGAGATATCTCGTCATCAAGATATTGCCGATTTTTTTAATGATGACGGAATCAAAATCTGATCAGTTTTCTTCTAATAGGGAGATATCTCGTCCATCAAGATCTGGTCAGATTTTATTGCTAATGACGAGATAACGTCGAGACAACCAACAGGAGGGTAAAATAAATCGGCAAAATTAATAGTGGCTGATTTTATATATTTTATTTCTGTTTGTTGCCATTCTCCAATACACAAATTTCGCAGATTACTGTGGCATGTACATTAGTGAAATATATGCGGAGGTTTCGTATTCTTAGCTCAGAAAACTGAGTATACATAACGATGCTGCAGGCAATTCACCCATTGTTATTCAAATTCTCACTGGTGCACGAAATCTCACGTTTATTAAATGCTCAAGACATTCAAATACTTGACAGTCCATTCCTGAAGGAAAATGCACGAAAGTCAAATTCATTCTAGTATTTCAGAAAACGCCAAGAAACCTTCGACACCATTCTTGGAGCGATGCCAAATTACGTTCTCGTTTGGGAAAGGGGAGGAGAAATCCCGCGCGCATCGGTGTTTTCAAAAATCCCAAGCCCCAGTTAACAAAGCCCGAGTAAAAAAAGATCCCTAATCGAATTATGCCTTGAACGAAAATCCACAAAGCATGAATCGATTCGATAACGACTTCAGTGATCTCATTTTTACCTCCTAAGGAAGGGAACTAAGAATTTCTGCCTCGATAATTCTCAATTGTAATGATGCTCGATTCTCTTCATAATGAAATGCTCCAAAAGGAAACATTTCGAGCCTGCACTTTCATGACCTGTGAGGTATAAGTATCGCGGTGTTTAAAAATTAAAAAGAGCGGTGGTTTGATTTTTGCTGTTGCGCGTTACTTATTGCTTTTCTCGATTATTATCACTCGTTATATATCATGCATTCATCGTCTTCTGTATCGATTTCTTGACTTTTCTGCGTGGTTTTTTTTAACCGCTTCTGCAAACAGCTGCCTGAGAGGTTTAATGAGGATTGTTGGTTGGATAGCGTGCGCGGCAGGTGTTCCTCTTCTATTCCAGATTTCGCGTGCTTGCACGTTGTTTGCTGTTGATGGATGCATTTGAAAGTTCGGGCTGTTTTTTTTTAAACCTCCCTTGCGTATGCATTTGGGGTTGTGTTTCTTTTCGATTCGCAGAAGTCGATTCTTTTAATGAATCCAGTTGCTTTTGCAAAGAATGTGGATTTCTCATGCGTTACCCAGAGGTCCAATAATTATCAGGAAAATGAATTGCACTAAAAGGGAATTATACTGAATAGAAATGCATGACTACATTTAATTTATGTTGTTGACCAACCTTATTATTTACGTTATACAAGTGATATCCAAGACACATATATTACTTCTGGTTGTGTTATATTCACTACATAGTAATTTCCACACGAAAGCCATTAGAAGAACAATGCATGTTTGTTAAATAATTGGTTTTGATTGGTGGATTGGATTGAGTTTTATGGTGCAAGGGCCATATTTGGCCATGCTGCGCCAAACACAAGACAGACGATGTCAAGTAATGGACATACACACATACAAGGAAAGTTTTACAGACAGAAGAGAGAATGCACCCTGGGAGGAATCCTGACGGGAATAGAATCTGTACCGACTACAACTCGCGGGTTGCTAGCGCAGTAGGCAAACCCACTGGGTTACAACGACCCTCATGTTTGTGAAATGAAAGCATTTTAATGCCAATTCATTTTCAATGCAAACGAGAAATTTAGTTGTTTGGGCTTTATGACGCGAAGGCCATATTTGGTCATGCTGCGTCAAATACGCAGATAATGTCAAGGAATGGGCATACTCACACAAGAAATGTTTTACTGACATAGAAGAGAAAAATACATCCAGTAGTTACAAAATTTGAGCTATACGAAAGGTAACACAGAATCTATTCATATTTTTTACTTCTTACATCTCTGTTTAAATATAATTTCTAAAATAATAATTTAGTCTTGATATTGATAGTATTGTAATTGGGTTTGCTAAAGAGCGATATTTGAAATTAAATTTAATAATCTAGAATGAGTTTTAAGATACCTCTTTAAACTCTTTTTGAAGACATGCTAAAAAGTTTTGAAAAAGTACTTTGGGTGGAAACTGCACTTATCATCCATACATTTGTACTTCGCAGATAAAAATTGTTTTTCAGGGGCGTACGACTTATGTGTTACCGCCCATTTCTCGACATCTGAATTTGAGATAAAAGAATATTAATAAAAGCTCTAGCAACTTTAATATGCCTACTATATTGATATGCCTACTCTTAACCATTTCAAGGGGTTGGGTTGCCAGGCGTGCCACCGCCTTCGAAAGGATTAATTTAATAAATATTATATTAGTCGGCTACCTGACAAATTGGTTTCAACGTTTCTCTTCCACCCAGTAGGTTCGAATCCTCGCTATTAATCACGTGACTGCCCTCTGGTGCTCCCTTACAAATAGCCGCTAGTTCACCCCTTGTAGTGCCGAAAAGGTCAGTAATCGGTCTTAAAAAAATTGGTTTCGTAAATTTCTTGTAAAGATCTGACCAATTTTTCGAATGACGAGTTATCTTGTCATCCAGATATTGCAGACATTTTTGTTGTGGCAAGAAGTCTCGTCATCCAGATATTGCAGGCATTTTTGTTGTGGCAAGAAGTCTCGTCATCCAGATATTGCAGGCATTTTTGTTGTGGCAAGAAGTCTCGTCATCCAGATATTGCAGGCATATTTGTTGTGGCAAGAAGTCTCGTCATCCAGATATCGCAGGCATTTTTGTTGTGGCAAGAAGTCTCGTCATCCAGATATCGCAGGCATTTTTGTTGTGGCAAGAAGTCTCGTCATCCAGATATCGCAGGCATTTTTGTTGTGGCAAGAAGTCTCGTCATCCAGATATTGCAGACATTTTTGTTGTGGCAAGAAGTCTCGTCATCCAGATATTGCAGGCATTTTTGTTGTGGCAAGAAGTCTCGTCATCCAGATATTGCAGACATTTTTGTTGTGGCAAGAAGTCTCGTCATCCAGATATCGCAGGCATTTTTGTTGTGGCAAGAAGTCTCGTCATCCAGATATCGCAGGCATTTTTGTTGTGGCAAGAAGTCTCGTCATCCAGATATTGCAGACATTTTTGTTGTGGCAAGAAGTCTCGTCATCCAGATATCGCAGGCATTTTTGTTTTGACAAGAAGTCTCGTCATCAAAATATTGCTTATATTTTGAGGATGGCTTGATCAATATTTGGTCAGTTTTTATTCCAATGACGAGATATCTCGTCCATCAAGATCTGATCTGTTTTGCTAACGACGAGATACCTTGTCGAGACAACAATTGGAGGGTTAAGTCCATATGTTTGAATGCCTCTACACTACCCTTAATTTTTATCAATGTTTATTTCAGTAGACTTTCTTGTTCTCAGACAGGCGTTAAGGATACCCCCAAAACTTCTAACATTTTTCTCAGATATTTTCATTGACGAATTTTAATTCGATATCCTAAGCCTGTTCGGTAGGTGTCGCAGTTTTGATTCCTCTCCAGGTGTATTTCTTCTCTTCTGTGTTAGTAAAACTGTGTGTATATCCACTGCTTGACGTTGTATGTCTTGTGTTTGACGCACCATGACCAAATATGGCCCGTACGTAATAAAAAACTCAACCAACCTAAAGCTATCGGTGCTGTTAATAGAGATTTGCGACCAGAGGATTGCGATTTCGAAACTCGATCCAACCTAAAACTGTCATGTACGTGGAGCTGATGCTCGTTAAGTCAGTCATGGTCTTAAATGTCCTCACGTTGGCGTGGTGTTGAAGTTTGGATAATGAAGTGTCAGATCAGGTGTTGACCTCATCATCTGACCGTGGTTGAAAATGACCAGGTGTTGTGGATGTAACCTTCCCTTCGGGATAGATCCCAGACCTTCGCCAATAGGCCGCTCCAGTGCGATGTAAATTTAACTACCTACCTAAAGCTATCTGAATTGCATTTTACCATTGATCTTCGAATGAAATAGAGGGATCATGTGCGCGCAGCTTCATGATCGGTTGAAGCCCGGTTTCAAGATCTATCAGGTGGTTGTGGAAAAAAGCATGATTCTATATTGTTGCTTTTTTTAAAGTGATTATCCATTGATCAAAATCACTAATCTGCGCTTCGATGAGCAATCGGCTAAGTTGGTTCGTAAGCTTACGTGATTTACTCTTCAGAGATTTTAAGACTGCGACTCCGCCCACATGCTCTGTTTATTTCATTAGAAGGTGGACGCATTTTGATCTATTGCGTCATAAAGTTACTTGAACGATCAGCGGTCCTCACAGTTTTCTTCTTTTTGTACTGCCAAGATATCCTGAGGGCGGTGCCAGCTCAGATGTTGACTTCGTCATCTGACCGTGGTTGAAAATGACGAGGTGTGCCCTTGGGGACTGATTCTGGGCCGTCGCCAATAATCCGCTGTATTCCTCCAGTGCGACATAAATTCAACTACATGCGTAACTAAATCTATCTGAATTACATTTTAATCTATTGCGTCACAAAGTCGCGTGATTCTCCCAATGTTTTCTTTCAATTTTACTGCTCCTGATACATCACTTTATCCCCCACAATCGATGCGGTTCATTCCCTTTGGGATTGATCCCAGATTTTCGCCAATAGCTCCAGTGCGACGATAATTAACTACCTACGCTTAGAATCGATTATGTGTAATCATAATCTACCAAAGTAATATTTCTTTTAAAATTTAACCATAGCTGTTCTCGATAGAATAATGTTACCGTATCCCTGTTAAAAATATCCCGTTAGACCCCACTTTATCGAAGCTCTCACACTTCCGTTAAACATTCCATTGCAGAATTAATGAAGCCACGTGTTCGCGTAAACATTCTCATTTTGCATTCTAAAATTACCTGGGCATCGAATTATCCGAATCAGACAAGACTTGAAATAAATTATGCATTTTACTCTCTCATTAAAATCGTGCATCGCTTATATTCTCCACGTATGGATGAAAAATGGGGTTTTAAGAAGGAAATTGTAAGGAAACGGGATGCCAAGACAAAGCGATTTTCGCTAATCGCTGTAAAGATTACCGCCTTTAATTAATAACGTGCGAAGAGGTTATTCGTTTAGATTCCTAAGTTATTACTTTTTCATGGGTGGGAAAATTATCTTCCATCAACTTGATTTCGCTGTAAAGTTTCCTTCAAAATAATGGACGCCATTAATTAGTGGGAGGGCCTCAGCTAAGCGTTGATTAAACATCCGTTTTTCATTTTCGATGAGGTGCTACTGAAATGTTTGATTTACATATCTTTCAGGATTAAAGGTGGAGTTGAATGTGATTGAACAATTTCCAACGCGTTTAATAAGCGAATGCTTGCTTATAAGAGGCATTTTGTGTCAAGCTAAATTTAGGTGGAGGTAGTGTTTCCGCGGCGATACGTGTGTCTTGTACGTACTGTGACGCTCCAAAATTGACGTCTTCTCAAATTGTTATTTGATGTGGATTCGTTAAGTATCAGCATTCGATTTACAGCCACAACATTTATTATCACAAAACAAGGACAGACATTAAGACATTTTACAGTTAACTTGTTACATCATCATTGCCTGATCTCTCAGCACAACAGCGCCGGCCAATTCTCTACACTCTTCAAAACTTCAGAGGCGCGCACAGCGCCCTCTTTTGCTCAAATTCTCATTGGCCGTAACACGTACTCTGAACGTGGCGTCATTTGGCTTGTTTCTCGAATACGATATCAGTACTTCACCCATCAAAATTCCAGAGGTATGAATAGCCTGCTGTGTTAGTCCAGAGTGATGTTAATTCGACTACCAAGGAGGTAGGTAGTTGAATTAACGTCGCTCTGGGAGCAACACAACGGGATATTGGTGACGGTAAGAGATCAATCCTGAAGGGAAATTCCCAGGACACCTTAATTTTAAACCACGGTTAGATGACGAGAAGGAATATAAGGAAAGTCAAAACTTTGTTTATAGTCTACAGACGCTTGAATTGGAGCAGCTGCCACAAAAGTGGGGGGAAACGAGTCCGTGCAATTATCACGTGGTCTTTGGTTAAATCAATTTCGAACCCCCAAGCTTCCGTTTGCAAATCCTTTACTATTCCAACATGGCTACCGCCGCCCTCCGTCGTATAAAGTCGCTGTCAATTCACATTTTGCAGCCTTTGACAAACTACTTTTCCGAAGAAAATTTATAAACTTGCTGGACTAAGTGAGTTGTCCTCGATGAAAACATTGAAAATAAAATTAGACTTTTTTTCAAAAAATCTTGCTTTATCTTGTTTTTAAGTCAAACAACCCTTGTATTTTGTCTGCGTGAAATTTCAATCCCAATTCTCTTTCAATTTTGGAACTCGTCTGTTTAACCCTTTCGCCCCGACTTTTGCATGATTGAAATTTAACTGAAAAGTAGTTTAATTTAATAGTTTTTGCTCTTTTTGACTAACGACCGTACTTTCGCTTTCTTTTTGTGTTTGCTTTCTCCCTTCCCACATTTATTAGTTGCTCAGCTAAGGGGACCCTGAATGATAATAGTGGTTCTGTTTTATGTTCCACACTTCGTAATCCATGCATTCACAACACAAATCATAACTAAAAATCTTTTTCCACCACTTGTCTGATTTTCTGCCATGACCCTAAAAAGTAGCCATTTCATCACAACTCCATTCATGTACATAGTGTAGTGGGAAATGGCTTCTGGGCAACTAACGTCTAATTTTCTTTTTGTTTCCGAACCACGGTCACTCATTCATTAGAATGAATGGGCGTGCTCAAAACCATAAGTCCGCCATTTGCAATCTGAAAGTATTGCCAGGTTTCTTGAGTCATATTTTTATTCCCCAATTCCTTAAGAACACTGAAAACGTAAAAACTCATTTATTTACCCAATAGTGAATGAAATCTAATCTCTGGGACGTATATGCCCATTAGGCCCGAAAGGGTTAATCCTTCTGGTGGTTGTCTCTCCGAGGTATCTCGTCATGAGCAAAACTGACCAGATTGGGTGGACAGGATATCTCGTCAATAGAAGAAAACTGACCCCGGATCTCGTCAAAAAAACTGGAAAGATTTCGTCATCTTCAAAAAATCGCAATACTTGATGACGAAATATCTTGTCATTAGCAAAATGCGTCAGATCTTGATAAACGAGATATCTCGTTGCAACCACTGAGAGGGTTAAAATTCATCTTACCATTAGAAGTCTTGTGCAAGCTCCAGCTACTCTATCCGATACCTTGGCCTGAAATAGGCCATTGCTCCTTTTTTTGAGAATAGACAGAAAACTGTCAGCAAATTCATAAATTGTGCACCTATCAAAGAAGCCGCTGGGCCATCTGTTGTGTTCCCTACTTACGCGTTGCTTTTCTTAAGTGTCAGGAACGCCTTTTACTCACCAGTGCTATTTATAAAGAAAATCAGCTAGCTCACGGCGTGTTTTGCGCCTGCGTGTGATATGTGGGAACGTTATGTGCTATGAAACATTTTATGGGCTGTTTTTCGACTGCCGACTTGTGTCCTCTTTTAACCCTCCGAGTGTTTTCGGCAATCTTATCCATCAAGATCTGTCCAATTTTGCTAATGACGAGGTACCTTATCATCAAGATATCGCCGATTTTTTTTTGTGATGAAGAGATCAAAATCTGGTCAGTTTTCTAATGACTAGATATCTCGTCCTTAAAGATCTAGTTAGTTTTGCTTAAGATGAGATACCTCATTAAGACAACCAACCACCAGGGTGGTTAACGCTTGTTTCCAATAATTAAAAATATAGCATTTATGTCCACGCCAGGGAGTTTGAACTGTAGCAACCGATTTAAATTCAGTCATCTTTTATGTACAAAGCGGCCGCGGAAGCTAGAGCAGCGGAATAGCAACTAGATGGTTGCGAGTTCGAAACTCGATCCAAGCAAAGACCGTCGTATACGGGGGGGGCTTGTACACGTTAAATCTGACGTGGCCTCAAATGTTCTCACGTTGACGTGGTGTGGAAGTTAGTAGAGCTCAGGTGTTGACCTCGGTTCGAAATGACGAGTAGTTTTCTTCGGATCTTTCCCTTCGATATAGCCCTTTCTGTTGCTTCAGTGTGACGTTAACTCAGCTACCTACCTACCAACCTTCATGGGCACAATTTTCTTTACGTCTAAATTCGTTTCACTTAAAAATAACGACACTTAGATTCAGTCTCTTCACTGTAAATCTGTCACATTAATTTTTTTAAGAGCAGCACCTGCGTAAATTTAAGAACTCAAAATATTTGCTTTGAATTGGTAGGTAGGTATTTTAATTAACGTCCCACTGGAACGACGGGCTATTGGCGACGGTCCGGGATTAAACCCGCAGTGCTTTGAATTGGACAAAAAATTATTCTTTCTTCCACCTCTAGTCACTTTGCCTTCATTTTTTCCACAAACTCTTTGTTGGGTCGGTATCCCATGATGGCGTTTGGATTTAGTGTACGTGGAATGGTGGAAAAGAAGAGGTGAGATGGGGTGGGGAATTGCGAACCCAAATATTCTAAGTTCATACTGAACCCACTACACTCTGTGTCATTATTTTTTATTTCATATTTCTGCCACTCACATACATTTTACTAATACCTTTGCATTCTTATTTGTTTAAACATACCGTCAATATAATTTTAAAATATGCTTTCCAATGTTATTTCACTGTTTCCCCACATGGACAGTGTGGACTGTTTTGTTGTTTGCAGAGTGATATTGTGAAGTTTTAAAGAACTTTATTAAGTTTTAGTATTTAATTAGTTGTAAACGAATATTTATACGAATTGTCTGGGTAAAACATTGTTTCCATGATTATACATGAAGAAAAACTAAGAATGGAAATCAAAACAATCAAAAAATGCTTTTCTGAACGTTTTCGTATTTCGCAGGATTAAACATTTAAATTATAACTGAACTCAATCTTTATGTGTGTATTAATTGCGCCATCGGAATTACAAATACCGTGTCGGTTTGACTCTGGAATTCTTAACATTTTCTCAAGCTCTTGGTCGGCAAGAAACCCACTTTGATGAATGCCACCTTGTCCAATTCATGTCGTTTTCCTTCTTCATTCCCTAAGAATCAATTCCTTTTCGGAAGCAATTCGAGACCGCCCTCTATCGAACACCACGATGTATCGATGTATCCGAAGACTTTCGATAGTAATTGTGTGAATCGATGCCTGTGATTGAAATTCCACCTTCTGGTCTCGATGGGGCCACGAACACTGCGGGCGACTGTTGCCCGTTTCCGCCCCAACGCCCTGGTCTTGATGGAGCCCCTGCCCACCTTTTTGTCAAAACTTCTGTCGGAAGTGTCTCACAAATGCGCTTTCTCTCCCCAGAAGCATCGGGAGCCAGTTGCGAATAAAATTGAGGGAGATTTCTTTGGACTTCCTCCAAAGTAAATTTCCACTATCCTACCTCGCTCTTGGGTTTTACTTTGGAATTTATAGGTGCCTGGAATCGGCGTCTTTGGAACTGCGTCGGAGTTTTTTTTCCGGTGGGGTTCTGGAGAATTTACATATTGGTGTAGACTTTGGTGTTAAAAATGTAGTATTACTCAGTTGTGTCTGAAGCTTGGCGACTTTCCTTTTTCCTGACCCATCTTTTTCCTTTGGAATTTATAGGTACTTGGAATCGGCGTCTTTGGAACTGCGTTGGGTTTCTTTTCCGTTGGGGTTCTCGAGAACTTATATATTGGTGTGGACTTTCGTGTTGAAAATGTGACTGACACGAATTTCTTTTCCACAAGGACATAGATGTTTCCTTGCCCATCTTTTCCTATAGGTACCTGGAAACTGCGTGTCTGGAAGTGCTTCTGGTTCCTTTTCCATAAGGGTTCTTTCAATGCCACGTGACTTGCACCCGGAGATCTTCAAACCGAGAGATCGAAAAAATAACCTAAAGCTTCATGCACATGCTCCGTCTATTTACTTAGAAGGTCGATGTTTTTTCAAGCAAGTTTTTTTTTGTTCGTTCTGCAGCCTAGTCTGCCCCTATAACTACCCTGCATGTCTTCCAACCATGTTTTTTACCTTCTTTACCAATAGAATCTTTCCTGTGAATTTTCCAATCAATCGATGTGATTATTTAGTCGTTATGTTGTGGGTTGAAAATAATACTGTGCTACCCAGAAGTCTGATGACGCTCAGTAGAGCATTATTTGTAACCTCAAAAGAGCATTATTTCTTTCAACCAATCGTTACGGTTATTTATCGTTATTTTGTGGAAATCCTGTCGCTCAAAGGGATCAAACCTTAAGTCCCGGAATGATTACTCCTGTTGTAGCCAAAAATGTGCTTAGATTGATAAAACATACCGAAGCTTCTAGTAATTCCCGTTATAATTTATTTCGACTTTATGTCAAAAAAGAATGGTAAAACAAAACCAACTATAAACGCACTTAAATCCACAGATTGATCATTGATACGCGTTCATCTGTCAACATTTTTCTATTAACGGAAACTCATTCTCAATGATTCAGACTCTTATTTGAATAGACCAAAAAATTTTAAATGTGAATTTTTCTACACATTAATATAAGTTCTAAATGAGAGCGTCTTGATCCGATCGATACCAGACAGTATTAATTGAAATATACAAGGAAATAAATGTTTGTTGAATATGCAGAATCGGGAATTCTTGCGTGATACTTCAGTGCGTGTTACCTGAAGTTTTAAAAGAGCTCTGTCATCTTTGTTTTGAGAAATGGATCATCGACGATATCTCTCTTCCTGCCCTATTCATCACCGGGGTTTAAAAAAATTATTTCGAACCATCATTCATCTTTATCGGGTTCGTGCTGAGATTCGTGCGACGTGGAAATCGAACTCTGGAACAAAAGACGGCACCGATTGTTTTGATTTATGGTGAATCGAATCTATTAGTGATCTCTGTGTGTGCGCGTAAGAGTTTATCATTTTAATGACGGTGGTGTAGGGTTTTGTCCTGTTGAAAATGAGACTAGTGTTTTTGTGTGTTGTTTTGGTTTTCCTGATGAGGGGTGACAGATGACTGAATAAATGATCAGTGAAATGATAATTTTGTCGTAAACACCTGTCCGGTGCTCTTTTGCTCTGACGACTAAGCTTAAGTGTCTGTGTGGGATGGAGAGAATAATAGGGACTGGAGGATAGAGGAGGACCCCTTTTCGAGGTCCTTCCCGAAGTATCCTACCACACTGATCCGACACAGGAGGCAACATGCTTTTTCGGGCCATGGACCTTTTCCGTTTCGAGCACAACCCCGAGGTATCCGAGTGATCTTTCCTCCCTTTTATTTTTACTCTCGCCTACCCTTCTGCTTTATCTTCCTCCCTCATTGTGTTACCTGTCTTGCGTTTGGCGCAGCTTGGCCAAACCATAAAAACTACAAGGATATATCAAAAAGTAAGGTGAATTTGTCTCTAAAACTCAGAGTGTTTTGTGTAGCTAATTAATTTTTTTATATGTTGCAAGTACCAAGGTGATAGAAGTGTGACAGCTTGTAGAAACTTCTATGTCAACCCGTCTGGTGCCTAGAGCCAATCAAAGATGGCGCATCGACTTCAGCATTACTCCAAGGAGGAGGTGCGCTGTCATTCGTTTTTTATGGGCCAAGGGGAAAACAACATGTGATATTCATCGAGAATTGTTGAATTGGAAGTCTATGGAGAGAGTGTTATGTCGCAGAAACAAGTGCATGTTCGTCATCTGACCGTGGGTCAGAATTACGAAGTGTTATTCTCGGATATTTCTCTTCAGGATTGATCGCGGACCGTCTCGAATAGACTGTTGTGTTTATCCAGTGTGACGTTAATTCAACTACCTACATACCTTCCGTCTCGCTTTTGATCCTGCTATTGCGATCGTTAATGTTCAGATTCCACCACTCTTAAAAACGCTACATTTTATACGATACATATTGTTTTCCTGCGAATTGAGTTACATAATTGAGGTATGAACGGTTGTATCCAAACACACATCACTCAAACTACATCCCATTATACTTAACTTGTCTCATCTATGCATAATTTCTTTGTATCAAATTAATGGTTAAAAAGTCTTACAATGTGCATGATTTATGTATCAATAAATTACGTATAGCCAAAACCATCAGAGTATTTTCATGTAAAATTTGGAGTAGGTCTTAGTAAAACTGCACTACTCCCGGCTTATATTTCCGTGTTTAACTCCCGAATGCAGTGTAATATTCGCCATCGCTGCCTTCAATATTATGATTTTAATAATGATTGTCCCTCCGCTTGGTGTACTACAGTATTGCTTGCATATTAAAGCATGGCTTGCTGCTCTCGCCTGAGGGATCTGCCAGAGTAAACTGATTAAGCTAGGGAGAATCGATTCGTTATTCACGAATCGATTCTCTATCCTCATAATGCTGTTAAATTTTGATATCTTATTATTTAAAAATTATTGCAAAAAAAAAGATCTTGTATCGGAAGCTTGACCTTCACAAAAGGTCATAAGCAGATTGAAATACTCCTTATCCTGTGGACATTGATGGTAGGTTGGTATTTGAATTTACATCGCACTACTGCAGCACAACGGGCTATTGGCGATGATCCGGGATCAATTCTGAAGGGAATGACTGAGGACGACACCACGTAATATTGATCCGTGGTCAAATGACGAGGTCAACACCTGTGAGCTGGCACCGCTCTCTAAAACTTCCGCACCACGCCAACGTGAGGACATTTGAAGCCACGACAGCCTTAACGTGCTCCCACGTACACGACGATCTTTTGATTTCCTGACTGAGAAGAGAAAATTCACCGAGGGTAATTACACGAATCAAACCTGCGCGGCATACAGCTCGTAGGAGGGACGGACGTTTTTTAATCATCAACGTTTAGACGTTTTTTTAATCATCAACGTAGTTAAAATTGAATTTTGTTTGGGATTTGCGCTTATGTTTGTGCCTTATTAGAAGTCTGAATAAAACACTTAATTTTATGAAGCAATGGTTTTATTTATGCATATGGGTATAAATATTTTTTAATGGAAAATACTTTAAAAAAACTTACAACGTAAGAATTCAATGTGAGGTATGCGCTTGCAAAGAGCTCATGATTGTTTCTATGTTCGGATCTGTATTGGAAATCGCAAGCCGTAAGTCATCCTCTGGTTCCAATCGAGATCGATATTTTGTTTTAATGGCAACTAATTTTGAAAGCCTTTTTCACATAAGTAGGTCGATGCAAACTGAATCAAAATATTAATTGCCTTTTTCTTCAAATCGGCATATTCGTTTCCAATCGATAACCAAAATTTCTGGCAAGTCGGAGACTTAAATCGAATGCGCAGTGTTTCATCGCTTGAAACATCAATTAACTTCTTTTTCATTTAAAGGGATTAGATTTAAAAATATCAAACTAAAATGGATCACGTATCCAATCTAATTCATTATCTAGAAATTTTCGAAAAGTTTTCTCTCAATTTTATATGACAGGAAATGGTGTTTTTAAATATCAAGAAATCTATATTATTTTCTTCATTAAATTCTGAAAAGCACGGGAACATGCCTGTGTTGTTTTTGTTCAATTCTCCTTGCCAAAGTATCAGCTTATTCTTAAAAGCTTCAATTTTACTGCTCGATGTTAAAATGTTTGTATTCTCTCCCTGTTGATTTAAATTCAAATCGTTAGGTTTTTCGAAAATGTCAACCATGTAACTGGGTTTTCCGAGTCAATCTTCATTAATGAATGAACTTGCCAATGTTTCTTTTCTACCAAAAAATGTAAACTTCGTTTCTCAAATCGAAAATACGTCGCAGTATTTTGCCGCGTGAGAGCCATCTGACTTCGGTATGTAGTAATAATGTCTCATACACAGAACCCGTCTCATTACAGAGTATTGAAAAGAGACGACTGTTTAGGGAGCTGTTGCTTTTAATGTAATTAATTACAGTAACAACATCCTGTAATATCTTGTGCAATTCTTCACCATATCTTTTGCAAGAGTTTGTCTATGTATGCAATGGTTGAATACTATATGGGGAGCAATTTTCTTTATTAACCCTTTTAGTCCTTTAATACCTTTTAATGCTGCAGCACCATCAATGCAAACCGCGACAGTGTGTCCAGGTAAGGTCATTTGTTTCAAAATATCTTATTTCAAATATTTTCTCTCCATTTGTTTTTCCTTCCAATTTTTTACAACATAAAAAATCATCTTCTGATATGTCTTCTTCATAAACGTATCTCACCTAAACAATTGAGACACTTTAGAAATGTCTAGTTTCTTCAAGTTGTAGAGCTTATACAGAGTTTTGTAATCGATTTAACAGAACTGATTCTATATTACGTGATATGGCGGAAATTCGGCAAGAAACGGTATCTCTTGATAATGGTATCGTTTTTAAATCGTTACCATATTTTTCTCTATGCATAATTGATGTCATTTTAATTGCTGAAGGAAGAATGAGTGGTTCTCCAATTGTATGTGATTTCAAATTTTTTCCTATTAAATATGAAACTTCTAAGGATGCCCGTAAAGTCTTCTCAGGAATTGTGTATTTTTTCAAAAATACATTGATTTTTCATATTTTCAGCTCGTTTTTTTTAAATGTTTCTGATTTATTTGCTAATTCTTTATGTTTGGTTCCAAATGTCTTTTTAATTTAGCAGGTTTCATACTTTCATTTGCTAATTTATCCCTGCAATTAACACACAACGGATGTTCTTACCCATTAACAACGCAATATGTAAATCCATATCTAATAAACTCTTCTTGATATTTTCTCAATTTTTTATCAGATAGGACATTTCGTTCGATGTTGTTTTATGTAAAAACAGTGCCATTGGATTCATTCACAGTTTTTGCAAGTTCATTGGATGTTGGCCCATCATTCTCATTTGTATTGTCATTCTTTTCATTTTCTGGACGTTGGGATCCTATTTTTAGCCATTTATCCATCATGAGGGTATTAAAACTAAAACAAAATTATAAATATACAATATTTCATTTCTTTGCGTTTGTTCAATCACATGCGAAGAAAATAAAATCCGGGATTACTCTGTATAAATCATGTTTATTTGTAGCTTATTCAGACGAGAATTAAAGAAAAGAAAACTTAATTATAAGAGAAGCATCTCTTTATACCAATTGCACATGTTCGCTACTTGAAATAAAAAATGCAACGTTCAAGTAAAAATTTACACATGGTAATCGAGGCAAGGAAATATCTCAACTGGTGTTGCCAGTCGAGCACACATCTATATTGTACACAGAGGTTACAGTGAATCATAACATACAAATATTGGAGCTTACTTAAAAAAATACAAAACAAGTACAAAATTAATTATAGTGATTTAATATAATTATGTTTACCAACATTACTTACTCCAAAGATGGGAAAATATATATTTAAAAATTACAATTAGCGTTTACTTTTCAAAATTCATCTTACTATGATCTTAAATTTGTACTCGCACTTAAACTGCAAAAGCAGGCTTTGTTTAGTGTGCCACCATCTGTAATCCAAAAACAGAACTAACTGTTCCCTTACACGTTTTAAAATAGTAACTACCCTTGTAGCGTTTCCAACGAAATATCAGTTGAGGATAATTGATTTTCGAAAAAATAAAAAACGAAAAAATAATACAAAATATTTAAGAAACATTTTTTCTTTATAAACATTTTAATATGTAGATTGATTTTTTATGTACATACCCGATTTCAAATTTTACTTAAAATTAGCAAAAGAAGTATATAAACAGAATTACAGAATGCACTTGAATGAACTAAGAAGCAGCAAAACCAAACTACTGAGACACAGACGGAAAGAACTGCACGGTCCTATCTGTGATCGCAGTATAAAGACTCAATAGCACTATTTTACTGGTACCTGATACTTGTTGAGGAAAATCCTTATGTTTTTTATTGTCAAATAAATTTCTTTGAATTTGGCGAAAGTTTCAAGCGACCTCCAGAGGGGTCGCGACCCACGGTTTACGCACCACTGGGCTAACCCACTTAGCCACAGCGACTCCTAATTGTCTTGGGAACAGGATCGAAGGTAGTCGAGAATTTTATGTTAGTATCCATAGAATTTTATGTTAGTATCAGTCCAGTGTGGCTTTATTGTTTTATTGGAAGAGGGATTGGGGAAGTTGAATGAAAGCAGAAAAAGATCGTTTGGTTTCCACTCCCCCGTGTGTACCTAAGACAGTAACCCCCATGATAAAAAAAAGATCACTAGATTACTTCGGGACCGTGAAGTCCACTCACACCTAAAGGAGATATGTCCATAAGGTCGCTCTTTTGGTGGAGCCATCGTCCACCACTCTGTTTGACGTCCACCACTCTGTTTGACGTCCACCACTCTGTTTGACGTCCACCATCGTCATGACAGAGGCGGATTTGATGATAATGAGAGACTTCTAGTTCCAACGAAATGTCAATTGATCTCTTACATTCACGAAGCGTTTTTTGCATTGACGAAATTTTTAAGTTGCTATTAGTCATAGTTTTGAAAGTTAGCAATTCTACCTAAGGTTTGCATTTATTACTCTCAATTCTGCCTAAGGTTTTCAATTATTACTCTCAATTCTATCTAAGGTTTCCGATTATTACTATCAATTCTGACTAAGGTTTCTAAATATTACTATCAATTCTGCCTAAGGTTTTCAATTATTACTATCAATTCTACCTAAGGTTTTCAATTATTACTATCAATTCTACCTAAGGTTTCTAATTATTACTATCAATTCTACCTAAGGTTTCTAATTATTACTATCAATTCTACCTAAGGTTTCTAATTATTACTCTCAATTCTATCTAAGGTTTCCGATTATTACTATCACTTCTGACTAAGGTTTTCTATTATTACTCTCAATTCTGCCTAAAGTTTTCAATTATTACTCTCAATTCTATCTAAGGTTTCCGATTATTACTATCAATTTTACCTAAGGTTTCTAATTATTACTCTCAATTCTATCTAAGGTTTCCGATTATTACTATCACTTCTGACTAAGGTTTTCTATTATTACTCTCAATTCTGCCTAAGGTTTTCAATTATTACTCTCAATTCTATCTAAGGTTTCCGATTATTACTATCAATTTTACCTAAGGTTTCCAATTATTACTCTCAATTCTATCTAAGTTTTCCGATTATTACTCCCAATTCTGCCTAAGATGTTCAATTATTACTCTCAATTCTGGCTGTTTCCAATTATTACTATCCATTCTGGCTGTTTCCAATTATTACTATCAATTCTGACCAAGGTTTTCATCTGTTTATCTATTTAGGCTCATCTAAATTCGAATTTAAGTCTTCCGACAACTCGTGCATTCACTACATGACTGGAAGATAAATTTCTCGTTTTTATACGGCCCCTTCTCGATTTGCTGGCTTAAAAAATCGATATCCGCTGGATTTGACGGCATCGATGGATATGGCCGGAAGATGCCAGATGTCCAAGAACAAAAGCAAAAATGAAGGACACCTGTGCATGAGGGTGGAAGGAGAAGGATCTTTCCTCTTCCATCTCCTCGTAGAAGGAACGTGTTCCTTTTCTTATTCCTTTCTTTAATTTAAAATCCCTCCCGTGTTACGGCAATAGCAAGGGTGGGTGTTGTTTCTTTCTTGGAGACGGTCGGTTTTCTTGAAATTTGAGATTCCATGTTTGAGGATGGAATGAAGGAGTTGTTTAGATTTATTTTGCCCCAGATGTATGTAAAGATGAGGGCGAGGGAAGAATCTTTATTGTTTCTCTTTTGGGGAATGTTCTATCTTTCATGGTGAGGAAAGGAATACTTCTTGAAATCTTTGTGAAGAAATTCGTACTTTTGAATTCATGGGTTGCACTTACATGTCTCCTTTTCCTTCTTTAGTGTAAATATACATTATTCTGCATTGTAACATACACATATACTGCAGACGTATGACGGGAATGTAAGGCGTATAAACGTGAATAAATCCATTGGGGCTGAGTGTGATATTGTATTCATAATTAGAGGCAAAAAATTCGATAAAGGTAGTTTAAGTTCTTTAATACATTTGGCAGGTTATAACATCACTGAGAGTGGTATTGTATTCATATGTGGAGAGGCAAAAAATTCTGTAAAAGTAGTTTATTAAGTTCTTCAATACATTTGGCAAGTTACCAACATCACTGAATGTGGTATTCATAAGAGGAGAGAAAAAATTCCATAAAATAGTTTATTAAGTTCTTCAATGCATTTGGCAACTTATAACATCACTGAGCATGGTATTGTATTCATAAGTGGAGAGGCAAAAATGCCACAAAAAATAGTTAATTATCTTCAATACATTTGGCAAGAAACAACGTCATAGTACGTGATCGGGTTTAATGCTGAGTGTATGGTGTTAAGAACGGCTCTCAGCTCTTTATTCTAAAGGGCTAGAATGAATCGTTCTTATGAACCCGCTTGGAGGATAAGGATTAAGACAGATAACTGGACCTGGGAATCTATCAAGAAAGTTCATTGTCAGAAAGTCGGTGTCTTTATGCAACGGGCATTTTTGCATTGGGGCTATCTGGAAGGAGAGCAGGACTGTAATACGTCGAGGTTAGCGAGGTGGCCGGAATTTAAAGGTGAAAGTGGGTGACAAACTATTCACCATATGGATAGCGGTGAGACGAAGACTAGTGGGTGAAGAGAAGAGTAAAGGGGGAAAGGCAAGGGACTTATCGGGTGAGAATTGTATTTGATGGTGTTAATTTTAGGGTAATGTTTCATATATACAGGGTGAGTCTAAATTGTTTTTACAAAATAAGAGGGGTGATAGTACCCATCCAGATGAGCAATAATTACCATGGAACATAGGGTCGCATTCCACTCTGAGAGGCAGAAAAGAGTCAAATTAGAATTTCAACATGAACTTACAACAGTGTTGGGAAAGCGAATGAACGATGCCAAAAGTTGCACAATCTGATTGATTGATCAACTCACAGCAAGTGCTCAAAGTGGCGTGTCGTTGCACAGTTCACACCGGCGAAGGGATGACTGGCTCTCGAAGATTCCTGGTGTTGTGTTCATTTTGTCTGCGGCAACACCGATTCTCGCTACGAGATCTTCAGCCGAGTCCACAGGCGTCTGGCAAACTAAAGATTTCATGTGTCCCAGAAGAAAAAGTCCAGTGGGTTGAGGTCCGGTGAGCGAGGAGGCCAAGCCATTGGTCCGCCACGTCCGATCCATCTTGCTTAGGAGATATGCTAGGTAGGCAGGTACAAAACGACGTCAGAGGCGATGACTTGTTCATGCTCGACGCGTTTCGACTGTACTCTTTTCTGCTTCTCAGAGTGGAATGCGACCCTATGTTCCATGGTAATTATTACTCGTCTGGATGGGTACTATCACCCCTCTTATTTTGTAAAAACAATTTAGACTCACCCTGTATAATATATATATTCTAAGGGAGTGATAAACGGACTATTTTATCGTTCTTTTAGTGTTTGTATAATTTAATAACTAGTTCTATAATTTGCATAGCCATTAACACTATATAAGTTCGTTTATATTTTTTGGTTTTATGGCGCAAATAGACAATGTCAAGTAATGGAATACACACAAGGATAGTTTTACTGACACGGGAGAGAAAAATTCACCCAGGGAGGAATCTAACCTGAGCTGCTTGCAACTCGTACATTGAATCCACTGAGGCACGGTAACCCCTAACGCAATAAAAGATTTCAGTTAAGTAAATTCAGTTCCCGAGAAAATTGGTTGATATATTACCACTAAGCAATTTAGCTATCTGAAGTGTGCGATTTGAGATACGTATTTCCTTGATATCCTATGGCGCAATTTTGTGGTTTCGTAAGCCCCGTTCATAGAAGTTTTCACGTAAGAAACTGATAACTATTTCTGCAATCTTCATTTTGAACACTGTTGGTCTTATAGTCCGTGTTTGGCTTAACCACTCTCATGTCTCCTCTCAGCAGAATCGTATTGTAGATCTGGAGCAGAAATAAAAAAATCTTACATCGTTTATTTATTGAATAAATATTTAATTTTTAAAATAAAATATATGAGCTCTTTCCGCATAAAACGATAAGTTTCGCCGTCATATTTCCTTTATTTTTCTCTTTTCTGCTCAAATATTGGTGTTAAGCAATATGCTTAAGCTTTTTGTGGGCAATTTACCCACAATAATTAACATAAAAAGAGTAGTATATATAGTAGTGCAACGGATACCAATTTGGAGTACTTAGAGTGAAGTTACACTATCTTTCTTTCCACACTCTTACATTGATTACTTGCTGACGCGATTACGAACATGTCCGCTTTCAAAGCCAGATAACCTTTTTCTGACAAACACTATCTGAAGTTTGCTACATTATGTGTGGTCTCGGAATTAATGCTAATGTAATTCAAACAACTTCCCACTACCTGAAGCTATGTAGTAGCATATACTAATTCAACTGCTACCATGGCTTCACTCTTCATTTCAAGCTGCTGGGTTTCAATCAGGATACTAAACACAACAGGACAACCAATTGGTTAGAATCATCCATAACGCTCACGTAGGAAAGTACACACATTAATACAAATCCTACAGTTTCACGCTTTTGGCAATCAGCCAACTAGTGGTATCAGCATATATCGATGTTCTGAAGTTCCAGAAATGAGATGCACCTTTCTCACAGTAGACCCCAGATTTAAAAAATACAAGCCGATCCCGGGAAAATCCTTTGTCCTTGTGAACACAAACTTCCAAATTACACAATTTTTATCTGGCCATGGAAATTTTGCTAAATATCTCTATAGGTTTCATCTTCGGACTAATGATTTGTGCGAGTGTTTTAAAAAGCAGCCACAAGATGTAGAGCATTTGCTTTTTAGTTGTCCTGCATTTAAAGCTTCAAGAATGTGCCTGCAAAATGATTTGAGAAAATTAGGTAAAACATGGCCAGTAAAACTCACTGTTTTTGTAAAATCTAATCTGCTTTTTTACTCATTTGTCAAGTTGAAAAAATCTTGTAATTTTAGTTCAATTGTTTTCCACTTTGTTAAAAATCAACTGTAAGCCCCGTGTTGTACTTCTGTGGTTTGCTTTTGTTCTATAAAAAGAAATCCTTTGTCCTAGTTAACAGGTGCCTACTCAGAAACGTAAGCCAGGACGATAATCGAATCGTCCTGGCTAAAGGACGATAATTCAACAATAATTTACTCTCTATATATATAAAATAGGATGTGTGTGTATGCCTGTCCTCTAATCAGATCTACACCGTATGACCAATCTACACAAAATTTGGCGCACTTAATACTTTGAAACCCTGCGGGTAACTTAGGTTACATATTAATCACCGTTCCCTTTAACCTAGGTGTGCAGAGGGGGCTAAAAACAATTCGAAATTCCCATAGGAATAACATTGAAAATAAAACAATTGCGGTAAGCAACTCAGTTTGTTTTACCAGTATGGATCGAAAATCAAATTTTCCAATGAAATTGTTTTAACAGTATTGCTCGAAAAACAGTTCTTTTCAAAACATTGCATTTAAACAATTTAAAATTCTAATTATGTTTGAACTGATTTTTTTATTTCTTTCCATGATATAAATAATTTATGAATATTAGATTGATGAAAAAAGGATATTTAAAATACTCAATTTTACACAATACATTTTGTAATGGAACACGAAAAGCCCAAACGAAAACTCATTAATCATAAAAGCGTAATTTTGCAATTAAGTATCTGGCAACGCCAGAATAATTGTTTTATTTTATAAATTAGATTTAGAATTTCGTATTTGTGTATTTGAATCAAGACAGCCAAATGTTGCGGTCATATTTTAAGTTTTGTAAATTCATTATTTTCTATCAATATTTTTCAAACATCTTTTTTTTTCGAATTTCTCTATTTCATAATATACTCAAGTCGAAGTTCGACACACTTGCTCATATCTTCCATTTTTCAGAATTCTGCATTTTTTCAATGATCAGAATTTCGTTTGTTTGTATTTGTGTTCTAGTATTTTACATATTACAGATATATTATTTAGGAGTTAAATCTTAATGAATATTTTTATTTTCTGCAAAATATCTCTAAACTTGGGTAATTTCTTGCGGTATACGTTTATTTCGGCCAATTTTCCTTGAGTCTTTGGTTGAATAAGTAATGGTATGTAGAATTATGTGTTTCATAAAAATAAAAAAATATGCAATACGAAACCTTTTTAAATAAGGTGTGCAACTTCTTATTTTAAAATGACCGGTTAAAATAAAATTATTTTTAAATAAGATAGTTTACTTTAAATTAAAACTTGTAGCCTTACGTTATAGTTCAAAGATATTTCTAATTCGACTACTGAAGTAGTCACCTTAGGAAAAAACTTTAATAGTTTGTCTTACAGCAGAAGTACGATGAATATGAAATGGAATATACGGATGGATATATCATGTATACATATTTGCGTTCGAAGTAAATTGTGGAAGCTATGGAAAAGTTAAAACGATGTTATAGTTATTTTCCGTACAACTTAAATGATGTCTACATTTTTCTATGAAAGAAAATTAATGAGTCTAATCATTTTTCAATCAACATTTAACTAGTTCAACCCGAGCAACGCCGGGTAATTCTGCTAATATATATATTCTTCTGTATTCCGACGTCTGGCCACGAGTTTACAGACTGGCATCAGAGCTTTTGACGCATGTACTTCATTAACTACATGTATTTCATGTACAGTGGTACCTTGAGATACAAGTTTAATTCATTCCATGGCCGATCTCGTAAGTCAAAATGCTTGTATCTCAAATCAATTTTCCCCATTGAAATGAGATTAATTCGTACCAGCCCCCAAAAAGCCACTCCAACTTTTTTATAATAATGTATTTATAATTAACAAATATTTAGCTGGAGTTATAGCCTTTATCTAGTCTGCTTCAGAATAGTACATATCGTAGAAGTAGTGTGATCGTACTGCGTTGCCAAGTCTATTACTCTTACGCCTTGCTCGTGTTTGTCTATTATCTCACTCTTTAATTCCATGGATATTACCTTTTTCCTTTTCTCACCACTGTTCTTTACACTCACCTTCTTTGGACTCATGGTTATACGAAAAAAATTAGCTAAATAACTACATCATCCCGTTTTTTCGTTTTTAGAATTGACGCATCGGGTCGGAGAAAAGAAAAATGAAAAAAAAAAGAAAGGGGGAGAGACTCTGGCCTCCCGGAGGCAGTTGACTAAATGTCAAACCAAATTAAGAAATTGATTGATTTTTGTGACCATCGTTACCTGTCATCGGGTGAGGTAAACATGTGAACTGAAGGACGCGCAAGACTCGGGAATCTGAGTGGTGCATCGACCTTTTAATGAAATAGACACACCATGTGGGCGGAGTCGCGGTCGTAAGCTCTGAAAAGTAACTCACGTGGGCTCAAGAATTGACTTAGCCGTTTAGCTATAGAAGCCCAGACTAGTGTTTTTGCTAACGGTGGATAATCACTTTCACCAATCAATAATTAGGATTCATGTTTTCCCCCACTGCCACGTGACCGATCTTCAAACCGAGTGACCACGAGAAATAACATGAAGCTGGGTGCACATGCTCCGTCTATTTCATTAGTACGTTGATGGAGTGATTGTTGTGACGTCATCGAAGCAGGCTCGTATCGTCACCGAAGCAGGACATTTCCAATTCTGGCTCGTAACTCAAGGCAAAAAATCGACCTAGTGACGGTTCGTATCTCAAAAAACCCTTATATTGGGACACTCGTATCTCCAGGTACCACTGTACTCCGTGTATTCGAATGCTGAGAAAAGAAATCTAAACTTATCAGTCCGGGCTGACACAAAAATAAAAACTTTAGTGGACTAACTATATTTATTAAAATTGATTCAAATTTGCACTAGCATAAGTACATGGTCGCCCGGTTGCAAAAGCAACGAGCGAGTTCGAATCCAACCAAAGACCGTCGTGTACAAAGGGAGCTGGTGCACGTTAAATCTATCGTGGCCTCAAATGTCCTCACGTTGGCGTTGGTGTGGAAGTTTGGAGAGTGAGGTGCCAGCTCAGGTGTGACCGTGGTTGAAAATTACGTGGTATTGTACTCGGATCTTTCTCTTTGGGTTTGATCCCGGACCTTCGGCAATAGCCCATTGTGTTGCTCCAGTGCGACGTTAATTAAAATACCTAAGTACACAAAGAATTGTTTCCGGAATGAAACGTTGGTGATATCGCCTTTTTGCGTCAAGAGATCAAGCACACACTGATAAGTCGGACACGTTCTTTGCTCTTACCAAGTACATGAAAAGTTACGCCAATTAACCTTCCAAGTGGTTTCGACGAGATATCTCGTCATCAAGATATTGCCGATTTTTTTATGATATAGATATCAAGATCTGGTTAGTTTTTGTAATGACGAGAGACACCTCGTTAAGACAACCACCAGCAGGGTTAAAGAGCAGCGCCGAAGATTGTCACGGAGATACTCACTCCGCGAACAATATCAAAACCTGTGCCCTGAAGTTTCAGAAATGAGAATACTCAAAGCACCCACTACAGTCGCCCCCGGGGGTAACACGCCCGCACACTTGCCGATCCTCGGACCGTCCACCGTCCTCGTTAACAACTCCCAAAAGTTGCCGACTCAGCAACACGGACAAGGACGGTAATCTCCCGATCCGGTTGCGCATCGATCCGGTTTTCTTATACGCCCCTCTTTCTCCCCTATCCGAGATTAATTTCATCGACCTCTCCCCGTCCTCGGGAGCTGCTGAGGTTTCCGCATTGATCTGCTTCAGGGCTCGCTATCGCGTGTCGCGTGAACTAAGAAGCAGCGGAGGAGATGGTGATTGCCCTCCGGACTTCTCGGAAGAAGGTGGACGAGAACTGTTGGGATGGGAGGATGCGGACGGCGTCACGGGAAATTGTGGTGGGAGCGATTTTGCGTTTTTATGAGTACAGGGTCTTGGTTTTTGTGTGTTATTAGCTATTTGAGAAATCGTTGGGGACAAGTGGCGTCGACAAAAAAGGAGATAGAAAGCGTAAAGGTGCGATTCCAATGGGACGACTGAAACGACTACATACACTCAATCCGAGTCGCTTGTTCAACTTCCAATCCCACGAGTTTCAGTCGCTACTTGAATGTCTTGAAAGATACATCGCTGTTGGTATCATATCCTCTACTTGAGGAAAAAGAGTTAAACTGTGCTAAAGCAGTTAAAAAGAATTGAACCTCATACGATGTACTTGACCAGGAACAGAGTTTCCAAAATATTCTTATATAGACATCTTTTGAAGGATGATTCGGTGTTTAGAAAACTATTCCGTTTGAATATTGACCAATTTAATTACGTTTTGTCAATCATTGGAAGTGAACTAATAAGATAGTCTTGTAAAGTGAAATAGCCTATAAGCCCTGCTGAAAAACTGCGACTAACGCTCAGGTTAGCAATTTAATCGTATTAACAATAATTAATAATTTCAAAAATACTACAAAGCAAAGGAAATAGGTTGTTTTTCGAATTACATAGAATAAGAGAACGTAGAACGCTCAACTAAAATTATGGCCAGATGTGTTTGTCATGAACTGCAATTCATTTTCAGGCAGGGAAGCCAGTGAGGTTTGAGAAGAAAATGTAGTCGGTCTGGGTGTATGTAGATCATAGTTGGTTGACACCGAAGCTGATGAAGATCGGGAAGAGATTTCATCTAATTCGAGTTGACCAACAATCTGACATATCATCCATTTCAAGCTGAAGAAGGCCAAACTACAACAAAACCACTTCCAATCGCGTCGGCTGTTACGACTGGACTGCTCGGTAGAGCAGTCGAGTCGTACGTTTCGAGCCATCTCATTGGAGTCGCCATTGTCGCACTTCCACTGACGCGCCATTGGAACGGGTTCCATTCATTTACCTTAAAGGTGTCCATTCATTAAGCGTTTACCGATGCGCTTGCTACAGTCGCGCGTCTGTAGTCGTTTCAGTCGTCAAATCGGATTCGTACCTTAAGATATACGAGTTGTGGCAAATAGGTTGACCTCGTGCCCGCAGACCATATACGGCACTCCGGATGGATTTAACAGAACCACAGAATATATACTGCCTTGTGAACAGGTTTGCCTGGCCAGGACACCAGGCATGGTCCTCCAAATATTTTTATCATGCTTTTATACCAAATATGGCCCTTCAGATATTTTCATTAGACCAGCAGAACATATACTGCCCTCCGGAAAGGTTTACCCGGTCATATAGCCCTCTTTACCCCACAACTTACGTAGCGGCTAAATAACTTCATCGATTGCCTGAAAGTTGGTTGTTTTTCGGTTTTATGGCGCGAGGGGCCATATTTGGCCCCTCGCCAAACATAAGGCAGACAACGCAGTCGTGGAGGAAGAAAAAGCTGAAGGGTGTTCGAGGGTAAAACTGAAAGGGAGGAAATATCACTCGGGATTGTGATGTCCGTACACACCTAAAGGACGGAGGGCGATTGGCTGAAAGAATTCCAGGAAAGATTCTATTGGTCAAGAAGGTCAAAACTGGTCGGAAGTTATGCTGTTTTGAGTCACCAGACTTAGTGCAATATTACTTTTAACACACAATACAACGACTAAATGACCATATCAACCGTAATATAACAGATGTGGTTATTTAGTTAAATGTGCTATAGAGTAAAAGCATTTCTACGCTATTCGGGAATCTCACGAGATTCGGGCTCAGAGGGTGAATTTCTGTTGCTCTGTTAACATAAAAATACCTCTGGCGTCTCACCATCAAATGGTTTCGACTAGGTAAGCAGACATTCTAGGTATATTGTAGCAGTTTTAAGGTATATAAATATTCTCTTATTTGATGTTCCGGTGTCTATTCGGTTGGCGATGAAACAAAGGCCCGCCAGTGGTTAAAATTATTCCAGGAAAGATTCTATTGATCAAAACTGGTTGTAAAACTGAAGAAAAGATTTATGTAGTCAAGCTGCACGCCAGAAAAACAGTTCGATATTCTTACTTATTGCAAAGCTGCTCAACACAAGACCGAATTCAAATAAAACACCAGGCAAATTAAAAAAAAACCACTCTCCTCTCAAACGAACCAAGATCTTATTTTAATAAATTTCCCCCTCCCAATTATTCCCCCAAAAGCAAAGAACAAAAACCGCTGACTAACTTCTGATTAATCATCCAATTGAATAACCCCAAAAAAGTGCGCCATCAATGTTTTACTAGCCTTTGGGAACCGTAATTTCCCGTAATCCCTTCCTCCGTAAGCTTGCGTAATAATCTTCCGCGAGCGAGTCGCGAGTAAATCCCTTTGTTTCCTGGAAACAATGGACTGTGGTCCGCCGTAGGTTACGGGCTTTGTTAAGCGCAGATTAAGTCTCCTCTGTTGTCTCCTATCGATTGCTTCGGTCGGAGAGATTCTCCGGACGGATTATCTCCATTAGAAAGTAGAGTGAGACCTTTACCGAGAGATCAGGAGGTTTTCTCCTTTTTTGTTTGTAGTCTAGGCTTTCTCTTTTGTCCGTGGGGATTTTTGGGACTTGGACTGGTTAGTGGCGGTTTCTTTTTTTTTAATTTTTTAATTGCCTTGATGCCTTATTCGTGGAGCAACCACCGGTTTGGAAACATTAAATTATAAGCTTTTTTATCTTCAACGTGTTAAGGAATATTCGTTATCCCTCTCATGGGGTTCACACGATTAATTACACCTTTCAATCTGCAGGTGGACTTGCTCCAGTTGTCGTTGTATTGCTCCAGTGCGGTTAAATCCTTATATTGCATGCCTATTGTTTGAACCACGGTCAGATGACGAGGTCAACACTCGAGCTGGCACTCTACTCTCCAAACTTCCACATATCGCTAAAGTGAGGAGATTTGAGGCCACAACAAATTTAACGTACATCCCCACATACACGGTCTTTTGTTGGATCGAGGTTCGAACTCGCAATCATCCGGTTGCTAATTCACTACTCGGCCAACTGACCTAACGTGGCCCTCTAAATCAGGGGTGTCGAACTGGTGGCCCGTGGGCCGCATGTGGCTCTGGGGTAATTTTTTGTGGCCCACGATGCTCTGAAATGAAATGAAAACAGGACACTATGTTATGAAGAAAATACCACTTAGGGGAGATCGAGGCAATACCTTAACACAATTTCGTCATGTTAAAAATGCCTGAGCAACTATTTTCGGCCTACAGATCAAGATTAACTGATAAACATCTATCTGCCATAATGAAGATTGTCTGTTTCAGTCTTTGAATCCAGATATTGGAAAATTAGTAGGAGGAAAGCGCTAGCAAGGTTTCCGGTAAAAAAAATTAATTTTAGTTATATAAATACATTAAATTAAATAAACGTTCAAATAAAAGCAATTATATAGCAATATTATAAATTATTACCCTAAATTCACTTAATTTATAATGTGTTTTAATTATCCTATCCCTATTCCTGAATCCTCACTTCAAAATATAATTTTAAGAAAATTTGTAAATGTGATATGGAACGCGTGAATCTTACCAGTTGCATAATAAATGGCCCGTGTTTTAATTGAGTTTGACGCCCCTGCTCTAAATGATTAAGGCTAGATATGTTAACATTTAGGTAAATTAGAACTGCTAAGGATGTAGTTGAATTAACGTCGCACTGTAGCAATACAATGTGTTATTGCCCACTGTGCGAGATCAATCCCGAAGAGAAAGGCACAAGGACAAAAACCTCGTCATTTTCAGCCACGGTCAGATGACGAGGTCAACACTTAAGCTGGCACCTCACTCTCCTAACTTCCGCACCATGCCAACAATAGCTGCTCAGTTTATAAATATCTCTTATTTGGTGTTCTGAAGTCCTTTCCCTTATTTGATGCTCTGATTCACCACCAAGAAATAATCAACTGTTCCAGATGACACAAAATCTCCCACATTTTAAATTGTTGTCCTAAAACTCTATCGGAATGATTTCAGCCTCTCTCTCCCAATAAGTGTTCTGTCCTAAACGCCGCCCGAGTTTTCATCGGCCTTCGTTATTGACGTATTACCCCATCACCTTTCCGGGCTGTTGCCATGGAAACGCTGCAGTCGTGTCTAATCTTGTTATAAATCTCCGAGGGAGATGAAGAGAAGAGCTGAAGGGACGGGGAAGGTAACTTAAAGTGTGCGACCCCCCAAAAGGGTCGAGACTTTTCTCGTCAACTGTTCGTAATCTTTCGTCCGGGCTATTGTTAAAGAGCAGCTCCTCTATGTGGAGAGAGGCTTAAGGAGATTAAGAGTATAAGTGGACCTGTAATGAGCGACAAAGTATGGAGTCCTAGTGAAGTTTAATATCATGGAGTGAGGTACATTCTGTTATGGTTAAATCTGCGGAAAATAGGAGAGGACTACATTGTGTGTGTATTGTAAAGCGGGCGATGTTTTCGCAATTATCTATGTGGATCATGAACAAATTCTGTATCCCTGTCGTTGGATATTTTACCGATGTATTTAGAAAATATTTGGTAGGTAGTTGAGTTAACGTTGCACTGGAGCAACACAACGGCCTATTGGTGAAGGTCTGGGATCAATCCTGAAGTGAAAGATCCGAGGACAACACCTCATAATTTTGATGAGGTCTACACTTGAGCTGGCACCCCATTCTCCGAACTTTCCCACCGCGCCAACACGAGGACATTTGAGGCCACGTCGAATTTAACGTGCACAAACCCCCACGTACACGACGGCCTTTAGTTGGATCAGTTTCGAACTCGCAACCCTCCGGTTGCTAATCCGCTACTCTTCCAACCGGGCTACTGCGACCCTAAAAAATATTTGAGGTCCATGCATTTGTGTAGCAATGCTTTGCATATTTTAAATCATTAACTTCTTTTTGTTTAACCCATACAGTAAATATGAAAGTAAAGTGAGCAATGGTAACCTTTTTAGTGCCCATGATCATGTGACCACAACTAGTAGTAACGTGACCTACTTTTCTGCTGAGTGGAAACGAACACTTATCATCTGATTGGTCCACGGGACGGGAGAAAACGCTCATTCATTGATTCTTCGTCTGATTGGTCGGCGCGACATAGTGGTAGACAGGCGATTTCCCCATATTTGGTCTCCATTCTGTAGAAAATGAGCATTCGCACCCTGCCATGAGATGTTAAATCGCCTAGCGAGGCAAGTGATAAGACGCCTTATAGGCCATCCATGTCAGCTTTTCACTGAGCAGTCCCGTGACTACTAGTCGCCATATTGGTGACACTTTTTGAAGTTCCTCTCAATAGAAATGCTCGGTCTACTTATATATCACGTCTATGGTTTGATCCTCCTGGTGGTTGTCTCGACGAAGTATCTCGTTATTAGCAAAACTAACCAGATCTTGATGGACGCGATGTCTTGTCATTATAAGAAAACTAACCAGATCTTGATGGACGCCGCGATGTCTTGTCATTATAAGAAAACTAACCAGATCTTGATGGACGCGATGTCTTGTCATTATTAGAAAACTAACCAGATCTTCATCTCGTCATCAAAAAACCGACTACATCTTGATGACGAGATATCTCGTCATTAGTAAGATCAGATCCTGTTGGAAGAGATATATCAACGAACCACTTAGAGGGTTAAAGTGGTTGCATGATTTTGAAGTTCCACGTTCAAATTGCCATTATATTTAGATGATATACGATATTTTTCCCTGACTATTTTTTCGTTTCAAATTTAAATATTTTATTTTGTGTCTTTGGTAATGGCATCGTGGAACTTTCTAGAAACTTCTTGTAATCAATCATAAAACAAACAATGTTTACTATTTTATATAACGTTGATTCTTATTTATCATTCCTTTCCACTTCTGTTACTGCTTGCTGTTTCTCTTCCCCCCCCCCAATAAACCTTTAACCTTTCTAATTTTTAGTTACTTCTATGCGACAATGTGATTGAGATATTATTAATAAATTTGAATTTGGCGAATTTTCAAAAACAGTCGCCACAATTTTCGAAAATTCGCCAAATTGTTTAAAATAGAAGCTTTTGAGACGATTTTGCTAAGAAAAATAGATGCCCCTTATCGCCAAAGTTCAAAAATAGTAGCAAAAGTGGCCTGTGACAGCTCTGACCATACCTCACATTTATTTTCCAAATCCTATACAAGTATGACCTGACACACGATATTGAATACTTCCTAGCTGTGGGCCTAGTTGGTCAAGCAGACAGAATGCATTTTAAACTCTCCCGGCTGCTTAAAGATTCAACGATCCCATAAAACGGATTTATTTATTCACCTCCATAAAGGCACACACAAAGAAATCCACGAAGATGCAGCTTGTAAAGAAACAAAATCGCCAGCAGCAAAAGAGAGAAAACCCCACACCATTTCCAGGCACCGATCGAACTAGGCTAACTCAAACACACTTTCCCAATCAGATTTTCACTGATGCATCAGTAGATAGGATGCTAAGAGGAGAAAAAAATAAGCGCAGGAAAAGGATGAAGGTACAAAAAAAGAACCGACATAAAGGAAATAGAAGGGTTCTGGTATTAGGGGAAGCCCCGCAAATTTTATATCCGATGCAAGAAAGAAGTTTCCTTCCAGGTTTCCCTGGGCAAGAAGGAAACTTCGTTAGCAGGGAAAAGAAAAATCGCGAGTCTTGTGATAGATATTCTCAGAGGCAGTGATTTTTCTTTAATATTTGGGAGGTATTGAATGCTGAGTTGCATTACAATGCATACTGTTCTGGGCTTTAAAATTTCGATGAGATGTATCTGATATGTTTGTGAAAGGGAGTATTACATGTGCTTTGGAAAAGAAGAATGTTTTCTTTTTTGAAGCAAATAAAAATATGCAAGATAAACTTGTGTTTTGTATTTTTTTCAGCTTTACAATAATGTCTCGATTCAAGCCATGCCAGAATTGTTACAAGAATTTGTGCGATTATTTGATTACTTCAACTTAACTATCCTCTATATATTGTGACATCCTCCGATGCACCAGATGGTCCCGCTTTGTAGGGAAGCTCCCCGGTCTTCCTAGGTGTTGACCCCGTCATCTGACTGAGGTTCAAAATTACGAGGTGTTGTCCTCGGTCTTTCTCTTTGGGATTGATCCCGGACCGTCAATAATAGCCCGTTGTGTTGCTCCAGTGTGACGTTAATTAAAATACCTACCTACGATCTTTCACTTCTGGATTGATCCCTGACCGTCGTCAATAGCCCGTTGTGTTGCTCCAGTGCGACGTTAATTAAATACCATTATCATTACCCGAACTTCTCACGCCCCTATTTCTTCGTCCAAGTAAGACTGCTTCTGACAACAGAGATTTTCTAAGAGTCACCAAGGTATTTATTGAACCTACAATTTTTTTGTAACAGCCAATACAAAAGCTTTTTTAATTTCGCATTTTTATATATATGATCCTTGCGGAATGAATGCATAACGCATCCAACAAATATATTCTACACTCATAGTAAGTGAATAGAGAGAGTAGAGAAAGTGAATGTTTGAGATATATATTTATTTTAAGAATTATGTATCTTCAGGTGTATTCATATGAATTGCGAAATTATTTCGGCGTGATTGCTTTGACAGCACAGAGATTGTTTAAACAAAATTTTTTACAACCTCATACGAAACAGTTTATTCCCCTTTTTAGTCTGTCGTATGGATTTTAGCGTTCACAATTATATCACCAGAAACTACATTAATTTTCTTAAGCCTTTAATGCGTGAAATAATTTGCAACACATGTTTTAAACTATAATTCCTTCTCTTATATTGATATATCTGCTACAATGAGCCAATAGCACTTTGTGTTGGTCTAGTGCTACGTTAATGAACTACTACCTCCCTTGCTTGTTTTGGATCAGATATTTTTCTATGTAATTGAATATTTTTCTGTAGAGAAGCGAAAATTAAATAAATATCTCGTTTGAACACGTCTAATTGGATGAGTACTCGGACAGTTAACAGAAAAGATAATCACCTTAACATTCATTCCGAGTCGCCCAGCAAACTGCCCCAAACCAACTCCAAGGTGTGTTCACACTCGCTGAGTGTTCCCAGAGTCCCCCCCCCCTTGTAGTTCAAGAGACAACATTCAACAGACCCCCGATTGAGCTATCGATTCCGAGTACTTATCTGTTTGCAGGTGTCCATCTCCTCAGAAGCCCCGGCCCATCACTTAACGCCGCCCCAGCACACCGAGGCTAATTGCGGATGCGCGTAAACGGAGTTGAGACGGTTTCTCCGGGGCGTGATTAGAGCGGGGCTGAGTCTGGAATTCATTAGGCGAAGAGCCCCGTGTCTGGAATTATTTACCAATCAGCCAGACGAGAGAATGCTTTTCCATAACTCCCGGAATTACCCACCTTATCAGGAAGGGTGATTGCGGTGTGCTTCGTCTCATCTGTCCATCGGTGGATAAAGTTGGTGTTTGAATCGCTTGGGTATCTCTTGAATTAGGGTTTCGCATTGGATGATTGGAGTGGAGTGAACTGTGAATTTCATTGTCATTTCGTTCAAAGTGAATGAGTTAACATCCACAGCTAAATCAATAAGCTCCTCTAAGTTTCAAGCGTAATGGTTACTGTGTATCAGGATTCCCACAAAAGAAATTTTACAGCCTATTTTTCATTTATTTATTCTTATTTCATTATTCTTTGTCTACAGAAAACTATACAGTAACAGAACAAAAACAAGATCTGAAAAATGCAAGAGAAATTACAAGTACGAATATAGTTAGATAGGAAATAAAAACACTTCATTAAAACAAATTACTTAGTTGAGGATATGTCTATTTGTCTTAAATTCAGTTAAATGTAAATGTTAATATATGTATGTATTGTACACTGTGTACATACATAGATTAGTTCAATATCCTTAAAAAAATTTAGAAATAGCATTACTGTTCCAGTCACATGTATGTATTTCAGGCTAGCGATAGTGAATTGTTCATTTACAGATGAGAAATTCTATATTGTGCTAAATTATTCACCTGTAGTTTTATTCTTTAAAACTAGTTTCTCGTATCCATACAATAGTTTTTTCACGACTAAACATATTTTATATCGAGATTTGATCATAATTTTATTCGATTAATTTTAGTTATGTTTTTTTACTCTCGTTCCTTTGAGGTACAATTTAGTTTTTATGACACAAAATTTTACCGTCAATTAAATTTAAATACGTATTGTTATAAGATCTTAAAATACTATTATTAGTATCAATTCTATTCTATTTAAAGCTGTGTTAGTTTAATGAATGCTTTAAATTTTTTTCCTTGATAGATTGCTCCAACTCCATTTAATCTCATCTTAATTTTATTTCGCTTTTGAATCTATTCACAGTTAATTTATCATTATATAACCATCCTTTTGATCTTTGATAAAAATATATTTAATTCAGATTAATATTTATTTGAATTCTAATTAATTCCAATTTAATTTTATTCTTCATTTTTTAAACCTAATTAGCAGCGCTTATTATTTCTTTTTAATGATAGCCCCATTCCTTTTATTTTAATTAGTGGTTCTTTAAATTACGATTAACTGTTTCGAATTTAAATTGTAGCATTTTTGCTTATAAATTTTTTAATTAATCTGGATGAGGCAAGTTTCTCACTCATCAAGCGATGTTTTATTTTTAATTTTACTGGTTTTTATTTTAAATTTTAACCATTTTAATTACATCTTGTTCAATTTGAATTAATGTATTTCTTTTTACATTGAAATACTGTTAAAAGTTGTTTAATGATTTCACATGATATGCTTTTTAAGATTGAATTGCAGTCATTTGAATTTTTTAGGTACATTTTATATATATAATATTCTATTACACAGACAGAACAGCAGAAGAAACATATGCAGCTGAATATAAAACAATGACCAATACTTCCACTAATGTTAATAGCTTTGGATTTTGATTGGTATTGATTGATTCATTGGTCAGTTTTGACGCTCTAAGCGTCACCAGATTTTCGAGTATGGTAGTGTTTCTTTTACCGCACAACACCCATGACTAATTAACCACAACAATTGGTTGGATTAGGTTGTTGGTAGGTAGGTATTTTAATTAACGTCGCAGTGAAGCAACACAACTGGCTATTGGTCCGAGATCAATCCCAAAGGAAAAGAACCAAGGACAGCACCACTTAATTTTGAATAACCGTCAGATGACGCGGCAAAACCTGAGCTGGCAGCCCACTCTCCAAAATTCCAAAACCTACAGATTTAACGTGCACTATCCCCCTTTGTACACGACGGTCTTTGGTTGGATTCGAACTAGCAAACCTCCAGTTGCTAATCCGTTACTCTTCCAACCGGGCTACCGCGGCCCAGGGTTGTTGGTTGGTTTTGGGTTTTATGTCGCAAAGGCGCCAAGCTGCGCCAAATACAGGACAGACGATGTGACGTAATTGTGAAAAGAAAAGATGAAGTGTTGCATCTGTATGTGAGAAACTAAAATTGCTAGTAAAATAGAGTTTAAGAGTCTGCTACTTTTTTAAAATTTTATGCTACAAATGCTACTATTTCGCAGTGCCATTGTAGCTCTGAGCGTTCATTCCCCAGTTTCCTCGTACAAAAATACAATCCCTCGCATGTCCGAATCTCGTCAAGCTGAGAAGGAACCCATACCGTCCGTCGTGACGTCATTCGTCCATTGGGGAGCCCCAGGTCATGAATTACTTAAGTATCGTGTGTCGCCTTCCAAACCATTGACAAGTCCCCTGGCTGCCGTTTCATCCATTACTAATGGGGTTTCCTACTTTGATGAGTTGCTGAACATTTCACGCCGAGTTTAATCACTCGCTGTTCCGCTATTGATCACTGAGTTTCGTTGGCTACAGAGTCTTGCTTGCATGTGTTCAAGAGGCTGCGACTTTGATGCTGTGGGATTTTCTTCCGATTTTGTGCTTTTTTATTTTACTGTGTCGCCGTGGTCCAGTGGGTTCTTCCACTGCGCTAGCAACCTGCGAGTCGTTTGGTCTGGTGTGGAAGTTTGGAGGTGCTCATTCCATTCGGGATTGATGTCGGATCGTCGCCAATAGCCCGTTGTGTTGCTCCGGTGCGATGTAAATTCAACTTTCCACCAAAGACCGTGATGGGATTGGTACACGTTAACCCTTTCGGGCCTAATGGGCATATACGTCCCAGAGATTAGATTGGGTAAATAAATCCCACTTTTGAATGAGTTTTTACGTTTTCAGTGTTCTTAAGGAATTAGGGAATAAAAATATGACTAAAGAAACCTGGCAATACTTTCAGATTGCAAATGGCGAACTTATGGTTTTGAGCACGCCCCTTCATTCTGATGAATGAGTGACCGGAAACAAAAAGATGGTACAAAATTAGACGTTAGTTTCCCAGAAGCCCACTACAATATGTACATGAATGGAGTTGACCGCTGTGATGAAATGGCTACTTTTTAGGGTCATGGCAGAAAATCAGACAAGTGGTGGAAAAAGATTTTGAGTTATGATTACTGTTGTGAATGCATGGATTACGAAGTGTGATGTGGAACAGAACCATTATTATCATTCAGGATCCCCTTAGCTGAGCAACTAATAAATGTTGGAAGGGAGAAAGCAAACACAAAAAGAACGCGAAAGTGCGGTCGTCCGTCAAAAAGAGCGAAAACTACTAAACTACTAAATTAAACTACTTTTCAGAGTTAAATTTTAATCATGCAAAAGTCGGGGCGAAAGGGTTAAGTCTGTCATGGCCTCAAATATTCTCACGTTGGCGTGGTTTGGAAGTTTGGAGAATAGAGTGCCAGCTCAGAAGTTGACCTCGTCATCTGACCGTGGTTCGAAATTGCGAAATGCTGTCCTCTGAATTTCCCCTTCGTTATTGATCGCGCACAGTCGCCAAGTTGCTCCAGTGCGACGTATCATTCAACTGCCCACCAGTGACAGCGGTGTACTTCGGGTCTGCTGCACGTTAAATCTGTCATGGCCTCAAACGTCCTCGCGGTAAGCTTGAATAGTGGGGTCCCAATTCAAGTGTTGACTCAACTTCATCAAAGGATACCAACCCTACAAAGGGTTTGTGGTAAAAAAGTTCCCACAACGTGTAAGTTGACGAGATATGAACAAGGAATAGCATTTTTTTGTAATGCAAAGCAGAAATTTGGAGTAAGTCAATGCACACGCAAGTGCTGCTCTAAAAAAATGTGACATGCATTTGCACGGTTTCGGAACTTGCCGTTGAAAATCAGAGTGGGAAATGACGCCACAGATACGATGTTATCGACTGACCTAGACAGTCCCCTCTGCCACCTGAATGCGTCATTTCCGGACACACATTCTTTGATGTTTCAAAAATGTTTATTTTGGACCCCTCTACTACCCTTCACAATTTGGCCGTATAATTTCGAAATATCCTGTATATCTTACGACATGTGATATTCTGCATGTACAAGGTCATATAAAAAAATAAGGTGAATTTGTCTCTAAAATTCAGAGTTTTTTGTGTAGCTAATTAATTTTTTATATGTTGCAAGTACCAAGGTGATAGAAGTGTGACGGCTTGTAGAAACTTCTACGTCAACCCGTCTGGTGCTTAGAGCCAATCAAAGATGGCGCATCGACTTGAGCATTACTCCAAGGAGGAGGTGTCGTTCGTTTTTTATGGGCCAAGGGGAAAAAACATGTGATATTCATCGAGAATTGTTGGAAGTCTATGGAGAGAGTGTTATGTCGCAGAAATAAGTGTATGTGTGGTGTAACGACACGAATGTGGCTGTCGTCGATGCCATGATTCGTGAAGACAGAAGAGTGAGGTTGCATGATATTGCAAATGCATTGAATAGCACATATGGTTCAGTGAGCAGTATTACCATTTGTTTGGCCTCTGAATAAACACCTCCGTGGGCAGCGTTTCCATACACTGGAAGAGGCACAACACTTACCTGGTTAGGGAACCTGGAGCAAGATTTCTTTGAAAAGGGCATGGATGATTGGGTGCCACGTTGGAATAAATGCTTAGACCACTATGGTTCCTTTGTCGAATGATAGTGTGATACGATTTGTCAAACATAATAAATTTTCATATATTTATCTCTGCATGTTTTTCTGTCAATCAAAAATTCACCTTACTTTTTGATACTCGTTTGTAGCTTCTTAAATAAATGCTCCGTCCAACCATTCTGTTTAAAACCTGCAATGAAATGTCTTTGTTTTGACACGTACTTTTATATTTCAAAACAATGAAGCAAAAGTTGGGCTCAAGTCAATTGAGTTAGGACTGAACCTTAAGAAAGCAATAAAGGAGAATCTCCCAAACGTGATAAACTGCACATGCATAACGAAAACTTATGAATGGAACTTGTCAGTCATTCCACTGATTCCTTCCTTTTTGAAAAAATATGCTGAGCACGCAGAGATAAATGGTCAAGATAGTATCCCTCCGCCGTTAGTCACGGAGGTAATTCGAAACTTAATTTGGGAGAAAATGCCTTCAGAAAATAGTCCCCAAACCAATCGAAAACTCAATTATTGTATTCTATTTCAGAGGTGAAACTAACCTCTTGACTGCACTTTTTCGCTCCTCTTTCCTATTCATCTCTCGGTATGGTTTATTTGTTTTTCTTGCTCTTTTTCTTAGGTTCTTATCTGGATTCGAGCCACAATTTCTGTCTTATCTTATATTTATCGTTCTCTTGAACGGAAACTGTCCGGATGCAGTTTTATAAGAATTTTTTGCTCACTGGAACTGAGTGAATGACAACCTTTCTTTGCAACGGTCGTAATGATGTTGGATGTGTGTTTTGTCTTTGTGTGTTTTTGTTTTCTTTTTATCTCGAAGCGTTGGGTTGCTGTTTTATTTTAAAGGTTTTCCTTTCCCTTTTTGTGTATAAATTTGCATATTTGGATTTTATTTTCGGAAGGCATTCTTTTACAATTTATATTATGTGTGGAATAGTTTGGATGTTACATTTTTGCGCTTTGTGTTGTGTAGCTTTCGATACCGTTTGTTCTTTGAATGATTCAAATCGTGAATGAAACATTAGAATGGTACACTTATGTCGTTATACGATCTACAGAACATGGAATGCATGTCAAAATATTTGTCTTGCAATAATTGAGTAATAGTTATTTCAATTCAAGAATTGAAATTTAGATTGTTTTTAATGCATTGATTTCTGCAGAATCCTACAAGTCGTCCACTTTAAAACGCACTTTAAAATGAGGTGTTAATAGGGCGCCAATTTGTCTGATGAATGTGGTCCATTTTTACTAGGGACATTTTGGTTGATTGGGCTTTTATACCATACCTTGCCATATTTGACCAAGCTGTGCCTAACAGAAGAGAAGACAATGCCAAGTAATAGACATACACACACAAGGAAGTTTAATTGACACAGAATATAGAAATTAGCCCAGGGTTACAGGAATCGAAAATGCGCCGCATAGAGCTCCCATATTGCTAGCATAGAGCTCCCATATTGCTAGCATAGAGCTCCCATATTGCTAGCATAGAGGAAATATAAAAGTAGAGTGAATAATGGCAACCTATTTTTGTGTCCAGGATCATGCGACCCAAAGTGGTAGTAACGTGACCCTTAGAGTGCTTGTGTCTACTGGTTGCAGCCGAACTTTAATCATCTGATTGGTTCATCATGACTGAACCACGCGACATCGTAGTAGTTTGGCGATTTCGCCACTTTTGTCGTCACTGTATAGAAATGCACATTTACACACCTATCCTGTCATAAGATGTTATATCCCCAATAAGATACCAGCGATAAGATGCCAAATCTGCCAACCAAGCCAATTTTTCGCAGAGCAGTCACGTGACTACTAGTCGACATGTTGGTCTCACTTTTTGAAGCTCCTCTCGATAGCAATCAGTCTATATTTCATGTATGCTAGCGGTGTGGGCAAATCCACTGAGCCACATCGGCCCCGAAGACAATTAGGAGATAGATCAAGTGAACTGTAAAGAGGGTGGCACATTTTGGCTTATACATGTGGCGTCATCTATAATACAGCAACTGCTGCTTTGGTGTCGAGAACAATGATTCAGCCATTAATTTAGTGATGAAAAATTCAGTTCCGTATTTCCAGGAACTCCATCTAAAAGTACAAACGAGTTTAGTGAAGCTCGTAAATATCTTTAACATCCACCTTTTGTTTCACTCTCTGCAGTCCACACCTCCGACTACTAATTAACAGAGGTATTTCCCTGCAGAGTGGATGTATAGCATTCGGCGCCCATTAATTTCCTTCGGGTAAAAATCGGGTTCGTAAAAAAAGGCACTAAAACACCTCGAGCTCATTTGTTTTCTGGAGGGGGATTTGCCCGGGGTGTTTTTGTGCATCTTTTGCGCTTCCCTTGTGTCGTCCACGTGTTCCTAACAATCAATTAGAGCATCTAACTAATGAAGGCTTTATCGTGACTTGTGTGCTGGGCCTCTTAATTGTTTGGGTAATTAGTAAAATAGAGTGCACTGCTTCGTTAGGAATCATCAATTGTGGGAGCGAGAGCTTCGGTCTTTTGCGAGAGCTAATGTTTTTTTTTAATTTGCTTGGTCAAATGGGAAGAAAGTTTGCATGTGTCGTTTCCTTGTTTGGATGTCGGAGGAATAAGGCTTTTAAATAATCGGATTCTTTCGTGAGATGAGGAATTGATTGCGAAGTAATGTCCTGCGAAGAACGTGACTCGAACCGAAGTCCTGGTTGCATTCTTCTGCGATTTAATAAAAATATAAAAAGCATGTATCGCTCCCTCTCGAAAAGGGCCGACCTGTTTTCTATACAGAAACAGAGTATGCATGTCGTGTTTTGTCGCACACTTCTCCAGTGTGTGACCGGGCTAAGACGCTTTGTCTGTGTCTTCATAAAGTGTATAAAGTATTAGCGAAAAGTAAAGTATGCTGAAGTGTAAGTAAAGTATGGTAAAGTGTAAGTAAAGTATGGTAAAGTATGCTAAAGTGTAAGTAAAGTATGGTAAAGTGTAAGTAAAGTATGCTAAAGTGTAAGTAAAGTATGGTAAAGTGTAAGTAAAGTATGCTAAAGTGTATAAAGTATAAGTGTAGTAAAGTATGCTAAGAAATTGTATGCAATTATATAGCATACCTTCTAATAAAAGCATATTTTACTGAATAATTTCCACATCAAAATTACTGACACGACCTGATGTCTATTGATTTCTGCACTCGGTAACCCTCCCGATTTATTCTAATAAAATACCAAATTCTTGAAGGAGAAATCGATTTGTCCAGAGATATGGCTATCTCAAAATGAGAACCGAAAAGTCTCCATTCAATGAAATTCCTCCGATCTGTATACCTCTTACGCTAATTTGTCTGGGATCGATTCCACTATGCACTCTCAATGGCTTTTTACTCGTCTCCCTTCGCGTTTAAAACTTGCTCGCTACACTCCCACTCGCAGTGTGTACTCACAATCGAGTTTTTGTCCTCCCTTCAGATGATTCCAATCCATTTTCTCATCGATCAAAATTTCCCTTCCTTGTTTTATTTCTCTCCTTCTCCATCATCGGATGCGGGGGATGACAATGCCTCCGACGATCCCTCCTTCATTACGCCTCCGCCTCGTTAGCCGATCCGAAAGAAGTTTCCTCCCAAAGTGCAACACAGAAATAAGCGATGCGTTGATCATCTCTTTCCTTTCTCCCTTGTTTTCCCAAATTTCTCCTCTCTTCTGGCCATCCCCTTCTAAATGAGGAGGTATTATACCGGACAGAGGCTATTTGCCCTCATTTCGTTAAGTAACGGAGACTGGATCAGGGAAACTGGTGGTATTTGAAAAACCTTTGACACTGGCAAAGACAATTACATTCCTGTGTGATTTGTTTTTCTGAGTTGCCGCTTAGATGTTTTCGAGGATTACTTCCTGTTGAGTATTGCGATCTGTGAATACCTTGCCGCATATTTTGAATGTCTTCCAGTTTTTCATTCGTATTCTAAATGAGGGAGATATAATGGACAGAGGTTGATTACCCTCATTTCGGTAAGTAACGGAGACTTGTTCAAGGGAACCTGATGGTATTTAAAAAAGAAATTCCACTTTGGCAAAGACTTTATATTCCTGTATGATTGATTTTCCTGCGTGAGCGCTTAGATGTTTTTGAGGATTAATTCCTAAAGTATTGTGATCAATGAATATCTTAACTCCTTCTAAATGAGACAAATGAAACAGACCCTCATTTCGTTAAGTAACGGAGACTATGAGTCAAGGGAACTCGTAGTATTTGAAAAAAAACTTTGCTACTGTGGCAAAGACATTTACATTCCTGTATGATTTGTTTTCTGCGTGGTCGCTTAGATGTTTTGGAGGATTACTTCCTAAAATATTGTGATCTGCGAATATTTTAATTCCTTCTAAATGTGGGAGATATAACGGTCATAGGCCGTCATCTCGTTAAATAACGGAGACTGGATCAAGGGAACTCGTAGTATTTAACTAAATATTTGCCACTGTGGCAGACATTTACATTCCTGTGTAATTGGTTTTACTGCGTTGGTGTCTAGATGTTTTTCAAGATTATTTCCTAAAGTATTGTGATCCGTGAATATTTTATCGAATATTTTTGAATGTCTTGCCATTCATTTCCTTCTAAATGAGGGAGATATAACGGACAGGCTATTTGCCCTCATTTCTTTAAGTAACGGAGGGTATTGTGATGAATTCCAAATTTCTTTTTTGGAAATAAAATTATATATATTTTTACACATATGAGCAAGCAATGATAAGCGAGCAAAGCAAAGCAAAATGCTTAATTTCAAAATAATCGAATTGTCTCGGAAACGTCTCAACCAGACGGAGTCCGAAAGCTAACTGTTTTCAGTTTCATTCGCAAGCATCAAGGGCATTTGGGAGACAGGAAGCTTCCGTGACACTAGCCCGCTATCCTAGACACTCGAGCGCTGGACTTTATTGTATGGATCAACGGAACTTGAAGTACTTGACAAAAACTTTGATGTCTGGCAAGCATATTTACATTCCTGTATGATTGTTTTTTCTGCTTGGGCGTTTATATATTTATGAGGATTACTTCCTGAAGTGCTATAATCTGTGAATACCTTACCGCGCATATTTTGAGTGTCTTCCAGTTTTTTCTAAAATCTACTAATTATACCAATTCTTCCAAGATGTTGTCATTGACAAGTTCTAGGATTTATGTTAGACAACTTTGTCCCAACTTATTCTTGGCGTGTACGAACTGGACTTATTAATTGCAAATACGTATCTGGACGAGATTTGGCCAGTATCTCTTTAACATTCGTTTGACGAGTTATTCCTGGATCTGGCGAGGGGCAACTTTTTAAATGTATTCTTTGAGAGTACTTATGGGGTGTATTCTTGGATAATTTTTCTAAGACGTAGTTTTGACGAATTCTCCCTGGAGGGTGATCTTAAAGAGTTTAACTGTGAATTATTCTGGATTTATTATTTTGGAGCTCTTCCAAAGAGGCGAATTCTCCTTGAATCTGTGCATGACAATATATCCTTGGCTATTTCCAAGTGAACGCAGTTTTCGTATATATCACCTGGAGGTATTTCTGAAGATCTTTTCCAGAATTTTTACTTTGGAATTTATACCAGGATTTGCGCTTGATGCATTCCCTCTTAGTGTAGGTTTCACCACTGTTATACGGATTATAACCTAGTCGCTTTACCCCTAGGCTATAGTTTCCCAAAGTGGACGCTACCGTCTTCCCTTTTGGTGCTCAACGAATCTTGGGGACAATGCTGACCCATAGGAAATATTGAAGAGTTAAGATGCATAAGTTGCAATAAGATGCTAAAATAATTGTGCCCCTAAAATTGTTTTAAGCAAACATTCACTTGCCCATAAAGACACTGACTACAGTAATGTATCGTCTCTGATTCTTTTGAATAAAAAGAGGAACCGATTACAGATAGTTAACTGTGGATTCTGCTGACGAAAGTAGAGCCTAATATAGACAAATAGACAGCACAACTGATTTGATTGTTATTATTTATTAATAATATAGTGTGTTTATGTACAATTTTATTTTCTGTTTTTTAATAAATGACCCTATAATTTCAGTTCCAAACTGTTTTGTTTCTAAACTAGCTTTTTTAAGTTTTAAAATTCCACACACCTACATAAATAGTTTGCTGAAAATGAAAAATTATAAGCAGCTTACATTTCATTATTGGTAGAGATAGAGGTTTCCAGAGTGGGGAGCTGAAAAAAAATGTCTTTGAAAAGGGTACTTTGAGCCAAAGAAGTTTTTGAGAATATGCTCTAGAACATATTCTTGGAGAATTAACTGCTTATTTCTCTGTCTGGATACATTATTGTTTTTTACCATCGCAAAAATTTGGCAAGTTAACTCTATATGTGAACTATCGAGTTTCTCTGGTATGACTGATGAGATTTTGTCCGATAAATGCTTGTATTTCCAAAATATTTTATTATGGGCTGTTCTATAGTTCTTTTAATAGGAAATATGTTCCATGTTTGCCTAGCCTTTTAACCCTCCTGGTGGTTTTCTCGACGAAGTATCTCATCATTAGCAAAACTTATCCAGATATTGATGAACGAGATATCTTGTCATTAGAAGAAAGCTGACCAGATCGTTATCATAAAAAAATCGTCAATATCTTGATGACGAGATATCTCATCATTAGCAAAATTGGTCAGATCTTGATGGACGAGGTATTTCGTTAAAACCACTTGGAGGGTTAAGACAGTTTTTCGTTCATTTATTTCTTTGCAGATCAATATCAACGTTCGTTTGATTATTGCTGTCTTCTATGGGCAGAGAATATGCTCACTAGATCCAATGTTTGACCAATGAGATCTTATACTTGCTGGACATTAAATACAATCTTATTTATGTAGACGTCCATTCTTCTAAAAAAAGTTAAAACGCCATGAACGCTGTTTCGATGTTCATCACCATGCATCACCGAAACGCTTTTATCTGCACCACTGTGTGTGGATAAAGTCAGACTTTACTGTTCAGAAGACATTAACACTAACTCATTAATTAGGACCGTATCTCATTGCTCTGGGGTACAGATACCCATAAACCAGGAGCAAAGACTCACGGTGATGAAAAACCGACGGGAATTTCCGGGACAACGCATTTTCCAGACTACCGGATAACTCCTTCATACTTCTGTGCGAAGTTACGGTGACTAAACACGCAAATGTAATTCTTGCTGCTGGGGAGATGTCTTATCTCGAAGACGTTATCAGAGCGTTCATCGGCCACGTAATAAGGTGGCCTCCCTCTTCCTATCTGTTGCGGCTTCTGCTAAATACTTCATTTTGCACTCTGCTGACTTCTCTTCCTTGCTGGTTATTATTGCTCTTCGCTGGAGGAATGTTAACCTCTGAAGATAATGGATCTTAATGGCGTTCATTGTGAAATGGACGCCCGTGGGTGTTTTGCCCCTGATACCGTTCTCTCGATCCAGCTTTGTGAGGATGGTAATTAACGGTCCTCACTTTTCTTATTTCTCAGTTAAAATTTTGAAGTATGTGGTGACTAGCAGAATCTAAAAATTCTGGAGTAAACAAATATGAAAAATGGTACAACACACTTCAAGGATGCTGCTGACGAAAATAGAGCCTCACATATACAAGGTACCACAACACCAGCTTCATCCTACTCATTAGTGGTTATTTTTAATTTTACTTTCTTGATTGATATTGATTACTAATAATAGTGAGGAATCTAGTGTGTTTATGTGCAATTTATTTTTATATTAATCCTCCTGGTCAGATCTTGATGGACGAGATATCTCGTCGAAATCACTTGGAGGGTTAAAATAAAAAGCTTTATAATTCCTGTTCCAAGTGGTTTTATTTCCAAATTATGTAGTGGCATCAGTCTACGTGCGAAAATAGTTGTATGGCTCTGGCAATGGATCAGTGAAATTGTCGTTTTGTTTCAGTCGTGCTGACTGCGAATTAAAATATCTTTAGAATGCTGTGATCAAGAAAGATCGAGATGTTAGAATTACGGTTAGGCCTTTTATTTTGAGAAAAAGCGCTATGCTGATAGACTAGTCAGTTTATTATGCTTATTTAATTTTTGATGGATTTTTATTAAAGTTTTTTACCTGCCTCTTTATTCATTGAACCAGTAAACATCTTCATATAGCTACGAGTATTAACCCTCCTGATGGTTGTCTCCAATAGGTATCTCGTCATTAGAAAAACTGACCAGATCTTGATCTCTTCATAAAAAATAGGTAATATCTTGATGACGAGGTATCTCGTCTCTAGCAAAATTGGTTAGATCTTGATGGACGAGGTATCTTGTCGAAACCACTTGGAGGGTTAGCATCCACGTAGTCATAAGCTTTCTTTTAATTCTAAAATTGCACTCATAGCTACATCAATATTTTGGGGAAATCCACAAAATACAGGCACGATTACACACATGCAATTTATTATTAATTTAGATAGAGTATTGTAGAGGACAGCGCCGAAAACAAATTGTCTTTGAAAAGGGGGCATTGAACCAAAAAAGTTTGGGACACTAGTCTATTGGTTGAAAAAGTTCTAGGAACTCTTTGTCAGAAGGTTAAGGTATCCGACTACCTTTAAAACGCGATTTTCGGCGGAAATTGCGATTTTCCAAATTTGATATAATATGAAAGCCCGATTTCTTATCTTTCCAAATCTGTTTAAATTTTGTTCCTACCATGCATAGAACGTAAGATACAGGTCTTTTAATACTACATAGTCGACACTTTTTAAAACCGGAAGTGCCTTTCTGCAAACAGGAAGTGAACGTAAAAGTTTGTTTACATTCTTATTTTAACAAATTAAAGCGTTAAAATTTGCTCTGAAGTGTGGATTTTTTTTTATTAATTAAAAAAAATTAATTAAAAAACTACTTTTTACACAAAAATACATCTGGCAATCATGTTTAACTTCACAATCTGGCATCAAACTTGAGTTTCAGTTTGTACACAATTTGAACTCGTGATTTTCGATCGTGCGTTCAAAAAGTTCTACAACTTGATAATTCTTCTTGCATAAAGTGATTTTTCTTTACAAAATGGGAAAGAGTATTGCCAGGAAGAAGAAACACCACTTCAAAGGTAATCAACACTCTAAAACACTGAAGACTAACAGTCTTGAAGATCCAGTGTGCACAGCCAGTGCTTCAAAACTGCAAGCATCTAGCTCTTCCAAATTCGAAGTTTTGAATGAGGAACTGTGTGGTAATCGGATTTTCGACCTGGAAACTTTAATAAATATATTTTTGGTGCTTCCATGTCCCAAATGCTTTGCTTCTGGTTTGCATTTAGTTGAAGACTCCAGGTATGGATTGTGCTCACACTTCTCTTTGAAATGTCACAATTGTGATTTTGTAAAAGGCTTTGCCTCCTCCAAAAAGAACAAAAATGTACCTGAAGTGAACTCTAGAATAGTTTATGGGATGAGGCAGATTGGAAAGGGATTTTCTTCAGCGTATAAACTGTGCACCACGCTGAATTTGCCACCAATTTCTAAAGCTGCGTATAACATCCATGAAGAGAAACTCTTGAAAGTTGTGTCCGAGGTTGCTGAATCTTCAATGTTAAAAGCAGCTGATGAAGTTGGTTCAAAGGGAGAAGACAGTGAATGCGGCGTGTCTGTAGATGGAACGTGGCAGCGTAGAGGGTACACTTCTTTGAATGGTTGTGTTGCTGCCATTTCAATTGACACGGGAAAGGTTCTCGATTTAGAAGTCATGTCCTCATACTGCAGAATTTGCAAAAGATTACAGAAACTGAAGAGAAACCCGTCATTTGAATCACAGGAAGCTGACCATATATGCCAGTGCAATTTTAAAGGGTCATCAGCAAAGATGGAAACTGTTGGTGTCGACAGAATTTTCAAGAGGTCAGTGAGCACTCGGAAGCTGAAGTACACGAAATACTACGGTGATGGGGATTCTAAAGGCTATTTGTGCGTCCAAAACACATATGGCGAAAAAAGTGTTTCAAAACTGGAATGCATTGGGCACATTCAAAAACGGGTGGGTACACGTCTGCGAAAATTGAAAAGCAAAACCAAAGGTCTGTCTGGTAAAGGCAAGTTATCAGATGTCTTTATCGACAGACTACAAAATTATTATGGCATTGCGATTCGCTCTAACGTGGGCAACTTACAAATGATGCAGCAAAATGTAATTGCAGCTTTGTTTCATTGTGCTTCATCACCAAAGAAACCGATGCATGGCCAGTGCCCTATTGGTGTAGACAGTTGGTGCTATTACCAGCGAGCTGTAAGCGAAGGGAAAGAACCAGAAAAGCTCAAGCATTCTGGTTTGCCCAACAATATTTTAAATGTAGTCAAACCAGTGTATTTAGAGCTTTGCACCAGAGAACTTTTGAATAAGTGTCTGCATGGCAAAACTCAAAATGCCAATGAAAGTTTCAATGGTGTTATTTGGCAGAGAGTTCCGAAGGAGGTTTTCGTCAGCCTAAAAACTGTAAAATTAGGGGCTTATGATGCAGTAATACAATATAATGATGGATTTGAGGGTTGCACCAGTGTTTTAAGCAAGATGAACATTGAAAATCTTGGTTACTTCACATTAAAAGGTTACCAAAGTTTGGATCGCATTAGAATCAGTGATTCCAAGCGCCATACAACACCCGTTTCAAAGAAGCGCAGGAAGGTTTTGAGGGCAATTAGGAAAAAAAAAGTAGTTGATTTAACTTCTATAGAAGGTGATCTTTATAAATCAGGATCATTTTAGAGCTACATTTTCCATTTAAAGGTAAGATTCATTATTGAATTTTGTTTTTAGCTTTTTCTTGAAATTGACATTTTAGAATTTTGCTTTTACGCAAAACATGAAAACTCAAAAAGTTATGCTTCAAATGTTATGAAATTTGGTAGGAATACTTTCAAAGAGTTTATAAAGGGAATGTACCACTTCTGTAATTGTGCATTAATTAGTTTTTTTATTTTTAATTATAAAAGTTATGCGTTGCTATAATTTATGGAAGATTTTCTTCTTGGTTGTACTTGAACCTCTCCAGTTTTTAAAAGAACTGGTTTACAATGATGTGAGAGGTACATTCCCTAAAGGAGGTTTCAATCTTCAAAATAAAATTTACAAAATAAGAATATCTTAATTTAAATTTAAGTTATCATGTTTTGCGGTGGTGCTAGTTTTTGTCTATTTTTCACCCCTTTTTGGGGTTTAAATTTTAAAAAAATTATTAATTATTTTTTTTATATGTTATTCTCTAAGTTTTTAACCATATTCTATAATATAATGCACAAAAAAAGTCAAATTTCAAATTATTTCAAAAAATCCTTTCCGAAGGTAGTCGGACACCTTAAACTCGTTAGGAGGCGTCCAGAGAAAGCTGCAGGTTGCAGAGTGGAATAATTCGACTCCCCAATGTTAGAAGAGTTAAAAAAGAAAATCGTCCCCATCTAATCGAACGCTATTCGGAAATAAATTCCTCAGAAACACTTTCAGCTATTTCACGCCCCAAATCATTTTTTTATCTCCAGTTACATATTAAACTCCGAGAGCGTTTAAATATCTTATTTAACGCGGCGTGAAGCAAGAACATTTTTAATCTATCCCTTTTTGTTTCCTTCGGTCGCCATTGTTGGCTCGTAGCACTTTATGTAGCGGAAGAAGAAAAATTGCTGTACAAGAAATGAATAACGCAGTTTTAATGAAGCAAAAGCAATGTCAGGAGAAGCAAAAAAGGGAGAACTTTTTTCCTGATAGAAGTAAACGAGCCTTGACTATGTTTAGAAGAAAATGATGTATGATTAAGCGTTGAACGAATTCGTTTTTATGCCGTTTTTTAAACAGTGTTTTATTATCTGGAAATATTTGGCGCCTATTTTTCGCCCGTGAATGAAAGCTTTTTTTTCTTCATCGCACGCGAAATAAAGCAGCGAAATGCTGCAAATTGATCTGTTTTTGCTGCATCTAATACACTCCTCCCAAACTGTGTCACCTCGTCTTGTCTTTAGGGAAATGACTTGGATTGCCCCGAAAAAAGTTTAATAAAGTTCGTTCCTGGAAGCTTCCTTTTTCTCGCTCTGTTGAAGCAATTTAGATTGAATAAAAACTGTAGGTCATGTGTGCAATGAAAATAAATGGAGGAGGCTTTGCGTTGTTTCTTTCTTTTATTGGGTTTTCTTCATATTTTCTGATATTGAGTTCCACTTTTCGATTTTGCAATATTTTTGTTCAGCGAAATTTAATTAAAACGAATGAATAGACTAACGAACGCGTTGCTATCAACAGAAATGAAATTTTTTAAGAATTATTTTAGTTTTGGGGACTTACATTTTTATTTGATAGTTTTGCTTAATACTTGTGCGTATCATAAAGCAACTATTTCATTGTCATTATTCGCTATCTTAAGGAATGATGATTTTGTGCTAGTTATTTGTCTTGTGTTTTAATTTTGAATTTTTGTAAATGTTTGTGAAGAAATAGTTCGGTCCTTTGGATATCTTTTTTCTTGCTCTGTTAAAGTAATTTAGACTGATCATGTGTGCAATAAAAATAAATGGCGGAGGCTTTACATTGTTTCATTCTATTGGGTTCTCTTCATATTTTCTGATATTGAGTAGCCATTTTGGATTGGATGTTGGGGTTTTATGGCGTAATGTCCAATAGCGTTCAAGCTACGCCAAACAAGACAGAATATGACCCTATAAAATATAAAATATTTAAAAATTAATAGTCTAAGATAAACATAAAAGGTAGATTTAAAACACGTAAAATGTATATATGAGAAAAAATATTCAAACAATGATCAGTTGATAAAACAAGATCATAGTCTGCAGAATGACTAATGAAACTGAAGAATTTAATTTACAGAAGTATAAAATATTGAGTGTGAAATTTAAAAGATGGGAAAAATTAGATGTGGTTTAAGGTGTTTACCGCCGCGCCCCAGTATGTTTTCTATGTTAAATTTGACAATATTCAAAGTACATTTTCTCTGTTCCTATTATACTTAAACTTGGTTTTTTTCGTGGGAATTATTTCAATACTTCTACATATTTAACCAGCCATTTTATCTATAGTTGTTTTACTTTTTAAAAAAATAATAAATTTAACAATAATACAAAAATAAGGTAAAATTATGATGTTTTGAAAAGTTTCAAATTTTTTATTTTAATAATTTATTAGAATATCATTAAACCCTCTGGTTAAGTTATCACTAATGGTCCTCAGATTATGTAAAAAAGTTTCAAGTATTTGAGATATGGTATTTGAGAAAAGGTACCTTTTGAAAAAAATCACTATTCTTAGAAATCACTGTTTAAAGTTATTTTTTAATGCATTCCAGCACCATATGAAGGATCATCTGTATTTTCGCACTCTAAATCTTGCAGTTTCCTTTCAGATTGCCTTCTGCACCACCTAGCTCTTTCTTCAGCCTCTTTTTCAGATTTATTTGCATTTCTTAGCCTTTCTTTGTCAATAGCAAGCATTGACGAATAAGCGTAATAACCTGGTGCAATACCCAAATACCTGATGCAATACTTTGAGAATGTCCAATTTTGATATACTACCCTCATTGAAGAATAGCACAGCTTCATTAATACCTAAAGAGAAGGTCTCCATCTCAATAAAAACATTCTTTGGTAAAATTCTCCAAATTATATTGTGAAGTGCCTCATTGGAATTTTGAGTCTTTTCATGTAAACACTTTTTTAATAACTCTAGGTCAGATAAGTCTCTGAAAATAGGTTTTTTTACCTCCATAACTGAAGCTGGTAGACCGTTGTTATGATTATAAATTTCACCTTTAGCCTGAGCCTTATTAAATTTACACTGTGTCATGATGCCCTGTGGGGCAGAGACCATGTTGTGGATTATTGTTAGTTGATAGCTTATGAAAAAATATTGCCCTGACAGCTTGCTCCATATTGTTGAGGTCTACATTATTTCTAATTGCGAAACCATAATATGTTTCTAATAGATCAATTTAAGCATCTGTTAGTCTATTTTTCCCTCCTAAAGCACGACCATCACAAATGATAATGTAGAACAACAAATGTAAATACTAGACACTGTACGGTTAAAATCAGTTATAAGCACTGTTGCCAGTTAGATAAAATGTTAATTATAATTAAATTAACGATGTAAGAAAAACCTGAAAAAAATTAAATAGTAACAATTTAGTAGCGACTTCTACCTTTTTAAATGCCATTTAATGGCTTTGGAGACATGACAACAATATATTTAAAAAATATTAAAAATACTTCTACTATACTTAAAAACAAAATTGTTGCAGCGTTTTAAAGCTTAAGAGGACACGGTACCCTTTGAACAATTTTTTTTTGTTTTCACATGTGTAGCAAAATTTTTTAGTATACTATATTGAAATGCACATAAAATGAATATTTCAGGCGAAAAAATTTAATTTTGCAAAAGCAATAATTCAGAAATTTAATTCAATATTTGAAAAAAAATCAACATTTTAAAATCCCTATTACTTTTTTTAATATCATCTTTTTAATTTTTTTTTTACACTTTTCTATTCATTGCAGTATTTTACACAATTCTGTGCATGGGTTTGCATGTATTCTGATTATTTATTTTTCTAGAATTTTTTTCTAAAAAAATACTGTGAAAAACTGTAAAAAACAAGAATATTTTAGTTTGTCAATTTAAAAAAAAACTTTTCATCCAAATTCTTATCCCATGCACAGAATTGTCAAATATACTATTGCGAACAACTACAAAAGATTTCAAACCTCTAAATTAAATTTTAAAAAGCTTTAGCAATTTGAGTACTTCATAGTCATCAAAAACATAAAGCTGAGAAAAAGCCATTTAAAGTTTTAATTTTTGGTTTCGGTTTTTTACACCCAAGGGAAAAAACTTAAATAACTCCTAAAATAATGTTGCTAGAACTATGACATTTTGCACACATATTCAGAAGGGTTGTATAGTTAAAATAAAGCAATACATTTTTTTCGATATTTTGGTCATTTTAAGGGTACCGTGTTCCCTTAAGAACTCTAGTATTTTTTGAAATTATAAATTCAAAAGACTTTATTTGAAGACTTTATATTCTCCGGGTTACCTTAAAAAACCAACTGAACGTAAAAACGCGAAAAGGTTTTAATGGGGATTTTCCCCAATCAAATCTCGGAGATTTAAAATTGTACTTTTAAAACATTTGATACGTTGATGATTAAAATCAGAACAGGCAATTAAAATGTGATAACCAGAAAATGGAATAAAGCATGAGTTGCAAATATGTGCACTCTCTCCTAGTAAAAGATGACGATGGGTGAATTGTGTGTCCAATGCGAAGACGGGTCAGTTTGACATCAGTCCTCCACATTGGAGACTCAAGTCACCAACAAAATTTTGGAGACTTTTTTGTTCTGTGAAATTTGATTAAAATGAATTAATAGACCAAAGAACGTTGCTATGGACATAAATGAAATGTTTAAGAATTATTTTAGTTTTGGTGACTTAATTTTTATTTGATATTTTTGCTTAATACTTGTGTGTGTTATATAAAGCAAGTATTTCATTGCAATTGTGAGCTGTCTTGAAGAACGCTGTTTTGTTCTTGTTGTATTGTGTTTTAATTTTAAATATTTAGAAAAGGTTTGTGAGAAATTCAGACAATAAATTGCGTTTGGATTTTCCTTCTGAATAATTCGTTCAATATTTTTTGGCACATTTGTTTAATTGTTATAGAAGGCGGATAATGGCTGAGGTGACCTTGAAAATTTAAAGAGAATTTGAGCTGATAGTGGGAATAGCAAACTTTCTTACCAACAAAAATGAAAAGCGTTTTTATATTTTAGTTTGGGTGGCATAAATTTTTATTTGATGTTTTTGCTTTATAAATATAGCAAAAACATCTATTACTATTATTGACATTGTGTGGTGTCTTAAGGAACGTTATTTTATGCTCATTGTCTTGTGTTTTAATTCTGAATTTTGTGCAAGTTTGTGAAGAAATGTGGGCAATAATCTTGCATTCATGGATTTTTATTCTGATTAATCGATTCAAGAGCAGTTAGGATGCTAGTTTTATTTTATAGAAAGCGGATAATACCTGAGGACAGATAAAAGAAACGAGTTGTGAACACGCCAAGTGCGCAATACTTGCGGATATACATTCTTTGACAATAAATGTTGGAATTGATGCACTCTATCATCCTTTAAAGCTTGAGGGAATTTAGAATCACCCTGTATGTCAATGAAATGCTGTCAAATCTTATTAGAATTTTCAGTTGAAACTTACATATCAGACGGTCTGCGAATACTTCTGTCCAAATGATCTCTTATGATGCAAATTGGAGTTACCTTAAAATCCCGTTTATCGCCGTTTTAGCAAAGTTTTGTATTTAATTCTAATTGTTGTTTACCTATCTTTATGATAGATCTATTCGAAATTTATTCTTTGGAAAAGCCAAGAAACGTCACTTTCAGAATACGTACAGGAAACACGTATCGCCACAGAAACACTACCGCCACCTATATTTAACTTGACAGAAAATGCCTCTTGTATTTGTAAAATTTTCCATGAGGAAAAATATTTCTCTTTACAACATTTTTTCTTTTTGTTCCGAAATCTTAGTTATCGTTTTTACAATTTTTGATCATTAATTTGAAAAATGGAATAAAATGCAATTTGTTTGAATTCAATTTTTTAGTCCAATTAGCCGCTGATATTTACGTTTAGTTAAAGGAAGATGCGAACCAAAGAAGTTTGGAAATGGCTGCTACAGTCCTATCTCTTTACCTTTATGCCTCTGTTTTCTCTAATTTGCTCTTTTTTTGTCCTCTTCGTAATATATTCCTCTTGCTCTTTTCTGAACCACTCGACGCTACTATGTGCCGCCTACCCTCCTTTTCAAAGTGAGTGCCGCCGCCCAGAAACGAATTCGAAACCCATTACAGCGGCCGCGTAACGTAATTAAGCCTCGGTACTCGACCCTGGGGAGAACATGAAAAGTAACTCCCCATCTTGTTTGAGGGGAGATTAATTATATGAACAGCCCCTCAGTAGGCGGCGATCGCTCTCAAAGCCGCGACTTGCAAAGAAATCATTCTGCTGTTGAATTCTAAAGAGACCTGTCGTTGCATTAACCGTGTTTATCCTTCTACTGTGCAGTGTTTATGTGTACTTTAGGGTTGGGCGAAGTGCGTTTGTGAGTTTACTCTGTAGAGATGCTTGTTTGGGTGAACTGTTTAGGTACTGTGTTGTGAAGTTGACAAATTATTTTTAATTAAAGTAATAATTGAAGATGTAAGGTTTTGGCCACGGGGTTTGAGATGTTTCGCTTTATCTTATTACGTGACCATAATCTGCGGCATCATTATTTGTAATTTGGAATCCTTATTATGACTGGCCCTCAGGGGTTTAGGTGTGTACGGGCATCACAACTCCGAGGTACCCGTGATATTTTCTCCTTTTCATTTTTACCCTCGCCTACCCTTCTGCTTTTTGCTTTTTCTTCCTCTCATTGTTTTGTCTGTCTTGTGTTCTGTGCAGATTCGTCAAATATGCGGCATAAAACCCGAAACCAACCAACCTTATTGCGACTGCTTATAGTATGAATATTTAAAGAATAAAGATTACATTTTTGATATATCTTCAGGTGTACATTCTTCTGAATTGCGAAATAATTTTCGGTTTGATTACTTTAAAGCTCCTTTGAGACATTGCTCTCAGAAAAACATTTCCAATGTCCTGGATAACAAAATTGAATCATCCTTTTATTTAGTTTCTATTGTTGATTTTAGCGTACCAATTATTTCAGCAGAAATTGTAAATAACTTTTTGTTAAACTTTTTAAAAAATGTGTAATGATTTTGCTACATATAGGCGTTTGATTTAGTTTTTGATGATTTCGATTCAATAAGAAATCTGCTTCAGTGAAGTGTTTTGTTTGATTTCTTATCTAAGTGTATTTGTATGTCTTATTTTTTGGATGATAAATTTTTTTTGTTCTGTGTAATTTGATGTTTTTTTGTGGACGGAAAACAACAATTCAATAAAGTTTGATATATCTTTGAATCAAAATTTTATAATGTGAGCATTATTTGCCTCAAGTATTAATGTTTATGTAATACGAAAAATTTCAATTCAGAATATCTTTAAATTCTTTTCAGTTAATATTTATTTGAATCATTTCTCTTGCCTCTCTAGTTGCAGGTTCTATTCCTATTCCCTTGGTGTATTTCCTCTTTCCTGTGTCATTAAAACTTTATCTTCTATTATGTTGTTTTCTCGACTGAAACGCTAAAGTATAATTATGAAACTAGTCTTATCAATTCTTTCTACGTTGTATTCTGTAACGCTGTTTACTCGACTGAAAAAGTAATCAAAAATGTGTTTTGTTATGTTGCTTTCACAACTGGACACTTAAGTAGTCAAGATACACAATTTTACAAAATACTTCTATGGTATTCTGTAATGTTGTTTTCTTGACTAAAGCACTAAAGTCGTCAAGAAACTAGTTTTACACTCTTTCTGTATGGTATTATGTAATGTTGGTTTCTTTACCGAAAGACAGCAATAATCAAGAAACTGGTTGTACAGATTTTGAATCGATATTTATTCTTTAATATTTAGTCTTTAGTGGCATTTTAAATACTGCATTTTTCAATGCACGTGTTTTTCTACTTACTTTACGATACTTGTAATCTCATTAGGCAATATCGATGAAATATTTGTTTGGTAATTTAGTTCTCTATCGAGATAATTTGACTTTTCTTCAATTTCCAATCGAATTCATTTGCTCCTTGTTTATGATTATTTAACGTAATTTTTAATAAATGAAACAGCGTCATCCTTAGTATAAGATTTTGTGTTTTAGACCAAATAAAATGTGGATTAATATTTATATAAGTATCTTGTATTGCTTTGTAAGAAATATCAGCGCTATGAATCAAGATATTTTCCCTCTGCGCTACCAACCTGCGAGCTGTAGGCGGCGAGGGTTCCATTCCCGTAACTACCAGTGGTATATTTATCTCTTCTGTGTGACTAAAAACTTTCCGTGTGTATAATGTCCATTTAATTTGCGGAAAAAACATTATTTGACCATATCTTACCGTTGCGTCATAAAAACCCAACTAACTGATGTTACAGAGATTACTTTGATTTGTACCGAACATATTTATTTGCTTATGTGATTATCAAAATATTATTTCAATTTTACATTCGTATTTTACATATTTATTTTAAGAATTATAAATCTTCAGTTGTACATTCTTCTGAAACCATTTCGATTTTATTACTTTGAAACTGTAGAGACATTGCTTTCCGAAATTTTTTTACTACTTCCTATATAACAAAATTGATTCGCCCGTTTTAATTTCTTGTATTGATTTTAATGTTCCCTGGTATATCACCAGAAACTAATTTGTTTTTTGTTCTACCTTTAAGAAACAACGTATGTAACAATTTTGCTATGAATAAATTTTTGAATCTGATTCTTACTCGAAGGCTGATATACTTTTAATGATTTCAATTCAATACTCAATCTACTTTAATGAAGCAATTTGTTTTATCTATTTCTAATTGTATTTGTATATCGTCGGCTTAGAGCAGAAACTCGTTAACTGGCATATCTTCGGAGGCTCTAAATGCTTGCTTTCCTAATGATCAGAAATGCATTGTCATATTCTAATCTGTTTAAGAGATGATGTATAGCACTATAATTCATATTTTTTACCTGAAAACTAATAGTTAGTCTTTAAATAGTTGAGCAGAAAAAAATTCTACGAGTATATGTCAGTTATTAGTTTCTGCACAAAGCTTATTTCTTGCATATTTGGGATCATACACTTTTTGCCCTCTTAATTGGGTCATTTTAAATAAGAACCAAACTAAAAAATATATAATCTTAAAAGCTCTTACTTTTAAAGATTGGAGATAAATTTTCATTTTCGTTCCAACCGCATGTAAATGTATTTCATGAATCTATGTTTATGTTAAATATTTGAATATTACGTTCTCCGTCGAAATTCACAAAATTCCATCCTTTTCGTAATGCACAAAACGTAACCTCCGAAAAAAACCGAACCCGTTATAAATCATCGCGTGTTCCCCATGTAGATATCCCCATGAATATAAACAAGGTGCTCGCATCAGTGGTAACCCATGTCATCACCAATCCTATGTCAGGTCGTAATTCTTTGGGTGCACAAACAGCGCCCACACGTAATCTCCCCTACCATCAGCGTGGCTGTTACGGCATGCGCCTCCATTGGTTAAAATTAAGCCCTCCGAATTATTAAAATGACCCGATTTCCCATTCCAAATTGCCCTCTCTAAGCCCAGCCGAGCGGGATGACGATGAAAATGAAGAGCCGTCCAGATATCGATCTGGAGTAGATGATTCAATCGATAGTGGAAGCTCCGCCGAAGCCATAGCCGTTGTCTTAGTAATGAGCCTCGGTTTAAACTCGTGTAAGAAACTTCGCCCGCGCGCGCTGCGTTTCATCGCGAGTGGGCGAGATTTTTAAATGAGGTAGCCGGTTTTCACAGCTCGTAAATTGGATGTTGGATCTGTATTTTACCTCCCCTGTATTCGGTGGGGTAGTTAGCCAGGAATTGATCGGTTTTTGCAGTTTTTTAATGAGATTTAAGTGAGTGTATCTGGAACGTGGGCGTGTTTTTTGTGTTCTGAAGGCTTCGCTGCGGACATTAATTAATGTTGAGTTAGTGTCGGCTTGATTAAAAGTTTGTCGTAAGTCTATTATTTGAGTGATTTTGATCGATAATCTTGTGAATCGGTTTTGATTTAGGAGAAACACGTAATCATTTTTTTGGTAAAATCCTTCGTGGATCTGTAGTTCGATTTAGTGCTTAATTAATTCAGTGAAAAGGATGGAATGTCTTTAATTTTTCCAAGATCTAGGTAGATTTCAATCATTTAAAAATGTGAGATTTTTTTTAGTTTTGAGTATTATTGTAAGTAAAAATTTTAATGCATAATCAATTAGTCCAAATAATTTTTAATTCAACATCGTCAATGCACAAAAGCAAATAATAATTTTGACTCCAAACCCTGGCAAGCACGGAAAAACAGCTTAATCTGTTATTGCTAGTTTATCATGGTTGATTGTTTGGGTTTTGCAAGAGCCATATTTGATCGTGATGCGCCAAACACAACACAGGCATTGTCAAGCAATGAACATACACTAGGAAAGAGTTTGTCTTGTAAACCTTTTCAGAAAATATTTAATTTTTAATTTCATGGTGAGATCTTTTACGTCTGTTTTATACTTAATTTGCACATTTTGTGTTTTAACCGATTCATTTTGTATCTCAGCACTAAAATTGCTACTAAAATAGGATTTAAGAGGTCTTTTTGCTAGTATTTTTAAAAACGTATGCTACTGTTTCCCAAGTGCTTTGGCTGTGGCAGCCCTGTGCTCACTTTAAAACGACAATGAAGACAGTTTCTCGTGTTTCAAATAATATAAATTTTCCGAGAAAAAATATTCACAGCTGTGGTGATTTGGGGATCAGTGGCCCAATCTAGAAACACCCTCGCCTAAAGCTGACCTTAATGTGTTTCGAATTCAAATATCTAATCAACTGTACGTCGTGGGACGTTTTTCTGACAACATCTGTTGCCAGATAAGAGTGAAGTCAGCAAATGATATTTCCATTGCACCATGACAGGGCAAAATCATTGTAGAGAGATTAAGAATGTTCTTCGAATTCACATTCAGTTTCCTGGTTTGTTGGTTTAATTTATCTTTCAGTATAGTAAAATTAATATTATTCTATAAGCAAAGGACGCGTCACCTTTTCATTAAACCAAGTCTAGTATTTTGCCCTATTCGTCAAGAAGGGTGTCTCAAAGATTGATTTTTTCGAATTGACGATTGTTCTATACTGCATATGTTAGATTTTCAGAGCCAAGAAACAAAGCAGACAATCTGCTATTTTACTTCCGTTGTCGCATGATACATTTCGGGGTTACTTTAAAATGTCGTTTATCGCCGTTTTGGCAACGTTTGGCGTTACATCGAATGGGGTGTTGACCCATCAACTATTATGTATCAATTCTTTGGAATTTTTATTGGCGAAGCATTAAAATCGTGTTCGAAAAACAAGCCGTCGCGTTCAGGATACATACAGAAAATACGTACTGCCGCAGAAACACTACCGCCACCTGTATTTAGCTTGACAGAAAATGGTTCTCATAAATATCCCAAAGTGCTTTCACTGTGGTAGCCCTGATGTGTAAGACCAAGACCGTTTACTCACTTACCTTACAACCTACTTAACGACACAAGTTTATATGCAATGCGCGTGCTTTGCGACATGCTCTGCTGATATTTACGCGTGTCAGATTGTGTGTGTCGTTTACTGCTTGTTGATTAAGTGTGGGCTTGCCTTAAACATGTCGTGTTTGTGGGCGATGCACCTTTGTTAGTATCTCATACTTTATCAATTATATGGGTTTACCCAATATGGAGATATTGATACTGAAAAATAATCTCATTTCGAACATTTTTCCTGTCGTATTTGATTAACTGCCCATTTTTGACGTCTTTAAAATCAGAACAGTAATGGGGGCATGCATGAAAAGTCTAGCGTCACAACGGTTTTGTCTTATGATTTCAGAACTAGATGAATCATGCAGAAGATCAATTAAGCGTCATGTAGACAAAGGATGTTTGCACCTGATGTGACTTTCGAGCCAACCGATTGCAGCAGGCGCACTGAGCGCGGGAAGGTAGTCCTCAATGTGTCGAAATTGTACGATGCTGGGCGAACTTTGGGCCAGTGTAACTTTAATTTTCGTGGAGTGAGGACTGCGTAAGTGGTGTCATTCAAAAGCTACCGAACCACTCTACAATCAAGGTCCTTTAATCAATAAAATTATCTTTCAATATTAGTATCAAACTCACTTTAATCGTTCAAACTGTTAAGTGATTGTTGAATATTCACGCACAATTAACAATCGCTCAAACTTATGTCTTCATTCATTCCACAGTCCAACATGAGGCCCGAATTTTCACGTCAAAACTATTCTTTGTGTCCCCGACACAACCTACCGATTTTCTACACAGTGAATCCGAAAAATTGCTTAAATTCCTAACAGAATAACGACCAAAGGTAATCTTCTGGAGCATTCTAATTCAGCCGTTATATGCGGATGACAGATTAAACATACCTTCCCTTTTCCTTCCATTATGAAGTGCTTGCTAATATCCGATACGCTCTTATAGGATACCGCACTTTTTTTCAAACGCTTGTGACTTTCCCCTGACAATTACTCTTTAATGCTAATGATTTTCATTTCAGCTCGTGATGATTAATTAGAGTAGATAATGAATATGTTTAATTGTTCTCAATTTCTGCTCGTAAAGTGATTCGTTTTTTAATTCAATTGCTCTCAATCATTTGCATAATGATACCGCGTCTTTTTTTTTTCGTTGGAACTTCCGCTCATTTGCAAGTATCAAATGACTCGGGATTTTATTCCGTATTTTCCAGACTTCTGATTTTAAATTGCTAGAGATGTGTTGAATAATAATCTCTGAATGGTACGTTTGATCGCTGCTCTTATCAAGCGCATTTCCGGAGAGTGTCCATTGTGGCCGTATTAAAGCACTTACCTAGTACTTTCGAAAATATCAATTCCCCATCGACCTTCCAATGAAATAGAGTCCATGTTGGCGGAGAATCTCAGAAGAGTAAATCACGTGGGCTTAGGCCGATTGACTATAGAAGCGCAGACTAGTGTTTTTAATAATTTTATACGTGAATAATCACTTTAAATAATTTTATAAGTGAGTAATCACTTTAACTAATCAATAATTTGACTCGCATTAGGATTCGTGCTTTTACCCACAACCACATAATAGATCTTCACACCGAGCGACCGGAAGAAAATGGCATAAAACTGCGTACATTCTCCGTCTCTTTCATTAGAAGGTTAATTCATCATCATGTTCATGACATCAGTTCCCATCTGATTGCCTTAAGAGAACCGGCAATCTCAATATACGCATTCACAGCCAGGCAGAGATAGACTCATATCTTACGCTCGATCATGTGCGCATTAAGGTTCATTGTAAATGTCATTTATTACGTTATTAATAAATTCGTTATTAAACTGAGTCAGATATCCTTGAACCACAGTGGACAAACACACTGCCACAACGACCTACCTAGTATTTGGATGTTGACTCATTTGTACTAATTGAGATCTCGTTCTTTGGAACTGTCTTAGATAAGTTAATTTAGTTAAGGTTATATTTAGTTTCGGATCAATTGGATGCAAATATTTTGCATGTTGATATTATTTGTTGGACATTTATAATATTCTTAGAGAGATGTATGCTTAACTTTTACATTTTTTCTCACTACTAATTTCACGTACAAAAATAGAAGTTTAGAGCCAATTACGAAAGAAAAATAGGTGGAAAAATAGGAAAGAATAATAATCTTTACAGAACAGTATGAAAGAGAGAGCTTAGTTCCCATGCGGATGTAAAAGTTTCTTGTCATGTTATATGGTCTGTACTGTTCTTTTAAGTAATAAGTGTTTTAAATGTCCAACTGAACGTTAAATTTAATGTTGCTTCCTTTTCCCTAAAATTCACACGAGGTCATTTCATGTCTTTTTCTCTTAGTAAACGTAGATAACACTAAAAAGGGAACAAAAATGGATTTTTATGGTTAATCAGTCCAGCAATCTCAAAACATTTTTTTTTCTACATCTTATATTTGATTGTAGAAGCTACTTTTGAAATTAGCATAATTCTCAAAATTCTTGTGAATTGCGAAATCATTTTGGTTCTATTACTTCGAAGCTCCGTAGAGACATTTTTCTTTAGCAAAATTTTTACAACCTCTCCTACACAACAAAATTGATTCCCCCTTTTTAGTTGCTTGTATAGATTTTAACGTCCACAAGTATATCATCAGAGAATATAAATTATTTTTTGTTAAACCTTTAAAAAAGAACCTGAATTTTACTACAGATATTTTTAAACTATGATTCTTTCTCCGAGGTTGGTTGGTTTTATTGATTTCAACTCAATAAATAATCTGCTTCAATGAAGTGTTTTATCTCAAATCTAACTGTGTATTCGTCTGATTGTTTTCTTGCATTTTTTGTTCTCTATATATATATATAATTGGGTATTTTTCTGTAAAATAAAATCAATAAAATAAATTAATAAAATATGATGCTTCAAAAGTTGCCCATTGCATGCCAGCTGATTTTCGTTTTGGAGATGATTTTCAAACAGGTAGATGTCCTTGTGAAAAACTAGGTGTTAACTAGGGTTTTGTTTTCGAATGGGGTGTGTATGTGGCAACTCCAGTGTTGCTTTCTGAAAGGCGTCCTCACACAATCACTATTTGCGACGTCCCAATGTTTTCGAAGAACCGGTATAATCAAAAAGGTAAGTGATAGATCAATGTGTCCTCACGTTAACCTGCACCCATGGTACGAAAATCGAAAATCAATAATGGCATTCCACTTGATTCCGTCAGCTTCGGCTCACTTCACTTCAAAAAAGCAACACTAAAAAGAGAAAGAACGGGAAAAAATAATACATGGCTCCTTTTATTGGATTCCTTTCCGCCATTTTGTTTTGTTTCAAAACCTATGCCTTATTGAGCATTAAAAAAATAGAAACCACCTCTTTCGTCGACCACTAGAGGGCGCCATTTTTTACTTTATGAGGATTTTTTTATGCTGCCTCTAGGAGCTTTTTCATGATAGTAGTCATCAGGTGTGCTTTTTTTCCTTCCAATTCAGAATGTATCGATAAAATAATATGCAAGATCCTACTATACTGGGTTCGATTATTTCTCAAGTCATTTACGTGCAAAATGCATTAGAGAATGGAAAATCCATACTTGCCTTCAGAATGCTTTACTGGTTCGTGGTAATTTTACTGTTTTCTCTGTTGCACAATGGCCATGCGTGGTATCTAGAAATTTATATTGAACCGTGTGTATTATACTGATTTTAGTAATCTCTGTGATTGTGGGGAGTTAATGTTTTATGATCGATTTGGATCAATTTTCTCATTTTTATATACTGAGAAGCTATTTCCGCTTATAACTCAATTTTAATTTTTATTGAACTTGCTCATGGAAAAAGGAAATCGAGTTAAACTCAAGGACATGGTACCATTGCCAAATGGCAATATTGTAACCCGTTGTAGGTTTGCTACACACACTTCCTTTCGCAATCAAGTGGGAGGTATCCAATATGACCGCCTATCCTAATAACTGTTTGGTGACGAAAATTTTACTCGCCAATATGGCGAGGGGCCTGTGCTATGGTTTTGAGTTTTACCTGCAATCGTTTTGTGAGTTCCGCGTACATTTCGCTTTCTGATGTTTCATGTCTACTATAGTCGTTATGTACGTATGTCAATTTCCTACTCTAATACTTCTATTTAGTTGATGTCAGATAACATATCGTCGGTGTTTAATTTTTAAGGAGAGCATTTTCAAACTTCATTTTTCCATAAAAATTAGGAATAATGTAAAACAAATTCATTTATAATATATATGTAGTAAGCAAGTGTAAGATAAAAATGAATTTGTTTTATATTATTCCTAATTTGTATGGAAAAGTGAAGATTGAAAATGCTCCTGAAAAATTTCAAATTGTTGGATTCGTCCTTTTACAGAACACCGACTATATGTCGTTTGTGGTCATTTTCATCGTCTCCAAAGCGGCTCATCTGCAAGTTGTAGTCCTAAGTTCGATTATTGTCAGGTTCAATTCCTATTTGGGTATATTTATTTTTCTGCGTCAGTAACGCTTTCCTTGTATGCATGACCATTTACTTGGAGTTATTTGGCAGTTGCAGCTTGTTCTGATATGGCCCCTTGTGCCATAAAACCTAAAACCAATCAAAACCGCTCACATTGAAACAAGATCAACATATGTAGTGTCCTTTATACTCGAGGCATCTAATGTTCCCTAACTCAACATGCTATCGAAGTAAACGTAGAAACTAATTCCATTAGTTTTAAATAGGCGTCTCAAAAGCACATACTACCGCACTCAACGCAACTTTGTAACCACGAAATGAAAATTCGGTCATTTATACTTGAAAATATAAGCAAAGACGTACCTTAAAATTTAGTGCAAATGAACAGCGTAATAAGCATTGTACAAAGAAGCAATAAAATCATCAATGCATGGCTTACTTTGGCATCTTTAAATTCGTGTGTACTTTGACATAGCTAAAATCTATTTCAATATGAATGCTGTTATTTGTCGATAGTGGTACATATATTTACTAGAAATACTTTTGCTTAGTCTGTCAGTGCAGAAAATTCGCATTTCATATTAAGAAAATATTTAGTTTTTTAACTTCAAAATTAAAAAATTTTTGAGTTCTTCAACATCTGTATCATACTTAAACAGCACACTGTTATTTTAACCCATTCATTTTACCTCGACAACTAAAACAGCTGCTAAAATAAGGTTTGAACGACCTGTCTGGTTTATTTTCGCACTGTAGTGGCCAGCCTCTGCAATAACCTGTTCGAAATTGTCACTAGTTTTGGGCAAGGAACATTTTGTTCTCCCTACTTGGATCTTTATTGAGGATTAAGAGAAAATTATTTATGTTGCTATTTATAAGAATTTATGTTCCTAATGCTGCTAGGAGCCGTCGTGGCTCGGTGGCTATGTCCACTGCGCTAACAACCTGCTAGTTGTAGATGGCGCAAGTTCGATTCCTAGTAGACTCAATTCCTCCCTGGGTGTGTCACGTTGACATGGTGTGGTTGTTTGAAGCTCAGATGTTGACCTTGCCATCTGACCGTGGTTCAAAATTACGTGGTGTTGTCCCTGATCTTTAGCTTCGGGATCGATCCAATAGCCCGTTGTTTTCTCCAGTGCGACGTTAATTAACTTCTTACCTACCTACCTCCCTGGGTGTATTTTTCTCTTCTGAGTCAGTAAAACTTTCCTTCTGTGCATGTCCATTACTTGATATTGTCTGTCTTATGGCGCAGCATGGCCAAATATGGCCCTTGCGCCATAAAAAAATCCAACTAATCAATCAACGTAATGCTACTATTTCATAAGTGCTTAGGGTTGTGATAGGTGGTAGGTAGTTAATTAATGTCGCACTGGAGCAACACAAAGAGCTATTGGCGACGGTCCGGGATCCATTCTGAAGGGAAAAATCCAAGGACAACGCCTCGTAATTTGAAACCACTGTCAAATGAGGAGATCAACATTTGAGCAGGCACCTCACTCTTCTAACTTCCACACCACGCCAAGGTGAGGACATTCGAGAACCCGACAATTTAACGTGCGCCAGCCCCCGTAGACACGACTGTCTTTGGGTGGACCTAGTTTCGAACTCGCAAACCTCCGGTTAGTAATCCATCGCTCTTCCAAGTGGGCCAACTTTGGCTGTGGCAGCCACACATTTCTAAAGTGTATTGTATAATTTCCTAATGTTTATATAACGCAACATACTCATTTCTTATGGCCACCGTAGCCCAGTTGGATGAGCAACGAATTAGCTAGTGGAGGGTTGCGAATTCCAAACTCGGTCCAGCCAAAGACAGTCGTGTATACACGGGAGTTTGTACATGTTAGGCCTGTCGTGGCCACAAATGTCCTCACATTTATGAGGAAGTTTGGTTGTGGAAATTTGGAGAGTGGGGTGCCAGCTCAGGTGTTGTTAACTACATCTGACCGTGGTTCAAAATTAGGCGCTGTCCTTGTATTTTTTCCTTAGGGATTTCTCCCGTACCTTCGCCAATAGTGTTGCTCCTGTGCGACGTTAATTAAATGCCTATCTCTCTAGCTTGTGTGTATGTCCATTATTTGATAGTGTCTTTCTTGTGCCTGGCGCAGCATGGCCAAATATGGCCCTTGCATCATAGAAGACCCAATCAATCAATCTAATGCTGCTATTTCATAAATGCTTAGGTTGTGGCGACCATGCTTTTGTTAAGTGTATTGTATAACTTTTCCAATGTTTTTATAACGTAACATACTTATTCCTTATCTAAGAAACTGTTATCTTCAATGAAAATACCCGGGCAGGTCAATATCAAAGAAAAATGTCAGTCTTCGAAAAACACCAGAAAGGGAGACATAATTATTTGTGCCGTATCTCCCCGTCTCCATTACTCTTTGTCTTCCTTTATCGGAGAGCGTCTGAAACTGACACTTTTTTCTTCGACATGTACTTGTAGAAACTTGCTGAATATCGCCGGAAGGCCTGCGACACAGGTTAAGAAATGACGAATCGGTTTCAGATCAATAAAAGCTGAGACTCATTTCTCGGTTGCCCGGAAAAAATAGCGAAATTCCTTACCTGTGAGGAATTTGAAAATTGATTGCTGGAGTTCTGCTGCGCGCGTTGCATTTTTCATTATCGTACTTTATTGGTTATCTCCAGTCGAATCTCCGAAACTTGCGATTTAATTTATTGGATGTTTCTTTTTGTTTCTTAACAAAAACACGCAAGAAAAGAAGTTCTGAATTTGTTACGCACTTTACGTCGATGTTTGGTTCTTTACGAAGTCTCGTTACGTTTTTTATCTGTTATTAGTCGCCGAGGTATTATAAAATATAATTAAGTTGCAAATTTCGCGCGGGCGGAAAAATTGAGAAACGTTTTTACGAAATTCGAAGTTTTTGTGCCTGAAGTAGTTTGATGTATGAGATTTAATTTAATCTCGCTTTTTTTCTATTATCATAATGAAGAACACGCCTTAACTTCTGCATTTTTTATGAGCTTTATAGTTCGTCTTAATTGTGCTTAGTTAAATGTTAAATAGACTTAAGGCTATAAGAAATGCTTGCTTCGAAAAACTTAGCAAGCCAACTTTTTTATATATAATGAGACGTTTTTTGATTGATTTGATCTGCTAAAAAGTGATCTTAACACTTTCCCTTTGTTTTTAGTTTGAAATTTTGTTTTTAAATTGGGGTCTAAATCATTCTTATTTGGAAGGTCATGTGCCTAAATTAAACGTATCAGTGTTTTTTTAATTCCTGATTTTATATTATAGGGACGCAAAAAATATATAATCGATGCACATACACAAAAGTAGAGTATTTTATTTTTTATCAATACTGTACTTTTTGTGCACATTATCGAATTATAATTGTCTGACGAGAAAAATAATTATACTCGATACGTGTACAAAAAGTAGAGTATTTTATTTTTTTTAAATACTGTACTTTTGTGCACGTTATCGAATTTTAATTGTCTGTCGCGGAAGATAATTTTGATTTTTTTTCCTCCCTTTTAATATTCAAGAAAAAATGCAATTACTAAATTATTAAACGCCTAGGAAAAATGTTGACCGTGCTGATTCAGTATGCATACGTGAGTATTTTTTCGTCGAAATATAAGCAACGATAAGACTTTTCTTATTGCCTGTTCATTGCTTTGAATGCAACTTGGAAGGTTATGTGTCTAAACTAAACGCTTAAGTGTTTTTACTTCTCTATATTATTATAATACAAGGTGATTCGGAACTCATGGGACAGACTTCTAGTAGTGAGCACACTAAAGAATCATTTTTATATAGTAATGCATGGACACAAGTGCTTTTAGGCGCAAGCATTGAAACAAAATGTTTATTTACAACGTTGTTTTACAATTACTTATTTACAATGATTTTTTTTACAATAACTACTTAAAAGTGCCACAACGAACATTAATGAAGCTTGCGAAACCCGCCTTTGAACTGCCGGGTTCCAGCAAAGGAACGATGTTCAAAAGCGCCAAACCAAGCAGTGCACCCTAGCGACGAAATCCACCAATCTATCCATTGACACTACTAAGCTTGCATTTAGGTTGGTGGTCACACCTTTGAGCAGTTGTAAAAAGTTATTGAAATTAAGTTATTGTAAAATAATGATGTCACACACACAATAAACATATTGTTTCGTTTCTTGCGCAATTCTTGTGTTTGCGCCTAAACGTGTCACTTGCGTCCATACATTGCTATACAAAAATGATTATTTTAGTGTGCTCTAATACCTCTAGAAGTTTGTCCCACGAATTCCAAATCATCCTGTATAGGGAAGTAAAAAATATACTTGATAGTGCACAAAAGTAGAGTATTTATAAGTATTGTACTTTTGTGTACATTATCGAATTTTAATCGTCTTGATGAGGAAGGTAATTTTGATTTTCTTTCCCCCTTTAAAATATTCAAGAGAAAATACAATTATTAACATAGTAAACTAGAAAAGAAGTAAGCCGTGCTGATTCAGCACGCATGCTTTAACAGCGGATACGTGAGTGTTTTTTCATAGTAATATATGCAACAATAGAACGTTTATTAGTGTTCATTCAACGCTTTGATTTCAACTAATTACACAATGATCTGCGAATCGGGGATATCAGGACTTTATTAAGACTTAACTCACTGGATATCTCTACTGTGGGCGCCTGCTCATTGTGGTGTATTGGTCAATGAAAAAGAGGACCTTTTGTCAAAAAAAGATGATAAAGTTGTGCAGAAATGTTCAAAGCCCCATGGACTTTCATTCATCAAAACTACACACAGGGCTGACACAGGAAAATAAAAGGCGATGGTTTGCTATTATCTTTTAACCTTGGTGACTAGGGGCTTCTTTTTAGGCAAAATCGTCCCAAAAAGCTACAAATCTCAAACTTTTGGCGACATTTTTTTAAATTTCACCAAAGGTGAACGAAAATTTAGTCCCTTTTTTAAACAATAACATCCGGGAAAAAATGTTTTACGAATTTTCCTTTAGAGTAAAATTTTTTCAAAGGACGCGAATTTCAAAGTTTTGGTGCTAGGCCTCGATAACCATGTAAGAAAAACATCGGAATCTGGTTGTTGCGGATTGCCATGAAAACATTATTATTAAAATATTTTGTTTAGCCAAATATGATCCTTGCGCCATGAATCCCAACCAACTTTTGCTTGTGGGTTAGGGGGTCAAACGTTGGAATCTCATTCGTACAAAATAAAATAAACTGGAGTTCGTTTCTGTACATTTCATTAGTACAATATAAGAGACAGATACGTTATAACCCTAGCAAACATTAAGATCGATCAACATTTGATGGAATTGTTATATTACCGTAATCTAGTGTTTTTTGTAAAAGATGATTTAAAGCAGCCGTTTACTGATAATGACCAAATTCTAAGATGCTGCTTCATTGTACACTAAATTACTCACTATTATTAGTAATTGATATCAGTCAGATCAGTAAGATTAAAAATAAGTACAGAATAAGTGGTTTTTGTTTCTAAGGGGAGGAGGTATGCAATTGTGTGTTATCCTATAGACATTCGAATATTGTATGTTGCAAGACACGCAATTATATTTAATACTCCTAATTTCAACACTCTTCTGTTTCAAATTTAAACAGCAATGAATTCTATTCTAGAAGTCACCTTTTAATATCTGACCCCAAATTTTAAAATATCAGTTTATGAGAGGCATTTTCTTGTCAAACTAAATATAGGTGCCTGTAGTGTTTCTTCGGCGATGAGTGTTTCCTGTGTTTGACGTCATTTGGTTTGCTTTTCGTTTACTATTTCATCTATTCACCAATAGAAATTACAAAGAATGAATTCCGAATAGTTTATTGGTCAACACCAATTAGATTAAACTCCAAACGTTGCGAAAACCGCGATAAACTACATTTGAAGGTAGCCCTGATGTGTATCATTGTAGAGTATTTAGACTGCAGAAATAAAATCTTTGCAGACTGTCTCGTTTGTTGGTTTTTGAAATCCCTCATAGATTTAAATATTTAAACCTTATACATTCGAATGTTTATTGCAAAATAGAAAAAACGACACCAAAAGCTTCATCTCAAAGCAAAATCTCAACTAATTTTGAAGAAATTCAATTACGATTATAAATTTAATGGAATCCCCCATTTAGTGACAACTTTAATTAATCTCACCGGAACTGGTTTCGCCTTATTTATTCTTATTTGTTAGAAATAATTGTTATTTTTCATGGAGCTCACGGACTATTAAAAACACCGAATGTCTCGTTTCGAACGGTGAAATATTCCTTTGTTCCTTCCCCTTGTGTCTTATAAATCTTACATTCATCTACTCTTTATTCGAATCGGGAAGTGTTTATTCTTTTTCCTTGTTGATTAATGGAGATTCTTCTTCCATATCTGGAATTCTTGGAATTCATCACCATCCAATTATTTGGATAATTAAATTGGAATGAATAACGTGGAGTGGAGTTTAGCTGTTTCAAAAGAAACTAATTTCTCGGTTGTTCCTTGAGAAAAAGGCCGAAATCTATTATGCTGAATTTCTATCCTCACTTATTATTCTTTGTGTAAATCTTATATAATTGTCGAACGTGTCGTTTGTAGACATATAGCATTTTATAGTCTTAATAAATTCGGATGGTAAATTTATTTTATTTTGTCTCATTCGGTTCCGGTTGTTTGATATCTGATTAATAATTTAACGGTGCTTTGAAGTGTGGTTTGGTCATTGTTTATAAAATCGGTATTTGTCGTTCCATTCTTATGTAAATTTACAATCGCGGTTGTCGAAATAAATTAGTTATCGATTTTAGTTTAAACACTTGGAACAGAAGACTACTTATTTAACTTTTGAATGTTTAATATATTGCTTTCTGTAGCATTATCTCTGATTTATTCGTCAATTATCTCTGTAAATTATCCCTGATTTAATCATGTTTCATATCTCTAGTGTCTGTACCAGCAAAGAGCATTTTATTAAAGAACAAAGGGATCATATTAAGTTTCGATCAAGAAATTGAACTTACACCTTTGCTTGTTTTATGTTTATATTAGTATGGTAGAATCTCACTGTGTTCATTGTAATTCCCATGAAAGTGAAGTGAGTTATTAAATTTAGAAAACGTACATACTGAAAATAGAATGTGAATGTTTTTTGTACATGTGCTTTGCTAATAGTTTCTGATTTCAAACATTTTACTCTAGTTCTCAAATCTTACTCATGATTTGGTTTTATAAATAATTAAATAGTTTTCCAGCATATTTTTTGCACGTAGACATTTGTTGTGTGGAGAATCTACTCCATCCTGACCATTTTGCAACAGAATTCTATCAATAAAATATATTTTGACAAGATATTCAATTTTCAACAATAGTAGATAGGTAGGTATTTTAATTAACGTCACACTGGAATAACACAACGGGCTACTGGTGACGGTTCGGGATCAATTCCAAAGGGAAAAGTCCGATGACAACACCAGGTAATTTTGAACCACGTTCTGATGACGAGGCAACACCTGAGTTGGCACCCCACTCTCCAAACTTCCACACCATGCCAACGTGAGTTATTTGAGGCCACGACAGATTTAACGTGCACCAGCCCCGTTTGTACGCGACTACTTTCAACAATAGTAGATTAAACCGATTTGGAGTTTTTAATCCTACCCTAAAGAACCTGTTGATGGATTCCGTAACACAAAAAACTTACCTTTATTCATCATTGGTTTTAGGAACTGTATGAAGATTTAATGGTTTGGATCAATTTAAGCTTGGATTCCCAATTCTCTGTATTTCATATGTGGGTTTCTATATTTGTGATCTTGCTTAAGAAGTACTGAGTAGTAAATATATGCATTGCTTGGCCAGATCTGATCCTTGCTCTATAAGAACCAACCAATCAAATAATTGTATACACTGATACTGGAACCTCGTAGTAGTATGTTGTGGCTATAACATTTTATTTTGAGCTAAGCTTTGTCTTACCTGCATGACTTGGCGCATCTTTCTCAAATATGGCCATAAAACCAAACCCAACCAATCTGCCTTCATAATTGGTTTACACTGAAGACATGTATTAAGTACAGGGCTGCCACAACCCACAGAAAGATGTTTTTGTTACCCAAAGTCGCGAAGTTAGAAAAATAGTATCTTTTTAAGCGAAATCATCTCAAAAGCTCATATTTTCAAAATTTTGGCGACTTTTTGAAAATTTTCAAAGGCCATCGAAAATTTAATTCCTTTTTTAAAAACAAATACCAGGCGGAAAAAATGTTTTTGGCATTTTTCCTAATGGAGAAAATTTCCCAAGGGACGCCAATTCCTAAGTTTTGGCGCCAAGCCGTGGCAACCATGAAATAAAAATATAAGAATTGCTAGATTGTGGAATAGTAGAATTGCTAGATTGTCATGAAAAAAATTTTAAGAAATATATTTATTTTTTAATTTTGAAACTTGAATTTCTTAGAGAGATCTTCATCGTCTGTTTCATACTTAATTAGCGCATTTTGTGCTTTAGCCAATTCATTTTTGTATCTGAACAACTTAAATAAGATTTAAGAGAAGACATTTTATACTACTACTTTTAAAAATGTATGCTACTCATAATTACTGTTTCACAAGTGCTTTGACTGTGACTACTTTGTAAGTACGCGTAACGAATATTTGTATGCCATCGAAAAACACTGGAGCTAAAACAGTTCTAAGACTAGCTAAGTACATGAGCTAAGACTAATACTGTAGATCTGGTGCAGCACTTTTAGTTAGTTACCAACGATGTCCTATACTCGCGTAAACTGTACATTGAAGACATTTGTTAAGTACTTGTCAAGCATATTTGTATGTCATCAATGAATACTGGTGCCAGCAGAGTAAAGAAGTGGAGGCCGGGGTATCATTTTGTATAAAGTTGCCATCAATGTCCTACACACGTCATTGATATATACATTGAAGATTTTGGAATGACGGGTGTTTTTTTTGTTTCAGAGTCACCTGCCTAATCAAAGGAGTCATTCCCTGTATCAACCCCCATCGAGTGTCTACGATGAAGACCCGGGAATCATGTCTGAGGTCGAGACTTCGGCCACGGGCTTTAGGAGAGCGAGCAAAGCGAGGTCGAGCCTGCCAATTGTCCGAACGCCTTCCAAGACGCAAGAGCGGCCTTTGGGTGAGTTCACAGGACCCCGTAGATTCTCTCCTCTCTCAATCTCTCTTGCAGCATATGGTTTCGTAGAACTTCCAAATAGTTTTAGAGTTTTGTAGAATAAGAGCCATTTTCTGGTTAAGCTTAATATAGGTGGCGGGAGTGTTTCTGCAGCAACGTGACGTAAGCTGGCTTGTTTTCCGAATGCAATTTCAGCACTTCGATGACAAAAATTTCAAGGAATAAATTCGGAATTTATATTATGATATTTGATTGGTCAACACCAATTATATTGACAGCCAAACTTTGCCAAAACAGATAAATTACTTTTTAAGGTACCCGATATGTATCATGCGAGAGCTTTTGGACAGCAGAAGTAAAATCTTCGCAGACCGTCTAGTTTATTTACTCTGAAAATTCCTCTCTTACTTCGTTACCTGTAGGAGAGCGTGCAACTTCATTCCACCAAAAAGTACTTCCTGGTTGAGATTCGTTGCATTTCTATTTATATTACTACATTGTAAGTTTGTAAGTTAATGTTTGAAGTGGTGGCTAGGTTCATCACAGTTCTCCCCTTCTAGTGTTTAGCAATGGCTAAATTCGATAGACGCAACCACTAGTTGATTGTGAGACCGTTTGTTAAGATCACTTGCTGAATGCACACTCTGCATTTGGACCTCAACAAAGCCTAGAGTAGACTAAAAAAAAGTCCTGTGGATTTCCTTACTCGAAATGTTCCTTATGGGCTGTCTATTTATAAGAAAAAGAACCATATTTCAATTTTGTTTTACGAAGTAAGATACGGTAAAAGGATTGAAAGGTATAGATTAAGAAAAAGTAAAACTGAATTGGGTGAGAAAGTTTTATCTAGGCATGAAGGATAAGAATGACATTTACAGGGCTACCGTAGGCTAGTAAAAGGCGACTTTTATTTTTTAACCTTGACGACTAAGGGTTCTTTTTAAGCAAAATCGCCAAAACGTGTTGAACAGTAACTATCTTTAAGTAAAAATAGCGCGAGAATTTATTTTGTCCCAATTCATTTCGTTGCCGTCATGGCTCAGTGGGTATGCCCACTGCGCTAGCTACCTTCGAGTTGTGGGCGGCGCAGGTTCGATTCCTGTCAGGTGCATTCCTCCCTGGGTGTATTTCTCTCTTCTCTGTCAGTAAAACTTTCATTGTGTGTCTGTCTATTAATTGATATTGTATGTCTTGTGTCGGGCGCAGCATGGCCAAATATGGCCTTTGCGCCATAAAAACCAAACCAACCAACCCATTTCAATTTCGTGGATATGATTTTTATGAAAAAAAAAGGGGACCAGATTAAAAAGCCATATTATAATTTAACAAGTGTTGGTAATATACATATCGTATTAAACTATATTTCTAAACAGACATAGGAACTTATTTTACTCACTTTAAAGTCGACAGAACGGGCCCTTTGCAGCTTTGAGTACGTATTGAACAAAAATCGTACTTTTAATGTAAACATAGCGCAAGAATTCATTTTGTTGCATTTTATTTTCGCGAATGGAACTTTTATAGAAAAAAGGGGACCAGATTAAAAAGCCATATTATAATTTAACAAGTGTTGGTAATATACATATCGTATTAAACTATATTTCTAAACAGACATAGGAACTTATTTTACTCACTTTGAAGTCCACAGAACGGGCCCTTTGCAGCTTTGAGTACGTATTGAACAAAAATCGTACTTTTAATGTAAACATAGCGCAAGAATTCATTTTGTTGCATTTTATTTTCGCGAATGGAACTTTTATAGAAAAAAGGGGACCAGATTAAAAAGCCATATTATAATTTAACAAGTGTTGGTAATATACATATCGTATTAAACTGTATTTCTAAACAGACATAGGAACTTATTTTACTCACTTTAAAGTCGAGAGAACGGGCCCTTTGCAGATTTGAGTACGTATTGAACAAAAATCGTACTTTTAATGTAAACATAGCGCAAGAATTCATTTTGTTGCATTTTATTTTCGCGAATGGAACTTTTATAGAAAAAAGGGGACCAGATTAAAAAGCCATATTATAATTTAACAAGTGTTGGTAATATACATATCGTATTAAACTATATTTCTAAACAGACATAGGAACTTATTTTACTCACTTTAAAGTCGACAGAACGGGCCCTTTGCAGCTTTGAGTACATATTGAACAAAAATCGTACTTTTAATGTAAACATAGCGCAAGAATTCATTTTGTTGCATTTTATTTTCGCGAATGGAACTTTTATAGAAAAAAGGGGACCAGATTAAAAAGCCATATTGTAATTTAACAAGTGTTGGTAATATGCATATCCTATTAAACTATATTTCTAAACAGACATAGGAACTTATTTTACTCACTTTAAAGTCGACAGAACGGGCCCTTTGCAGCTTTGAGTACGTATTGAACAAAAATCGTACTTTTAATGTAAACATAGCGCAAGAATTCATTTTGTTGCATTTTATTTTCGCGAATGGAACTTTTATAGAAAAAAGGGGACCAGATTAAAAAGCCATATTATAATTTAACAAATGTTGGTAATATGCATATCGTATTAAACTATATTTCTAAACAGACATAGGAACTTATTTTACTCACTTTAAAGTCGACAGAACGGGCCCTTTGCAGCTTTGAGTACGTATTGAACAAAAATCGTACTTTTAATGTAAACATAGCGCAAGAATTCATTTTGTTGCATTTTATTTTCGCGAATGGAACTTTTATAGAAAAAAGTGACCAGATTAATGAGCCATATTATAATTAAACAAGTGCTAGTAATATACATATCGTATTAAAAATTTTTTAAATAGACATAGGAACCTATTTTACTCACTTTAAATTCAAGAGAACGGGCCCTTTGCAGCTTTGAGCACGCCTTGAACGAAAGCCATATTTTTATGTAAACATGCACAAGAATTGTTTTTGTTCCACTTCAATTTCGTGAATATGATTGTTATTAGAAAGGGGACCAGGTTAATGTACCATGTTATAATTTTAAAAAATCGTCTCGTATTAAAATATTTCTAAATAATCAAAGGAACCTATTTTATCCACCTAAAATTGAGAGAACGGTCCCCTTACAAATTTTAGCACGTGTTGTAACAATGAAAATATTTATCCCAAATCCAATGTCTTGTCACGATTCCACTAGAAATGAATTCCAACATTCCTGCTCCACTAAACAGCGCATTTCTTCCCATTCCAGTCAGAACGGAATCAATTAAAGCGAACGTTTTACTCGAACAAGCAGACATTAGGACTATCTCTCCCCTCATTGTTCTAGGAAAATCCACACCAGGAGCTCCCTTGTAAGGGCTTATTAGAATATCGGGGCTCCACTCTCTGCGCATTGTTATGCAATAACTCAACCAAGAAATCCGCTCGAGTATTGCTCGCACGATGTGCTCCTCATTACGCACGGGGTCGGGCATTCCTCTGATCTGAATAAATATGCCCTTCCCCTGAATTATTAACAATGACCGAAGTGTTCGGTATTGTTAATTAATTTGTTCAGGGCTCTAATTAAGATCCGAGCCCGTGTCCATTTAAATTCATGCCGCACGACAAAGAAGCCTCGAAACTTCTGTCCTTTTCCTAATGGATCGTTTCGATAGTCTTGGATTTAGCGAGCATTGGCGAGGCGAGCCGGCCTGCGTGGGAGTCATCAAGCGTCTGTAATTACTGTTCATTATGGATAGCATTGATTGGGAGGGGGCGCTGTTTGGGACCGGACGCTGTGACGTAGTCAATTTGAATGAGTTTTCATTCGCTAAGGTGAATTGCCTTTCACACTTATATTACAAAATATGTATCATTTTCGCATTTTAATTATAGCTTAGACCCATGGGTTCACATTCCATTGAATTTGAAATTTTCAATTATTGAGACACGCTGGACGTGCGGAACTTAACCTTTCAAGTGGTTTTGACGGGATATCTCGTCCATCAAGATCTGACCAATTTTGCTAATGACGAGATATTTCGTCGAAGAGACATCTCGTCATCAAGGTATTTCCTTTGGTTTTTTTTATGACGAGATCGAGTTGGGTCAGTTTTCTTCTAATGACGACATCTCGTCCATCAAGATCTGGTCAGTTTTGCTGATGACTAGTTACCTCAGACAACTGGGTTAAGGAGAGTTAAGAAAAGTAAGGTTTCTAACTGCTACTTTGCATTGAAGTGACCTGAATGTGGAAAAATGATACTAAAAGTTTGTCGGGAATTATCGACCGATGAGTAAAAACAAAGCGATAACTAGATCAGAAACGAACAGTAAAAGTATTTGACCTGAATTGGTGACACTGCATTGGGTGTCATGAGACAAAAGGGTGACTGAAAACGTAAGGAAATAGACTGCCCTTTGTAGGCTGTATAAGAACCACCTAGAACACTGATGCAAGCTTTGCATCACGTTACCATACTGGGAATAAGGTCGGAGATGAGTTCATACCGTAGCTGAACCCTTTCATCTATCATGTCCTCTGACGTCACTATTCTACGATTTTAACATGCACCAGCTTTTTACTGAATATCTTCGCTAATGTAAATCTCAACGGGCTGTTTTGCTTAATTTTGAAGTTATAATCTTTGAAAACATTGGTGTTCTTTAAATTTTGCACGTCAGTGTACTTAATAAGGTAACCTTTTAATACAGGTAAAAATTTCTTTTCCTAACTGTAAAATACAGCATTGTGTATCTCCACTGAAAATTGAAGACATTTACTTCATAAAACCCATCCTAATTCCAGACTTTGTTGCCAGTAAAATGTAGCAAAATTAATGGTTTAATGAAAACCCAACTGTAGAAAATCCATGAAAACCGCTGAAAATGAAGGACATCTACTTCATAAGATAACTTTAAAATACACCAATCCATCCAAAATCCAGGTAAAAATGTGTCCTTTCCTAACTGTAAGATGTAGCAAACATAACATTTGAACTAAAACCCAAATCAACCGTCAAAAATCCCTGAAACTACTGAAAATAAAGAACTTTGATTCATAATGTAACCTTAAAATCCACCAATCCATCCTAAATCCAGATAACAAAATGTTCTTTCCTAATTGTAAAATGTAGCAAAAGTAAGCAGTTGAACGAAAACCCAACTGTAAAAAATCCATAAAACCCACTGAAAATTAAGGACATTTGCTTCATGTGGTAGCCTTAAAATCCACCAATCCATCCTAAATCCACTTTAAAAAATGTTCTTTCCTTACTATGAAATGTAGCAAAAGTAAGCAGTTGAACGAAAACTCCAACCCAACTGTTGAAAATCCATGAAATCACTGAAAATGAAGGATATTTACTTCACACACACACACACACATAGGGTGACCTTAAAATCCAACAATCCATCCTAAATCCAGATTAAAAAATGTCCTTTACTAACTTTAAATGTAGCAAAGGTAACAGTTGAACGAAAAACCAACTGTAGGAAATCTGCTGTTTGAACTCTAAGATATAAAGAACTGACTATAGCATCTTCTATGCATGACTTGATTACTAATTCACCCACCCTCTGCCTGAATACGTCTAAAATTAAATTACTTGTCCTGTGGTAATCCTTTTATCCTACGTGAAAAGAGGGAATGATAGTGTCAAAAATGGAACTTCTCAGTGACAAGAACGTGCAGTTGGCTTTCTTTTCTTCTCTGCTGTGTCTCAACATGAATGAATCCGTCTCCAGTTTTCGGCACTTGATGTGTGGCGAGATGAGAGATTTCTGTCATTCGTCAACTTTTTTGGCTCTGCTTATCTCATGTTTGCTACTAAAAATACAGCTTCGCTAACGAGCATGTTGAGGGTCCTTGGAGCTGTAGACTTGACGGCCTTTTCCTATTTGCATCGTTGTGGTTTATTATTGTCTCCGGAATCTTGCATGTATAAATAGGTTTTGATTTCAAAGAAGGTGGGGCAAGTCATTCCTCCGGCATGTTTCTGTTTTGGCATACGAATCTGATGTTGAAATCAAAAACCCACCACCACTGTAAGGTTGCACATTAACAATGCGTTCTCTCTCACGTTAGCGTCGAATTTATCATTCGATTGATGAAGTCATAACTGATCACGAGTTAACGAAACAAATAATCGCCTACAGCGATCGCCAAACATGATTTGGTAGATATTTAGTTTTATTAACGTAGAACTGGAGTAACACACACACACACAACGGGGTATTGGCGACGGGATCAATCCCATAGGAAAAGATCGAGGACAACACCATATAATTTTGTACCTCGATCAGATGACGGGATAAACACCTTAGCTATTGCACCCCACTCTCCAAATTTCCACACCACTCTACCGAGAGGACATTTGAGGCCACGACAGATTTAATGTGCTCCAGCCCCCACGTACACGACGGTCTTTGGTTGGATCGAGTTTTGAACTCGCAACCTTCCGGTTGCTCTACCAACCGGGCTACCGCGAAAATAGCAATCCTTTCCTTACGAGCTTTACCACCTTTGCACAAAAGGATTTCACCCTTTTCCAGGAGATTTTGCTCTGAAGTTTCTTTTCCGCAAAAAATTCTTAAGTTAAAGAAATAATTGATTGCAATGTCTCTTGAGATTCCCTCCTTTTCTAAGCTATTTGCCATTTTATATCTGGTGATGTCCACATGAGGACACAAATAACCACCTACAGCGATCGCCAAACATGATTTGAAAAATGACAATCCTTTCCTTACTAGTTTAGGGGCCGTCGTGACTCAGTATGTATGTCCACTGCTCTAGCAACCTTCGAGTTGAAGGTGGCGCAGGTTCGATTCCTGTCTGGTGCATTCCTCCCTGGGTGTATTTCTCTCTTCTGTGTCAGTGAAACGTGTATTGTGTGTCCATTACTTGATATTGTCTGTCTTGCGTCTGGCGCAGCATGGCTAAATATGGCCCTTGCGCCATGAAACCAGCCAACCCTTACTAGTTTAACCACCTTTGCACAAAAGGACTTTCCTATTTTCCTGGAGATTTTGTTTTGAAGTTACTTTTTCGCATAAGTTCATAAGTAAGGAAATAATTGATTGCAATCACTCTGGAAATATCTTCTTTTGCCAAGCTATTCGCCATTTTATTTCTGCTGAGGAATATGCATCATAAGAAGGAATTCTTTATTGGTGCATATTTTTTGTGCTGTCAAAACTCAGAAAGACCAGCTATTCATGCTTTGAAGAACAATTGAAATTGTTTCCAGACGTGTCTGATTGTTTATTGTGAAAAACAGTTTTTTTGATATCTTTAAACTGCTGGAAAGCTTCCAAGGGTCGGTAAAGACTTGAGGAAAATGACAAAAGCATTCTATATGGATGCTTGAAAAAATGTTTGAAAATATCCGTCCTCAAGTTAAGACAGAAAAAGATACTTTTATTTATAGAATGTGAGCTTGTGAAAGCCATATTTTTCGTTCTTGTTGAACTTAGGTTTCGAATTCTTTGTTTTATTTTTTCAAGACTAGGATATATTTCATTTTTGAAGTAACGAATGTTTTATTGGAGAATGATACAATTCAATACGAAAATGTTTTGTTTCTATTCTTTGTATATATCGATCAAGTTTTTTAATCATTTATTTCCTCAAAAAAATTGTTTTAGTTAGACATCCGTCCTGGAAAGTGAACGACAGCGAAATAACTATCAGTTCTTAGCTTACTTTATGACATAATCTATTTGAAGTAGATTTTTTCCTGAAAAATATTTTTGCTTCTATGTCTACTTTTCATATTTGATTGAAAAGGAAAATACAACTCTTTTTGTGCCGTTAATAAACAATCGTTAACTTTATTTTTATTCTTATCGTAACTGGGTTTAACCATTTTTCTTCACCCGTGTTATTTCTGATGAAATAGCTTCCTAACAGACAGTAAAATTTTATAATACTTCACATTTGTCTCCTGGCATTTTTTATGTTAGCAGTTATGTTCTTTAAGTCTTCACATCAGTTATGTTATGAATTTAAATAGATTATACTGTTTTGTTTTGTAAATCTGAATTAAGTTCACCAGAAGATTGATCGCCATTACTTATATTTAACAACAACGAATATGGTCTTCTCAGTTATTGCATAATACGAAAAACGTTTTTTTTTTACGAAACGTTTTATGTAATTAAATTTTAAAATATTTTATAGGAAAATCCACAATATATTTGTTGTACAATCAATTGTTTATACAGTTTTTACATATTTCATTGCGAAAATTCGAAATGTCGAACTTCGTGGTTGAACATTTCGCAATTGGCTTAATTTTGTTTTCAAACTTCCGTGAAAGTTTCTACTAGGTACTTTCATAAAGGTGTAGAATAATTTCTTTCGTAATTATTTTTTTTAACGACACGGAGACGTTGTTTTTACCATCTTAGAAAAATAATACGCCTTGTATATAAACGCTATTTCTGGTCAATAAGAGTTAATTTTGACTTTTCGTTTACCTTAACCGTCCAAGCGGTTTCGACGAGATATCTAGTACAATATGTGGTCAGTTTTGCTAATGACGAGATACCTCTTCCAGAAGAACAGTTCTATTACTCCAAGGGGAAATGAAGATCCAAGTATATAGGAAAAACAACTTGTCCCTTGCCCAGAACTGGTGACAGTTTGGAACAGGTTTTTCCACCAGAGTCTGACCACTACAGGGCAGTTATTGAATCTACGATAAACCACCAGGAGGGTTTCTGTGCTGCCATCTGTGAATAGTTCTTTGAATAAAAGCATGGTTTAATGAATATTAATGGTGCGAATGTTCACAAGAAAACCAGGACTCCTAGAAGGAAAAGGGAATGCACAGACAATCTAGAAAATAACAACGAATTCTAAGAATGCATGCTCATTAAACCTAATTAACATCACTACTTTCTTGTTTCTCTTTTATTGCATGGTTTGCTCTTTTTTTTTCATCTAACACTGGCATTGACACTGTTTTCTTTTTCCTGTTTACCCCTTTGTTTCCTCTTCCTTCTCCTCTGAACCCTTTTTTTTCTTTTCTTTTAATTCCACTTAATCCTTTTCATGTGAATGCTTCTTTCTTGTTTCGAGCTCTCGCCTTCTGAACCTTTGCCTTTTTCTCTCACCTCTGTTTCAGTCCAAACCGACCCCTTAAACTTCTGTATCAGCGACAGGCCGCACGATTGTCCGGTATTCTGGAAAAATCTCAGGGCCATCGTTGAAGAGGATGTAGTCAAAGGCATGTGCCAGCAAGGTATTTAACTCACTCTATTCGTAGGGATCCTTTCCGCATGTGGTTTAGAAACGCTGTGGCGTTTGATACAGGTTTGGACGAGAGGAAAATCAGGCGAGTGAAAAAAGGTGACCAGATGTCCCGACCAGACTAAATACACCCGAAATACCCTCAGTATTCCAGAAAATGTTGTTTGTCCCCCTAGTCTAGAAAATGTTCGGTAGCCCAGTTGAAAGAATAACGAATTAACAACCGGAGGGTTGCGAGTTCGAATCCAACCGAAGACCGTCGTATACAAAGTGGGCTGGTGCATCTTAAGTCTGTCGTGGTCTCAAATGTCTTCACATTGGCGTGGTGTGGAAGTTTGGAGAGTGGGGTGCCAGCTCAGGTGTGACCGCATCATCTGATCGTGATTCCAAATTATGTGGTGTTGTCCGAGGATCTTTACCTTCGGGTTTGGTCTCCAATAGCCTGTTGTGTTGCTTCAGTGCGACGTTAATTAAAATACCTACCTATCTATGAAATGCTTGACAAGTCCATAAGGTCAGGGGACATGCCTTCCACCAATTGATCCAAAGAGGCAAATATGCAGTCAAGGATATGAGGGTAACTACCCTCATATCCTTGACTGCATATTTGCCTCTACAAGCGAGGCACTATAAGAGCAAAGTGGAGAAACCTTGTCTCAAAATGGTGCTGCAACTCTTTCTTAACGATCAGTCGATGGATCTTTTTTTTTCCAAAATAATGCCTCTGATCAAGAAGGATTCAAAGCCGCAGCTGAACCAACCAAATGTATACTTCTATTTAACCGAAATCCTGTTTTTTTTCTATGGACTGTTTCACCATGGAAATTATTTAGGAACTTATTTTTAACTCACTCTATTCGGAGGGATAATTTTGGCGTGTGGTTTAGAAACACGGTGGTGCTTGGTATAGTACTAAGTTATTAGGATAAAAATTTCAAATAATGCGATAGGGCGAATTCCTCCCAATCATGACTTCTAGGTCTTGTTTTACAAAGGGGAAAGAGAGACCCAAACGACCTTTTCTAGATAACGAAATTTGCACCATAGAAGACGGCCATCCAAAATTACTTTCGAATATGTGCCATATGAAGGGTTTGCAAACTTGATGTAAACAAACGTTTCCCGGGTCCCCAATCACGGAGCTCCGGCCAAAGACCGTCGTGTACATGGGGGGCTTGTGCACGTTATATCTGCTGTGTCCTCACGTTGGCGTGGTGTGGAAGTTTGGAGAATGGAGTGCCAATTCAGACGTGCACCTCGTCATCTGACCGTGGTTCAAAATTACGTGGTGTTGTCTTCGTATCTTTCCCTTGGGGATGGATCCCGTACCGTCGCCAATAGCCCGTTGTGTTGCTCCAGTGGGACGTTAATTAACTACCTACCCTAATCACGGGTTCCGGGGGAGCTTTTCTATTCGTTCCCGAAGTCGATATGCATATACGAAAAGTTAAAATTAACATGCTTCATATCATTTCTTCTGGGGTCGCCGTGGCTCTGTGGGTTCTCCCGCTGTGTTACCACCCTGCGAGTTGTATGCGGCGCAGTTTCGATTCCCCTCTGAGTCTATTTCTCTCTTCTGCTGTGTCAGTAAAACTTTCCTTGTGTGTGTATGTCCTGACCTTGTCCATCTTATGTTTGCGCTGCATGGTCAAATGTGGTTGGTTCCCTTGTGCCCCAAAAGTGAAAAACAGCCATTTTATTCCTGCAGTTGAATCCGCACGCATTCATTACCATTATTGCTAATTAATGTTTCACGCTCCTTAATAATGTAGTCCGACACAATCTTCGAGATGGGAAAGTACTTTTTTTGTTCCACGCACTCGCAATCCCACAACCCTGCTCCCAGAACAAAAGATCGCACAGCCCTTGCACGAGCAATTAGCAAATTGGTCGACGCACAACAAAACAAATCACGTCTCTGTTTATGTGGAGAAATAAAAGCGTAATTTTGTGTTTCAGCCCTGGCGTGTGGCCTTTATCTTTTTAAGGGGATGAAATATCGCCGCCGTGGGAAAGAAGGCACCTCACAGCTCAACTCGCAGGAAATGTTAACGCGTCACGCAGCGTGGCGCAATATCCGAATGCTTGTAATGCCATTAGTAGACTTTACGTGCCCCGAATACAATGGCGAGCGATAATGAAATGACACTTGTTATAATTACCGGCCCTGCACTTTCAGCGTCACGAAATAAATTATTACTTCTGGCTCGGAAGGAGAATTTTATTCAAAAAACGGTCCCTTTCCCATGATCATCTATTTCTTTTCCAATTGTTTCTCACGTTAGGTTTGTTTGGTGAAATTTCGTATGTAAATGAAGACGATTTGGATGGTCGAAAATTGTAAAGTTCGCTACGAGACTTATCATTAATTATTTACAATCCATAATGTGGCAAGCAATTTTATTACCATTGCATAATTTTCTCTGGTTTACCGTTTGTAGTCGTAGTGACTTGATTCGGGATCTTAATTGTTGTCAGGTTAATGGCGAACTATAAATATTTTAATTGCATGAATTTGGAAAAATCGGAAAAACAATTGCTTTTCCGGTTTTGATGAATCTAGGATCCAGAATTTTTTTTTCAGGCAGATAATTTTCAAGTGACGCCAATTTCGAAGTTTTGGTGTCAAGTCGTGACAACCATGAAAATAATGAATCGGTATCAGTGGTTGCTATATTATTGAAAAACATTCTTTGGCACTAATTTTCAAGAAACACTCGCAAATACACATCGAAAACAATCAAGAAAAAAAATTTGCATACATTTGGCACCATTTTGCGTAAAATATCGCCAAATTGGTTTTGTCAAGTTCGAACTGCGCCAACCATATTACATATAGTATAGTGCTGCTCTCCGATTTCTCAGAGGCATGAAAGCGGGTTAGGAGAAGGCTGTTATGCAAAAGCATGAATGGCGATCACTGTGTATGGTTTCCCCCTACCAACTCGAAATCACTGTTATTGCTTTATGTATCGAACGATAAACATTCAGGATCCGCAGTTCTGACGCCAGTTGTGGAAACACTTTGCTTACATTACCACCAGTCCCCTAATTTAACTAATAGACTCCTTCAAAACTACTTGATTCGATTGCTTTCTACCGAGAGCCGCATGAAACTTTGTTGAGTTATGGGAGATGTCATTTTACCAACCTCTTCGTGAACCATTCTTTTGACCTTAAATTTTTGGTTTGATTTTGAATACCTCTTTATATTCTATCCTGTTGGTAGCTTATGAATCTCCAAGTCTACCTTTTGAACCCTTTTGATGGTTGTCTCCACGAGGTATCTCGTCGTTAGCTGTACTGACCATATTTTTATGAACGTGATATCTCGTAATGGGAAGAAAACTTACCATATCTTGATCTCGTCATAAAAAAAATTGTCAATATCTTAATGGACAGCAATATAGCTCAATGGACAAACACTCCCGAGCCTTGTCGTGAGACACTGTCCCAGTTGAAATAAGTGTGGTTGGGATGAAGAGAGCATGCCACGGAAGTGGCATGTCTATTCAGAATGTTAGAGCACATTACTTCAATACATTATTTCATCTATAGAGTAATTACATCTATATCATCGTATTATTTTACACTATGTATACAACATGCAAAAGGAAAAGAAAAACTTTTTGTCTCGGGATAATCAAGTCCTGATGATTATCTATAAATCTTACCATGCCATTAATTTTTACCCTCAAGCCTTATTACTAGCAATGTTCCCAAGCCATACGATTTAAAGGTGGTCAGCAAGTGTCCTCATGCCATGATGCTGTAAGGAGGCAGACTGGGATTGAATGCAGAGCCGATTCAAACGCATGAGCAATTTTCCGAATGATCTTAATGGACGAGATATCTCGTCGAAACCACTTGGAGGGTTGATTGATTGTAGCAGCTACTTTCTGCCTCATGTAGCAGCTACTTAAGTGCTTTAGGCGGGGGGGGGGGGGGGTAGCCTGGTGAGTTCGTGCGTGGTAACGTCTGCCATGGAAACGTGGGTTCGATCCTGCAAGCTTCCCAAATATCTACGGGTACACACCGGGTATGTGCACGTTAAATCTGTAGACCGGTACCAAAAGTAAAAGCAGTAAACGCTTTGTATACGTTTCAACCTATCACCGAATTTTAGACCCGTTCAAAACCACGTGATTCAAATGCCAACTCGACGGAGTCGGACAAAACAAGCAATTTCGCCCTTGCAAATAAACCCTTTTGAGCCACATCGGCCTCCAAAACTATAAGGTTGGTTGGTTGTTTTGGGGCTTTATGGCTCTTGCGCCATATTTGGCCATGCTGCGCCAGACACAAGACAGTCAGTATCACGTAATATACTAGGAGTGTTCAAATGAAAAGGTACGAAACGCCACTGTGGGTATAATTGAAGTCTTTATTCAAAAGTAATCACCAGAGGACTGAGCACAATTATCCTACTGTTTCACGAGCCGAAGGATTCCCTGTTCCCAGAATTCCTGTGTCTGTAACAAGAGCCAGTCCTCCACTGTGTCCTTCAGTTCGTCGTCCGAGTTGAAGCGCTTCCCTTTGAGATGTTTTTTAGCGGACAAAACAGATGGAAGTTGTAGGGCGATATGTCCGGGCTGCAGGGCGGATGCTCGAGCTGCTCCCTCTTGAACTTGGCCAGTACACTTTGTGTGATCCTGGAGACGTGGGGACGCGCGTCATCGTGGAGCAGAATCACTCCCTCCGTGAGCAGCCCAGGCCGTTTGTTCTTGATGGACTTGCGTAGGCTACGGAGTGTCTCACCTACCGGTTTAACACCTTCCGCAATCAGAAATCTGATAACACCTCGCTGCTCCTCAATCGTCGAATTTTGCAATGTGAACGCCATGATGTCCTCACACGCACTGCCGCGTCAATTGGACGGAACACACAACTGCATGCTTCTCTTCTGCGTCATGTGCGGGCGCCCGCGCATGCGCACAACCACGCCGGTACTCGTGCATTCGCTTCCTTAGATGTCTCACTACGTTATTCCAAAGCGGCATATTCAAATTTCAACCGGTTTGGTTTTTACGACGTTTCATACCTTTTCATTTGAACACTCCTCGTACATACATGAAAGTTTTTGCTGACAGACAAAAGAGAAATACACCCAGAGAGGATTCAAAATTACAAAGAAAATCGCATTTGCAAAATCTTTTACAGTTGTCCTGTTTTATTCGTAGATCTGTGTCCAACTCATAATCACCGCGTGCCGTTTCTGAAAAAACTGATTGAATTTTAAACGCGTCTCACAAAAATAAAGATACCCAACGTTCGAATTGTGTGCACATCGTTGATGAACACGATAATGGTTCGCGTATAAGCCCCGACCTAGTTACATGTAAATCGAATTCTTACTTCCTTCTAAAAATTCTGTTCGGTTCTGAACTCTTCCGCACCTCATTTACCATAAAATCTATTCTATATTCCAATCACTTTCCCTCCTCCATAGGAACTTTCCCTCCTCCATAGAAACACCATCGATTCGAGCTTGCATTTTCTTCTCCATCCCTTCGCAACTTCTTCGAAGTCACGTACGAAACAATCATTTACGCAGATAGCGTCCCGTGACAAAGGAATGTCCTGCCCGACCCCCTTCAGACGAGACAGTGGACGAAGTAGGTCCCTGGGGGTTCCCCTGATATATAAAACATGCAAAAAGTCGCCCGCCCAGACCCCGGATGGAATCGGGGGATGCAGATTCGATGTCGTATAATAGGATACGTGACAGTCGGTCACAGTTACCGTGGGGCGTTATCCAAAACCGCATTCCAGTCGGTGGCAGGAAGTGGCTGTCTTGTAAATTTCGCCATTGTTAAAAAATCGTTTGGGATTGTCTTTCGGTTTTGTGTTTCGCATTTCCTGCTCTTGGGTGTTCTTTTTTTAAGGGGAGTCGATTGTGGCATTTGTTTTTCTCTTTGGAAGTGATGGGGCAGGCTCAGTGTCTGTCAACCAGGGGATTTAAGGGTTCAAGAGGGATGTGTAGGATCTTTTGTTGCAGGTGGGAATATTCTGTTGTAATTATGTTAGATTGTTTTTATTTTCAGATTTGAGTCTATTGTTCTACCGTGTTAACCCTCCAAGTGGTTTCTCGGGGCCGTCGTGGCTCAGTGGGTATGTCCACTGCGCTAGCAACTTTCGAGTTGTAGGCGGCGCAGGTTCGATTTCTGTCATATGCATTCCTCCCTGGGTGTATTTTTCTCTTCTGTTAGTAAAACTTTCATGTGTGTATGTCTATTACGTGATATCGAGTGTCTAGCGCAGCATGGCCAAATATGACCCTTGCGCCATAAAACCCCCCCAAAACAACCATCTGTACCATATCCACAATAAAAGCAAGACCACTTTTTAACAAACTAATTCTATATTATCAACAAATATTTACATACAAATTACAAAGCTAGTTTAAAATTTCACAGACGAGACACATCGCGAAAGAGCAACCGCACCCCTTCGATTGCCATTTTCATCACCTTTTTCTAGCAAAAAAAACAAAAACAAACTCCCGCGACTCTTGCCGTTGTACTCTGACGTCATCTGCGCAGCCAGAACGGGGGAAAGCGCCTCCTAGCAAGAGTTCCGTGTTCAGGATCGTGGGACGTTACAGACTCCTCCCCTCTTGGAAAACTTTTCTGCAGATCTCGATCGAAGAAAAGTTCGAGAAAAAAAAATGAAAAGTAATGAGTAGAAGTGCTCACACAAAGGGGGGGCCAGTACCAACCTACCAGACTGAATCAGTGCATCACCGAATTCAGGGTACTGACACCATTTACAAAATAAAATTTTATGCAAGAAATATACAAAAAACATAAATACAAAAAAATGACTACATGTATCAATTACTTAATTACACAATATGGTTGGGAGTGTGGAGTCTGCTTAATGCATCGGCATTTTGATGCTTTTTGCCTGGACGATGCTTTATCTCGAAATCAAAAGTTTGTAGAGCTAAAGACCAACGCATTAACCTAGCATTAGAGCTAGCGTTCGCATTTAGCCACACTAATGGGTTATGGTCCGTTTGAATAACAAAAGTTTGTCCATCGAGATAACATTTCAATTTCCGGATGGCAAACACAATTGCCGCGCATTCTCGTTCGCTGACTCCATACTTCTGCTCTACGCTGGTGAACTTCTTACTCAGGTAGATGATCGGATGTTCTGATTCGTCAACTGCGATTTGAGTCAAAACAACTCCCATTCCTCGATCGGAAGCATCTGTCTGCAGGATGAAAGGCCGTTGGTAATCCGGGGCGTACAGCACAGGATAACTTGCAAGAGCTTCTTTGAGTTTTAAGAAAGCTTCCTCGCACTCGGGAGTCCACCTGATGGTTCCCTTTCGGTCCTTTCCTTTTAGAGCATCTGATAAGGGTGCAGCAACCGACGAGAACATGGGGATATAACGGCTGTAATATCCAGAGATTCCCAGAAAAGCTCGTATGTCAGTTTTGGTCGTCGGTCGAGCGAAACCCTTTATTGCCTCGATCTTTAACTCCGCTGGTGAGCGACATCCTTGTCCCACCACGTGTCCAAGATATTTTACTTGACTCTGAGCAAACTTACACTTGGACAGTTTGATCGTCAAACCCGCCTTTTGAATTCTTTGGAGCACGGTGTCCACGTGTTTGATGTGCTCTGAGAAGGTATTAGAAAATATGGCCATATCGTCTAGATAAGGTACCGCAAAAGACTCGCATCCGTCTAAGAGTTGTGCAACCATCTTACTGAACTCATATGGGGCGTTCTTAAGCCCGAATGGCATTCTCAAGGGCTTGTATGTTCCGAAATTTGTCACGAAAGTGGCTAGTCTTTGCGCATTCTTAGTCAAAGGAATCTGCCAATATCCTTTCGAAAGGTCGATCACGGTGATAAATTTTGCAGAAGCAACTGTCTCGACTCTTTCTTCGATGTTCGGCAAAGGGAAATACTTTGTCTTCGTTACCTTGTTCAGATTTCGGTAATCGATGCATGGTCTTGGATCCTTTCCGGGAGACTCCACTAAAATCATTGGCGAAGTGTAATCAGAAAACCCCACTTCGATGATTTTCATAGCCAACATCTTCTGAATTTCTGCCTTCAAAATTTCGTTCTGCCTAGGAGAATTTCTATAAGGCTTGGAGAAAACAGGTTTGTCTTCATTTAGCTCAATGTCATGAGTTACAAGATCAGTTTTGCCTGGTATGTTGGTAAAACATTTTTCATATCTGCAAATGAGATTCTTGAGCTGTGAAAGTTCCCTTGTATCCAATCTCGATTCAAGATTGTTCTCGTGAACGTATTCATCGACGTCAAAAATGTTTGGATTAGGATCCATGTACGGGATCTCGACATCATCTTCAACCGTCTTCCAATCCTCTTCAGCCAGAAGAAGGTTCATATGTTCCAGCCTCTTATAGTACGGCTTAAGCATATTAATATGGTATACTTGAGATTTGTCTTTTGTCCCTGGTAATTCAACTACATAATTCGTCTCAGAAATTTTTTGTAGGATTTTTCCTGGTCCGTTCCAATGCGGACTCAACTTATTTGCTTTGTACGTAGCAAATATCAAGACTAAATCTCCTTCCTGGAATTCTCTCTTTATGGCCTTCTTATCGTACCATGTCTTATTCTTCTTCTGTGACTCTTCTACCTTGGTCACCGCTAGTTCTTGACAACGTTTCATTCTGTTCATCAACGAAAAGATGTACTCGGTCACTGGATTTCCTCCGTCATCTCCTCGGTTCAACCACTGTTCGAACAACAGCGTCAAAGGGGTTCGTAAATTCTTACCATGAACCAATTCAGAAGGCGTGAACCCAGTACTCTCGTGGGTCACTGTTCTTAAGGCGAATAAGGCAGGATAGACTGTTTGTTCCCACTCAGATCCAGCTTCAAGACATAGGACTCGTAAAATTCTTTTGACGGTCCTGTGAAAACGTTCGACAGGATTACTTTGAGGATGATAGACCGAACTTCGAATCACTTTTATTCCAAATCTCTCTACGAAGGTTGTAGTTAGCTCGCTCATGAAGGAAGTACCCTGATCGTGTTGCAATTCCTTCGGAAATCCCATCCGACTAAAAATCTGCATGAGTGCCTCCACAACATAAGTTGAAGTGATATTCTCCACGGGAACAGCATCAGGATATCTGGAAGATAGACACATGGCTGTTATCAGATACCTTTTTCCACTTGGAGTAACCGGAAGTGGTCCGCATGCATCAATGTTGATCTTTGAAAAAATCTCTTGTACAACAGGAACCAACTTCATAGGAGCCTTTTTTTTGTCATTCGGTTTTCCAACTCTCTGACATTTGTCACAACTTCGTACAAAATTATCCACTTCCTTGAAGCAATTAGGCCAAAAGAAATGCCTTGCAAGAATGTCCTTTGTTTTGGTCATTCCCAAATGACCTGATGTACCTTCATGACACAACGACATCAGTTTTCCACGATACTGAGTTGGAATTATTAGTAAAATGTTTTCGTTTCCCATTTTATCAATCTTTCTTTTCACCAGAAGACCATTGGGGAGTATTTCGTATTCACCTGTGGTCTTATCAGTACCTTGACTTAGTACCTTCTCCTTCAGAGGTTTCAAATTTTCGCATTCCTCTTGTTTTTCAACGAACGTCTTGGAATCAATCTTCAGAAGTTCAAGACCTTCCCAAGATTCCATCTCGTTCGGCGGGAAAGAGAAAAAATCGTCTTCGTCGATATCGATGTCATCTTCAATTTCTGGAACCGAAATTACTTCTTCCTCTTTTACCACGTCTTCCTTTTTTTCTTCCTCTTGTTGAGCGATTCGTCTTTGAGCACGTGTTTTAATGGCGTTCACCTGATATGGCGCATGGACCACCTTCATCTTTTCCAGAAGTGTAGCCGTTCCATTCCCCAACAAATATCTTCCTTTGTCTGAGGGACTACAGACAACTGCGGCTTTGGTTATAACATGCCCGAACTTTCCTTGTAGCTCCACCTCTGCTAAAGGCAAACAGATTGGAGTATTGTCAATGGCTTGAATAACCCAAACATTCTCACCTGTCAGCATCTCAGGACGAATGAGGTTACGGCCAACAAGGTCGATTGTCGATCCAGTGTCACGAAGAATTTTCATGGGAATTCCATTTACGCATCCTTCCCAAGTGTGTGGTCTCATCAGGTCCTCTTCGGTACTACTGACAATTCTATTTATTTGCTCTGAAGCCGCTTCGGGTCTTTTCTTCAATTTAGGACAGTTCGGTTTAATGTGGTCCAAACCGTGACATTCGTAGCATTGAATTCTTGTTCGTCTCTCAAAAGCAGCAGGCGAAGGTGTTACTTTCGGTGAATCCATACGTTCTCCTTTAACTTCCTTCGGGTTTTCTTGATTTTTATTTTTCCAATTTGAATGGTGCCTTGGTGCTTCGGAATTCCTAGGTTTCCAATTTGAAAATGATTTTTCTTGGTGTTTCGGAGTGTTCCCGAAATTCTTCTTCGTAAAACCTCTTACGGTTTCGTACTCATCCATCTTTAGAGCAAATTCTTTGGCAGACGTCATCTTACTCCATTCATCGATGAAATGCTCTCGGCATTCTGCCGGTACTCTTTTTTTAGCCTGATCGGTAACCATCAGGTCTACCAATTTGTTAAAGGTTGTTATCTCTAATCCAGCAATCCATTCTTCGAAATAGTTTTGGAGTTCATCAACAAATTCTTCCCAGGTCTTGTCGTTCTGTTTCTGATGTTTAACGAACAACTGTCTGAATTTCTCAGGACTCAGCTTATATTTCTTCAAAAGAATATTTTTCACATGTAAATAATCTTCTGCCTTCTCTTCTGGTTCCCTCGCAATAATTTGGGATACTTCATTTGGCAAGAGGCCAATCAAATGTGAAACCCACTCAGATTCATCAAGTTTTATGCGTCGAACTTGCCTTTCGAACATCACTAGGTACAGGGAAATATCGCCTTCTTTACTATCGAACTTTTGCATTAGATGATGCAATTCTATTTTTCTCCTTGGTGGATGTGCTTCAATCGAATTATCAGGAATGATTCCCTTTTCAATACGTAGTTTTTCCAGTTCAAACGCCATTTCCTCTTTTCTCTTCTGAGCTTCAGCTTCGAATTCCTCTTTTCTCTTCTGAGCTTCAGCTTCCAATTCCTCTTTTCTCTTCTGAGCTTCAGCTTCCAATTCCTCTTTTCTCTTCTGAGCTTTTGCTTCTTTCTCTTCTTTCTCCTTCTGAAGCCGTTCGGTTTTAATCCTTTCCAGAAGTGATTTAACGAATTCTTCGTCGTAATCATCAGACGTGATGATTTCTGTCTTCATCTTTGCAATAGTAGAATTCGAATCTACTTTCAAACCTAACTCCTCGGTTAGAACAACAATGTCCTGTTTTTTCGCTTGCGCAATGAAAGCCATGATTGCAATACCAAAACAATATACAATTCTAAAAGAACCCAGAATCCACACTCTTAAAGCACACAAAACACTGAAAATCAGTTATTAAAGTAAATACTATGATTAACTCATACAAAACAAATTAATTCTACTTTCGATATGATTCATAGTAAAACGAACTAAATCTTTTCGTTAAATTTCACAGTAATTATCATATATTATTTTCTTTTTCCTTAAAAAAAAATAACTGAATTCTACACTCGCTCAAATAAATTATCAAATGATCATAACACTCAAATGACAATTCAAACACAAAAACTCAATAATATTCTTATTTCAAAAGCACTTTCGTTTTCAGCTGTAACGAAATACTGTTCAGTGCAATACCTCTACACTAAAGCAAAACTAGGATAGTTCCAAAATGAAAGACAAAAATTTCACACAAAATCAAATCAAAATTGATTTTACCAATTATAACAGTGCTAAAAATCGTATTCTTGCATTAGAAACGTAAACATATATTTGAGTACAATATGCATAACTTGTTATCAAAATCAATCAATCAATATAATCATTACACAATGAATATAAATTTTTCTAGAATGACAATATAATATTTAAACAACACAAATAGATCGAACTGATGTTCTATTTTCTTTCTCGCAAGTCAGAATGACTTTTAAACGCCAGTCAGGATTGACTCAGAACCGAAACGGGATGTTTCAAAACACAGTTAAGTCTAGCGACTTCTAAAACGAAAACAGAAACGAGACGTTTCAAAACTAAACAAGTCAGGTTGACTCCTAAATTAAAACAGGAGCGGTTGATTTCGACAATATCAAGTCAGGATGACTTCTACCTCAATTCAGGAACAGGACGTTTCAAACTCAATAAGTCAGGACGACTTCAAACCAAACCAGGAACGGTTGATTTCGACAATATCAAGTCAGGATGACTTCTACCTCAATTCAGAAACAGGACGTTTCAAACTCAATAAGTCAGGACGACTTCAAACCAAACCAGGAACGGTTGATTTACACACAAGAAAATCAGGTTGATTTTTTTTTTTTTTTTTTTTTTTACTAAACAGAAACTGGTCGTTTCTAACATTAAACACCATGTTTACTCAAAATAAGAACTACAATTCAGTTAACTAAAACAAATGCATTTTCGGTGAGCACCGATTCTTACATTTACAACAAAATTCTGGTAAATTGGCACTTACCCTTTTAAAAAAAATACAGCCACTCATCAGACGCGCTGGCGGTCGTCACAACTGTAGCTTCGTTGAAATCAAAATTAACTAACGCGGATTTCGCATCCCACCGCTGCCACCACTCTCATGGTCTGTACCATATCCACAATAAAAGCAAGACCACTTTTTAACAAACTAATTCTATATTATCAACAAATATTTACATACAAATTACAAAGCTAGTTTAAAATTTCACAGACGAGACACATCGCGAAAGAGCAACCGCACCCCTTCGATTGCCATTTTCATCACCTTTTTCTAGCAAAAAAAACAAAAACAAACTCCCGCGACTCTTGCCGTTGTACTCTGACGTCATCTGCGCAGCCAGAACGGGGGAAAGCGCCTCCTAGCAAGAGTTCCGTGTTCAGGATCGTGGGACGTTACACATCCAAGGGGTTTGACGAGATATATCATCCATCAAGATCTAGCTAATTTTGCTAATGACGAGATATCAAGATAAATAGTGCCGATTATTTTATGATGACGAGATCAAGATCTGGTCAGTTTTCATTTAATGACGAGATATCTCGTCCATAAAGATCTAGTAACTTTTGCTAATGACGAGATACCTGTTTGAGAGAGAGAAACAACCTCTAGGATCAAGAAGGCAGTATTTTGTATGTATATATTTCACACTATTATATGTGGCGCAGATATAGACGTTATTTGTTTATTGTCAAATAACAATAACGTATACAAACAATATAAGATCGACCTTTACGGGATTTATTCAACAATTTATTTTGCCGCTTAGTTTAAATATGCTTCATTTGAGTTATGGGGCTCCCTAATACTACTACGATTACACAGAAGAGCTCGCCACTCTGATGAAATTCTTCAGCAGTCTGATTACGGGAAGCAATGAGAGATCTGGAAGATCAATGCAGAAAAAATGCCGAGTCGCCTTTGAGCGGGGGAATGGGGTGAAATTGAAGTAGACGTCCTGGATCCAACTGTGGTAACATGACTGAGGTGTACTTTTTGCCATGCTTTTATTGTAAATAATAATTAACACCAATAAAAGTAAACGAAATGCTGTCACATATTTTTGAAGAATTTTATTTTATTAAGAGGTATGCAATCCACACACACACACATTATATGGATGCTATGCTCATTGCAAATGAATTGAACTAAGATATAAAATGCGAACAACGATACTTTGCCATCAATTAAGAAAGTTTTGCGCAGATGCTATGCGTGGGTCTGCTAGAACTAGATAAAACGATGATAAGTCAACCGACTGTTGCTTGAATGTGATCTGTTACCACCAACTGGTTGTGTTTTAAAGTTGTAGGTACTTTTATATGCAGCGTCTTAACAACTGTTGACCCTAAAATCCGTCCGCGGTAGCCCGGTTAGAAGAGTAACGGATTTGCAACCGGAGGATTGCGAGTTCGAATCCAACGAAAGACCATCGTGTACAAGGGGGGCTGGTGCTCGGTAAATCTCAAATATCCTCACGTTGGCGAGGTGTAGAAGTTTGGAGAGTGGGGTGCCGGCTCAGGTGTGACCTCATCTGACCGTGGTTCAAAATTACGTGGTGTTGTCCTTTAATTACCTACCCTAAAATCCAAGAGTGGGGTGCCAGCTGAGGTGTGATCTCATCATCTGACCGTAATTCAAAAGTACGTCGTGTTGTCCTCGGGATTGATCTTGGACCGTCGCCAATAGCCCGTTTGTGTTGCCCCAATGCTACGTTATTAAATACCTAAAATCTAAACTTGGAGACATTGCCTTCAACAACTGGGCAAGGTAAAAGCGTCAATTTGGCTTTTATGACTGGTAGTGTTTTCTACTTTAGTGACTGGAGAAGTGACAGCGTTCATTGTTACAGTAAAGGCAATTGTGCAATTTTAGTTCAAATATCAAGATAGTTAAAAGATATTGCAGAAACAAGATATTGAACAACAAAATCCAACCTCCTAATACTTACTGGATCCTCGGTAGCCTGGTTGGAGAATAGCTGATTAGCAACTGGAGAATTCCGAGCACGAAACTAAATCCAAACAAATACCGTCTTAGTGCGTGGGGGCTGGTGCATTTTATATCTGTCGTGGCCTTAAATGTCCTTAGATGTGTGTCCGTTGGTGTGGTATGGAAGTATGGAGCGTAATGTGCCAGCTCAGGTTTTGACCTCGCCTTCTGACCATGATTCAAACTGGTGAGGTGTTGTCCATCGGATCGTTCCCTTCGGGATTGATCCCTGATCGTCACCAATAGCCCGTTGTGTTGCTGCAGTGCGACGTTAATTCAATTGCCTACCTACCGTTTCCTAATCGAATACCGGTAAAATTAGCCATCGTGCAGTCAAAAATGACCGTAAAGTGACAAAACTAAACCGAAACAAATGTATAAATTAGGTATGTAGGTAGTTAATTAACATCGCAATGGAGCAACACAACGGGATCTTGGCAACGCTACGGGATCAATCCCGAAGCCAAAGATCCAAGGACGCCGCCTCGTAATTTTGAACCTCTGTCAGATGACGAGGTCAACACCTGAGCGGACTCCCCACTCTCCAAAGTTCCACACCACGCCAACGTGAGGACATTTGAGGCCTTGAAAGATTTAATGTGCACCAGCCCCCATATACACGACGGTCTTTAGCTGGACCTAGTATCGAACTCACAGCGGATGCTCTTCCAACTGGATTATTCATGCCCTGCATAAACTAGGAAGTTAACTATGTTTCATTGTCGCCTGAATGGTTAGCGTTATGACCCTCTTTTCAGTAGGTCATAGGGCTCAAAATCCTCTGGGTTTCCCTTCTGGATTGATCATGGACTTCGTCAATAGCCCGATGTGTTGCTCCAGTGCGACGTTAATTAACTACCTAACTATTCTCTCTTGAGTATGAACTTTCGTAGTGGTTTGGAGTCCTCTGCAAAGTTCAGACTCCGATCTAATCAACCCTGCACCAGCATGAAGTAACGAAGGAACAACCCTTAACAAACCGAAACATACTATTCATTCGGTACATCGATTCTTTATCAAAATTGAGTTACATAATTATGTAAGAAATCCCATTCTAAAATATCGGTTACGTGAATTTCCATCTTTTTTATATTTTTCGCTGCTGAAAAAAAAAACATTTTCAAAACTTCTATCACAAGTTCCTTCTATCAAACGAATTTTAATAACGCACGCTTGACTTTGGGAAAAAGGAAAAAATAATAGCGAACTCGGAAGAGAATTTCTTTCTCAATTTACATAATTGACTCGCGAAGAGAAACGATTTCCAGTGCGAAGCGGCAAGCGAATCACCAAATCGCTGAACGACTACTGAATGAAAAGGGTTAAATTGGAAATAAACCCGTTGGGTTTGATATTTACGACCAAAGGGGCTCGGGAGATCCCTGCCATAAAAACAGGGTTTAGGGCAAAGAAAAAGCACTATTTCAGGCCCTCGACCCCTTGGGAAGTTGTAAAATGAATTCGACCGTTCCCCAAGTTTTTAGTGAGCCTGAATGAAAACATATTCTGGTCTACCGCCATTGCAGCCCTCGTTAAAGAGCCGAATTCCAGATTTGGATGGAAATCGCCTTCTTGGCTCCTCATTACCGTTGGCGAGATTTTCATTAAGGTGCTCTTTCTCCGCTTGGCGGGGTGCCTTGGTGATCGTTTGTTTGCTGTGATTGGCTCTTGATGGTGGCTTTGTTCCAACGTCATTGTTTTACTCAAAGAAACTTTTTCCCATTCATGTTTTTGATATTGTTTGCATCCTTCTCGAAAGGGAGATCGTTTATTTTTATGGTGTTTGCTTTTAACCGGCTCGACAATGAGCAATTTTGGCGCAAGAAAAGTGTCTTTGGTTTTTTTTATCATTTTTCGTTATATTGGACAGTGTAATGGTCTGTCATGAAGGATGAATCGATTGAACTTATAATGAAATTTCTGTGTTTGGTTTTGATGGGATGCGAGAGACCTTTTTGTCAAGCTAAATATAGATTGCTGTAGTGTTTCTGCGACGGAACATACTTCCAGTATCATTTGGACAGTAGAAGTAAAATCTTCGTGGACTATCTGACTTGCTTTTTCACACTGAAAATAACCTCCATGAACTGAATATAATTATGTGATCAGTCACACAGACATGAAATTGTATTATTTTATCAACTTTTCGAATAGTGGATTAACTCAGACAATTTCATGTAGAAAATTGGTAAATGTGTTGAGGAGATTGCATCTCGTCCAACAAATTAATGTGCCCTCATAACTTATAATTTGCTAGCTATAAAGCTGGTACAGATGAGTATAAAACTGGCTCTAGAAAACCCTTATTGCTATTCGAGTACTTATTACCATTAGAGTAGTAATCGTAAATAATGAGTCTTCATTGAAACATGCCCTTGATATGCTTTATTGTTCGTGAATAAAAATACTAAAAATAGTAAGTGAACGAATCTCAACTCAAAAATACATCTCAGTAATAAAATCACAAAAGATGCATATCCAGTAATAATATAACAGAAACTGAGAACAGAACTCAACAACTCAATTAAACTCATAGCTCGAAGCAACGTCTTAATTAACAATTCTAAGTGAAACCAAAAAATTAAACATAATATACTGGTGGCGAATATAGAAAATTAAATGTTTATTAATAATTTAATTATTCGCTTGCGCCTCAACTATTTTATTATAAATATTATCGCTTGCATTACTCGTTTCCTTGCATCGTGTCATAATTTAATATTTATTTATTGTGCGCGAGCAATTTTCTCGTGAGAGTATTTAAATAATTGATTTAACTTTAACCACCTGGATAGAGAATAAAGTGATCAACGTCGTCGTGCATTTTGCCTTTTTCCTATATAGTAGGATATTATCGTATACAACAGCAATTGAAATGTACTAAATTTTAAAATGTGAAAACTTGAAATCTTTCTAATAATCGTTTTGTTGTTTATTAAAAACTTATCAAAAGTATATCTCATGTGTTTCACTCAGTATTTGTATGTGTTTAATATTTCAAAACGATCGGTAATGGGATCGTCCTTCGCAAAATACAGAAAAGGAAAGTGGTAACTTAAAACAATATATAATAAAATATAGTAAAGAAAAGTGGCATAACTTAAAACAATCAGTTCGAATACTTCATGATTATTGGAATACTGTGTTATTTTAACCACTTTAAATGAGCGACAAATTTTCCGAACTGATTGTGACATTCAAAAGAAAAAAAACATATCGTCTAATATCAATATTTGTGTTTCATTAACGTACATGGCACAGAAATAGGCGTAATTTATTTATTGTCGAATGGCAACAATGTATGTAAACAACATAAAATCGGTCCCGCTTAATATATGCAATTAAATATGCTTGTTTGAGCTATAGAGCTGCATAATATCGATAAAACTACACCGAAAAGCTCGCCACTCAAATGAAAGCCTTCAGCAGTCTTATCACTGAAAGCAATAAGGAATCTGGAAGATGAAAATCACAGTGCAGAAAAGAAAATACGTGCGAAAATGGGTTTAGCGTCAAAAATGCCGAATCGCCTTTGAACAAAAGGAACGGAATGAAATTGAAATAGATGTTCATAATCTAATTGTCGTAACCGGACTGAGATGTGATTTTTGCCATGTATTTTATTGGGATACGAATTACCACCAGTAAAAGTAAACGAAATGCTGTTGCATATTTTTGGATAATTTTATTTAATTTAGAAGTATGAAATCCATTTATGTGAATATGTATACTATTTTCATTGAGTGAATTGAAATTCGATATAAAATGTGAGTAATGATACTGCCATCAATTAATATCAGCAATTAAGGAAGTTAAACACAGATGCTAAGGGCGAGTCTGCTAGTTCGCATAATTTTTCAAATATGTCTTCTCTTTTATTTTCCTGTTTCAGAATTATAATTTTTAAAACCTCGAATGGTAGCTTTGCTGCTAATAGGGCGATATATTTATGGATGTGATTAAATGAAGATATAATCTTATTGTGTGTGGGATTTATTTGTTGTAGTTAATATGGACCAACTAGGTACCCTTTTTAGAAGTTAAGGTTTTATAAGGATTGTGGCTACTTAATTGCTTATAATTCAACATAAATTATATTTCAATTTTTTTATAAATACAAAAATTCCAAAGCTACTTTTCAGACACATGTGCATTTATCGTGATGACCATCTTGTATTTCTCCTGACTTATCTGTTATTTCATTCTGACTTATCTTTTATTTTATCCTGACTGCATCTTTTCTATTCATTGAAATGTTCAAATACTATTTGTGGATTTCAATATATAAAAATCCAAAAGTTATATCTAAGACACATACGTATTTATCGTGATGACTATCTAGTTTACTTCATCTTGTATTTCATGTGAAGTTGCTGTCGCTTCATCCTATCTATTTTTGAAATGTCCAAATGCAATTTTGTGGATTTCAGTATACGAAAATTCAAAGATGATTTCTAAGACACGCATATTTATCGTAATGTTTATCTTGTTTACTTCATTTTGTATTTCTCCTGATGTACCTATCACTCCATCCTGACTGTATCCTATCTGTTTTTTAAGTGTTCAGATGCCATATGATTTCAATATACAGAAATCCAAAAGTGATTTTTAAGACACATGCCTATTTATCGTTATTACTATCTTGTATTTCTCCTGATGTACCTGTCACTTCATCCTGACTGTGTCTATCTATTTTGTGAAATGTTCAGATGCCATTTCGTGCAATTTAATGTACGAAAATCCAAAAGTGATTTCTAATACACATGCTTATTTATCGTGACGGCTTTCTTGTTTACTTTATCTTGTATTTCTCCTGATATACCTGTCACTTCATCCTGACTATCCTATCTGTTTTTTGAAATGTTCACATGCCATTTCGTGGATTTCAATATCCGGCCGCCATACAATTTACATTAATGCAACGCCGTCACACGACGAATGAAATTCCTTCCATTCAAATATCAAAACGACCCATTCCTCTAAGAAAAAATTCCACAGATTCCTTTATGTTGTTACTGCTTTGTGCGTTTAGTAGATTAAATTCTCCGGTAGAACTGAAAAAGAATCTCAAAATGTCTTATTTGTATTCAATTTGTTCCAATCCTTCCCTGGCAAAGTGGTTCTTTATTGGAGATCCCTGCAACTATGAGCAACGTCAAGAGCCACGGGGGTGGTACAGCCGGTCTGTTCTAAACCAATAAAACTCCCCACTTTGAACAAGTTTAGTGACATTTTAAAAGTTCGCTTCTGAAGGAGTAGCAATCGATATCGTTTGCTTTTGCGTCGCAGAGTCGAGTTGAGAGGGTGTTTTATTCACTTAAAATATTGCCGGAAAGGTGCCGGCGGTGGCCATTTTGTTTTCGATTGGTTGGTAACTCCCGCTGCTGGCACGGTTCCAGTTCGGCCGTTCCTTTTAACCCTTCTTCGACGGGGGGTGAGAACAAATTGTTTCCCATCGCGTGTTGGATGCGATTTGAAGTGAAGTGACTTGTAATAATTTATGACAGGAGCGCATGAGAATGTCCATTTCGCCCGAGATGAATCGAGAGAGACGGTTTGGCGATTCGCCCGGATTTGTGCCTTTTTGGATCTAAAATGCGACTTGTTAACCCTGTCTTCTTTTCTTACAACAGTAGTCCATCTTCTGGACATTGTCGACTGTTTAAAAAATAAGTAACACTTTCTCAAGAAAAGTAACACAACTGAAAAGGAACTTCTATTGTTTAAGTGAAGAAACGATTCTCTTAAACTCGAACTCAGGGAAATCAAGTCATAAGATGTATGAAAAAAAATTTTAACCTTCCAAGTGGCTTCGATGATATGTCTCGTCGATCAAGATCTGCTTCATTTTATTAATGACGAGATATCTCGTCATAACAATATTGCCAATTTTTTTATGATGACGTGTTCTTGTCAAGGTCTGGTCAGTTTTCTTCTAATGACGAGATATCTTATCCATCAAGATTCAGTTTTGCTAATGAAGATACCTCGTCGAGATAACCACCAAGAGGGATAATAAATGAGTTATTTGTTTATGTATTTAATTGTTTCTGCATTGTTTAATATCCTACTACAGAGAACAAAAAATGCTAGAAGAAGCAGTTACAATAGATAAAACAATACAGTTCTTTGAAGCAGATTACTTATTAAATTGAAATCATTAAAAAATATATCAACCTCCGAGAAAAATTATGCAATTTAAAAAATGAAAAAAAAAATGCAATAAAAAATGAAATCGCAAAATTGCTGCACATACATTCTTTTCAAAGGTTTGATAAAAAATAATTCACAGTTTTTGGTGTTATACCTGGAGATATTACGATTCTAAAAAGACAGACAAGACACAAGAATCTAAAAGGTCAAAACAATCTTGTTTAAGTAGGAGGTAAAATTTTTTTGTTAAAGCAATGTTTCTACGAAGCTTCAAAGTAATGAAACTGAAATTTCGCAATTCAGAAGAATGTACACCGGAAGATTCATAATTTTTCATTTACAATTTGCATTCTTTGCTTTATTAGCAGAACATTGAGCAAATGTTTCTCGTCATCCTTCACCGATTTATTCAACTATGTGAAAACGCAAATTGATACAAAATTAAAATTTCAACTTATTTTGTATAGAGAAGAAGGGAGGACATATACATCATAATGTAATCCTTGAATCCACCATCATGAAAATTCCTTTTCCTTTTAGATATATCAGAAATAACCGTAGAGCGACGACCTAAACCCAACTGCAGAAAATCTGCTGTTTGAACTCTAATATATAAGGAACTGACTAGCATCCCCTTTGCATGACTTGATTCCTAATTCAGCCTGAATACGTCTAAAATTAAATTAGCTGTCTTAGAGATATAATCCCTTTTTATCCTACGTGTAGAGAGGGAGAGATAGTGACAAAATGAAACTTCTCATTTACAAATACGTTCCTCTTCCTTTTCTTCTCTGCTGTGTCCCAACGTGAATGAATCCAGTTTCCTGCACTTGATGTGTGGCGAGATATTTTTGCCATTTGTCAACTTTTCTGCTCTGCTTATCTCATTTGCTATTAAAAATACAGCTTCGCGAACTTTTTCGTCAACTTTTTTTGCTCATATTTGCTACTAAAAAACATCTTCGCTGACAAGCATACCGAAGTTCTTGCAGCAATAGACTTGATAGACTTCCTATTTGCATCGTTGAGGTTTATTATTGTCTCCGGAATCTTGCATTTATACATAGGTTTTAATTTGAAAGGTTGCAAGATAGACATTTCTCCGGCGTATTTCTGGTCTGGCATACGAATATGATGTTGGGCTCAAACAATAACACACCGCCACTGTAATAATGCATATACTTTTAAGTTTTAAAGTAAGTTCCCAAATGGATACACCAGGAATCAAGGGGGTAATAATGCACTTTGACGAAAGTTCTATTGCTCAAATGTTAGATATTCGCTGCTGCATAAGTTTGTTTTTATTTCCCCGAACAAGTGATGAATAACGAACTATAGTTAGAAAAGACTTGAAAGTAACTTCAAGCAAGGCTAGATGGCAGTCTTAAAAGTAGAAATTGAAAGTCAAATACCATTTACACATGTGTATGTAGCTGATTTGGTAACGTTTTTGTGAGATTCACATTACTCACTCTTACTCTTCACGAGGACACCATGGGTCTAAAGGATTCGGCTAATAGGGGACCCCTTGGACATGAGAGGAAAATAGAACGACACTAGACAGCCTAGAACAAGGGTTGGGGAAGCTTTTCATGTTGGAAGACTTTTTTAATTTAGATGCAATCAAATGTGTCCGCATTCAAGAACTTCAATTAGATATACTAAATAAGAGCACATTATTTTGTAAAAATCTAATTACTATGTACTTAAGAAAGTTTTCATTCTTTCATTATTATTTTTAAAGTAAATTAGTCTGATAGTAACTTTTTGTTGTCTGTTTTTCTTGTAACGCATATGAATACTTGGTTGCATTATGAAGGTTCGCAGTTTCAGCTGATCCTCTAGATGGGTATCCGTCATTTGTGACCTTAAGGACGATTCTTGATTTGGGGTTAGGTAGGAGAATATAGATTCGCTGCAATAAGTGGTTGAAAAGTAAGAAAGCATTTTTAGGCATATTACCGAAGACGTGACACAAAAAGAAATCATCGAAATCTGTGGTTGCTTTTGTTGTGGTTCGTTGGTTGGGTTTTATGACGCAAGGGCTTATTTGACTGCTGCGCCAAACACAATACAGACATCGTCAAGCAATGGACATACTCACACTAAGAAAGTTTTTACTGTCGCAGAAGAATTAGTCATGAAAACCTTTTTAGAAAATATATAGTTTTTTAATAGAGGAGACTCAGAGTTGGACATAGGGATGGGCACTTTTGGTCAAATTACCGATGTTATGGTTCGATCTGCATCGAAGCACGTAAACCCGATACACTTAAGATATCGAACAAAAAGTATCGATCCGTGAAGTATCGATAAAAATCGTAATTTACCATATATTCCGCAAAAAAATCGATTTCTAAGAGCAATTCAAAATGCTATCTGTACTCCACTTTGTTCCTACTGAACACATCACCGCTCCATTAAGGATTCTTCGAAAAGGGAATTTCGTCTTCCAGGGGCAAAATGCAACAAATTCAGGGGATAGAATTTACGCCCGAGGGCAGGGCACAGGGGGAGGTCTGAGTTAGAATCCATCCCGCCGTTAATGTCGAAACGCTTCGATTCCGTGCCGTGATCCAATCGAGCTTTCGCAACGGGGACTTTCTTCTTCCCTTGGCTTCCAAATCACGCACGAAAACCGAGCTTTCTTTACTCCTTTCTCCCATTCCTTTCTTTCCTTTATTTATCTCCAAGGATGGACCGACTCTTTCTTTTGCTGGGAAAATGGATGGACATTAGCCGGAGAAAAGTTTTGCAGCACCCCTCCCGAATGCGCTTAATACACGTGTTTCGCCCTCCGTTCGCGATGAATATTCCGAGTTGCTTTTTGTTGATTCATGCGCGTGTGGGGATTTTTTTTCCTCACAATGTAAAGAAGGGATTTTTTGCTGTTATAGAAGGGATCGTATTCACGCTGGAGTGCTTTATCTAGATTTATATGGCTTTAGGCAGAGGGATTTTTTGTGCTTGGGACAAGTACTAGTATGAAAACTGATCTGAACCTGCTTCGTGCAAGGGTGATAGGAAAGTTGGCGAGCTTTAGTGTGTCCTGTATGGAATATAAGAGGTATTTTCAGTGTGAGCAAATGTGAAGATTTTGCTTCCACTGTTTAACCCTCCAAGTGGTTTCGACGAGATATCTCGTCCATCATCATCTGACCAATTTTGCTAATGACGAGATATCTTGTCCATCAATACCTGACCAATTTTGCTAATGACGAGATATCTCGTCATCAAGATATTGCCAATTTTTTGATGACGACGAGATCAAGCTGTGGTTAGTTTTCTTCTAATGACGAGATATCTCGTCCATCAAGATCTGATCAGTTTTGCTAATGACGAGATACCTCGTCGAGACAACCTCCAGGGGGGTTAAATGCCCTCGCATGATACATATCGCTGTTACCTTAAAATGTGTTTTATCGCCGTTTTGGTAACGTTTGATGTTTAATCTAATTTATGTTGACCAATCAACCTATCATCAATTCGGAGTGCATAATTTGGAATTTCTATGAACGTAATGCTGAAATCGTATTCGGAAAACAAACCAACTGACATCGCATTTAGAATACGTACAGGAAAAACGTATCATCGCAGAAACACTTCCAAGTACGTTGATAGAATATGCCTTTCATAGTATACATAGCTCCATGAGGTTGCATTAATATTATGAGAACGTTGAGGCAAAATAAAGTATACATATTCTGTTTTAGAAATCCTTTTCAACAAGTTTTAATTTCAGAACTGGTCTGAACCTTCATAACGTGATGGGGAAAATGTTGGACTTACGTACGGCCCTGATTATATACTTGAAATTCTCACTGCAAGAATTCTAAAAATTGTGAGAACATTGAGTCTAGAATATGCATGTTATGTTTCTAGGAAGTATATTTTCAACGGTATTTTTGTATTCAGAATCTTAATCTACTTCTCGTCATCTGACCGTGGTTCAAAATTACGTGGGATTGTCCTCTGATCTTTCCCTTCGGGTTTGATCCCGGACCGTCGGCAATAGCCCTTTGTGTTGCTCCAGTGCCACGGTAATTAAAATACCTACCTACCTGAATCTACTTCATTCATTGATAGGAAAGTTTTTGAAGTATATCTTGTATAGTGTCAGGCTAATCGAATTCGCTTAAATATTACAAGAATATTAAGTGCAAATATTCAATATTCTTTGTTATTGGTCACATTTTCGCACTATCAGATTTTTACGAAATGAATGCTTGTTTTATTCTTATGTTAATTGGTCATACCCAGGAAAAATTATAACAATATAATTATTTTTTAATATAAAAGAATCATTAGGATTTAAAAAACACGATTTCTATAATCCAGATGTTTGTATTGTTTTTGAACGATTTACAGCTCTTTTTTCACCTTAAGATTGTAGATATATAGAATAAAATTATAATATAGAAATTCAAGTAATCCCAGATAAATTAAAATGAATTGGTTTTTTGAAGGAAACTATCTGCAGATGGACGATAGCGTAAGGTTTTTGTGCTATTTTCCTTTTTTATTAAAAGTTTCTAATTCCCGTAACTTTTTTAATCACTGCACATTCTTTTCAATCTTGTCAAACTCATATTTCCAGTATAAAAAAACTGAATCAGGAACTAGATCTTTCTCTATAAAATATTTTGCATAAACCTTTTCCTTATTTGCAATTTTATTTCTTTATTCGAATGATTTTTCTTTTGTGCTTTTTCTTTGATGAAATGTGAACTTCCTCCTAGGTTTTTTTCTCTTTTTCGTTTTTTGAAAAAAGAAAAAAAAGTAACTTCCATAAAATATTTTTCGCCGTTTCAAATTAACGTCTCTTGTATTGAATTCGGAATTGTAACCCAATACGAAACCGTTGGAAGTTTTTTAATTTCTGTTTCGTGCACTGCTTTTCTAGCCTCGTAAAGTATTTTTCAAATGTATTTGAATTCATGGAAGATAAAAAGACAACATATATTTTTGTGAACCAAAAAAGATTTTATGGCCATCGTCTTTCTTTTTAATGAGGGAGATGTAAAAACTGGAGTCGGCAATTAATATTTTAATCGTTTGATTTATTTGGGTACAAATACCATAAATAATAACTTTTTTGTAAAATTATTTTTGAAAATCAACTTGTATTAACTTTCCTGATGGTTGACGAGGTACCTCGTCATTAGCCGAACTGATCTGATCTTGACAGACGAGATATCTCGTCATTGGAAAAAACTGACCAGATCTTGATATCGTCATCGTAAAAGATGGGCAGTATCTTGATGACGAGATATTTCTTCACAAGTAAATTTGGTCAGATTTTGATGGACGAGATGTCTAAAAATATATATGTACGAGATATCTCGTTAAAAGTCATTTACTAGTTTTTTATAGCAGTGTGTATTTAAGCCTCTGAGGGATTCGCGTATATCCGTTCTGTAATTTTTATGATTTGACGAGTAGAATCGTTCTTAGGATTCTTTCAACCAATAAATGTGCATCCATGATGTGTATTGTAGGGGGGGGGGAAGCCATACTCGAGTCGAGTCAATGGCCGAGTCATCACTGAACTCAGGGATAATGGGGGGGTGAATGACGTGATCAAGATCTGGTCAGTTTTCATCTAATGATGAGACATCAAGATGTGCTAATGGTTTTGCTAATGACGAGATAACTCGTCAAGACCAGGAGGGTTAACTAAAAAGAGGAACCGACTACAAATAGTTGGGTGTGTAGATTTAAGGATGCTGCTTTCGAAAATAGAGCCTGGTGTAGACAAATTGGTAGCACAACACCTGGTTCATCTCATTAGTGATTATTTTTAATTTTACTGATTTCAATATTAATTACTAATAATGATGAGCATTGGCTGCCACTTAGATTTAATTTCCCGAACTTTATAGAAACTATACCAAAGAATGTATTCTGTTGTATGAAAACAAAATAAGTTTTTAAGTACAAATTTCTTAAATCTTTAAATGGTAAGGTGGCTTGCCATTTAAACCCTATGCATATATCTCCTAACCTCAAAAAATATTCTAACCACTTCAAAAAAGCAATGCTGCAGACAAAAAAGATATCAAATGCAAAAATGGCATCGAAGACGGTATCTGCACTGGCGTGAAAACTTAAGGAACACCGGTATTTTTAAAGCTTATAACCTGGAGGTATTTCTAAAGATCTTTTCCAGAACATATTCTTCGCGAGTTTTCCCAGTATCTATGCTTGATGCATTCTCTCATGGCGTATGTTTGACAAGTGTTATCAGGATTATTACCTAGGCGCTTTTCCTCTGGAAGCACTTTTGGAGAATTTACTGCTTATTTCTCTGCCTGGATACATTACTGTTTTCTTCCATCGCATAAATCTGGCAAGTTTATTCCCTATGTGAATTATCGAGTATTTCTGGCATAAGTGAGGAGGTTTAGTCCGAAAAATGTTTGCATTTCCAAGGTATTCGATGGAGTGGCTGTTGTATTGCTTGGTTAGTTTGTAAAGCCAGTTTCTCATTTATTTCTTTCTACACTGGCGTGCAGAACGTAAGAAATACCACTATTTTTAAAGGTTATAACTTCAAAATGACAGCAAACTCAAACAGCCTCTAGCAATTTGCATAATCATGGATATTCAGAGGAAAGCTGGTTCATTTTCAAATTTTGAAATCGTGGTGCCAAAGGAATGGCACCGCAGGAAGTCAACCGCAACCTCATTCTCAATATGCAAACGCGCATACATTAGTTTTCGGTGTGATCATAAAGCCTACGAAGGACCCCATCTTCTCTTTATTTAACCCTTCACCCATCTATCTTATGGCACCCAGTGTTCAAAGATTTTGTTACTGTTCTCTTCTATTCTTGTTATCGTTTTGTTTTTACTCATTGGTTTTCTAACTCTAGACGTACATTTTGTATCATTTTCCCAGATCCAGGTCACTTCACTGCAAACTAGCTGCTGAAACCTTACTGTCCCTTTAACCCTCCAAGAGGTTTCGACGAGATATCTCGTCCATTAAGATCTGACCAATTTTGCTTATGACGAGATATCTCGTCATCAAGATATTGCCGAAAAATGTAATAGGAAGATTTTAAGATCTGGTCAGTTTTCTTCAAATGACAAGACACGGCGAGCTCTTGATGGACGAGATATATCATCCATCAAGACCTGGTCCGTTTTGCTAATGACAAAATACCTCGTCGAGACTAACAGGGGGAAGTATTACACGCCAATTTAGTTAACCCTCCTGGTGGTTGTCTAGGGGAGGTATCTCGTCATCAACTAAACTGATCAGGTCTTGATCTCGTCAATGGAAGGAAACTGATCAGGTCTTGATCTCGTCAATGGAAGGAAACTGATCAGGTCTTGATCTCGTCAATGGAAGGAAACTGATCAGGTCTTGATCTCGTCAATGGAAGGAAACTGACCAGATCTTGATCTCGTCATCATAAAAAATCGGTATTATCTTGATGAAGAGGTTAGCAAAATTGGTCAGATCTTGATGGATGAGATATCTCGTCGAAACCACCTGGAAGGTGAATGAAAAAAATTGCCTGATTTGAAACAATATAATTGCCCAACCTGATTTCTCTCGGATAAGGCGAGATTTGAAATAATTGGTTCTGAAAGATAGAGGTAGAGAGAAAGTTCCTTGGAGCGGAAGTTAAATCACCCACGTATTCCCCCTTCTTGTTTCTCAAAGGGAGAAAAGTAACAACATAAAGTAGGGCTTGCACGTGACGTTCCCCTCTTTCATGCTCGAACCGATCTTTTTCACGGAGACTTCTGTGGTGGTCCATTACATGATGGCCCGATTCTTTTTCCACAGATGAAGACTTTTTTCTGCCTCATCCGCTTAGAAGTTTAGCTCTTCTCCAACGGAGGTTGTTTAGTTTTACCAGACCAATAAGTTTTTGGTCCGAGTTTTTTTCCATCTATCTTTGACGATTTCTTTTTTAATTTTAACTAGTACCGTTATGAGTTTTATCGGTTTGTGATGGTTTGCAAGAAAAAGATTAAAAAAAGTTAGAAATTTTCTGAGTTGATAGTTTGTGGGTTTGTTCAGTAGTTTTTCGGGTTGGTTCTAGTAAAACTCCGAATTCTTTGTGGTCATCGCGATTCAATTTGTAGATTTTGTTTTATCTATCGAAGCGAGGACATAAAAAACAGCCTTTGAAGTTATGCTTAGTTTTATTTTTTGTTTCTAAATCTTTATTTTCAATATTTTGAAAAGTTTCATATTCGAGTACTTAGCTGTTACTTAACCCTCCAAGTGGTTTTAACGAGACATCTCGCCCATCAGAATCTGACAAATTTTGCTTATGACGAAATAGATCGCCAAGAGATTCCTTATTTTTTAAGGCTGACGAGATCAAGGTTTGGTCAGTTTTCTAATGACGAGATATCTCGTTCATCAAGATCTGGTCACCTTTTTTAATAACGAGAGTCCTCGTCAATACAAACACCAGGAGTGAAGGAGGGGTTTTGTTTTTTATTTTTATTTATTTATTTATAGCTTTTTTTAATTTAGATTTAGATTTTTTTTGTGTGGCGCTGGGTTAATTTGGCCAAGCGGCATTAAACACAAGGCAACATCAAGTAAAGGACATGCACACAAGGAAAAGTTTTATTAACTCGGAAGAGAGATGTGTGCCCGAGTAAAATCGAATCTGCGCTTCTCGCAACTCTCAAATTTGCTAGAGCAGTGGAAAAACTCTGAGACGTGACTACGCTCTGTTACTTGATTCCACTAAATACTGAAAAAGGTATTCAATCAATTGCAATTGTCTGTATGAAGTTGATTGAATGTGTTGGGTTTTGTGGCGTAAGGACCACATTTGGACAAGCTGCGTCAGCATATGCATGTGAAGCGTGATATCATAAGTGAAATTACCAACATAAAAGTAACCGTAAAGCGAGCGATAAAGCATACCGATAACTCGACCTGTTTCATACAAACCATCACATTGGATGGCATCTTTGTTTCGATTTTTGCCAACTAGTTTCTTTATATCGAGTTGAATATAATTTTTTAGCGAAATGTATTTGTAAACACATAAAATATCTGATTAGTCGATAATAAAATTGGTTAAGTTTGTGAACGATGTTTGGTATATTACTGCTTAATTCAATCATTTTAAAATGGAAATTAATTTGTCTGATTTGACAGGAAAGCCTAATAAGTGGCCCGAGACGCAGTAATCGATAAATTAGCCATTACATGATATATGCCCTCCGATTTTGTCGAAAAAAATGTGTTGCCTAAAATGTCTTAAGCATCCATTTACCCACTTGTCCATTCAGACACTCGAGAATTATGCGTTGTAAAATGCAAGTTACAACTGATCGTTCTAAAACTAAGACGACTCGCAAGAAGCTGGTGTCAACATGTTTGCATTTACGCTTACTTCAGGTTCTTAGAAAGTCTAGCATGCAGCGGCAAAGAATAGGTGCGTTATGCCAAATTTACTGTACAACACTATACGTTGGTGAGCAGACTTCAATCACTTAAAAAATTGTACGCCCATATACACTTGCAATTTAATATAAATTAAGATAAAGTTTTCCAGGGGGACGCCAATCAAAATTCTCTTTGAAAAGACGACGTTGAGCCAAGTTTGGGAAACTATTCTCTAGATGGTTAAGAGTAAACTCCTATGGGAATGTCGGGGATTTATGGGATGGCAAATCCAAGTATGACAACCTTGGAAGGTTCCTGGTTCAAGCTGTCATTTCTTATCATATAATAAGCATATGCTGTCACTCTGTTTTAAATAAATTCTTTTAGTGTGTATCAAGTCCTTCTCCTAGGTTGTCCTATGTTTTATTCCTTCAATCGGTTTCTTTCTGTGTCAGTGGCTATGCTAGTATCATGACAGTTTTCTCTTGCTACGATGACAAAACTCTTAGTTTACTGGCTGACAGCCAATCTAGTCACCCAACCCAACAGCTATATGTTGGCAGTGGACCAACTGTCAGTTAACGTTTGGTTACCATAAGCATCTGAGGTTTTTCTAGGCCAACCAGATATCTCCTCGCATGATTCATAACCCAAATCACTTCTATAGCACATGTCTGAGCAGGTCTGTTTTTGTGTCTGGTGGGCTGACGATCCCACTTTCGTTGTTCTAGGAAAGAAAGGGAATTGGAGCAATGCTCTTTCCGTCCCGATTCTTCCATCTAGTTCAGATCCGTGGTAACGTTGTGGATTGATCTAAAAATGATGCACTGAGGAGGATATACAATCAACCAAAGTAGTTATAATGTGGATTCATGTCAGTTCATCTTAACTTCTGATTGCAACATTTACATCACACTGCTTCTATGCTCCGAAGAAGAGAAGTTATTTTAACCTTCTAAGGGATTCACACGCATATATCCATTCGGCAACATTCTTCCCTGCGTGTCATCTAACCAGTTTTAATCTTCTTGACCAATAGAATCTTTCTAAAAATTATTTCATCTAATCGATGTGGCCACTAAGTGATGTGTGTTTGGGGCAAAAGTAACTCGGAAATCTCATGACGCTCAGGATTAACAAGACTAGGGATAGGTCATCCGCGGATGACGAACAAATTTTGTTACACTTGGACCCCACTCCGATGTCAAGGGTATGCAATGAAATTTTAGCACCTCTTCGACACTTCTGATTTTGATCTTAAAATTCTTTTAAAACAGGACCCACAAGAAAAAGTAGTTCCGTTTATTTTGGATATTCGTTTTACAGTTTAATTTAAGAATTTGGTCTTTTTATGTTGTGATGCACTTTCATCTTCTTTTTAAGTGTAAAAAGAAAGATATAAATTACACATATACACTACTGTTTGTGAAAATTTCAACACTGAAAGAATCATCAGAAATAAATGAAATTCATTCCACGTATTGCTTATAGTGGTTTAAATAAACGATCAAATTTACAGAGCAATAAAGCAAAAATAATGCCTAAAATCAATATCTTGTGCTGCCGCCACGCGCAGCGATGAGAGCCTTACACGTCGTGGCATCGAATCATACAGATTCTGAATTTCATGCTGAGGAATGACATTCCAGGTGGCCTCTATCTGATGCCAAAGTTCAGCCGTACTGCCCGACGAGCGGTACGAGCGAGTCGCCGTCCGATGTAATCCCAGACATGCACAATGGGCGACATATCCGGGGAACGTGCAGGCCATGGAAGAAGCGGAACCTGTCGTGCACTGAAGAAGGCTTGTACATTCCAAGCAACGTGTGGACGGGCATTGTCTTGCTAAAATACAACTCCGGGAATGCGTTGCAGGAGGGGTAGGACCTCGGGCTCCACAACTTCCCTGACGTAGCGCCCGCTGTTCAGGGTTCCCACAATTTGGAGTAGGTGGGATCGCCCATGATATCCAATAGCGCCCCAGACCATAACGTCAGGCGTTCGTCCACTATGACGCTGAATAAGACACTCCGGGAGAAGGCGTTCACCTCTGTAGCGTCTGACGAGTACGCGTCCATCATCATAGTCCAGATTGTATCGAGACTTATCTGAGAAGACGACTTGTTGCCATTCGGCACGCCATTGGCTGTGATGGTGAGCCCATTGTAGCCGGAGGGGTCGGTGGTTCAGCGTCAAGGGAATCCTTGCACGTAGTCCATGGCGCATCAGACGATGACGAACCGCGAGGGAAGACAATGACACACCTGTAGACGTGCTCCAATGTTGTGCCAATGCACGAGAGGACGCTGTACGGTGCTTCACCACCGGATGAGGTGTCTGTCGTCCCTTGGTGACGTCATATTGCGTGGCCCACTGCCGGAGTTTCGACTTGTCCGGTTCTCCATGGTTCATCTCTTCCACACACGCAATACTGTTGTGGCATTACGCCCTGTGCGAAATGGCGATTTCATGATACGAAAATCCACCCTCACGGATGCCGATCATGCGGCCCCGTTCGAACTCCGTTAGTTGCTCGTATGACACTGCGTTTTTGGCGTGGCATATTAACTTCTAATCAATCATTTACAGCAGTCAAACGACGATACACACATTTTATCACACCTTTACAGTGCTTTTTATACACGGCTCACTTGGAAGCTTAGAGGGTGTTTCTCGGCCCACACTTGCGTGATCGCTTTGTAATTCTAAGCATTTGCATATCCTAACCTGTTTTGCATTTCCTGCAAGTTTCGTTTTATTTGCATGATTCCTTCATGGTGCCATTTTCACAAACAGTAGTATATGTCCAAGGTAAACTTAAAGACTTTGGGGCTTGTAGATGATCTAACCATATATCCGGAAATAGAGGGAATCTCATAAAAATCGTATTCATCTTATATATGTGTAAAGTTGAATTTACGTCGCACTGGTGCAACACAACGGGCTATTGGCGACTGTCCTGGATGAATCCCGAAAGAAAAGACATAAACTGTATTTTCCTGAAAAATGATATTTAAATAGAAAATTCTCGCACATTCTCCAAATTTTATTATTCGGAGAATATTTTTAGAATGTTCTCGTCGAATATTTTCTGCTAATAACTCTATTTCTAATCCTTTTCACTGTATGGTATTCAAAGGAAAGAAATGGCTTGAGTCGCTGTATTCAATTAAATTATGCATAGTCTATCGTCTACTGTTGTAGGACAGCAGTGTCTTGGCACAAGATGGTACGGTGAAACACTTCTATTTTTATTTTCCTATAAACATCAACCACTACTTTAACGACCCGCATTTCATCATAAAAACGTAGTTAAAAACATCCACATCTTCGTATTTTTTACGCCCCAACACATTTCTTACATTCAACGCCACAGACTTTTAACGGCACGCCATTAAATTCCAAGTTTGTTAAGCAAACGCCGTAATATACATGTATCCGCCATCCAAGAAAAGGCACACCAGTCCTCCAAAGGAAGCGAAGGTAATATTAATAAACGTCAGTTAGTGGAATTCCAAAACTGCCCTGAATCCCCAGAAGAGAATACCCCTCCCCCTTCAATCTTAGCCCCCTTTAATTTGCAACACCCCTTCCTCTACCCCGCGTGTATCTTCCTCCCGAAAACTTGTGTGCGAGAGGTTAATGACTTATTACTTCATCAGCTCCTCCGCTGCCTCGGTTGCTATGACAACCTGCATTCCTGGGGATGAAAAATGAAATCCAGTTACGCTTTATTGTCTTGTGCCGGGATTCCACGTGCGTGTGCTCAATAAGCCGTGTCGCTTCTTGTCGGAATTAGGGAAAGATTCGGGAAAAGCGGGGCAGGAGTCTCTACGGATACTCCGGTGTCGTGTGGGAGATGCTTGCTAATAGCTTATTAGGGGCCGGCGGTGTACTTTTTCTCTCTGACAAATGGGGTTTTGTGAAGGAAGGAAGGCGTCAGTAAAACCTCAAGTGTGCTGCATGGTTTTTTGTACCAAATTCTTTGTTTGCTCTTTTTTTATCATGGTGTCTTAAAAACACTTGATATCTACTCACACTTTCTGTTTATAAGGCCCCATCTTTTTTTTTTTCTTGTTTTATTCAAATGTATAGTATCTAGTATTTTAACCCTCCAAGTCGTTTCGACAAGCTATCTCGTCCATCAAGATCTGACCAATTTTGCTAATGACGAGAAATATCGTCAGCAAGAAATATGCTCTCGATTTTTTGATGATGACAGATCAAAAACAGGTTGGTTTCCTTCCAATGACGAGGTATCTCGTCCATCAAAATATGATCAATTTTGCTTAAAGCGAGATATCTCGTCATGAAGATATTGCCGATTTTTTTTTATCGTAACGATATCAAGATATGGTTATGGTTTTTTTTCTAATGACGATTCCATCAAGGTACGGTCAGTTTTTTCTAATGACAAGGTTCTTTAGACCAGGAGAGTTCAAAGCCCTTGATATCCACTCATACTTTCCGTCTATAAGACATTTACCACCACCCATCTTTTTTTCTTACTTTAATCAAATGAATATTATGATAGCTTTATTTCAACCCTCCAAGTGGTTTCGACGAGCTTTCTCGTCCATGAAGATCTGACTAATTTTTTTTAATGTCGAGATAGCTCGTCGTCAAGATATTGCCAATTTTTGATGATGACGAATGTCAGAGCTCTCGCAAAAACAAACTTTAGTGAACTATCTATATTTATTTACATTCATTCAAATTGTTCTCTCCTATGTACAGAAAGAGTTGGTGAAACGAAACTGCTAGCCCTCTGAAGGGTTCGCACGATTTATTCCATCTCGCAACGTAGTCTATCCTGCCATAACTTTCTAACCAGTTTTGACCTTCTTGACCAATAGAATCTTTCCTGATTCCTTCAACCAATAGATGTGGTTATTTAGTCATTACGCGTGTTGTGGGGAAAAGCGATACTTGGAAATCTCCTACGCTCTAAAAAAACGCTCTAGGGAAAACACTGAAACTAGCCCAGTGTACCTTAACTTAACTTTATCCGTGAATCCAACTTGTCATTAGAGATTGAAGCAAATTGAATTGTTTTAGCAAATTTACTGAACTTCAATTGATGTTATTAACCCTCCTGGTGGTTTATCTAAAACTGTTTCTCTACTTGGACCTTCATTCCCTTTTGGAGTAACAGGTCAGAATTGTCTCGACGCGATATCTCGTCATAAGCAAAATTGAACTGATCTTGAACGACATATCTCGTTGAAACATTTGGAGGGTTAAGTCGATGAACATTTTATTTTCCATTGCTTTGAGTGGCTGAAGCCCATCAGTTACCCCATTGGGTACATTGCTGAATACCAAGCGACATTGACATTGAAACGAATACAGAAATATTTTAAGACAAATTTCACAAAAAAAATTAAGTAATCAAGCTTTGTTATGCTTTCCTGTTTGAGCATCTTACCTTGAATCATCAAGTACAATACTCCCTACATACTGCCTTTAACTTACATTTATTTAAGCAATATTTTCAATTGGAATTCCGGAAGCTGAAATGTTTTCTGTGGGTCGCATCCTTTCTACCTCACGAATTTCATATCCGTTATTTTTGGGAGAGAAACAACTTAACTCTTAGCAAAATCGCTTATTGAAAATAGTATCTTCGGCGTTATAATTAAATAACGCTAAACCCTAGATTTTCATTTTTCCACTATTTTTAAAAAAGGTTTGGTTTTAATTCCACCATTTTTTAAAAATAAACTCTTTTACACAAATAGTGCATAACAGCCTTTGCAAATTCTTCTGAACGCATTAATCATTTGCATTATAAATAAATTTAAATGAAATCGGGGCACAGTCTCTAGAGAGCAAAAAAGTGCTGTTTAAAACAGTATCTTATTCCGCCATTTTAAAATGCCGACCATCGCTGGTAGATGCATTGGAAAGTTGAAATCAATTCCAGTGTCCCGAAGGCACAAACCTTCTGAACAGTGGAGTGTAGCTTCGAGATCGAATCGAAGTTCCGCATTTCCTTTTTGCTTCACATGTGGAACTACCCAACCGAATGGAACACGGAAAAAAACGATTCTTTTGTTTTCGTTCTATAAAAAGAATTTCGATTTTGCGATCCTTCCAATTGAATGTGTCGTTGGGAAATTTACACTCCAATCTTTGCTTCGGTGGAATTGCTTTCTGCATCAAGAACCGTGCTATTCTCACTCTTCTTTACACGTAATCTGGCATCGCCATTGGAAGTTAATTCGAAATTCATGTGGAATTGTCTGTGGACCTTCCTTTCGCCATTTTGGATTTGTGGAGAGGTGTTCTTACTATCATTCGTCTGATATATCTATGGATTTACAGATTTTTCTTACTCTTCTTGACACGTACTAACAATCTGGCATCGCCATTTTGGATTTGTTTGGTGTTTTTACTTTCATTCGTCTGTTTTATGGATTTACAGAATATTTTCACTATTCTTTACTCGTAATAACAATATGGCATCGCCATTTTGAATTTATGGAGAAGTGTTCAAACTATCATACGTCTCATATCTATGGATTTACAGAATATTCTCACTATTCTTCACATGTAATAAATATATGGCATCGCCATTGGACGAAATTCGTATGGAATTGTCTCGGGTACTAATATCGCCATTTTGGATTTAGGAAGATGTGTTCTTACTATCTGATATCTGTGGAGTTAAAGAATATTGAGTGAGAAGCATAGAAATATTATTTAGAACAATTCTCAGTCAAATCCACTATCGCGACACTACTTGCAAAGCTTACATATGTGCTTTTCTTAATCTGTCTATGTCCATCATTGTATCTGAACTGTCATTGCTGAGTGGATTTGCCACAGCACTAACAGTCTACGAGCTTTAGTCGGCGAGGGTTCGATTTTTGTAACTAATCTGGGTGTATTTCTCTCATCTGTGTCATTAAAACTTTCCTTGTATGTGTATGTCCTTTTAATTCTCAAAATCTGGCCTTTACGCCACAAAAAAAAACAATCAACCGTTATTGAACCTTGCATTTTTAAACCCTACCTACTGCTTGTCTACCACGAGAATTAATCTCGCGACTAAGTCTGGATAGTGACGTGACGGTCACTATAGGAGAAGGGCTCGTACATTTTGAATAGGGGTGACTGTGGGATGTCTTAAATTTATTTTTGGGGGCTAATGTTGGCGGCTGAAAAATGTTTTAAAAACGTTGAAAATGTAGATTTTCTAGGCAACTTGTAAAATTTCTAACATATATTTTTCCAATTCGTCAGTGATTCAAAATTAAGGTGTTGACCTCGGACCCCTTTGTAATTAATTCCGAACCGTCGCCAATAGCCCGCTGTGATGCTACAGTTTAACGTCAATTCAACTACCTACCAACCAATTCGTCATTAAGTATGTAAATGTGGGTTTAATACATTCCTTTAAGTATTCCTCCTATAGAAGACATCGTGAAATCGGCATCAAAGCGGCAGACTTGTAATAAGGTTTGTGCTAAGAAGAAACAATAACGAAAAACATCTGTTATACAGTAGAAATGCAGTTCAAACTAGCTAAAAATTTTTCATTATACAACCGTTTGAAATTATGATTTTTGCTGATAAGGCGAATCGATTCGTCATTTAATTCTCCTTACTACTTACTAATTGTGCGACCGCATTAAACTCCCCGCTGTCCCCGATTCTAAACTTTAATCTAATTCGAAGCTTCGCTAAATGACAATTTGCCTCTATTATGTTTGAAACGCTGCAGTTTTAATGATGGAATCGTCCCTTTCATTTATTCTGAATTAGAATCTGTTGTTGAGTTGCCCTCGTTCATTTAAATATTCCTCGCTCCAGTAAATGCATTTAAGACTAACTGTAAAGCCCGTCGAAATAAGAATAAAACGGAATCTAGAAATTATTTTTTGTTGCCACATTGCGAAAGGAATATCAGTAGAGATAAATATATAATTAAATTCTGAAACTTAGAAATTAAAACATTTATAAGAATCATTTGCAAAATATCTCTTTTAATAGCTCTTTTGTTGCCACATAGGGAAAAGAATATCAGTAAATATATAAATTGAATTCTGAAACTTAGGAAAATAAAACATTTATTTCTGGAACAATAGAAGGAAATCCAGCACCCTGCTGGCTTTCCTTCATTCTGGAGCATAAACTTCAAATGTACGTTCGAAATAAATAAATAAAACACATTTGGTGAAAATCGTTTGCAAAATATATATCGAATTTATACTTTTAAAAGAATTATTATCGTCTTTAAAATATAAATCAAAATTTTTACTTTTGAATAAATATCGTTTGGTAGAATAGATTCATAGGATCTTACTCATAACATTACTCTCGCACCAATACGCCAGACATGTGAATTTAGCTCTTGAATTTAATCTCTCGAGTAGTTAAATTTTCGCTTTTTTATTTTGTCATGATTTAATATTTATTATGCGCGAGTAAATTCTCCATGGAAGTACTGAAGTTTAATTTTAGCCAATAGATACGTATGACGCAGGGAATCATTTCTTAAGTTTGCCTTGCATATAGTTGGGTGTGTTTTTAATTTATCTGACGTTTAAATCTCAAAAAGACTCGTTGGTCATGGAGCGTTTGCTTTTATCTCGACATTTTATTTCTATTTTTATGGGTCTCGAGACGGACAGTTTACTTTTATAAGTGTGAAGTATAGTAGAATGTTTAGAATAGAATCACGTGTTAGATTTTAATCGTTTGTTTCTAATTATTAAAAGCTACGATATGTTGCACTTATTTTTATTTACCTTGGATTGTGAATTGAAAAAATATATATTTTAAACTATTTTTTATTTATTGAATTAGTAATAATAATTGCATTAATTATGTATTGTTTAATGATTTCAATACGATAATTAATCTGCTTTAATGACGTGTTTCGTGCCATATAATATCTAACTGTATTTGATTATGCATTTTTTGTACAACATAATTTTTGTTCTATGTGTAATTGGATATTTTTCTTATTTATTAGAGAAACAACAATTGAATAAATATTCACGATTTACAGTTTTTTAAGATCGAAAAAGAACCAAGTTCAAAATTTCTCCTCATTTCGAGAATATATTTAACACAATATGAGTATTGTGTTAAAATAAAAAGAACAAAATTTATAAAGAATGTAATACTCTTCTGAGCTTGAAATAGAGATAATGGTTTCGAGAGTTCGTATTCTGTGTTTTCCTGCTAGCCATTTGTTTAGACTGAAAAAGTAGTTTTACAGATTTATTTTGCTCTGTCGGATCTTCTAGCTATATCTCGTTACGTCATTAGGTATTAAGGGAACAGTGGACTTGCAAAACAAACTTTTGAAAACATTATTCGATTTTTATAAAATTTAGACTATTTTTTTCTGCTAAAAAGCCTGTATGTGAAATTTGGTCCAAAAATATTGTTGTAAGGAGGTTATTGCACAAAACGTGATCACAATTTTTGATAAATTAGCAAAAATATTAAGGTCCCATGCGCAGTTCTAAGCTGACTAAAATAGCAAAGTTTCAACACTCAAACTAATGTGAGAACAGCTATTTGGCGCCACATCATCACTTGTGTTTTACTATTATGGGAAGTGCCAAGTAACTAAAATTACTGTAAGCTGTAAGTTTTGCATTGAGACGAATGCAAAAACAGTTGTCACTTGTCTTGTCATTTCTTTTTGTCTCAATATGAAAAATGCTAGACTAGCTGCAATAGCTACACGCAAGCCAAATGCTGATTCGAAGTCTCCAATTCATGCTTTTCTTCGTGGTTCATCTGTTGCTTTGTTTCTCCTTACTGAACACGATTGCCTCAATGCCCATTTATTTAAAATTGGACTTACGAATTCATCAAATTGTAATCTATAATTCTGGACGACCTATGAATAACGAACATTTGAACTCGTGTACTGCTCTTAATGTTTTTAATTAGAGATAGGTAGAATCAAGTATTTTTAAGAATCAAATATCTAGTATTCGAGAACTTTCAGTATCGAATATGTATTCGAATACATATCCAGAAAACGTCTAATCCATAGTAAGTATCAGCCATATGCGATATAAGACTCTTGTTATAAATAACAAGTTGGATGGATTCTTTAATATTCGAATACTTGAGATGAATATTTTGGTATTCGAATACTTGAGATGAATACTTTGGTATTAGGATGAATACTTTGCTATCCAAGTAGTTTGGCATTCGAGTATTTTGGTATCCAAATACTTCGATATTTGAGTACTTTTGGTATTTGAGTACTTTTGGTATTTGAGTACTTTTGATATTTGGGTACTTTTGGTATTTGAGTACTTTTGATATTTGAGTACTTTTGGTATTTGAGTATTTTGGTATCTGAATAGTTTGGGTATTTGAGTATTTTGGTATCCTATTACTTTGGTATTTCAGTACTTTGATATTCGAGTGGTTTGGCATTCGAGTACTTTGGTATCCAAATAATTTGATATCCTATTACTTTGGTTTCCGAGTAGTTTGGTGTTTGATTGCTTTGGTATACGAATACTTCGAATGCATACTACTGTATTCGAACACTCTTAAGTATCGAGTATTCTTTGAATACTTCGAATGAATACTACTGTATTCGAATACAACGAGAAAGAGTCGAGTACAACCAATATTCTCAGATATCGAGTACACGAGTACTTTTGTATTTGAATACTCTCGAGCGGAGAATAATGAATTGAGTTGTACAGAGATATTGGAAAGCTAGAAGGATTAATTGGTCAAATGCCTGGCATTTGCAAATAAATAAATGAACTTTATATGTACCATTTGTCTTATGAAAAATGCTTTTGTGTTTCAGGTCTCGTGTTTCTGCAGTACCAGAGCGAGACCAAGAGGGCGCTGCTTCCGAATGAAATCACTTCGATGGACACTGTGAGGGCTCTCTTCGTACGTTCATTTCCCAAGCAATTGACCATGGAGTATCTCGACTCACCCCACATCCGCGTCTACATCCACGACCCAGCAAAAGACATGTTCTACGAGCTCGAAGACCTCAGGTATTACCTCCCTTGTTTTTGATGTTTCGCTTCCCTCAAGACCCATAGGTACAACGTCTTGTATGGTGGAATATGTCTTGTATGGTGGAAAACTGAAGTAGAATTTGCATAACTGAATCCTCTGAGAATCGGAGCAAACCGTGGCTCTGTGGGTTAGCCCACTGCTTTAGTAGCCCGCGATCTTTAGGCGATTCCTGTAATGGAGAGAAATGCACCCAGGGTAAGAACCCTGGGTGCATTTCTCTCTTCTGCGTCAGTAAATACTTTCGTTGTGTGTATGCCCATTTACATTACAGAAAAACAGCTTGGCTAGATCTGGTAGGTACGTAGGTATTTTAACTAACATCGCACTGGAGCAACACAATTGGTTATTGGCGACGGTCCGGGATCAATCCCCAAGCGAAAGATCCGAGGATAGCACCACGTAATTTTGAACCACGGTCAGATGACGAGGTCACGCCTGATCTGACACCCCACTCCAAACTTGCACACCAACGTGAGGGCATTTGAGGCCATGACAGATTTAACGTGCACCACCTCCTTTGTACACGACAATTTTTGGTTGGATTCGAACTCGCAACCCTCCGGTTGCTAATCCATTACTCTTCCAACCGGGCTTCCGCGGTCCATGGCAAGATCTGGACCTTGCACCATTAAAATAACAACCAACCTCTTAGGGTCATATATCCAATCAGTATACTCTATCGCTTTTACTCTACAACATACTTTATAACTTAATAGGGTCATTCCATGAGAAATGAGCAAAAATGCGAAGAAAGCTGTGGCCGTGTGGTAGATTTTCATGAAATTTGGTACAAGGTTTAGTTTATGCATTTATAAAGGTATTCAAAGCATTTTGGTTCAAAATTAAATACTTTAAAAGTTTCAGGCATTTTTAGGACTTGCACTTTTGAAGAGCATTTGTGAAATCGCTCAATGTCTAGCAATCTTCAAACCACTCAATTATTTAAATGCTCTTTTGCTAATAGTTATTTAACCCTTTAAGTGTTTCGACGAGTTATTTCGTCCCTCGAGATCTAACGAATTTTGCTAACGACGAGATATCTCGTCATCAAGATATTGCCGATTTTATTATAATGTCAAGATCAAAATCGGGTCAGTTTTCTTCTAATGAGGAGATACCTCGTCCATCAAGATCTGGCCAATTGTGCTAATGACAAGATACCTCGTTGAGACAACCACCAGGAGGGTTATTAAAAAATAACGATTTGTTTGCAGTGGCATTAGAGAAAGTTCTCTAGGTTTGTTTTACGTGCGAAATTTTAAATCTGATGCATAAAGTTGGTGCACAGCTTGTTTCTTAGGATAGTTAAAGTAACTCGAGAACTAAAAATCCTCGGTGGATTTAGGAGGAATTACGGTCAGATATATTTTCTTTCGCCGAGAATAAATGGGAGTTGCTAAACTTTCCAGAAGTTTTTTTGCTTAAGAAAGGGTTCTTAAATCTTACAAAATCTCCCTTAAATTGCTCTCGTACTTCGGAAGCCCGAATATTTTTAAAACTTCATTTCCACGTAATGAGTTGTCATATAAAAGATACGGCTTTACTTAGCAGTTTTATTCACGTTGCACACCAAGACTACATCTTTATAATCTTTGCCATATATAATTCTTTTCTTTTCATCTATAGGCTACCACTACGAATAACGCCTTCGGGGAGCTTTTCAAACACATGTATTATTATTTCTGAATAATATCTTTGTATAATATGTACATTTCAAACTCCATGTCAAAGTTCCTAATCACATAGACATGACAATCACAGCGACTCTTCTCCATGTCTGTCCCTCCCTTCGAGTTGTAGGGGGCGCAGGTTCGATTCCTCCCTGGATGTATTTCTCTGTTCTGTCAGTAAAACTTTCATTGTGTGTGTCTATTACTTGATATTGTGTCTGGCGCAGCAAGGCCCAAAAACCCTTGCGCCATAAAACCCCAACAAAGCAACCAACCAGCCATGTTTGTCCCTCAAGTTTCCGGCCCGTGGTAGTCCATCTGGAAGAGCAACGGATTAGCAACTGGACGCGAGTTTGAAATTAGGTCCAACCAAACACCGTCGTGTACGCGTGACCCGTTGCACGTTAAATCCATCGGGGCCTCAAATGTCCCCACTTTGGCGAGGTGTGGAAGTTTGGAGACTAGTGTGCCAGCTCAGGTATTGACCTCGTCATTCTAAATTACGTTGTCTTTGGATCTTTCCCTTCGGGGTTGATCTCGGACCCTCGCCAATAGCCCGTTGTGTTGCTCCAGTGCGACGTTAATTAGCTACCTACCTACAATCTACCTCTGGATTCTTTTCAAACATTTATTATTTCTGAATATCACACATTTTTTGTGCAAATATTTACATTTCAAACTCCACGTCAAGCGTTCCTGTTCACATGGACATGACACTCGCAGCAACACTTCTCCGTCAGTCCTTCGAGTCTCCATCTCACCCCCATCGGTCCCTTTTTGCCTCCTCAACCGGATGTGATATCAGCGACGAAGACAACTCAACATTCTCCAGCTAAATATCAATGGTTAGACCCAAAAGAAGTTAGACGAACTGAAATATCTGCTCAACGAGAACAGCATTCGCATAGCTTCCTTACAAGAAACAAAAGTCAACAAGGGTTTATGACTTAACATGAAAGGATACTCAAATAACTGGGCGTTGAACTCACGTAATCATAAATTCACCTGGCCTGCAGTAGTAGTTGCTCTTCAACTCATCGATTACCATCCCGAAGAAAGCTTTATAGCTACAAAATAATCGACATTGTCAAAGTTACGCAAAATGCACACGGCGACATCTGACTCAGAAATGGACACGGCAACAACCCGTATGACCGTCCAAGGACACCCCCGCCGACGTCCCTCCGGGTTAAATGGTTCCTTCCTGCCAGCATTCCTCAGTGTCCGGCCGGAGAATCTCACAATCTTCTAGAGCAGGGATGCACAGACCGCGGCTGTCCGTTGATTTGCTGGCGACCCGCCTCACCATGTGTTATTTACAAAGGAGTATCAAAAAGTAAGGTGAATTTTTGATTGACAGAAAAACGCGTGCAGAGATAAATATATGAAAATTTATTATGTTTGACAAATCGTATCACACTATCATTCGACAAAGGAACCATAGTGGTCTAAGCATTTATTCCAACGTGGCACCCAATCATCCATGCCCTTTTCAAAGAAATCTTGCTCCAGTTTCCCTAACCAGGTAAGTGCTGTGCCTCTTCCAGTGTATGGAAACGGAGGTTTTTTTTCAGGGGCCAAACAAATGGTAATACTGCTCACTGAACCATATGAGCTATTCAATGCATTTGCAATATCACTCACTCTTCTGTCTTCACGAATCATGGCATCGACGATAGCCACATTCGTGTCGTTACACCACACGTACACTTGTTTCTGCGACATAACACTCTCTCCATAGACTTCCAACAATTCTCGATGAATATCACATGTTTTTTCCCCTTGGCCCATAAAAAACGGATGACACCTCCTCCTTGGAGTAATGCTCAAGTCGATGCGCCATCTTTGATTGGCTCTAAGCACCTGACGGGTTGACGTAGAAGTTTCTACAAGCAGTCACACTTCTATCACCTTGGTACTTGCAACATATAAAAAAATTAATTAGCTACACAAAAAACTCTGAGTTTTAGAGACAAATTCACCTTACTTTTTGATATATCCTTGTAGCTTGAACAAGTCACACGATAAAGTAATTTTTAAAAATTGCACATGGCGCACAACAAAGTAGCTGTGGCGCCAAGCACTTGGGCCGGCCACGGATAACCGTTATCGACGAACCTGCGAAATAAATTTAATGGAGATAATTTATTAAACTTCTATCGTTGTGCCTATAAAAACAATTGTAAATCGTTGCTAGATAATAGCATTTAAAATGCGCAAGCCTCTTTGGGTCAACATATCTGAAAAAACTGCCGCTCGACTAATGAAAAATTAGAATAAATTTTGCTTTGGCTGCTACAAAAATCAAACTAAATATTAAAGCATGTTTTAAACCAATACAGTGTCACGTATTAAATTAAATTCTTTATTTACTTTTCATTATATTTTTTCTAACAATATATGATAAATATAAATAATATATTATAGATAACTTTAATGCTTATCGGCGACTCTCCCATAAGTCACAGTGAATCTATGTGGCCCTTTGTCTTAACAAGTCTGTTCTAGAACTTTTCAGCTGATATCTTCTTTTTTTTAACTTGATATTTTGGATACGCCCCCGCTGTTCGCACCACTTCCACGAGAATTCGGTTTCCTTCCAAAGTATTCGGTTTGGCCTATGACGTCTTTCATATTTTTTGACGTTTCTCATATTTATGGCTTCACCTCCGATCAATAGGCTTCCCTTGAAATTAATTGCTGCCGGCTCGCACCTGCTACACAAAATTAAACGATTTTTCAAATGTGTCACTCAAACTCTCGACGTATGCCACTCACGGGGCTTCTTTTCTGGCGTGGCTCGGTCATTAACATTCGCCACACTAACACGATACTTTTTTGCCCGGTGGAACGCTTAAACTTGTTAAGTAATTTGCATGACGTGAAATATGAGACTTGTCGGTGGATCGAGAGTAAAAATTTATTAAGTATGACAGTTATTGTTTTCTGATGCACACTTTGCAAACTCTTTTTTCATTATTTTTCATATCAGTGTACTAACTTACAAATTTTAACTAATTAAAATAGCATGGTTTAAAAAAATGCCTAAATTTTACTGTTGCAAAGTGTTATTGATTTCGTACAAGTTAGACAGGACCTAAGTAAAATATTCTATGTATTGGTAAATATATACACTCATGTAAATGAAAATTGCAACACCTTGAAGGAATTGTCAGATTTTAATGAAATATACGGGAAATGTAAAGCAGGGTATTTCATGCAAATGATTAGAAATACAGAATGAATGCTTATGCCTGATTCCTCTTTGAACTGTTTTCTCTGTATGACTTCTAACCAATTTTGAACTTCTTTACCTACAGGACCTTTCCAAAGGATTCTATTCTAAAAAATGAGCAATACAATATTCCAAAGTTTTCTATTCTAAAGACAGGAACAATATAATATTTTCAAAGGATTCTATTCCTAGGAAATGAACAATAAAATCTTTCCAAGTAATTCTATTCTAAGAAAAGGAGCAATACAATCTTTCCAAGTAATTCTATTCTAAGAAAAGGAGCAATACAATCTTTCTAAAGAGTATTTATCTAAGGAAATCGTTAGAATCTATCCAAAGGATTCTATTCCAAGGAAAGGAACAATAAAATATTTCCAAATGATTCTACTTCGAGGAAAATAATATTATTTTTCCAAAGGATTCTATTCCTAAGAAAAAAAATAGAATCTTTCTTAAGGTTGAAAAAATCCATGGACTCTCAACCAATAGAGGTAGTTATTTACTTATTAAGAACTTGGTAGGGTAAAAGCAATACTACATTACTCTGATGGCAAGACACTGAAACTGGTCTTGTGTGTCTTAACTTAAGAGATTGTCCCTATAAAGTAAATTGTGACTGAAGTCCTTGATTTTGATCGGCTGCTCTCCTGAATGGCATTCTATTTAGTTTCTTAAAATATGTATTTTCTTTTGAGTCCGTTGTCTTGACTGTTTGTTTCCTCCTACAGGGACATACGGGATAGATCTGTCCTGAGGATCTACGAACAAGATATGAACGGTGGAGGCGTATACAGCACGTATGATCAAGATCTCAGCTACTTCTCTGAACCGGAATTTGACTCGGAATATCAGCATCAGCACATTCACAGGAGCAAGGTTCGGTCTCACATTCTTGCTCCAAACTCTTATACATGCATGGTGATGCATTCTGGTTTAATTATGTTACTTAGTGTTTATATTTAACTAGTTGTAAAGCCATTTGAGATAAAAACAGGAAACACACACATATTGTTATTCAAGTGCTTATTATCTTCGGAGTAATCGTAAATAATGAATGCGCATTGAAACATGTCATTGATATGCTTCATTGTTCATGAATATTTACAACTCAAAGTACTCAGAAAGTAAATAGATTAAATCTCACAACTCAAAAATACTTCTGTCTCGGTAATAGTCTCACAAAACTCAATAAATCAATTATACAGCTCAAAACTACAACACTACTAAAACTGTTTCCTGCTATGAAGATATTGTATGCGTGTATGGCTGTTTATCTGCACTTCATGCAAATCAAAGATATTCAAACAACTTTTTCTTCAACAGGGCTGCCACGATACTAAAAGGCGACTTTTTGCTACTATTTTTCATCCTTGGTGACTAGGTATCTTTTTGACCAAAAGCGTCTCAAAAGCTCCTATTTTCGAAATTTTGGTGACTTTTCGAAAATTTTGGCAACTTTATTTGAAAATTCATTAAAAAGTCAACAAAAATTTAATCCTTGTTTTAACTAATAACTGACGAAAAAATTTCCAAGGAACACCAATTTCGAAGTTTGTCGCCAAGACGTTGCAACCCTGAAAGAGAAACATCAGAGTCGGGTTGCTAGATTACCATGAAAACTTTATTAAGAAAATATTTAGTTCTTTAATTTTAGATTTCTTTGCAGATTTTTTAACGTCTGTTTTATTTTCTTAATTAGCACATTGTGTGTTTTAGCCCATTCATTTTATATCTGAACAATTAAAATAGGGTTTAAGATACTTTTTTTTTGCAACTATTTTTCAAAATTTATGCTACTATTTCGCAAGTTCTTTGGCTATGACAGCCCTGTTTAAACGTAACAAAGCAATGCTATCAAGTTTTAAGTTGATTATTTGCACCACACAAAAATTCTTGACATAATCAGGACTTAAAGCTGCACGACGCTATCAAGTCTGCATTCGCGAAGGGAAATTCGTTATGTAATCACTCCCTTCCTTAAGATAACTAATTGACTTTCCCACAAACTTGAGGTCGCAGCGCGTGAGGGCTTTACGGCGTATCTGAGCACGTCCTGGCATGTCGTTCCATGCCTAATTGCGCAGCAACCTTCCCCGTGATTCTGAGCCAGACATATCTCACAACTCATCTACCGACGCTTAGCTGAATTAACGCTCTCCCCTTGAACTTCATCTCGGGAAAAGACTTCGCAAAAAAAGAACCACCCTTCCATAAATACCGCGCGAAAAAGAACGGGAACACAGGTGCCTTTCTTGATGGAATCCCCCGAAGACGGAGCAACAACTTTCCCCAAACCCTCCTCTATCACCACTGGGCGGGAAGTAAACATTTAGCAGATGCTCCAGCAGAAAGCAAAAAAAAATAAGTCTGGAAGAATTAAAGACGTAAACGCGGCTTCATTTCCGGAATGTGCTATTTGTTCCTTCTTGACTCAGTTAAAGAGTTTCTATTTTTGCTTCCCCAGGCTTCCAAAGCTCCGTTGCCACCCGCCATAGGGTATTACGGGACTTTGCCAGCGCAGTACCTGCCTGCCACCCGGACCCAGACGCTGCCACACAGCGCCTCCATGCGGACCTACTCCCCCACCCATGCTGCGGACAGGCAGAAATCGCAGACACTGCCACCAGGAGGAGGTACGTTGTCCACCGACTCCTAATCTTTCTAAAATGTAGTTGTAATTCGGTGATGTATCCCTCTGGATACATGCATTCCATTGAACTTAATGTCGTTTGAATCGTCCTTGACAGGGATTCTGGATGATACGGATACCCAAACCCTGGATGGTGAGTATGTCGTGTTGGAGAAGCATGTGCATGGTTCTTGATGAGAACTTGTCTTGCACTGAAAAATTAACAGTATTTTGCTTTGATCTGTGTTTGAAATTGAACACTTCGATGGTGACATTCGTTGTAGGTCATTTGTGTGATGACGTATGCTCATTTGGGATTGTATCTAACAGTTTTGTAATGCTCTATCGTGAAGCATGTTTTAACATGTGCATAGTCAAATGAAGAATTATCTGTATTAAAACACTTGGACTGATTAATGCACTAACTCAGCGATTTTCAACCTTTTTTATGTCATGGCATACAAACTAATTACTAAAATTATGTGAATATGTCGTTGTTTTCGCTGATTGGACAAAAAAATAGGTATAATTTTGACTTTTGCTCCAATGTGGCTTTTTAAAAAAATCTTTTTTAGAAACAATTTTTATGGTACTTTGTAATAAAAAAAATAATACTCAACATCATTTTTGTGGGTATTAAAAATACGAGGATTACTTGAAATTATTTATGAACACAGTTGTCAAAAGTTCAACCATTAAACCAGTGAAATAAAATACATAACACACCGGTTGAAAATCGCTACTCTAACTACTTGTACACGATTTGACGATTTCTGTGCTAATTGTGAATGGATATATCGTGAATTATTTAAGTGACATAGCATATTCTTGATATTATACAATGCCTTTCAGTAAAATTGTTCTAAACACAAATTTAATAGAATGGTTAACATCTAGATTTATATGGCGGTAAAGTTTCAAAAAATATAAATTCGAAAACGAATAGACAAATGCTAAGATCTTACTGAAGTGTTTATTGAATTCTTTAAAACTCCGCATAACGTTTAGAAATTGTTTAATATTAAAATTTTCTCATGTTCAACTGACTATTTTTGCTACTCCTCTTTTTATAAGCTCCATCACAATGGGTGACTGATGTGTATCAAGTAAATCTTTAAATTGCTGGAAATGCTGTATATTTTAAAATCGTTTTCTGATTTTAATATCCTCTCATTCATTGTAATGAGGAAACAAGCGTTTTTCAATAATTGTGAATGTTCTTCCTGCTTCCTTAACTCAGATGTATTGCACTGTCAGGATACTAATTCAGGGGTCTTAATCATCATTTTCATTTACATCCTATTGAGTCATCCAGCATTAAGCCAGATATATTTTGTCCTTCCTACTCTTGCTATTAGAATTAAAGACACTGTTATTATAATTAACAAAACATTGTATATCATCAGGTTTACTGTGATCATTTGTGCAAGGACTCAAATGTGTTTGGTCAAAGGATAGTTTTCCTTTCGGTGTTATGAAATGTATCTCGCTTTGTTTGGAGACCGAAAATCCATTAAGACTTTATACTGTTTCTTGCATTAATATTCGGTAAAATAAAAAAATTTGCTACTCAATAGATAGCGCTATGAAGGGGATTTTCAATGTAAAGAAACAAAACATGATATGTGATTTTACTTTTGCTGTCTAAATGCTCTCGCATGATGCTCATTGAGGTTTCCTTAAAATGTAGTTTACCGAAGTTCTGGCGACATTTGGTCGCTGACCAATGAAATATCATATCAATTCATAATTTATTCTTTTGAATTTGTTTTGGCGAAGTACTGAAATCTTATTCGAAAAACAAGCCAAGTGATGTCACGTTCAGAATGCGTACAGGAGATACGTATAGCAGCAGAAACACGAGCGCCACCTATATTTATATTGACAGAAAATGTCTCTCATAAGTGACATAACAACTGACTACAACTAATCTTAGGTTATAAAACTTGAGAAGCAAACTAAACCACGAAGTTCACAACTGAACGACAGAAAATGTCTCTAAGTATGACATAACAACTGACTACAACTAACCTTAGGTTATAAAACTTGAGAAGCAAACTAAGCTACAAAGTTCACAACTGAACGACAGAAAATGTCTCTCATAAGTATGACATAACAACTGACTACAACTAACCTTAGGTTATAAAACTTGAGAAGCAAACTAAACCACAAAGTTCACAACTGATTCAAAATAGTTCATCTTATCCAGTATGGTAGCAGATAACTTCATAGCTGTAAAGACTGAAATACACGAACTGCATGTGTCTCTCTACAGTCATAGACACTTGCAGTCACTCAAATGAACCATTTGCTCCATTTAGCACATCACCAGAGGGTATGTTAGCCTGGGTACCACATTGGAGTACATGCGACAAAACATAAGACATGTGTATTCCGTTTCTGTATCGAAAACATACCGGTACGCATGATTATTTCAGACAATTTAGTGACGCAGTACTCATGTTGGACCAATGTGTAGCTTATTTTAGACTGACTAGATAATACAGTAATTCATGTGTGAACTATAGAGGTACTGGTTCATTACAAGTATAGTCTTAATCTACTAACTGAGCTAACAGGATCAGCTTAAGTAAGCATATTGATTCGTGGCCTTGAACACAGACGAAACATTAACATAAGCGGAACTCAAACAGAATCGTGACTCGACGGGAAACATAAGTATAAATATACAAAATAAAGTGACGTCACGATGTTAATGTACAAATCACAATGCGAAGATTCAATACGTCACAATAAGCTTGTCCACGCCTTGGACGTTGAGGATGAAAATCTGTTAGGGTAGGATCTGTCGGTACTCTCCTTAGGAATGTCCGGATCCATTGAGCAACTTCGACATCCCTCCATCCTGGCAGGGGCTTTCCTGGAACTATTTTCCCCACGCCGTGCTTGTTAATAGCCATAAACCTTCCAAGAGCAAGGTGGTTATTGTATTGTTGAGTATTGTATTGGTCATATAAGCAACTACTTCTTTACCCTTCGTACCCATACCTTCATAAAATACTCATTTCATTTTTTTTAATATTTTGCGAGTGTAGTATAGCACGAATCCATATTTTCCCCTTATTGTGAATCCAGTGCGACGTTAATTAACTACCTACCCTTATTGTGAATTGTACCGAGCACTATGAGTTCTAACTAACAATAAAAAAATGATTTCAGAGACTTAAATAACGTAGTCTTTGAAACCACTTTTTTACTGGTAGAAAGTATGTTTCTACGTAGGGCTTTAATAGCACATTAAATCCATTCCATTCTTTTCCGAATTGTCCTTACTTTTTAGTCTTTGAAATCCCTTTTTCATTGGTAGAAGGTATGTTCTTAAGTAGGACTTTACTTATTGATGTTTTATGACGTTCTCACGATGATTTGTAGGTGGAACACTGCCTCCCCCAAAGCCTCAGCGGTCGTTTCAACAGGCTCTGACGCCATTGGGCAAGACTGTTCGTTCCACACCTCCCCCTACTGGCCCTCCCCCCTCCATTCCTTCTCCAAGATCGGGCCAACCTCGACCTCTGGGTAAGTTTGGGTTTCTTTATGTTTTCGTACATCATGCTCGCTCCTTGTAACTCCTTGTAACAGTGACATAACTAAAATATCCTTCCAAGTGTTCTTAGAAGGCTCAAGTGGGCATTCTTGACTGTCACATTGAAGGCATTCTTCATCTTAAAATTATAATCTTCCTTACAGCCGTATTGTAAGTAAAAATAACTCCTCACGCTCAATAAAATGGATTTAAATGCGTTTATTTGTGGTGGAAATTGCATTTTTAAACGGTGACAGTGTAATCTTCTAGGAATTCTTTTTAAGTGTGTGGGGGAAATCAGAATGAAAATAGTGTCACTTGTTCAAAAAAGAGGAGTTGCATGTGCTTTTGTGTATTGTGTGTTGTCTTATGTTTAGGTGTTAAGTGGGATAAAATGCACTTAGTAGTATCATTTAATATTTATAGAAACATTAGTTCTTTATATACAGTTTCGAAAAACGTTACAAAGCATTTTGGATAATTTGATCACCACAACTTTACTTTCATTTTAAACCTCTTATATTCTAAGACTTGTTTTCGGCGCCTCCCTCTGATAAACAAACTCAGTCTCAACTGATAATAAATTGTAAGTGTAGATGTGCCTACAGTTTTTGAATTTCACCAAAGTATATATGTAGCGCGTGTGTAATTTTGGGATTTCAAAATACTAATTTGGAAATACTTGGAGCAGAAATTGTAAAGCTAAAAATAATCAATAATTAGAAGGATGAACTTGGTGTGCTATCAATTTGTCTCTATTTTCGTCAACGACATCCTTTAACCTCCAGTCAAATATTTTTTTCAACAACAGGGTTGGTTGTTGTTTTTTGGTGTTATGATGCAAAGGTCATATTTGGCCAAGCTACGCCAAACACAGGACAACAACGAGGGAGGGGGGACAGCAAAAGGGGAGGATTAGACAGAAGGGAGGACAGATCACTCAGGTACCTCTGGGATGTGATGCCCGTACACATCTAAGGATGTGCCCCTGAGGGCACTGGACAACAGGAAACACTTAAATATATCCTCTGAATCGGTTGTTATCAAAGTGATTTTTCTGACATAAAATTTCAAAGCCACGTATCAAATTGTGATGTTTTTCTTCTGTGTTCGGCAGTTCCTGTCGGCTCCAGCATGCCGATCAGCCCCGAGCGCCGGCACGAGCCCCTGGGCTCGTACCGCGGGCCCCCCGACCGTCCGTACTCCGTCGCCGGCCAAGCCACATATCAGCGGTACGAGCCCTCGTACCACTCGTCGCCCGAGCGCCGTTCGCAGCAGGAGTCCGGGTACCTGTCGTCACCTGAAAGGCGCGTGGACCACCAGCGCTCATTCTCTGGTTACTCCACAAGCTCTTCATATGAGGAATCCCTGTACGGTGGAAGCATCTACGGAACGCGATCTGGTAGTGTTACTCCTGTCATCGACGAAGAGGCCAGGTGAGCACCTCTCTCTGCACCTCTCTTCTGCACTAACACCGAACGCAAGCTTTTTATTATTTTGATTTTCTTTACTTACAATTGCCATCAAACATATGATACTACCACGAAGTGCAAAGTCAACAGCCCTCCAAGTGTTTCGACGGCATATCTCGCCCAAGATCTAGTCAAATTTGTTAATGGTGGGATATCTCGTCCAAGATCTGATCAATTTTGCTTAGAATGGAATATCTCGTCCAATACCTGGTCAATTTTGATTAGGATGAGATAAATCGTCCAAGGTCAATTTTTCTAAGGAGGAGATATTTCGTCCAAGATCTGGTCAAATTTGCTAAGGATGAGATACCTTGTCCAAGATCTGGTTAGTTTTGCTAAGGATCAGATATCTCTTCGAGACAAACCTGTCCTATAACTCTAAAGGGAATGAAGATCCAAATAGGAAAAGCAAATTGTCCCTTGCCGAGAACTGGTGACAGTTTGGAACAGGCTTGTGTACCAGAGGCTTGATAGGACAGTTTTCGACGCGAAGATAAACCACCAAGATAGATAATGTAAAACCTTAAAAATGACTAATGAAGAACATGATAAAACTGGTCTATATACCGTCTGTAACACGAGAACTATATATGATATTACTACTAATTACAGTCGATAACCCTCCTTTTGTTTCGACGAGATATCTCGTCCAAGATCTGATCAATTTGCTAAAAATGAGATATCTCTTCGAGAAAAACCTGTCCTATAACTCATAAGGGAATGTAGATCCAAGTAGAAAAAGTTGTCCCTTGAACTAGTGACAGTTAGAATAGGTTTTTTACCATAGGCTGGCCACTACAGGGCAGTTTCCGACGTGAAGGCAAACCACCAAAAGAGGTCATTTTAAAACCTTAAAAATGACCAATGAAGAAGATAACATGATAAAACTGGTCTGTCTAACACGAGATCCATCATTTTTGACGTACTCAGGAACAGTAAATTATGCATCCATTTTCCGAGCTACTTTTATGATTTCTCGCATAATTACGTCCTTATACTATACACGTTGCAGCTAAGAAGTTGTGAATATTGAAAAAGTAACTGTTTTTAGTCAACCGCGTTTCCAAAGTTAAATTTCTAAATCGCATTAGTAGTGAAGACTTAATTAGTTTGCCCATGTCGCATGAGGACAGGAATATGGCAAATATGCTCATGAGTGTGCATATCATAAATGAATTGGAGAACTACAAATAAAAGGGAGTTGATGAGAATTGTAGAACAATCTACAATGGTTGGTAACTAGAATCAGACCATCAATTTTTAAATGAATGACTTTAGTAAAAGCAAGATGTCCTGGCAATTTCAAGTAAAAGAAAACTAATTCCATAGAAAAAGCATTCAGCTGTTTTATGTAATCTTTCGAGTTGCTATGTTAGTTGACGTATATTTTTAACATTGAATGTTTGGATATATTCGATATTCGTGAAGACTATGAACCCAGCTATCTTCGCATCGAAAACCAACCTGTAGTGGCTAACCTCTGATGCAAAAATCTGTTCTAAATTGTCACTAGTTCTAGACAAGGGGCAATTTGTTTTTCCTACTTGAATCTTCGTTCCCTTTTAGTAATAGGGCAGTTTTACCTCGACGAGATATCTCGTCTAAACCACTTCGAGGTTTAAGATATTTGTATCTCTAGGAGCATGAAGAGCTTGCACACCAGTTTTAAATAGAATGTACATCCTTAGTAAGATTTGTGTCACAGAACAATGAGAGATTCAATTATAAACTGTATACATACTTTAAAACCAATAGTGTATTTCATATTTTACATTTTTTTAATTTTAATAAATTAAGGCAAAATTTTTAATTTTTACCTTAAAAATGTTTATTATGAAATTATCAATTCCGCATGCTGATTTATGTAAAAAGGATCTTTCATGTACTGGGATAGGTTTTCAGAAAATTCGTTTATCACTGTTGCATTTAATATGCTTCCTTTTCCATAACATATGGCTGCAAAATTTTTATTTAATGCTCTGAATTGAATCCTCCAATTATAAAATCGCAATTCCTATTGCACTGCATTACATTGACTTGTGTTCTTTAATCTCTTAATAATTGTAAGCATACCATGAACTTACAAGAAAAAGGTACCAAGTTGAAAAAAATTTTCGAGGTAAATATGTGCACTTTGTTCTTTTTGACAAGTAATATTTTGTCTAATTTAAATTTAAATTTTTGGCGAAGGAAACCCTTATTGCCTTTTTCTTGTAAGCAAAACACAAAATTTTGTTCCCAATACTCTAAATAGCTCGTTTTCATGCATTTAAAATTTTTGTATATTAATTGAGATGGAATTTTCTAATGTTAACCCAATTAAAATTTCTTTCAATGATTAACTTGTGACCGAAATTTCTTTCAATGAAAACTTGTGACAAAATGGGTCTTACTAAATTATTTTTACACAGTGTGTTTCACATACTGTGTAAAAATAATTTAGTAAGACTCATTCCTCTGTTTTTAATAAAAATATACAAGATCTTAATTATTAAATTTCATTTCACAACTTCTTAATGAATGTTTACAGAAAAGGAATAACATTTTATTTAAATTTTAAAGTTTGGTTTAAAATTTGTCTGGTATTAAGTTCACACTTCCCCTTTTTGTCTCTTAAAATAAAACAGATAAATATACCACTTGAATTTTCATAGAAGCAATTTCTTTGTCAATAGCACACAAACTGCACCAACATTTTGCATCCCTTTACCTCTAACACTGCACAAACAAATACAATTTTACTAGAACACGAACTCCTTTTGAAACCTTATTGGTCCTCCATGTTTTGCAAGCAAGCACATCTATTAAGCATAGTTTCCTAAACTTTTGTTGGCTCAATACCCCCTTTTATAAGACAATTTTTCAGCAACCCCTCTGGAAAACTATCTCAACGAATAATAAATTTTTCGTAAGGGTTTGCAATGGTTTTAGAAACTTTTTATAGTGTGGCTCCCCGTGAGAAAGCAGATGACATTAGAGAAGTCCATTCCTACGAAGATAGGGGAAGGGGCTGCCTTATGCAAAAGCGATCACTAAAGAGAATGTACTACTTTGGGAAACTATGCTCTAAAGCGATCCAATTACTGCATGGAAATGGTTTCTTTCCCTGCATCTGCTTAACATGCACCTGCTTTTTAACACACATTCCTATGAGAGTTCTAAATGTAACCAACTCTAGTATGCACAGGTTAAGGATGGAGTACATGGAGAGACAGCTAGCTAGCCTCACGGGACTTGTTCAAAAAGCATTGACGACAGGACCACCGAATAAGAACCAGCAACCGCAGAACCAGCAACAACTGCAGCAGATACCTACAAGGGATTGTGACTTAGGGAAGGGAAATGGTAGTATTAGTAAGTACCTTTGGTTTTTGTAATTCTCTTACTTGTGCATGTTCTCTGTATTGTCATCGAAGAACAATGTTAAGGAAATTAATTTTCTTGCTTTGTGTACTACACCACATTAATCTAGATCGATCCTCTTTTATAAATAATCATATTTTATATGGTGACAACTAAATCTTATTTAGATTTTGCTTTATAAACTTTATATTCATTTCAATGACTAACAGCTATTTAATGTAAATTCTTCTGTGATATAACCTCGTTTTCAGTTGTACACATGTAGACGAACGCTTAATTGAAAAATTTAGACACTTATCAATAAACTTAGGACACTACAAAACTACACGAAACACCACCTGCTCTCTGAAAGCTGTCCTGACATCGAGCAATTTTAAGAAATTTATTTTCTTAGTTTGTTTATTCCAGCAACGCATTAATCATAGATCAGTCATCTTTTATAAATAATCAGATTTTAAATGGTGATAACTAAATCTAATTTATATTCTGCTTTATAAACGTTATATTCATTTCAATGATTTACAGCAATTTAATATATATTCTTCTGTGATGAAACAGTATTTGCTTTTTAAGTGTATTTTATTTATTCAATGGTACATATCATTTTTGTTTGTGGTTTTATATATATTTGACAAGTAGTCGTAAAGAACTTGTTTAACAAATATATGACAATCGAAAACCTTTTGGCAAGTTTCTGTGTTTTAAGACAGTCAAAAGGTTGACTTAATTATAATGCGTGCAATTACCCAATGTGTGATCCTTTGTTGTTCAAGTTAAAATTTATTATTTGTGCATGTAGCATATATGCATACATGCATTATAGCTCTGTATGTAATTTATTAAACAGATTTCCTCTTATTTTTTTTCACATTAACTTAATTGCTGATAAAAAAAATCATGTACAAATTAATTGAATTTATATTTAAATGTATTTATAACTAATATTTATTCAATTTTTTAAAATCCACATGAATTGTTATGTATCATTATATTTTGGATTTTTTTTATTCCAGCACATTTTTTATTGAAATCGGTGTAACATATATTTTATCTCATGTAATCAAATAATTCAGGGCAAATCCGTAGTTACAATTAAGCATTCGAAATTAAAAGAAAGGCTACAGACCTAAGCAAAGTTGCATCGTTTTTCAATTTCCTTACAAATTGAAATAGATTCATTAATTAAACATTTACTGAAATAATATCAAAATTCGGTTACAGGTTCTAGCACTTCTGTTTTTCCTGTTAGAATTGTCTTAAAAATTTAACAAAATATTAAGTTACCCTTTTCTTACACTAACCCGTAATACCCGATTCCATGTCATTTATTCTTTAATTCCTTGATGTAAGTAAACTAATTTTTATTGCATGAGTATTAAATGTAAAACAATATTTTTTATTCAGCATGATTTTAATATTACATCAATATTTTTATTTGTCTCTTGGGTGTAAGACTTGTTAGATGAAATTAGAATTTTTATAGTAAACATGGCGTTAATTTAAATTCGAAAAATGAAGAATCATGAAAGAATTCATACCATTGCAATTTTTACACTGAATCGTGTAACAAGGCATCGTTACATGATTTCAGTGTAAAAATAATGTTAGGAAAACAGCATGCTTTAAATTGTCTTCTCTCTGCATGCTTCTGTTACTTATAAATGAAAATGAGAAGTGATTTTTGTGAAAATACTTTATGATGTAACAGAATTTTTATTATATGTATTCTTTTTAAGCACATGCATGGTCTATAAAAATATAAACCTGTTTTGTTGATAATGGGTGTTTTTTATGTAAGGGTACCATTTTGTTTTGGAATAACTTGAAAATAACATATTTTAATTTTAATTTTTTTTGCATACTGCAATTAACACTTTGCATTTTAAAGTGGAGGCATTATTTGACCATTTTTTTCCGGTGATACCAATGGTTTTTTGTTTGGGGGTTTTATGGCGCAAGGGCCAAGCTGCGACAAACACATGACAGACAATGGCGAGTAATCCTGAAAAGAAAGATAGGTGGAAAAGAGAAAAGTCTTTTTGGCATCTTGGTGACCCCCATGTTTACCAGAGGCAGTGGACTCCATGGGAAGAGAATATATCACTAGGGTACCTCGGTTCGTGAAACCCGTAAAGATGCGCCCCTCAGAGGATGATACCAATGGAAATGCGGTTATTGTCTTTTGTGAACGCTGCGATATTGCAAAATATCTTTCTGACCGAAATAGATGGACAGGATTTACAGCACTCGTGGTTTCAACAAGATGGAACAACATGTCACAGCTCGCACAACCATGCGAATTATGCAGGACACATTTCTTGGCCGAATAAAATCTGGTGATGTTCATTGGCACCCTCAATCTCCTGATCTGACCCCGTCGGATTGTTTTCCTATGGGGCTAAAGTCCACGCTAACAAGGTGACAAAGATTGAACAGTTGAAGCACAACATTCGCGAAGAAATTGAAGAAATCACGCCTGAAATGTGCTCAAACGTAATGGAAATGGTCGAAATGATCGAAACAGCCCGTATTTGCAGCAGTATGGCCCGAGACCGGTCATTTGGCCGGTGTCCAAATACGGACCATTCCATAACTATTCTCTAGACCCACCTCCTCCCAACTCACCGAAAGGTTTAGAGCTTTTCTTGGGAGGAGGGGAAGAAGCCCAGCCGCGGCGATATTATTGTGATTCCATAACTATTGTCGGTTCGTAGCCCGGTTGGAAGAGTAGCGTATCAGCAACTGGAGGGATACGAGTCCGAAACTCTGTTAAACCAAAGTGGGCTGGTGCACGTGAAATCTGCCGTGGCCCCGAATGCCTTCACGTTGGCGTGATGGGAGGTTTGTAGAATGGGGTGTACGCTCAGATGTGACCTCTTCTTCTGACCATGGTTCAGAATGGCGAGGTGTCCTCGGATCTTTACCTTCGGGATTGATCTTGGACCGTCGTTAATAGCAAGCTGTGTTGCTCCAGTGCGATTAATTCACCTACCTTCCATAAATATTGTCATTAATTAAGTAAACAATATGAAATACTTTAATTATAAATGTTTTATTTAAAAGTTATTCCAAAACAAAATGGGGCCCTTGTATAAAAGTCTCCCTTTATATCTGTATTTGATATATTAGTGTCTTCTTTTCCTGCACTTTTTTATCGTTTGATAGATTTTTTAGTTGTTTTGTTTAATCCTCGTTTCCACCATCTGAACACTAGATAAAGAAGATAGGCTTCCACCTGGGATGAAACCATCCCTTCTTCCCAAACCTACTTCTCAATCAGCTGTCATTTACGACAGCAGAGAGCATGTTATTCCCAAAGGTAGAAATACCATTATTATCTTGTTTGCATTCCTTTCATTAGTTTTTCTCAATTTCTGTTGACGTAGCAGTTTCTATGTTTATGTGTGGAAAGTTTTATTGTTCCTTAGTATTTAGCTCTCCAAGTGGTTTCGATGAGATATTTTGTCCAAGATCTGGCCAATTTTGCTAATGACAAGATATCTCGAGAGCGACAAAACTGCCATATTACTCCAAGGGGACAAATTACAAATTGTTCCTTATACTTACAAATAGTTCCTTGTACTTACAAATTGTTCCTTACTTGGAACTGGGACAACTTGGAACAGATGTTTGCTTCAGAGGCTGGCCACTGCAGGACAGTTTTCCATGATGGTTAACCCTCCTGGTGATTGTCTCAACGAATTATCTTAGCATTAGCAAAACTGACCCGATATCTTTGAACTAATATCTTGTCAATAGAAGAAAACTGACCCGATCATCTCGTAAAAATTGATCAGATCTTGATGGACGAGACACCTCGTCGAAACCACTTGGAGAGTTAAACAATGCTTACTTGGAATTATGTTTAGCATTTTATGTGTTTCCATTATAATTCATTCCATTTTTCTCATTTTAATACAAATCCAGTTTTTTTTTCATTGGTCATTGGTTCATACTTAAAATCATTTCAGTGCGAAAAATCATATTAATCTAAATCATTAATTTCCTAATTTAGATATAATTAGCATGTTTTGGAACAGTGATATCTCAGATTCTAATTTGTTCAGAAAGACAGTACCTGTTCGAAATTATTCCTATTATTCTTCGTTTTGACTCTCAATCAAGTTGCTAGAGGAATAGGGTTTTTTTACAAATTTTTCACCAAGGAAGCATAAAAAAAATCAAGATTTCTTTCAGGAATTTTAACATTTAAAAATCCAACTAAAAATAACGGATTGAGGGCCAAAACATCCACTCTATTATATTGATTATAATTATGCAAAAATTACAATAGATATAATTCAATAATTACATTGTTGAATTATCACCGTTTGAACAAAGCAACATATAACAAAAACAATTCTTAGAATTTGAGTTTAAAGTTTTGGAAACATGGTTGTACATGGTGAAAATACACCTAACGGAAAATCCTTGTAGCTAGAAAAATGTTTCAAATTTTTTGCAAGATGTTGGTATCGTTTGAAAGATAAGTTGGAAAATATTAGGAAACAATAAAAAAATCGATATTCTGGTCGATTTTCGGGATTTGTAGTTCATATTATCACCTTAAGGAATCTTCATTCCTTAGAAAGAAAGACGATTCCTTATGACTATCAAACTATTAGAAGGATTTTTCGTGCAAAAAAAAAAAAACGGTCTGCAAAGATTTCACTTCTGCTGTCCTAATGCTCTCGCATGGTACATATCGGGGGTGCGGTATCCTTAAAATGCAATGCATCGCCGTTTGGTAATGTTTGTGGTTAATACAGAGACTGTTCGTACATTTTTTGAACGATTTTAATGGACTAGATCAATTTTTTGCATGAAATTTTTGTGTTTTAACTGTTCTATTTGATAGCCTTTATTGTTAACTATCTTTCTACACCTTAATTTCCATGATAATAATGACTTTTGTAGTATCGACAGAGATATTTTGTCCCATTCTTGTTCCACAGTTTTCCAAAGTCCTTGAATGGTTTTCGGTTGACGTTTCGATATTACCCTTTTTAAAAGTCCAAAAGCACAAAAGTCCATGAGTGAAACATCTGGAGATTTAGCAGGAATATCAATAAAGGGCATTGACTTTATACCAGTTTCCTTTTCCAAGAATTTAATAGTGGATTTAGATGTGTGGCTTCTTGTTTTATCCTAATGCAGCTCTACTGATAGTTGGCATTGTGGGTAAAGATATGGTATTTCTTTTTTGAATATTGGGGATAAAATATGGTCTTGATAGTATGTGGAGTTGATTTTTACATTTTTTTCCATTCCTTCACTTTTAATTTTCTATTATATGCAAAACCGGCAACAATCATAAATTCCTTAGAGAAAGTTTCTTTAGATTCTTTGAACCACGTTTTAAGATTTTTTTTCCTCTTTTATGATAATAATTTTTTTTTATTGCAATCATTTATATACACTCACACCTCGTCTATTATCACAACATTTTTCCATCTTCAGCTAAATGCTTCTCATAGAATTCCGCAGCGAGTTCTGCGTTCTGCAATATGTCGTGGAGATAGACGATGAACATTGTATTTTTTGGCCTTTTTAAGAATCAAATCACTGTTAATTATTTTATGTACAGTTGAAACTGAAATTATAATGACTTTGCAATATCCTTTGACTTGACGGATTCTCTTTTAAAATTGAAGATCTTACCCTTACCAAATGTTCTCAGAAATTATTTTCTTTTTTGGATACGTATTTGGGAAGTATTTTTCCACTTTTAAATTTTTTCCCTTTCTCATTAATAATATTACTTATCGTACTTTTAGATATAGAAAAACCATGACTTTTACAGCGTTTTTGAATAATTGAATAAGCATAATTCTCTTCGGAAACAGACCTTCCATCCATTGCTTATTTAAAAGCGCCATTTTGAGATTAAACAAAACTCTGAGTTAGCAGACGATAAGTTATACCTTAACTATTTAACTGCTTCGAAAATAAAATTCTTTCGTAGCATACAATTTTTTTACAGCTTATCAAAATCATTCACAAAATGTCCGAACAGCCTCTGTATATTTGAATCGGTACACAAACCACATAAATCTCATTTGTTTAATTTAAAGAAATTGGAGGTAAAAGCCATACAAGTCAGTGGCATGTGGTTTCTGCATCCAACGCATTTTTCGTAGTGCTATGTTTACTGACTGTTGTGATTAATTTGATTTCTTCACACATTGCGTACTGACCTTAAACAAGCCCATTTATCCAATTAAGTCAGTTTCCAAAACTTTTAGACTCGTGGTTTCTGCTCTCTCTGATTCAACTGCTGTTTGCGAATCAACTATCATGCATGAATTCGGAATTTATTCTTTGGAATTTTATTGACGATGTGCCGAAATCGTACACTACTGCCACTTAAATTTAGCTTGACAGAAAATGCCTCATACACTAATAATATATTAAGATCTATTTAGTTTTTTTTAATACTGTTAGTAAAATAAAACAAAAGTACAAAGCACCAAATAACACTAGTTGTATATAAGCACTTGTCAAAAAAAATTATGTTCTGTGACTTAATATAAGACGCTGCGTGCCGACATATACAGCAGAATCAGCTCAACAATACGATATTCTAGTTCAATGCTTTATAAGAATATTGCCTAATGTCAAAGTGCCAAAAATTTTATATTTCTCGAAAATTCCAAATGTCTAAGCAAAAGAAAAATATTTTGTTCAAATACTGGGATTGTTTCACTTATTAGATTTGGTTTTTAATTAATGTTTGTTCATAAAGTCAAATAAAAAGTAACTTCTTATTTATGCACTTCACGTTTTGATTAATTGTGATCAATTGTCATTTATCCGGATGTGCAAGCATTCATGCAAATAGGTTATTGTTTTCTGATGGCGTACTGGCACATTTATTATAATTCAAGTGAGGTCATTTATTGCTTCTTTTCTAAGACTCCTACGGAATATAATTTTGTCTGTATATGTATCCCTTTATTTCAAATAAAATTATACAGCTGTAGACAAAAATTGTTCTATGTTTATCAAAGGCCAAAAGATAATTGCTAATTCTGATCTAATCTAATTGTAGAATTTATCACACAAGGTACATATTACCTTGTTCTCAATTGATTCAAGAAATCAACTGATAACAAGGTAATATGTATGTTCTTTCTCCATTGATTCATTGGAGAAAGATTAAAAAGTTAAAAGAACAAACCCAATTTTTTTCTGGGTTTCTTTTCTGATTTTGTTATTTTGATAAGAGATTTTGCCAATCTTTTTTATTAAACAAAAAACAAACTATCCGTGTACCACAAAAGTACAACATGGAGCTTACAGAAGCAAGTTGATTAATAAATGGAACAGTGGAATATGACATTTCACTAAAATTACAAGATTTGATGAATAACAAATGAAAAGAAAGGCAGATTAGAAAACATTTGAGTTCTACTGGCCATGTTTCACCCGATCTCAAAACGCTTTGAAGGCACTTTTGATTACAATCTTGCTACTAAATTGAATCTTGAACTTTTAAAATCTTTTGTTTTAGTTATTGCTGAGCAGTAATAGCATTGTGTGCTTAAGAGTTCATTTCTTTCCTTTAGAAGTCCATCTTACTCCTGAAATGTATGTTCAACTAAGACATTTAAGGAAGCAAACGAAGGACCTAAGGCTGGAAGTGCGGAACCTAAGACGCATAGCACAGGCGCAGTCAGTCACGGCACGGGACACTGTCCGGGAGACATGTCTGAAAATAAAGGTAATTGTTAAGTAAAGCTATAGTAAAGCTATTGTTAAGGAAAGCTTTAGTTAACAAGGTTCCCTAGTAGCACATGACGGATTTTCAACGTTCAAAATCAGTCCTAAAAGTATGGAAATAGGTTGAATTAAATATTCAACTCTTATTTCAATATTGGGGAAACGGTGTAGATTTGTATAGAAAAGATACACACACATCATATATATATGATGTGTGTGTATCTTTTCTATACAAATCTACACCGTTTGACCAATCCACACCAAATTTGGTACACTTATACTTTTATACTTTAGAACACTGCTGTCAGCAAAGGCTAACTCTTAACCCACGTTCTATTGGCCCTAGGGGGCTAAAAACTATTCGAAATCGCCATAAAAATAACATTTAGCATAGATTGATTGCTTTAGGCAGCTATGGTTGTTTACCAATGTTGATCGAAAAAAAAAATTTCCGAAACAAATTAAATTCAATATTTATGTTTGAACTGACTTTTTAGTTCTTCCCATGATGTAAATAAATTATAGATATTTTATTGATGAAGAAAGAATATTTTAAAATATTTATTTTGGGGCAAGGAAATTCAAGGAAAGGTTTTCAGGAGTTCAAGGATGATTTTCAAGGAAAGTTGGTGTATATTTCGACCCACTTTCCTTAAATAATTTATTTAATACGTAATGATTTGTAGAATTCTGTTTCATAGCTTTTTAGGTAAGGCGTGTAACTTATTTTAAAATGTCCGGAATAGATACATGTGAATCCTCCGTTGAAAGCAGTGATTTTCTTTCTTAAAAATTCTGTAAAATCGACCTTCTGCTTTTGGAAAAAAATTTATCTATTCAGTTTAATTTGTCTACACCGATTACATTTATTTCTAACCCAAGCACCGTTACTCCGAAAAGCACAAACGAAAAACTCATTGATCATAAAAGCATAATTTTGCTACTCGGTATCTGGCAATACCTGAACTTTTTTTATAAAACTTTGTAGAACTTTCTAGGAAGCTGGGGAAACCGAAACTTCTTGGACTAGTGATGGAGAACATTCCAGCACCCACTCGATTCTTAGCTGGTCGTATTTGAAGGAAGCTAACTCGGTTATTTGAGCATTACTAAATTTAATAAATCATTATCGTCTTTATCAATATTTTTCAAATGTCTTTTTTCGAATTGCTCTATTTAAGAATAAGGTAAAGATGTAGAATCCGGGGCATGTTTGTCGCCAAATCAAGATGGCGGCCAACTTGCCGATTCGATTCGTTACATCAGCAAGTAAAAATGAGGAATGCACAAATAAGCAATAAAAAGTAAAGAAAAATAAAACTTACTGTCCAATTTAATTAGGTTTCTCAGGGTTCAAAATTTTAACAAAAATTAATTAAAACAATTAATTAAAATTACTTAAATTTATTAAACAATTAATTTTACAAAAATTTAATTACAAATTTAAAAAAATCAATAGAAATTTGCCACTTACTTGAAAAAATGGTGTTCCGAATTTTGAAAATCCAGCGGAAAGCACAAAATCTAAATCCGTTGTGACCTTTGCTAACTCCGTTTAAGCGGTAAACAATTAAAATCATTCTTAAAAGCTAAGCAATCAGAGAACGCAAAAAAATCCAAACCGCTAACCAATCATAGAACGCAATGCATCCGAATTTCCTTATAAGGAGCGAACTTCCCTTCGAAAAAAAAATCACCTCATAGGGTCGCCATGAAGCTCGACCAAAACAACAAGGTTACCATGTTTGGCGAGAAATCGCCAGTGCCCCGGATCCGACATCTCCACCCAGAAGAAGGTAATACACTCAGGCACTCGAAATTCGACACTTTGCGCATCTTTCGTTTTTTAGAATTCTGCATTTTTTCGTCGGAATTTCGTTTATGTTTGTATTTATGTCTTAATCTTTTACATATTGCAATATATTCAGGAATTAAATGTATATATTTACGTCTGAAATATATTGTAGAAGCTATGAAAAAGTTAACGTATTTTCCGGACAACTTAAATGATTGCATTTTTCAGAGAAAGAAAAGTGATTATTCTATTTCAGGAACAAATGTAGTATAGACCCCCCTCCCCCAATCCATTTGGCGACTTTTTCCGTCGCCAACCCTGATGTTACTTGGCGACATTATTTTAACCTCAAAAATATCAATAACATCAGAAATAACAGATGTATTACAAATAACTTCATAAGTTGAATAAATTTATTCCAATCTTATAAACAGATTTCACTGTAAATGAGGGTTTCCTGTTTAAACGGGGCTGCCAGTCGTGAACTGAACCCTCAGTCGCACCCCATTCGATTTTTTTGTAAAATGGAAAACGAAATTTCAAGGCAAACCATTATAGAAAAAATTCCCTGGATCCTAATCGCGTCCTACTACAATAGCTACTAGTGAACGAAATGAAAATGGTTATGGTACGCGGTCAATATATGCATAGCGTACGGACGCTGTAGGGTTGCTAGAATGGAGTGGAAATAAGTGGGGGGGTTACCAAAACCACATAAATCGAAATTGAGGGTTGGCGACGAAATAAAGTCGCCATATACTTCTGTTCCCTAATTCACTTTTCAAGAAACATTTAACCATTTCAACCCGAGCAACGCCGGGTAATTCAGCTAGTGTTGAATAAACATTGCAGAAGAGTTTTCTTTTCAATGTAGAGAATTAGTTGAGGGGCAAACATTGAATAAATATTCAATCTTTGCCCTTCAACCCTCAAAGATTCAACCATCATTGAATAAACATATTCAGTCACAAGTTTTCTGTTGAAATGCTGTATGTTGAAGCATTGACGTTAAATCTTTGCTTTTCAGACAATGTTATCACAAGCTCAATCTGGGGAAGATCAAGTTTGTGCGGAGAGGTTAAGAGTGTCAAGAGAAGAAGACCTGTATCGACAAGATGTGACGAGACTAGAAAAAGACTTAACGTATGAGATTCTTATTGTATCATGTTTAAATACATTTCAATAGACCCTTTATGCTGTGTCTAATTAAAAAAGTATGTAGAGTAATATGGGGCAAGTGCATACACACCATTCATATTGAACCGTTCCAACTATTCCAGTATTTTTTTTTTAATTTCATATTTTTTACCACATTTACTAACGTGTTTGTTGAAGCTTGTCATTCATATAATTTTGAAACTTGTCCATGCTCCGCAACCACAGCTGCTTTCCATATTTTAGAGGGCCGGTTGGAAGAGTAACGGACTAGCAACAGGTGGGTTGCGAGTTCGAATCCAACCAAAGACCGTTGTGTACAAAGGGAGCTGGTGCACGTTAAATCTGTCGGGGCCTCAAATGTCCTCACGTTGGCGTGGTGTGGAAGTTTGAAGAGTGGGGTGCCTGCTCAGGTTTGACCTCGTCATCTGACCGTGGCTCAAAATTACGTATTGTTGTCCTCGGTACTTTCCCTTCGGGGTTAATCCCGGACCGTCACCAATAGCCCGTTGTGTTGCTCCAATGTGACGTCAGTTATAAATACCTATCGACCCTACCGAAATTCAAAGTTCTCTAATGAGTTGCTAGTTCGGTATGAAATTCAAATATCTGTGCAACTTGAAAAACACGATCTTTTGGGATTTGGTCTAAATTTCACCTTGACCAAGGGGATTAGTAACTAAAACACGTGATTTTAAAGAATACTTACCAATGCTAAATGGTGGGGTGGTTGTACTTGCCTCACATTGTGAAGCAAGTGCATACCTTGAACTGTTTTCTTGTTTCCAATGAAATGTGTTGTGATTGGGGTAAGAGCATATTATTCCATTCATGCTCTTATTTCATCTGCACAACTTCCCTAACGAAATTTGAAGCACTTCAGCGCTGAAATAAATCAAGAGGATTTCTTCCAGCAGATGCAGACCCTGCTTTGATTTACAGATATGTTTTATATTCATTTACTCTTACCTCCATGAATTCTTTTGACTCGCTTCTTCCTACTGCTATGGGGCCGCGGTTGGAAGAGTAACGCATCGGAGTTCGAATCCAACCAAAGCCCGCCATGTACAAGGAGAGGTAGGTGGTGGACGTTAAATCTGTCGTGGCCTCAAATGTTCTCACGTTGGCGTGGAAGTTTAGAGAGTGGGGTGCCAGCTCAGGGTTGACCTCGTCATCTGACCGTGGTTCAAAATTATGTGGTGTTGTCCTCTGATTTTTCCCTTCGTGTTTGATCCCGGACCGTCGCCAATAGCCCGTTGTGTTGCTCCTGTGCGATGTTAATTAAAATATCTACCTACCTACCTTACTGCTATGAGGGGCCGTCGTGGCTCAATGGATGTGTCCACTGCGTCAGCAACCTGTGAGTTGCACGCGGCTCAGGTTCGATTCCTCCCTCTGGGTGTTAATAAAACTTTCTTTGTGTTGTGTTTGTCCATTACTTGACATTGTCTGTCTTGTGCCTCGCACAGCATGGCCAAACATGTCCCTTGTGCCATAAAACCCAACCAATCCTACTGCTATGAAAGATAGGGTGGGTTATAATCAAGTTTAGTTGGTCTTCATGTAAGGCATTATATTTCTTTTAAAAACCTGCTGTTTTGTGAAAATCAACTACTGTCTTATTCTTTATTGCAATCTAAATACAGTATATCCTCTCTAGAAAGCAGAACTGTCTTCGTGTTTAATTTTTTTAAATAATTTGTTACATAATAAAATTAATTGTACCCGCCTACTCAATGAGATAGATAATTCATATAATATTGACAATAAAATTATTTTTCAGGAAACTTTTCAGCTAAAATTATTTGAAGACTCAACCAATAAGACCCAATTTGTCAGAACGAACAAATAGTTTACCCTTTATATTCTCTTTGACGATTTAAGACATTTTAGTAATTTTATAACTTAAACGTTTAAAAACTGAGTTTTTGACTTTTTCTCTGTGTATGTTTTGAACGTAATTTTTTCTTATATACGTGAATTTTGTTTTGTGTAATTTTTATTTTGTATTTATATGATATAGTTTGTTGTATAATTGTATTGTGTTTGTTTTTTATTCTGTTGCATGTTCTGTACTTTTGGTTTTTTTCGCTGTCATTTGTAACTGAAATAATCTACTTGACAGTATAAATAAATAAGTATTCCTGTATGATCATGATCTGTTATCAAACACTGCTGACATTTGTGAGTTATTTGTTATATTTTAAGTCTAATTTAGCCTGAAGTGCGATGATAGATTTAGGAAAAAATAGAAAAATATTTTATATAACTAAGAATTTTAATAACTTAGATTGAATATGGAGTAAATGGACTTGCAGTAAGTTTTGGAAAATTTTCATGTTAAAAATTCTCACTGAATATCATTCTTTTATTTATTTCTAGGGAATTAGAAACACATGTTGAAGAGCTACGGAGTAATGTAATCAATCGAAAATGTCGTGTCAACATGTCTGATGTAGAGGGTATGGCCCTCGTATTAAGTAGAGCTAGTAAGACTGTTGCTGATTTAAAAGGTTAGTAATTCTTACGACCTGTACTATTGTATTCATAACTTTAGATTGAATCAGTTTTGTCAGCAGATAACTTATAAATATTAGAAACACTTTGAGGGTTGAATTCTACTTGTGGAAAAATGTATATTTATAGAGGAAGTATAGTTTGTACTTAAGAAAAGTAAGTTAAATCGGAAAATATATTTTAATTTCTTGATACTCTTAAATGTGAGTTTGTCTTATCAACTTGGAAGCCTGTATATTACGTATTAAGGTGATCCACCATCCATGATCTCATTAAAAGAGGTAAACTGCTGAAAAATTAATTCATGATTTTCTTAAAACGTGTTCTTTCACAAGATATTTTTACAACATATTATATTTTGCAAATGTGACAACCACTCGACAAGGAAAATGTTTCGAGGGCGGCACAAGCTTCTTGTTTGAAGATCCATATTCCAATTTGCTGTAATGCAAGTTTATAACTTTTTTTGCTGAAATTTTTACTGTTTTCATACCTCAGACTTTGTTATCAGTGTGATTAAAACGAAATTTTTATCTTATATCACAGATTTCCCAGACCTCATTGTGTAAACTCACTGAATATATCCCTAAAATGTAATTTCATTGCTGAATGACTACATTTTTCTGTGCAATTAATTTCCATGCAACATACACAAACAGACTTGTGCTAAAAAATCAAAGTTCATACTTCTTTATTAATACACATAGTCACAAAACATATTGTTTTATCTTGTTTGTGTATTTGTAGCTTGAGTAGTGTACAGGTTGCTTGTTAACACATTAACTAGCATTTCAGAACGGAATACAAACCTTCGTTTTGAAGAATATTAAACTACCAATACATACACATAGTGCAATGAAATATTTCAATCCTGTGTAGTGTGTTACAGTTAATTTGTCATATCTATATTATGTTTTTAAATTCTTATCTTACTGGTTGGCAAATTTTAAGTCTATAGTAGATAAAGGACACAATGAATTAGAACTTGTAGAAGTTCAATCTTCATGTTTTTGCATTCCATTTGCACCTGTCAAGAATTAATTGTATGAAACTGAAATCTACATGTTGAGTCAATAAGTTCAAAAGAGATTTATAAAAGAAGTCTTAGCAGATTGCCTTTTTCTCTTAAAAATATCTTATTCTTTCCAATGTCATTGAAGAAGCAGAAAATATCTAACTAGCCGTATTCAAGGGCAAACATTATTCTAAATTATATTCTTTTGAGGAATTTTAATACTTTAGGCTTATTACAGTTTTTATATTGCTTCCTTGAAATATGAAAACGATATAGGGAAAATTCATATTTAAATTGATAATTTTAATTTGGCATTAATAGCTATTAATGCCTTGTTTGCATTTATTTTCTGTAAAATTGTTAATTTGTACATATTTTTCCTTGCAGCAAGATTCCCTAATTTGCAAGATAGCTTGAAATCTGTAATGGCAGCTGAAATGGAAGTAGTTGTGAGAGAAGAAAAGTGAGTATAAAATATTTACTTACTTTCAGATAACAAAAATGAGGCAAGGAGGAAGTAATCAAATGTAGATATTTTTCAAAACAGTAATTAGCATAGTAATTAAATTGTGAATAGAATCTAGGAGAATTATCATAAATTTAATTCCTTACTGGTTGTCTCATTACGATAATAATACTCTCGTACCTCAAAGTTTGTCCTTTGTCTTCATGCCAACGCCTTCCAAATCACCATGGATCAGTTGGAAGAGTAACAGATTAGCAGTCGGAGGGTTGCGAATTCGAATCCAACCCAAGACCGTCGTATACAAAAGGGACTGGTGCACGTTAAATCTGCCGTGGCCTCAAATGTCCTCACTTTGACATGGTGTGGAAGTTTGGAGAGTGGGATGCCAGCTTAGGTGTGACCTCGTCATCTTACCTTGGTTCACAATTACGCGGTGTCCTGGGATTTTTCCCTTCGGGTTTGATCCCGGATTGTGGTCACTATCCCGTTGGGTTGTTCCAGTGCGACTTTAATTAAAATACTTACCTACCTACCAAATCACCATGTAGCTTAGATTCTTTTTAAGCGGAGCGAGATCAAATTGAGTTCATCTAAATCTGTATATAGAAGTATCTATGGGCGATTTGCCATCTCCCTAGCCACACACAGACACATCTTGCTTTTTTTATGTTTATTTTTATGCTTATTGGTCATAGTTTCCTTTGTTGTGTCTTAGTGATGTGATGGTTTTTAGTGATGTGGTTTTTAGTGTGGATGCAGTTGAAGAAGTAGTGATCTGTCGCCTACCTCACTTTAGAGCAAACAGGGCTTTGCTTTATCTTGAATCTGTACAAATAGTGAATGAAGGGATCATGACCCATTCTACATCATATTAAGTGTTTGTAGTGAGTTGATTACGGTCCGCTAAGGGAGTAATTTTCTTAAATGTGCAGGGCTGCCATGGGCGACTTTCTGCTGCTATTTTTCAATCTTGGTGATTAGGTAGGTAGTTAATTAACGGGCTATTGGGGTTAATTATTGGGCTAACGGGTTAATTAGCATCGCACTGGAGGAACACAACGGGCTATTAGTGACGGTCCGGAATCAATCATGAAGGGAAAGATTCGAGGACAACACCTCGTAATTTTGAACCACGGTCAGATGACGAGGCGACACCTGAGCTGGCACCTCACTCTCCAAACTTCCACACCACACCAACGTGAGGACATTCCACCAGGTGGGTTGGTGATTAGGGGAATCTTTTTTTAAGTAAATTCTTCTCTCAAAAGCTCCTATCTACAAAATTGTGACGACTTTTTTTGAAAATTCACCAAAGGTTAACGAAAATTTAATCTCTCTTTTTAAACATAGCAGACGAAAAAAATGTTTTTCGGATTTTTCTTTGGGTCCAAAATTTTCCAAGGGACGCCAATTTCGAAGTTTTGGCACCAAGCCGTAACAACCATGAAAGAAAAACAACGAAATCTGGTTGCTAGATTATCATGAAAACCTCAAGAAAATTTTTTAAATTTTTGGCGGGATCTTCAACGTCTGTTTCATACTTAACTAGATACATTTTGTGTTTTAGCCTATTCATTTTATCTCAACTAAACAACTAAAATAGAGTTTAAGAAGAGACTTCTTGCTACTATTTTTAAAAATTTTTGCTATTTCCCAAGTGTTTTGTGGCTGCCCTGGATGTATCATAATTAAACTCCTTGCAGTTTAAAAAAAGACGTGTCCTTTGTCTCATTACCTGAATTATTAATGTTTATTAATATGTTTATTTCAGGTTTCTTAAAGACGAACCAGATAGACTAGAAACTGCTCTACGCCGTTGTAAAAAGCTTACAGGAACTCTAGTTACTCTAAAGCGGTAAGCATACTTCTTATTACACTTATTTTCATGCAATAACTAAATATGTATTGCTTGAGATATTGAATGATGCACCAAGATTTTATAGAACTTCATAAAAGACGAATTCAAAACATCTTATGAAATCTAAATGCAATTCTCCATTCAATGTCTTCTTATGGAAATCTTCGTCTTTTGATTGTGAGTTCTCTGAAAGGAATCGAAATTCCCTTGTAGAATATTTTTTAATTTTTGTTAGCTTTCTTTCTTAGTTTTACTTCTCATTCACATGTTCTTATTCCTTTGATTCCTATCGAATAATGTTCTAGATTTGGGTCCGTTTTTCAACTCTTTCCATTTGGAGCTTCGAATCAGATGCCATTCTTTAGATATTGAAACATCTACCAGCCTTCATCGAAACAACAGCTTCCTAGTCAAGCAGACCTTTCAGTTTTTTACTGATTACTTCTGTGTAATAAACATCCACTTTGGTTTAGAAATACGAAAGTCAAATCTCTCAGAACCTGCAAATTTTATGTTTCATTCTGCTAATTTTTTATTCACTCAAATTCTATCCTTTTCTCAATTTATCAAATTTAATTCCCGAACTGCTCTCAAATAATTGTTAGAAATTAACTTAATGGTTTGAGAAAAAGAAATTCATTTTGTGATTATATATTTTCTCAAATTCACTTCACTACTGGTTTATTTGAAAGCTGTGTTCTTTCAATACTTACCTATATAAAGCTGTTTTAAAATAATTTCAATGAGACAGCTAATTCATCAACGAAAGCAAACGAATCGCTATTATTTTTAGGTGTGATGGCATTTCTAAAGGCATCCTGCTCTTTGTGGCTTTAATATTTTCATTGAGATGATTCTCAATGGAATGTTGTAAACATCCAATATTCTTTTATGTTTCTGATTTTTTATTTCTTTATTCAATCGTGATACTTCTTTAAACTTCTTCCTTTCTCTATTTTTATATACAATACTCATCTGCATATTTAGACAAGAATATTTTTCCAAATTCAGCTTAATAATTTTATTATGTTCTGTATAACCTTGGTTTGTACATATATTGAAGTTCATCTGATTAAGAGTTATGTTTCGTATTTCCTGTGAATATGTTTTCACGTTTAATATGTGAACATTTGAAAACTATCAATGAACATTCAAAATGTAACAAACAGTATAAGTATTCAAAAGCAATGCTTTAAACATACCACTTAACTTTTTAAAAATTCATCATGCAAACGATTTTCTGTTACTAAATTAATAAGTAATTTGAGAATTATAAAAGAGTATATAAAGTAAATAATAAGAATGAAATAAACAATCATCTCAAAGATCGGTATTCTTTATTAATTGCAAGTACACAAATTTATCTTTATGAGACTTGAAATACACCTTATTTCTGAAATCTATTATCTATCATTTTGCCTAGATTTTGGAAAATATTTCTAACATTATATTCTCAACAATATGAATAAATCATTTATCTACATAAACTCAAAATTTTGTCATTGTTATTATAATTCTGTTATTTATAATTCTTTTAGTGATATTACATTTTATGCTAGTAAAAAGGATCATACACAGAACGCTTAAATGTGTGTGGAGTTAAGTTACTTTGAAACACATTCCTATAATTATGCGTTGAGAATAAAAATTTCCGAGTTGCAAAACTTTACTTTTCGCAAAAACAATTTTTGTGTTATGTTTACATCTAATTGGCTTAGATGTGAAATTTTGAGTTGAAAACAATTCACATGGAAAATGTTAGCACTATCCAGATTCAACTTTGAAGATAGTAGTTAAAAATATTATATCATTTTTAAAATTTAATGAGCAATACAAAAGAAACTTACATCATTGTCATACATAATACCTGAATATTATTTGCAAAGCATGCTGTAAAGTAATTTTATTGTTGCATTTATAATTTGTGCCTACGCTTCAGTTTGCTTATATATTTGCTTAGCTCTTAAGAATTGTATTTCAATTGTTATAGCAGCAATTAACATATCTGGGTATAAAAGGAAGGGTATTTGGTGTACTGTTCTTGGCTTTCAGAAACAAACTATATTTTTATACTATTTGAACAATCTGGGATCTCTATTTGAATCTTATTTTTACCCTTTTAACTAATTTGTCAAACCAATCAAGTCCTTCAAACGTACTGTTGAACTCTCCATATCCAGTCATTCATATCCTCAATTATCCATATTGACTGTTTAATTTTATAATTACTTATCTTTTTCATAAATTGGTATAAAAAGTCTTTTTATTCTTATCTTTTTGCCATGTTTAACAAATGGATTGATAAGAATACAGCATCATGGCAGAAAATTGTGGGTGTTCCTTCACAACACTAGTCAGCAAAAACGTTTCCTCGTCTGTATAGATAAAAATACAGCACTGTGCAGAAAATTTGTTACTTCATAAACACTAGTTGGCAAAAAGGTTTCCTCATCTGTACTCCTGATGAGAATTTAGTCTTTTGATTCGTAAATTACGAGAAAAACAATTTCTATTTTACCTCTACTTAGCAGTCTTCTTTTTGTCATGTTGAACAAATGGATAGACAAAAGTTATTCTGTGTTGTTTCACAACATTAGTCGGCAAAAAATGCAGCACCATGCAGAAAATTCTTTGTGTTGCTTCACATTTCTAGTCGTCAAAAAAAGTTTCCTTGACTATCAAATGAGGTTTTTATTTTTGATTCGTAAGTTAGGAAAAAAACCAACTTCTTACTTTATAGCTGAGTGTCTCACTTATCTCTATTTAAGTTTTCCCTTACTGGAAATAAGTTGAATCCACTCTCAGTTGTACACATGGAGACAAGCAATAGAAAAATTTAGTCATTTATTAATAAACTAAGGATACTACGAAACTACAAGGAACACAGAGTGACACCTTTTTTTACACACACACACTCTACATTCGCCTCTTAAATTATTATACATCATATTCCATATTATAGTTACATTTTGCACATGCATAATTAAAAATACAATCACTAATACTAGTTTGTGTGAGCATATTATATATGGAATCACAACACAGCAATATTTATAAGAACACTAATAGCAGTTGCATGTGCATAGTACTAAATTGAGATACAATACTGTGTGTAGTGTTGTAATAGACTACTCTTGACAGGGCTATTGGCATTTGAAATCATCATTTCTCCTAATGCTAGAAGCACTTAAAGGTTGGCAGTTAATTCTAAAGCCTCAATCCAAGCTTAAAAAATCCTTCTTTCAGCAATTTTACTTATATTCATATAGGATGAGATGAGCATTTCCAATTAAATACAATATTTTTACACTGCTTTCGCAGCAAAATAGAAAATGTATGATTCGTAGTGAACTGTTGCTTGATAAATAATTTTTTTTAACTTTCTCTATTCTACTTTTGAGGGGATGCTTTGTAATATTGTATCTGTTTCTTTAAAGCTAAAGCATTCATGAAGAAAAATTATATTCAAAATTAAAACATCGTATTTAAAATATATAATCCAGGAAAGAAACACATCTTACATTACACACATTAAATGAGTTAGGACTTACAAAAATTCCCGATATGTGAATATTTTGCATATTTTTGGATCACCTTTGGTTGTAGTTAGTGTTGGATGGATATGCAGAGTTCTACTGTACTTAAACTCTTTAAATGCTCACTTATCAGACTAAAGCTAAGCTTACCTCCATTTGCTAGATAGGTTAGTATTACTCTTATGCGTTTTAAAGTATTTGGGAATTTCTTTTTGATTTTCCTTATTAGAAATTCATATTTCGATAATATTTGCCCCAATAATTTTATAGCAACTAGTGATTTCATTTGAGGAAACTTTTTTCTAGTCCCCTCTGGGACTAGAGCCACCCCCAAGTACGTTAGGTGTTAAATAGCTTTCAAAATTAACTGCTGAAGCTAATTTAATCAGCATAATTACCAGCGTGGTTAATTTAGCCACCACTACAATAATTACCTTACTATACAGTATAAAGTAGTGTAACTGTCCATCAAGAAGTACTTTTAATAGACAAAGCTGCACTGTCTTCCACTAAAGCAGTATAAGATTAACCCTCCTGGTGGTTTCTCGACGAAGTATCTCGTTATTAGCAACACCATTAGCCTATCTTGATGGACGAGATATCTCGTCAGTAGAAATAACTGACCGGATCTCGATCTTGTCATCGAAAAGTAGACCATATCTTAATGACGAGATATCTCGTCATTAGCAAAATTGGTTAGATACTGATAGACGAGATATCTCGTCGAAACGACTTGGAGGGTTAAGAGTGTTGACATCTGAAAAATGCTAAAAAAATTATATGAAGTGATCATTTAGCTGTGGCAAATCGGAGTAGGAATCCATAAAAGAGAAGACTGAATTCCCCCACACAAAATTTGTTTCCGAATACATATCACTATTTAATTCTTGCATAGATTGTTTGGCTTTTCTTTACATTTGGTTTTGATAAATACAATATATTTTGCATAGATTGAGATTGCAGATCTTTAAAGCATAGTTTCCCGAAGTCGATGCTACCGCCTCCTGTGGTCGCTGAAGGAATCTTTGGGGAGGAGCAATACTGGCTCCAGGAGGAGTAGGGAGAGTTGAGGAGCATGATTGGGTAATAAGATGCTAAAAAGGTGTCGCCTAAAAAGGTTTTAAGCAAATACCCTATTTACTTGACCACACAGACACACTCACTACAGTGATGCATTGCTGCAAAAATTATACCTTGTATGACTGACCAGTCTAAAAACAAGACATGTAATTGTTCGCAGTTCCGACTTACACAGGTTCTTATAAGTGCAGCGGCAGGAATCTGCCATGTTATGTCAAGTTTACTGTATAATACTATTTCGCTTGTGCGAAATCACATTTGACGGTTTTCGAATTGTATGATGAACAGTTATCAGTTTAGTGTGCAGCTGCATAAATAATTTGGCAAAATTCAGTAAATATCGGCAGTTACACTTACAATTTATTGTTGGATGAGATAGAGTTTTCCAGAGGGAAGCGTCAAAATAAATTATCTTTGAAAAGGGGTAGGAGTCAGAAAAGTTCGAGAAACTATGCTTTAAAGTATTCAAATCCCTTAGAGAGAAACTAAAGAAATAATTTTAAACATCAGATCACTAATTAAAAAATAGTTGCTGTTAAAATTGTTTCTGGTACAGCTTTGATATAAAGACCTTTTGTGGCAACGCTTTTGGCTTGCTTTTTGTAGCGAGTTGTGGCAGGCAAAAGCAACCTCGCTTTTTTAGGATTATTGCAACCTCGCAATTATTTGAATCTCATTAATTTGTGTAAATCATTATTTATTTTTTTTATTTTACCATGCTTAAATAACAAGTTTGCTAGAATGAATGTGATATTTTGTAACATTCGTATTTATTGCCTGTTTCCTTAACTAAGAGTTAGACTTATAAAACTAATAATGTATATTTAACTTGGACCAACTTCTATAATTATATTTCAGAAAAGAAAAAGATTTTTTCATTAAAGTAAATACTTAGTAGTTATAAGAATAATCAGTTGTGTGGATTTTTTCTATTTTTAAAATTCCTTTTTCGTCAATTCTTTTAAAATTATTTTCCGCTAAGTCTAAACGGTGTTTTTTTTAAAAGAAATAAGACATAAAAAACGTTGCCACATAAAAATCTTTATATCAAAGCTTGTTTCTGAATAAGCCACGAAAACTTTTTGGGGAAGAAAAGGGTTTCATTTATTCCCTAATTGTGTAATTTTCTTTTTTGCTTAAATATTCTTTGTCAATCGAAACTGTAATTTGCTTTTTGTTTTTTTGTTCCATGCTTCCTTGAAAAAGAAAGAATCGAATTTTGTATCAATGTGGCATGTGAATGTAGTGTAAGCTAGCGATTTTAGTTTTGATTGCTAGGTTGGTTCTCCTCTTTGCCAATGGGTTTGTTCTTTTCTTTCTTTCCCTTTTGGCAGCCTGGCCACTGCGAGCCGCCATCACACTGATGTTTGAACACGATGCCAGGGACACACCAGCGATTATGTTTTGTGACACAAAAGTACTTTTCAGTTTTACTTAGTTTTGCAGCTGGTTATTTTTTGTTTTTTCTTGTGTTTTCCGTCCCGCCAGCTTGGCATCTGTACAGGAGCAGCGACACACTGGTGCACACCCCAACCCTGAGAAGTCATCATCCTCTGAAGGGAACCATTCAGATGGGGAAGTCCACACTATAAAGGTAAAGCTTCTCTCCTTTCCATGCTCTCTCTCTCTCTCTCTATTGAATTGCATCCTTTTCTTATTGTGAGTGCAGGGCTGCCACAGGAGACTTTTTGCTACTGTTTGGCGACTTTGGGTATCTTTTCAAGCAAGTTCCTATTTTCGCAATTTTGGCGACTTTTCGAAAAGTTTAGCAACTTTTTTGGAAATTTCACCAAAGGTCATCGAAAATTTAGTCCCTTTCTTTCAAACTAATAACAGACGTAAGAAACTGTTTTGCATTTTTATTAAGGGAGAGAAAATTTTCCAAGGGACACCAATTTCTAAGTTTTGGTGCCAAGCTGTGGCAAACGTAAGAACAGAATCGTCGTAAAAGCTCCTATTTTCTAAAATTCACAATAGGTCAACGAAAATTTAGTCCTTTTTAAAACTAATAGTTGACAGAAAAAATAATTTTGCCACAGACCATTTGCTACTATTTTTCAACCTTGCCGACTTAGGGTATCTTCAAGCAAAATCGTTTCAAAAGCTCCAACTTTCGAAATTTGGTGACTATTCGAAAATTTACTATCAGTCAGCGAAAATTTAGTCCCTTTTTTAAAACTAATTGCTGAGAGAAAATGAAAAAAATTCAGAAAATTTTCCAAGGTACTCCAATTTCGAAGTTTTGACGCTAAGCCGTGGCAATCAAAAAACACCCATCGGAATCCGTGTTTAGATTAAAATCTGGATTACTAGATTGTCATGACAACCGTATTAAGAAAATATATGAAATTTTTAATTAAATTTTAATTTCTTGGTATGATTTTTAAGTTTCACTCTTAATTTGCACATTTTGTGTTTTAGTCTATTCTTTTTGTACTGAGCAACTAAACTTGCTACGAAAATAAGGTTTTAAAGATTTTTGCTTCTATTTAAAAAAATATGCTACTAATGCTATTATTTGATAAGTTCTTTGGATGTGGCAGCCCTGAAATTACTTTTTGCTACTATTTTTCAAGTTTGGCGACTAGGGGTATCTTTTTAAGCAAAATCGTCTCAAAAGTTCCTATTTTTGGCGATTTCTTTTGAAAATTTACGTAAGGTCAATGAAATTTTAATCCCTTTTTTAACTTATAGCGGACGGAAAAATTATTTTTCGGATATTTATTTAAGGGGAAATTTTCCCAGGGAGCCAATTTAGAAGTTTAGGCGCCAAGCTGTGGCACAATAAAGGAAAACAATGGAATCTGGTTGCTAGATTGTCATGAAATCTTATTATAAAATACTTTAGTTTTTAAAATACTAAATTTCTTGGCGCCTGTTTCATACTTATTTAGCACGTTTTGTGTTTTAGTCGATTCATTTTGTATCCGAGCAACTAAAATTTCTACTGAAATAGAATTTAAAAGATTTTTTGCTACTATTTTTAAAAATTTATGCTACTATTGCACTACGGCTCTGGCTCGACAGCCCTGTGAGTTTTTTTTGTATTTAGTACATTACTAAAACAGCTGTTGGAGCACGTGCGCTCAGCTTCATGTTATTTCTCTCGGTTTGAAGATCTGACACGTGGTATTGTTAGAAGGCACGAATCATAATGCAGGACTTATAAGTGACTGGTTAATACGAATATCGTGATTAAAGACATTCGTTTGCGTCGATCACTAATCCCATGTGACCAATTCTACGATCTTACCTCAGCGACTCCGCCCACATTCTCCGTCTATTTCATTTGAAAGTCAATAATGACCCCACGTGATTACTTATCGAAAACCAATTCGGAAAGGCGTTCGATTTTCAATTCATTCCGGAGATATTCGCGTCGAAAGTTTTATGACGACCCTTCCGGTCACTTTTGGTGTCCATGTGGTTGCTGGTACCTTATAGTCAATCGAGACTAGGGGCGGAACTAAACTTTTGGGAACCTAGGGCTAATGAGACTGATGTTATTGACAAATTAAATAGAATGACAAATTAATGATAATAATCAAATGATGTAAAATATGCTAATTGTTAAAAAGTTGTTATTCACAATATCAACTCTTCATTGCAACTTTTAATTGACTCTGCATGAAAGCCATCAAAAGACAGGTTTGTTAATGGCTCCTATGGATCTCCAGGACAAGTATACAATGAAGTCCCCTGTCTTGTGTATTGGTTTGTGCTGTTCAGACGTTTGTGAGAAGAAAATATTGCTTTTTGTCTGTCCTCTTTTCTGAATACTAGTACGATTATTGAGGACTATATGAAAGGAACTTTTAAACTTTGCACCATTTTAAAGATGGCATGATTGAAACCATTAATTTCACCAACATACTAACAGTAATACTTCTAACAGTACTTAATATAATACTTCTGTAAAGGCACAACTACAAAATAAAGCCGATGTATACACAAATCCAAATGTGTACTTTAAGCTACCTGTTTTGGTTAGACGTCTGCGGAATGCCACGTCCAATCGAAAAACGGATATCTTTTTCGGGTTGGTTTTCAACAAGGAATCTTATGGTATGGTTATTGTGGGACCGATTCTGACCCTCCTATGTAATGCCAATTTTTCTTAATGTTTCATCATCAGTCAGGACCATACACGTGAAATATAAGCAGACTGAGCATTGCTATTGGGAGGAGTTTCAAAAAGTGTGACCAACTTGTCGACTAGTAGTCACGTGACTGCTCTGTGAGAAAACTGACAAGTATGGCCGTTTTGGTATCTTATCGCTTCGTTTGGCGATGTAACATCTTGTGACAGGATAAATGTGTGAATCCGCACTTCTATAGAGTGACGACAATAGTGGTGAAATAGCTAAAATCTACTATGTCGCGTGGACCAATCAGGTGATGAATGCTCGTTTCCTCCTGACAAACGAACGTAGTCTAAGGGTCACGTTACTACTAGTTTTGGTCATATGATCCTGGGCACATGAAAAGGTTACCATTACTCACTCAATTTTTATATTACCTCTATGGTGATGACCGTGCAGAGAAAACTCATAGGGACAACGGCTGGAATGATAAAAAGAGTACTATTCTTTTGGAGGAATCAGATTCTGGAATTGTATTATTTTCACACTTTGTGTGTACAATCAAACTAATGAAATCAAAATTATTGCAGAATATGTTATTTTTGACTTGAAGACCAGGTTTCTCCTTCGTTATGAAATGTTAGGTAAAACTCAAGAACACAGTATTGGCAAGTTTCGTCGCCAAACGGCATTTTGGGTAGGGCTACGATGGGTTACCATCTTTTCTGTGATGGTAATCATCGCCAATTTGGCGATTGTGCCTTGTTTTTGAGTCTAATTTAATATTCAAAATTGAGTTAAAAATATATTTTGCTGACAATTTGTTTGTAGTATTTTGTAGACAATCTATTCAAATTGCAAATTATGTTTTATTTTAAAACATGAATACATGAAAATAAAAATTTCATATTATATACATTCCTTGACTTAATTCTTTTCAAGCTGACCAAGAGTTCGTAGTAAACATGAAAGATAATCTAACAAAATACTCTTGTTATTCTCTCTAAAATATACTCTTGATTCTCTTTTAAGAACTAGTGCTTTTCATGTAGAATCTTTATACTGAACTTCTTTTATTGCAGAATATGTGTTTTTAGATTTATCAACTTTATTCAAATTTCAATACGAAATTTTCCTTTGGAAATATGACACTACTTTTTATTATTTAAAAAAAATTCAAATAGAGTGAAATAGTTTTCTTTTTTCAAATTTAGAGTGTATCATACCAGTTTCACAAAAACTGTTTCACTTATATATTGTATCAGAAAATTAACCACTTGAAGTCACTTTCTAAAAGAGTACTTTCTTCAAACATCATAATTTACATTTTAATGCACTATTATATGTATGCAAGAGCCTAACAATTTTAATTTATCTTTCTTCGTAGTTCCAATTTTTATTTTCTGCTCACTCTAAAAGCGAGAAATTCAAAGTGAAATTAAACTTTTTTAAATTTTGACAAAACTAACCACAATCATTAAGTATGCTTATATATTTGTTTTGATGATGATGTTCTGAGAAAGAAGCAAAGCTCTGTATCATCTTTAATTGAATGAATGGAATCACTTTCATAATGATTCTTTTGAATCTCCCCAGTCAAGCAAGTTTGGCTGGCATCAGAGTTCAAACTTCCGGCAGTCAATTGAGTAAATATATGAACTACCTCACTTGTAATAACCCCAAACACCCTTAAGGAATGTTTTCCCATTAATATAATGATAGCATGATTGGAAAACCTTGAGTAAAATAATCTACAGTAACCCCTTGATTATCTGGGATGTAATATATTTTAAGGTTCATTTAAATAAGGAAACTAATTGGAGCTAAATTTTCTGGAAACGCTAGTAGAATTTCTTAATCACTTGCCAGATTTAAAAGAGAAATCGCCCAATTTGGCTTTTAAAAAACGCCCAAATGCGCCCAAACAATTGTAATTTTTTTTCAAATAAAAGTACTTTTGTTTCTATTTATTTTCATTGGAAACGTAAACAAATCACCAAAAGATGATAAAATACCTCCAGTTAAACAATTTTAATGTATGTCCACATGCGCCCAAACAATTTTAAAGTATTTTCTCAAAAAAAATTCTTTTTTAAGATATTTTCAGTGGAAACATGAACAAACCACTAGAAGACGAATAAAATACTTCTTGTTAAGAAAGAATTTGATATAACCATTTTGGTGACATTTGACGTTAATTTTGATTGACACTAAATTATTCGTGTGGTGCAGTTGGAACCAGACTTCATGGAGCAAAAATTTGCAACACATATTTAGCATATTTTCAGTTTAAAAAAATAAGCCAGTCATAAATTTGTGATCAATTCTATTTGCGACGTACTGTAATCTCATTCAGAAAACAAGCAGTGATGTCACTTCCGAAATAGTAGGACCATGAAAATGCTAGCGCCTTATATATTTAGTTTTACAGGACACAACTTGATACCCAACAGAAGAGTGTTATGCAAGTTGTGTTTGATAACTAAAAAATTCATTCAAGAAGGATATTGCGCCTTATATATTTAGTTTTACAGGACACAACTTGATACCCAACAGAAGAGTGTTATGCAAGTTGTGTTTGATAACTAAAAAATTCATTCAAGAAGGATATTGCGCCTTATATATTTAGTTTTACAGGACACAACTTGATACCCAACAGAAGAGTGTTATGCAAGTTGTGTTTGATAACTAAAAAATTCATTCAAGAAGGATATTGCGCCTTATATATTTAGTTTTACAGGACACAACTTGATACCCAACAGAAGAGTGTTATGCAAGTTGTGTTTGATAACTAAAAAATTCATTCAAGAAGGATATTGGGAAAATGCGATATATTTCTATGCGATTCACGTGTAAATAAGAAGTCCAATCTGATAAAATAAAATGATGCTGCATATTATTTTTAGCAAAAAAATAAAACCAACGCAAAATTTCGGTGTCCAAGATAAAAAGTAGTCCAAAGCGCCCAATCTGGCAACGCCGCACAAACCTTAAAGCATTGAATTATTTTGAGGAAAGCATTCTTCTTCCATTCTAAAAAGATATTTGAAATTTTTAAAACACATATTTATGGAACACATTTTCTTATGATAAAATTCATCATTTTGGCCCTTCATTGATCTTTGAACTATGATACGTCTTTTCTGTCAAGATAATTATAGGTTTCGGTAGTGTTTTTGTGGTGGTCACTGTCGTTCATTGAAATTGAACATCAATTCTTAACTTTTGCATTTTTCTTAACTTCAGCAGTCACTGATTATTTAAGGACGCGATCGTACGAACTAACACATATTTTTGAGAAAATCAAATTAATGGCAATTCGTGGTTGAAATGATGATTGGATACATTTAAGACCGTCCTCTTAATTATTTTTTTTACTAGGTAATGGAAGATTTACCTTTGCATTAAAAATACTTTTATACTTCAAAAATATTTATAAATTCTTTAATTCTAACATGATTGAAAAAACTACAAGGATATTAAAAGAATTTGACGAAGAATAAATTCCGAATTGAAATATGTTATTCCAAGCATAAAAATAAGTTATAAAATGTTATTTTGTTATTTCTCTGAATTTGTCCCTGTGCATGGGAAAACGTTACAACTGATTCATTGGTGGAGTGTCTTTTACTGCAATGACCTAACATACATCAGATTCCAAATCCAACTTGGAGGAACTGCGGAAGTGTAGTTTTATGTTTTATTCAAGATCCCATTAAAAATATATTACATCATCCAAGCAAAATAAAGTCATTTAAATTATTTCAGTCTGCATGGTGACATTTTTCTAGAATACTAACCACTCATTTATTATGAAATTGATTATGGAGGACTTTGGACTGAAGTAGCTTTAGGTTTTATGTGAAAGATTTCAAATTCTGTCATATTATTTTTATCACTATAAACTGCGGTGTTCGTTTTGTTGAGATTTTACATTGAGTTTTTATCATGCTAAATTGATGAATTTCAGCAGTACTTCGGTTGCGTTTGTTAAATTTATTTTTAAAAGTAAAATTTAGCAAGAACATTTGATTTTATGAATTTATTCATTCATAAGAAAACGTTTGGATCTATATGACTTGTACTTAAACAAAAACAGAAAATTATTATAATGTGTCTAGTGTCAGGTATTTTCTGTCGAGCTAGATATAGATAGCGTTAGTGTTTTTGCGGCGATACGTATTTCCTGTAGGCATTCCGAACGTTATACATTTTCAGCACGTCGCCAGTAAAAATTCAAAAGTATGAATTCAAAAGTATGATAGTTGATTAGTCAACGCTAATTAGATTAAAAGTCAAACATTGCCAAAACGGCGCTAAACGACATTTTAATATAAACCCGATATGCATCATGCGAGAGCATTTGTTAAAAAGAAGTAAAAAGTTTGCAGACTGTCTGGTTTGTTTACACTGAAAATCACTCTCATATTCACTTTTTTAGACAAAACTTAGTTTAAAAAATATTTTAGGAAGTAAAGATAAATCCCAGAATTGTCCAATTTCAACAGTACTTTGATTTTTTCTTGAATTTATTTTTGAAAGTAGATTATAGAGAATATTTGCTTCTTGAAATACATTCAATTTATTTCCCATTCATAAGAATACATTTGAATCGTTTGGTTCTATTTGACCTGTTCTATTTAAACAAAAACAGAAATCAATTAAAAAGAATCTGGTATAAGCAACATACTGATATAAGTATGTAGTTGAATTAACGTCGCACTGGAGCAACACACCGGGCTAGTGGCGACGGTCCGGGATCAACTTATATAAGGTTCATACTGATGCTGTTAATGAATTCCCAGATGACCAAGACTACTGTGTGTGTAAATATATCAAATATGGTTGCCGCATGATATTCCTATCCATGGCCCCTGACCTAGAAAATTGAATGCATGATTTTTGAGCACATACATACTTCTCAAGCACTGAGTGTTCGTACCCCAGTATGAATCTGCATGCTTTCTTCCTTTTCTTTACTATTTATATTTTTTGCACTTTTTGGGTGACTTTTCAAAGTTCACCATACTTTTTGAAAAAGCTTGAAGTGTAAGAACTGTGCTACGGAATAATTCAATGAGAATGGAAATTTTCAGTGAATTTTTTGCCATTTTTGTCAATACTCATGGGCCTTTTTTGACATTTTGAGTATACTCTACTATCTGATTATTCTGTTATGAAAAAGAATATTGTTATACATTTGGGGATAGAATCTTCAAAATATTTTTTTTTATTTATCTTGAAAATTTTCATTTTAAGAAATTTTTTGTAGATTTGATTCGATGCCCTGGGTCTTATAGTTTAACCTCGTATATTTTTGATAATTATCATTCTTTATTCATATTTCAAATTCAAAAATTTTATAGTTTAACTGAAAAATCTTTATCTTTCATTCGTTTTTGTGTTTCAGTTTTAGTTCTTTATCAAAAAAAAATTTTATTACAATATGAGAACAGACGTCTCAGTTTTAACGGAATTCGAGATTTTGTATATAAATAACTTAAATCTACTTGTTTTCGATTCTATCAAGTCTTCCTCTTATTTCCATTGTTCAAGTATAAACAATATATATTTGTTCTCTGAATTCATTGCTGTATAGTTTTATGAGATTAAAAACATTAATGCAAAAAATTTAATTGTCCTATTAATTTTGTTTACTCCTTAATTCAGATTATTAAATGATGGGGAATTTTTTCGTAGGTATGGATTGTGCGAAACAAACTAAGTAGCACAGTTCTTAAAAATTTTTGTGCAAAGGCTGCTTGATTAGACATTTTTCAGAATTCTTTTTGAAGAAACATGTTTTTGCTCAAGTTTCAAGCTTGAGGTTTCTGGTTTTTTCTTTTTAATGCAGCCTGTGGAAGGGTACATCAGTTCAGGAAATTGATGAGCAGGTTTGTCACTAACATTATATATACTTTATTCCTTTTTGTAACTTTAATTTTATTATTTCCTTTTTTCCTCGTAGAAAACTGTTATAAGAAAATACCAGTGCTTGAAATTGCAAACTGTCAAGAAAGAAAACTTTTAGATGCAATTTATTATGATTCCCCATTGTAATTTTTCTTATCCAAACGTTCCTGTGATCACTAAAATGGTAGTCTGCTTGTGTAGTAATATCGGTACAGCTTTATCATGCGCCTCGATTGTTGGTGCACTTTTTATGTCGCCAAGGAAAGAATTCTTAGAAAAAATCGTGTTTTTAAACGGAAAAAACTTCAAATTTCGCGAAAGAATACCCTGAAACTTAGCTACACCACTAAACGCAGAAGGCATATTCAAATAGAAAGGTAACGATTTTCAAAAGAAAATAGCAAGAAACAATTCAATCTAATGCGACTGCACTGGACCGTGACTAAAATCAAACTAAACGTTTGAATTCTTTCATACATTGAATGAAAAATTAAAGAACAAATGAAATCAAAGGACGATTTAACGGAAATGAAACGAACATTCTAGAATATTCGAAATGAAAATTTAAACTTTCCGCTTGCCGAGGTTGCCATAAAAACGGGAACAACCCTGGGTTGCCTTCACCTGCCATAACTCGCTACTAAAAGTGCACCAAACGAGGCTTATACAGCCGTACCATAATATCAAACGAACAACTCAGTTTAGTTTGCAGAATAGTGAATAGTTCTCTGGCTAGTTTTAATCTTGCATCCTTCACATGTACCCCTATAGAATCTACGGTTTGCAGAATATCAGTTGAAATAGTCTGAAAAGAAGTCCCATTTCTTTTTAGTCTTGGTAAACCATATCTGCCAACTTTTCCAAAAAACACCTTAGTTTTCCGGATGGAAAAAAAATATTTGCCGTATTTTGCTGTAGGGGGGATATTTTCCAAGTGACTACAATTTCGAAGTTTCGTTACCAAGCAGAGGCAACCATGAAAGAAAAATATCAAAACCAGTGGTTACATTGCTGAAATCTTTAGCACTAAGTTTCAAGATTCCTAAAACATTCAGAATAAAGTTTAATTGCTCATATTTCTATATGTATGGCGCCATTTAGTGTGAAATATTGCCAAATCTTTTACATCGAGTTCGAACTGCCTCGTAACAAGTAACAGTATTAAAAATAAAAGCAGGGGATTACTTTTTAGGTTTTGAATTGTTTTCATAAAGCCCAATTTGGCGCAATTTCCGTTAATTTAACGCTTTAATTATTTTTTAGACATAATTATTTAACAGCATTTTTTTCTAGCAGTTGCGCGTTGCTTTTCATGTAAAAATCAGACATGCGCGCTCACCTGTGACGTCACACCTTTTGGCATGCGCACCGAGTTAGAAATCATACTGGAGGAACGGAAATAAGCAGTGTTTTTCTACAGCATCATTATATTCTATTACTGATTAAAAATATTGTAAAAACTGAATCACACATTTCACTCTTTGAAGTCATAAAAGTCAGTCAGTTGAGTCATAAAAGTTTTCTAGATGTATTGCGGTGGCATTTAAATACGGCATCTCGGAATTAAACAAAAAAATATGACAAAGTAAAATTTAGTAATTGTTTGCAAATAAATTGTAAATATTATTATAAATTCAAAATTACATACACCTAAAATATATGTAACCATTTCAAGTTACACTTCTTACTAATGAACAATTTTTTGCAGAGATCGTTGATAGGTTTTATATGAATTCAGGGTTTCTATGATTTTGTCGTGACTCAAATATTTACATATCGTCTGTATTCTGTAAAAAGGGCGAATCCAACAATTTAAAATTTTTCAGGAGCATTTTCAAACTTCACTTTTCCATAAAAATTAGGAATAAAAAAATTCATTTTTCTTACACTTGCTTACTACTCGTACATATATATTATAAATGATTTTGTTTTACATTATTCCTAATTTTTATGGAAAGGTGAAATTTGAAAATGCTCTCCTGAAAAATTTCAAATTGTTGGATACGCCCTTTTTACAGAACACCGACGATATGTCAACTCACTATTATCTTCTGAAATAGTCGCATTTTCTTATAAAGTTATTAAAATCATTGTTATTGTATTATATGATGCAATAATTGTAAAGTTGGCTATTAAAGTCAATTTTCATGTGTAACTACATTAGCGCTTTGATTTTTGATTCTGTTTTTAATAACAATGTTTGATTTTGTACAAATTATTTAAGTTGGTATATACTGAAAACTTTTTCACTTATATAGTGATTCATCTAAAAAGCCAACGAAAAGTAATAGCTTCTATAGAGAGGGCCTTAAATATTAAGTTGCCATTCTCTTAAACAATATATATATTAATTAAAAACCCGGAAATAAAATTTTGTTTGGAGTGAATACACAGCTTACATATGGTTGCCAGATTTTTTTCAAATGTATAGTGCGTTTCCAACGAGACTGCAGACGAACTTGAGTCAGTCGATTTTTGATTAGGTGTGAAAGGGCTTTAAGAGGGGGCTTCCGTACGCAAAAACATGAATTCCGATCGCCGAAGATGTTTCTTTCCCTACTAACTGGCTTTCACCACTATCGCTTTCGGCATCGAATGAATTACCAGAATCCGCGCTCAAGACGCCAGTGGTGGAAGCGCTTTGTTTACGTACCACCTGTCCCCTAACTTAACTAAAGCACTAAAAGAAGTCCCTTAAAATAAATATTTACATTGATTCGCAGGCAGCAATTCTGGTAATTAAAAAATGCTTCACCAGTTTTTATCCTCGTTCGAAAAAAATAGCCCTTCTAGTATAAAGTTTCAATAAAAATTCTAAAATAAATTTTCAATGGATCCCATCACATGTTGGAATTCCGGGCAATGAGAGATGGCGTATTGGCAAAAGCTGGAGCAAATAAACAACCTGGCACAAGAGAAAGTACCATCCTGCTCTCAGAGGACGATCACCTGTCCTTAAAATGAAATTGCTCAGATCATCTCCAGTACCCTTTCATCACTAGTACATCTGGAGAGCTGCTTGCCTTTAATTAGCCCCGGAAAACTTCCTCTATGCTTGCCCTGGCCATTTGAAAAAGATGATATTCATTGATGGCCAGAAATCCTTTCCCATCTGTACAAAGTGCGGCTTATTACCAGCCTCTCCTTCACATCCTGAATTGCATTGGAGCCATACATGAAGACATTTTAAGGACTCATCTGCCATTGCCCAAAACCTTTTTTTTGCAGACTCAACGACTTAGTGTGTAATTTGTTTTTTACACTGGGATAAGAAAGAGCTAATAGACTAGTTCAGAACCACGTGATGCGACTGCCTTCTTTCTCCCGAGAGCCGCACGAAACCTGGCTACTGGAAGATGTCATTTTATCAACCTATCCGTGAACCAATCTTTTTATCTTAAATATTCGGTTTGATTTTGAATACATATTTATTTCCTGTCCTGTTGGTAGCTTATGAATCGCCAATTCTGCCTTTTTAATAGATTTTAGCAGATACTTTGCTTTCTTCCTCATAGTATAAGATATGTGTCTTGAATTTGGAGAAACTTTTTCTGCTGATATTAAACGTTTATGTAGAATCCTTTATTCCATAACTTGTAATTGAATCAAATCTTTTGTTCTTTATCTTCTGTATTCGATTATGGTATGATGCATTCATACTCAACACTAATATTTCGTTTTAAAGATAACTGTGTTCTTAACCTTTTAAAGGGTTTGTAAAGGATATTTTAAAAACAAACTTGATTGGGTTAAACTGTCTGTTTATAAATATATTGTACACTAGAAAAATTTAGTTATGGTAATTCGTGGAGTGGTATATACCCATATATATCTCATGATCCTAGACAGAGCATCAAAGGAGAGAATATTTATATCCCTAGTGGTCTTAATATACCTTAGCCTTAAGTAAGGTTGAAGCCAATCGTCTCACAACCCCCTGAAAGGGTTAATAAATTAGTCATAAAGTGAGAATATAAATATGGTGTCTAAATCAACACTGGATTAATTTGTTTAAAAGGCTATTTATCGAAACTAAAATTTGATTTGAACTTTTGCATTACAATATTTTTTCGAAGCATTTCCAGATGGGCAATTAGATTCACACACATCTATTATATCGTAAAGTTGTAAGGAGTTTCTAAAGTAACTATTTCTACTTAGAAGCATTTTAATACTTCTTTTTGTGTTACAAATGAATAAAACACTTGTAAATAACAAATATTAACAGAATTATACTTGTCCACCCCTTGCATATCATATCAACATACAAATCCCAACGTACAGTGGTAGCACAGAAAACCTTTTCCAATATATCATGTGTAATCTTAGTGCAGCTGTGATTTACTCTAAGTTAATTAGTGCTGCTAATATTTATTTTGTATACCTCGGTTTTAACAAAACCCCACACAAAACAATTTAGATGTGAGATCAGTGACCGTAGTACTCAACATCTGGCTGAGCCTCTTTATATCCACTTTTCCCCAAAAAAGTTTCATGCTGGTAAACCAGGGCACTTGTAGAATGAGGTGGCGCCTCATTTGTTGGTAGATGACAGTGTCTAGAATTCCATCAGAAACAATTTGAGTCACAAAACAAATTTGCATATATCCGGATAAATGTCGCCATTGTCTTCTCGGCAAAAAAAAAAGGCCATTCACCTAGCGTTTTGGGATGCCCAACCAAGCATTAACCTTTGGAGAATATCATACCCACTCCTAGAAAACAAAATGATCATTCGGCTTTTTTATTAAAACTGACTCGGAAACTTTGCTAGTAACAAGATCTCGAGGATCAAAATCACTGGCATAGTGGGATTCATAGACTCATCAGGACTTGATTATCCCAAGAGATTATAACTTTTTTGCTGTATAAAATAATATAATATAGATGTAAAAATGTACAGATGTAATAATTCTGGATAGACATGTCATGCTCTATTCGTCCCAACCACACTTATTTAAACTGGTAGTGTCTCTTTACACTAGGCACGGGATTGTGTGATAGTGTTGGTTATTAATATTGGTAGTTACTTTAGTCCTGTATTTCTCATTTGTTGTGACTTATTTTTTATGTATTGAGTTTTGAATTCCTATTTGAGTTTCATGTTTCAGACTATCGCTTCCGATCCCCACACTGTGATACACGTTCCACCAGGTGGTCACCAGAGAGGGTCTGAAAACGCTTTAGACGCCTTGCTTGACGAACTTCAGACATTCACCAAGCCTCTCGAGCAACCCCGAGACAATATTCCTGGCCTCCTGGGACCTCAAAGACGTCTCCCCTCTTACCCCAGTGCCGAGTCGCCAGTGCGTAGTCCTGCAAGGCAATTCGCCCCGTCTATGCCCGGTCAGCCCGAAGTGAGCACATCAGGGACTAGTGCTTTCCGTGCTCCGGCTACAATCACCAGTAAGCTCCAAGTCGGTGAGTCGGGGGTGCAAAGGTCCCCGTCTCACTCTCCAGTTCCTGATGCTAAGAAACCGCAGGACATCATAATCAGAGTCGCTGTCAACCCCGGCGGCAGTACCAAGCAGACTGTCATCGATGGCGTCGAAGGTACCGTGACCACGAACCCCGTTGCTCACAAGAAGGCCCCCCCGCCGCCACCCCCCAGAACGACGAGTCGCTCGCCGCTGACCTCCCCCACGGCCGACTCGCAGGATCCCGTCCCGGGCAGCCCTCGGGACGTGGTCTTCGGCCAGCTGCGCAGCAACTCTGCGCCAGCGGGCGATTCGGACACCCCCGTGAAGAGAATGGCCGCTCCCAGGTCCGTCTCCAAGGATGAGGGGACCGCGCAGAAGGAGAAGGAGGACGAAGAGCTTTTGAGGACCAGTGCCATTTCGGAAGAAGGCGTGCGGAGAGAGACTCTGTCCAGCAACAGCAGCAGCAGCGAGAGCGTCAACTCCCAAGAGGGTCTTCAGGTGTCCCAGGGCTTGTCGCCGGTGGGGAAACTCGAAAGAAAATCTTCGGGGGGCAGCTCTCACGGCACCCCGCCCGACAGTGGCACCCCGAGTAAAAGTTCCAAGAAGCTAGGCCCTCCGACACCCCCTCGTACTAGGGTAGACGTGCTGGAGCAGCGGCACCAGGAGCTGCTGCGGAAGCAGAAGCTGCTCCAGGATCAGTACACGCGACTGCAGCAGCTGCAGAGCAGCCAGATCCTGCAGCGGTTCTCCCCCTCGCGGTCGGCGACCTCCACCCCCGTCTTAAACGACCTCAAGAAGACGGGGAGCGAGAGCAACATATTGTCCAAGTCCGCCCTCTCGATGACCCCCTCGTCGGGGTCGCTGACGCACTTGGCTGGCAACGCGGTCATCTTCACCCGCAAAGAAACTAAACCTCTACCTGCGGTCGTCACCACTACTACGGCGTCGATGAAGGCACCTGCCGTGCCCGCAAAACCAACCACGACCCACAAGAATAAAATCTACGAGACTGACATCTTGTGAGGAACTTTATAGTGTGTTTAAATACAAAAACTCTCATTTTTTTCTAAAAAAAGATACGGCTTCGATAAATCTAAATGGTTGATGATAGTCTGTTACGGAATGTATCTTCGAGGACTGGTGAATCATTGGGCAGTCTGTACATTCAATTGCACTAAACTCAATGTTGTTGTCTTTTGCTCTGTTTTAGCAGCATGCCCTATTCGCTTTTCTGGTTGGCTTATTGAGCATGTTCATATTTCTCAGTTTATCTGTCAGCATTACCTGCTGGTGCTTTTGTGGAAAACAAAAAACATAGTTTATGCATTCGAACTCCCTAGGCTTCATGTTCAATAGAACCTAGACCGTGATTTAGATTAATCAGATGTGGTTATAAAAATATATTTATCATGTTAATATATTTAACAAAGGAAGAGAAAGACAGTTATGGGGCTATTGTGGCACCCAAACCTAACATCTGTATAAAACAATCTGTATCATGTGGTTTGTCCCCTGATATATTTCAGAGTAATTGAGGTTTTTTTAATTCATTTCTTTTGCGAATTGTTCACGAAACTGGTCAGTTATAGACCTTTTTTCAACAATGGTGCCGTGTTACGGATAGTAACATTTCACAGGTATGGTGAAATGAGAGATATCTAGTAATGATTTTCATTTATATAGTCTTGTGTTATCTTTCATTCCATAAGTATGATTGACCATCATTGGTGTGTTTTTACATTTCTAGTGGAACCAAATATTGTCATAGTAGAATTTGCAGTTAACTGTACAATTCAAAAACGAACTGTGTTGTATATATATATTTAGTCGAGAAAATCAATAGTGTTGTGCTTGTATGCTGGTGGTACATTTTAAAAAATAATTGCGAAAATCAAGCTTTTCTTAAAAATACACTTTGTTTTATCTTAAATAACTCAAACATGTGTGATTTTTACTCATGTTATATAGTACAAATCTGTCACAATCAGTGATGATAAATTTTAAGAATTTTATTTCTTACAATAAATAATTAAAAATATATGAATATTATAAACATTTTTTAAATATTTGTTATTGAATTAAAACTTGTTATGAACTTTAGAATGTTTAAGTGATCTTTCTAGAATTTCTAACAACTAAAGCTTTTACATGAGATTCATGTAATGATTATAATTCAGAATCAGAGTCGTATCAATATCTTTGTTTAATTTAGCCCAAATAGAATCGGTCTACTATCACTAATTCTATTATCATTAATTCTATCAATGTATTATCTAAAAATATATGCCTTCGTACAATTTATAAAATTATCAATTCTTTCGGCACAAATCAAAAAAAGTTGTACCACTAGTTGAAGACCCAAAAATTGGATATACTATATCATGTTGTTGTTAAGTATTACTTGTGTAATTAAAATACACATTTACTTAGATTTGAATCTCGATAGAACTTTTTTAATTTTTACTTTTTGTGGTAAATGATCGGTAATGAACCAAAGGCTTCAGAGAAAAATTTTAGACTTAAGGTACGATAACTAAATGTGGCAATCGATTTTTTTTTTCAGAAGGGATAGCGAGTGTGTGTTGCGAATATTAAACTGTTGGGCTATAATTTGTTCTCTTTTGTTGTCTCTGAAGCCTTTGATTCTTCCTTCATTAAGGTACAATTATTTTTGTCACAAAAAGAGGTGTGTGATTGGATAAAATGTTTACCCATTTTTGTAGTTCCTATCCCTATCAATATTTCATTTTTCATGCATTTTCTCATTATCCATTTGACTGCCTTTAATTGCTACGCTTTACATGGGAATTTTCTGCAATAAGAATTTGCTAATTTGATTTGATTTTCGAGAAGAAATTATCATAAAATATTTATAAATTAACAATGCTTTTTTAATGTCATAGTATTTTAAAATATTTATGATTTAAATAGTATTATATAATTTGACTTATTTTCTATATTTATTTTGAATAACTTTCAATGTATTGAAAGAACATCACATGCTGCCATTTGATTTTATTTGCGTTAAATTAATGTTGAAGTGTTTTATTTGTATCACGCGATTATAATGGAAGTTCCTATATTTTCTCACACTATTGCTATCATTCTGTTCGGATAGTTGTTACATGTAAAAATAAGAAATTGTCTGTTTTAAGTTCAAACCATAAACAAATAGCATTGCAGGGTTACTGAACAGTCATCACGTGTTATATAATTTCAGTTTCAAGTATCGAAAATCGAAATCCCAACAGAAACATTGCGCAGAGTATCGCTAAACTTCAATTTCGGTTGCCACAAAATACATGGTACCTTAAGTTAAACACTTTTAGTGACGATTTTGCTGTCACGGGAATTACTCTTTATCACATTAACCCTGCAGTGCGATTGTAATGAAGACAAAGGTTGACTCTATTTCTGCAATAGCTGTACAGTTATTGTATTGGAAATTCTATTCCCTTCATTATTCTCTCTCTGCATGCTTGAAAAGGTGCCAAAAGTACCCCCTGTAACCAACCATATTGTGGCCTCTGATTTCTTGCTTCATTGCCCCACTACTACTACTGGTATTAAAATGTGGTTGCCTTAATTGTGCTGTAGGTCTTGAGAGCACGGTGAGAATGTTATTCATTTCAATCATCAGCAGTATCAAATGTATTTTACTTGATGTTAGTATGTTTTTGAATATGAAAGTTTTAAAAGAAAAAATGCTTCAGTTGCAGTTTTGTAATTGCCTGGTATTACAGGAATAAAGTACATTGCACTGTTATATACTGTGCAGAAACATTATTTATGTGTCCATGATGTTTTGATTGTTTTTTTTTTCAAGTGCCCGGCTAGTTGAACATTACTCAATAAGGGCGGATTTGTGTACTACCTAGCGTTACCCTGGTGCATCAGAGGAGGGCGGATTCACTTTACATATCACACATTCTAGGCACAACCCGTTTACAGAAGCCGCACATTCATTCCGGACGGATAAACATACATGCCTTGCTCCAGATTCAAACTCTGAACCAGTTGCTATTTAAAATATTCAAATTTAGGAGTTGACTGAGGTCATGAAAGTAATGATATAACTTTAGGGTGTTGGTTATTTATCACCGTGGAAATGCGACTATTATCGATTGGAAGTTTCTAAAAATTAAGGAGAAACAACTTTATTAGAGGTATCCCTTTATATCCTATCTTTATTAGAGGTTTTCATCACTAACATCGGGATGAATTCCAGCCGGTCGCTAATAGCATATTTCCAGTGCGACCTAATTACACTACCAACTATCTACCTCGTCAGTGACAACGGGATTCAGATTACGGGTTAGTCGACATGCTTGAATTTTCATATATAAATAGATTATCAGAGGTTGCGAAGTTAATCCATTCCAATATGGAAAGTCAATAAATTTATCTCTGATCATCTCTTTAAATCAAAAATTAAATTGATTGAAATAATCCCTCTTCCAATCATTCCATGATACGAAGTTGACAAATTTATTTTTGATAACCGTATTAAGAATTTTGAAATCATCCATCTTCCAGTCATTCCGCCATAGGAAGTCAATAAATAAATTGATTTTTAGTTAAACAAATCAAGAATTAATTGAAGTCATCCATCTTTCAATCAATCCACGATAGGAAGTCAATAAATTTATTTTTGATAAACGAATCAATAATTAAATTGAAATCATCTTCCAATTATTCCACGATAGGAAATCAATAAAATAAATTTATATTTGATTAAGGAATCGAGAAATTGACATGTTATATGCGAAAAATTGGTACATACAAGGTAAAAGCAACCCAAAGTAAAAGTATACAAGTAAAATAAATTTAAAATATACAATTCTAAAAATCATTTAAATTGGAGAAAAAAATTTTCAATATTGATTCAGATCTATCAAACTTTTTATCGCAATATATAATGAATTTAAAAAAATATTTTGTTGAAGGATAAAATAATAAAGGATAATAAAATACATCTTATAAACTGGCGATGCAGATATCTTGTTCATCGAATATTTCATCTTTATTATAAATGATGCAATATATAGCGGTCATACTTAGCTTGACCATGACGCATTTTACTTCGAAAATTATCAGATATTACCTTGCATTTTAGTCTAGTTTGTCAGTCATGAAGTAGACTATTTGACACTGTTTATTGTTAGAGTAAAACGATGCAACACTTCAATAAACTCACTTGTTTCAAAATACTTTATTCATATTGAAAAAACAATCCTGTTACACGTCGTTGTTATACATCTCTGCTTAAATTTACGCAATGTTTTTCTGGTTACGTACTTTTTCTCGGAATATTTCCATGGTGTTCAAAACTGGAACAACGTCAGAAATTTGCGAGATGCAGCTCTTAGACCGTCCAACACCGGATCACCAGGCGACAAAACATGCGCATGCGTACTTCGTTTCAGAACATAAAATATGTCAGTTCGCATGAATATTTATTTCAGTGTCTCAAAATTAGTGTTGGCCAACAATATATTTATGTGTGTCTGACCTTTGCAAACGTTTTGGCTGCCTATGCCTAATACCTCGTCTTACGCGTTTCAAACCATCGCTGTCCGAAAAATTGACGTTTATAAAGATATACTGGATGTCTTCTTGAGCACGATCCTTTTTGCCTTTCAAACCTTTCTGGAGTCATCTCCGGACCACTTCCGAAAGCGTGTGGCGATAGCGGAGACATGGTGAAACACAATCCAACATCGAGAATGCTCTTTGAATGTCGTTGATGGTTAGAAACGCGAAGACCTTTTCAAGCGTCTTGATTGCCTATGACTAACACCTCGTCTTACGCGTTTCAAACCATCGCTGTTCGAAACACTGACTACAACGACGGTTGTGAAGAATGTACTGGATGTCTTGCGCACGCCTTTGCCATTCCAATATTTTTGAAGTGATCTCCAGGCCACTTCCGAAATCATGGCGGTAACGAAGATGGTAAAACTGTAAAGCAACATCAAAAACACCCCTTGAATAACGTTAATGTTTAGAAATTCGAAGGTGGTTGTAAATGTCTTGGCTGCCTATGCCTGATACCTCGACTTCTTACGCGTTTCAAACCATCGTTATCCAAAACTCTTAGTACAATAATGTTTAGAAATATACTGGATGTCTTGTTGAGGACGACGCTTTTGCCATTGAAACCTTTGTGGAATTGTCTCCAGACCACTTCCCAAAGCATGGCTGTAATAGAGATGGCTAAACCACAAAGCAATATCCAAATCGCTCCTTAAGCATCATTAATATTTAGAAACGCGAAGGTCTTTGTGAACGTCTTGGCTGCCTATGCTTAATACCTCGTCTTCTTACGCGTTTCAAACCATCGCTGTCCGAAACACTGACGCTGACTAGAACGACGTTTATGAAGAAAAGACTGGATGTCTTCTTCAGCATGATCCTTTTGCCATTGAAACCTTTTTGAAGTCGTCTCCAGGCCACTTCCGAAAGCATGGCGGTAAGGGAGATGGCTAGACCACAAAGCAACATCAAGAAAGCTCCCTGAAGATCTTTAATGTTGACGTCCTTTCGGCCTCCTCGAAGAGTGGTCATGACGAAGTGGCACTCGTGCGAGTTGAGTTGTGTGTACTGCTGGGCCCAAAACTGCATCATCCCTCCATGCCAAAGACGGCGTATGCTGCAAACATGAAGAAAAAAGTTTTCATTTCTGCGCTCAATTTTTTGCTACACGAGGGCTAATTAGACCATTATATCAATCCGTTAATTTGTAAGGCGAAGTCAATGTACTGTAAGGTCGTGAAATTCGAAACGGTTCACCTGCACTGGATAAATGTTTATGCACGCTAAATTAGAAACGAGGCGTGTCTGACCTTTCTATTTTCACTAATAACCTGTCCAAACGTTATCTTAGTGGTCGTGCGCATAAGGTTGCCGAGTTCTCTGAGCGTCGCGAGATTTAGTACCATAGTATTTCTATTCTCCAAAATATATAATAGCTAAATAACATCTATTGGTTGAATAAACGGGGTTCCATCAACTTTTAGAGGGATTTTATTGTTCCTTTCCTTGTAACAGAATCCTTTAGAAGATTCTGTTAGCCCATTCTGTAGAATACAATCCTTTGGAAATATTCTATTGCTTATCATTCTATTTCCATAAAACCATTATATGGCACACTGCAAATATAATTTTGTAGTGTACCATACACTCTGTTGAACATGAAATAATACCCCGTTTCTGCCTCTTCATAAACTTTATTTACAACAAATATATACACGAAGTTCTTACATTTTCATGGGCCATTACAAAATAACAACAACGGAACATTTCAAATCGTTGCCTATATTAAAAAGTTTAATTCTCATTGAATAAATGAATACGAAAAATAGGTGAAGCGCTGCTATCTTAATCTGACTCTGAATGACACAAGTATAGCTTTATTGTTTTCCCGCACTACACCTCATCTTTTGGTTGAAATAATTCCAGAAAAGATTTAATTCGTCAAAACTGAATAGAAATGATGCCGGGATGGTTGCAGAACGTGAGAACCCCCAGAAAGTTAAAATTCACGAATTATTTCAATACTGCACTTACAGTCGGTTGAGGTCTTTTAAATACGGACTCCCCTTCCTCGTGGCGATGCCCATGTAAGTCTCCAAAGAGGTTTTCGGCACCAAAGCTAGTGCACAAATGCCAGTCTTTTTGTGGTCCGTTTTTATCATATCCGAAAGCACGTACAAATCCTCCACAAAAGCAGCGGATCCCATCTTGACTTGTGGTAAGGCTTCCGATACGTTGCTCATTATCTTCGCGTTGTGCCCTTCGTGGAAACGATTCCTCAGCAAGACGTATGTTTCGACGGGAGATTCCTGTACATGGACAAAAATGTGTTATCTGTAGTAATTATCTGTGTCTTATAATTTGATTTGAAAAAGAGATTAACACTGACTGGATTATGTCCTACAATATGTAACTTTTACAATCAAGCCAGCCGGTCTGCCAACTAGGGTTTAACGCTCCTTGTGGTTTTCTCGACCACGTATCTCCTCATGAGCAAAACTGACCAAATCTTGTTGACGAGATATCACGTTATTAGAAGACTGACCATATCTGATGGACGAAATATCTCGTCGTTAGAAAACTGACTAGATCTTTATATCCGCATCATAAAAAATCGTCAATATTTGGATGGCGAGATATCTCGGCATCCAAATAGCAAAAAAATGGCAATATCTTAATCACTCAGAATTCAATAGGCATTCTTCGTGTCGAGATATCTCGTCATTGCAGAATTGGTAAGATTTTGATGGACGAGATATCTCATCGATCCACTTGGAGGATTAAGGCCGGACAGAGGTGTCCGGGATGCATTTATTTATTTTTCAAAAGAAGTACAGTATTAGTACAAGATGCATACAGCTTTCAACAAAAGAACCAAAAATACAATTTAAATATAGAGTAGATTATAACAGGTCAGAAACATTAGTCAAATTGATGCGAATTGAAAAACCTTCGTAACAATGACTAATAATGATTTAAAAACTTAGAAAAGATCACCAGGACATTTGTGGACGTTTTGTTCCACCCAAATGGCTATAGACACTCTTTTCTAACTCTAAATCGTTATTAGTCGTTGTGAAGGTTTTTCAATTTTTACAGAAGTTTTACTCTTACAACAAAGGGAAATAATTAACAAATTGCAAACATTTAACCCTCTTGATGGTTTATCTTCCCGTCAAAAACTGCCTTATAGTGGCTAGGCTGTGGTGCAAAAACCTGTACAAAACTGTCACCAGTTCTGGGCAAGAGACAGTTCGTTTTCCTACTTGTATCTTCATTCCTCCTTGGAATAATAGATCATTTTTGTCTCGACGAGGTATTTCGTCATCTGCAAAACTGCCCAGATCTAGATGGACGAGATATCTCGTCGAAATACTCGGAGGTTAAAGAAGAAAGACAAAATATTTACAATAAACGAAAACTCAATTTGCTGAATTATTTGAAGCACTGTGGTCTAGGCTGCTATAACCTGTACAGGATCAATGCACATGTCCACTAGAAGTTCCAGGTAAGACTATTACAAGACTTCAAATCGCAGAAACAAAACAGTCAATCAGAAGAAATTAAAAGAGGGTATGCTAGATGGAGCTTCCTCCTGCCCCTAATGTAGCATGTAATTACTCCACCGCATTCATCAAATCATGGGCATACACACAAGAAAGGATTTTACTGACACAAAATAGAGAAATGCACTCAGTGTAAGTTACAGCAATCGAATCTGAACTGCCTACAACTCGCAGACACAAAATTTCAATCGCTGCAAGAACGCATGTGATTTAGAGTGTAACGTTGCCGTACCTCAATTTCCTGGTGAATGCTGGTGCCCTCTTGTATTATGACAGTAAGCGAATGCTTCTTGGCCAGCTCTTCGATGGAGGAAACTTTCCAATCCGCCTCGGGAAACGTGAGAAAGGCGATGAGGTTGCCGCTATAAGTGGCCATGACGACCATCACGAAAAGCCACCAGAAACAGACGACGATGCGGGCACTCACAGTTTCTGGTAGATAAACACCACCTATAAAATTTATTTATTAAATTCTATTTAATAGACATGAAATGAAACTAAATTATATCTCAGTGCAGTGTTCCTGGGTTCGAAGCTGCACTTATTCAAAAGTTTATGTGGTCAGTGTCTTTTCGTCGTTTTTCTACCCTGGTTGTCACATGCCTAAGAAAACATTAAATTGACGATGTGAAGCGACTTATAAATCGTGTCAGTCGCGGATGGTCAACCGTTTCACGTTATTTTACGGGAGAGCAGAACTACCCCTTGTGATAGGTAGGTAGTTTAATATATCACTGGCGCAAGGAAGGATCCGAAGACAAAATCCAGTAGTTTTGAACCATGGTCAGATGAGGTCGCACCTGAACTGGCACCCCACTCTCCAAACATTCACGCCACGTCAACATGAGGACATTTGAGGCTTCCATAGAGTCAACGTGCACCAGCGCTTTGTAGAAGGATAAACAGAATGATTTGTTATGGTAACCAAAGATATGACTGCAACTGTGTACTGCTAATGAGTCGAATTGAGATATTTAATCACCTTTACTGAGGCAGAGTTATAATTGCTTGGGACAGATGGATAAATACCTATTTTAAACCACTTTTCTATTTTTATCATAAATGACGCTATAACAAACTAACCTTGTTGTAGCATTGCTCCATACATGTACCAAAAGCAGTTACTGAGGACCATCAAGCCACCTTTCTTCCGTTTTTTCTTATCAGAACTTATTAAACTTCTTTTGTAAACTAAATATAGCACCACAGACATTACTGGGATCATCAGCATTATCAGAAGCCACACCTGAAAAGAAATCAAACGTCTTAACGTGTAGTGAAAACTGGATGTAATAAACAGTGCTAAACAGTTTAATCTATAAACATGAATCTTTGACTCACAGGTTAGGAGAGTATTTTAACCCTCCAAGTGGTTACGAGGTAATCTCATCCAACCAGTTCTGATCAATTTTGCTAATGACGAGGTTTCTCGTCATCAAGATATTACCGATTTTTTAATGACGAGATCACGATCTGGTGAGTTTTCTTTTAATGACGAGATACCTCGTCCATCAAGATCTGGTCAGTTTTGCTAATGATGAGATACCCCATCGAGACAACCACCAGGAGTGTAAACAGCTTGCAGTAAGTACGTGAAAATATACAAATGAGTATCAAAAAGTAAGGTGAATTTTTGATTGACAGAAAAACGTGCAGAGATAAATATATGAAAATTTATTATGTTTGACAAATCGTATCACACTATCATTCGACAAAGAACCATAGTGGTCTAAGCATTTATTCCAACGTGGCACCAAATTATCCATGCCCTTTTTAAAGAAATCTTGCTCCAGGTTCCCTAACCAGGTAAGTGCTGTGCCTCTTCCAATGTATGGAAACGCTGCCCACGGAGGTGTTTCTCCAGGAGCCAAACAAATGGTAATACTGCTCACTGAACCATATGAACTATTCAATGTATTTGCAATATCATGCAACCTCACTCTTCTGTCTTCACGAATCATGGCATCGACGACAGCCACATTCGTGTCGTTACACCACACGTACACTTGTTTCTGCGACATAACACTCTCTCCATAGACTTCCAACAACTCTCGATGAATATCACATGTTTTTTCCCCTTGGCCCATAAAAAACGAATGGCACCTCCTCCTTGGAGTAATGCTCAAGTCGATGCGCCATCTTTAATTTGCTCAAAGCACCAGACGGGTTAACATAGAAGTTTCTATAAGCCGTCACACTTCTATCACCTTGATACTTGCAACATATAAAAATTAATTAGCTACACAAAAAACTCTGAGTTTTAGAGACAAATTCACCTACTTTTTGATATATCCTTGTAGTAAAAATACAGAAGCAACAATACAACAAAAAAGCAGTTCAACTTTCGTTGAATACTATATTGCGTTCGAGTATATAAGATTATCCTTTCACATGTTGCTCTTCATTGGCACATCTTTAGGTGCCATACGGGGTTTACAAACCCGTATACACCTAAACATCCCGTAGTGATATATTCTTTTCCCATTGAGTTTACTGCCTCTGGTAAACATGGGGGTCGCGACCCCAGAATGCCCAAACGATCTATCTATTTTCTTCTCTCCATCCTTTCTTTTCGCAATTTCTCGACATTGTCTTGTGTTTGGCGCAGCTTGGCCAAATATGACGCCCCATAAAACCCAAAATCAATCATCCAGCCTTTCAACTTTTGGTCTGCAAGGAAACGATCTTTTGACTCAAGATTGGATTGTATGCTTGGGGTTTATGGCGCAAGATTCAAAAACTTGACTGAGAGAAGTCTATTTGCGTTGCCCTCTAACGGCAGATTCATCTATGATGAAATCGCTTTGAAAATTAAAGGGTGCATGAACAGAATTTAGAGGACTCCTTTCCGACTCATGATTGTATTCAGCCCAGTGCCTCCGTGGATAAGATGGGGAGCAGGACAAGAATGCTCTCTATACAAGCTTCTCTATGGACAATTGAAGCCAAATAATTTCGAATTGAAATGCCAGCATTTCTCTATGTTCTAAATGCAACTCAGCTCAAGTCTCGCCCAACATCATATTCTATTTCAGCTGTCCCTCAAGTCAGATATTCACCATCCTAAACTGGTTCTTGAGAGCCACAAGTCTCGCTGTCTATTAGACTTGGTGTAATTTTCTATGCCGAGATAGTAAGATATGATAGACCAAATTTATCACTGCGTCATAGACAATGAAAATATATGAATTTGTATTTAATATTTTTATTGTATATTGTCACATAACACCTTACTTAAGTTAAATAAAAATAATTGCTGTATAATAGTTACAAATAATTTTGGTTTTCCAGAATTTTCGCAGATTGAATTTGGGACTTTGAAGTCAACCTGGTGAGGGGTTGAGCTGAAAGAGTGTGACGGCTTATCATTCCAATGAGATATTAGAAAAACTAGGGTTTTGGAGAGATATCTTCAGTGGTTACTAGAGCTAAAGTTTAAAAAAATTTGAATCAATATTATTTACTGAGGTGAGATGTAATTAACGTTAAAGGAAGCTATAAGTAATAAAATCATTACGTCAGAAATTTAAATGTGAGAAGAATTTAGAAAAAGTAGTTACAATTTAGAATTAACATTTACAATCATGAAACAATAACTCACCAGTGGTGAGAAGGGTCTTAGAAAGATGTAGGTCCGGGGAGGCTCCCTTGGTTTTTGTACTAGTATCGCTGTACTAGTGGTCATGACTGGTTCTGAAAAATCCACGTATTGACTTCGGCCTCTTGTTATCCCAAGAAATGGGACTATATCGACTGTCTGAAACAAAGCATAATATTGTTTGGGTAGGATGAAAAGACCAAATCAAATTCAGAAAGCTGAAAAGTTTTATAAAGGCAAATGAGTTTGGTTGTTTATTTGGATTTTTATTGAGCAAGGGTCGCATTTGGCTAAGCTTCGCCAAGCACAAGACAAACAACGTCAAGTAATGGACATACACATACAAGAGGAGTTTTACTGACTCAGAAGAGAGAATTACCATAGAAATGAAATATAAATTGATTGAGCGGTGCTATTGAGAGGAGCTTCAAAAAGTGTGACCAACATATCGACCAGTAGTCATGTGACTGCTCTGTGAAAAATTGACCTGTTTGGGCGATTTGGCATCTTATCGCCTCGTTTGGCGTTATAACATCTTATGACAGTACGTGTGTAAATGCGCTTTTCAATAGAGCGGCGACAAAAATTTTGAAATCACCGTCTACTACTATCTCGTACTGACCCATCAGATGACGAATCAATGAGTGGGGGTCTTCTTCCAGCTCGTCGACCAATCATATGATGAATTTTCATTTCCACCCAGCAGATGAAAATAGTCTAAGGGGAAAATTACTACTAGTTTTGGTCACATAAAAAAGGTTATCATTGCTCTCTTCTACTTTTGTATTTTCTTATGTTGTGGATTGGTTGGTATTGGTATTGGTATTTTCAATTAACGTCACACTGGAGCAACAACACAACGGGCTATTGGTGACGGTCCGGGATCAATCCCAGAGAGAAAGATCGGAGGACAACACCACGTAATTTTGAACCACGGACAGATGACAAGGCAACACCTGAGCTGGCACCCCACTCTCCTAACTTCCACCCCACGCCAAGTTGTAGATTGGCATGCGCCCAAACAATGTGCGCGTCAAACACTCTCCGTGTAAAACAACGACATTCTAAAGAAATAGCCGGTAAGTATGCATTAGGCATTTTTTAATTACCATTGCACTGGAGCAACACAACGGGTTATTAGAAATAGACGGAGCATGCTCGTTCAGCTTCATGTTTCACTCGGTTTGATTGTGGGGAAAAGCACAAATCCTAATGTGTGACAAATTATTTATTGGTTAAAGTGATTATCCAGCGTGAACTTGTCTGTGCTTCGATAGCCAATCGGCCTAAGTCGATTCCTAAGCCCACGCTACTTCCCCTCTGAGATCTTACTCCGCCCATATGCTCTGTTCATTTCATTAGAAAGGCGATGGTGTATGAGAGGCTTCATCTGTGTAGAGCACGTATGCCTGAAAATATAGAGGTGTGCAAACAATGTTTCAGTTTTACCCTGCTTAGTAGCATTTCAATCGCACCACTCCATGTTCCATCTTCCATTACCACACCCCACTCGTTGTCTTCGGGATTTAGCACTACGTATCTGAAACGAAATATAATTAAGGATTAACGCTTCGATCGTTTTCATACCGACTTCTATCTCCGAGACCATGATTTTCAAACTCACTTGAATCGGAGACGCTTCCTGAGATAATCAAACAGCCTGACGACAGCTCCGCTGTCCACATCATCGGCGTCCTGATCGGGAGGTATCGTATATGGCGGACTCTACAAAGGTAAAAGTAAACTTCCATATTCTATTGGATCTATAATTCTAGAAGCTCCAAGTGGTTTCGACACTATATCTCGTCGTTCAAGATCTGACCAATTCTGCAAGTGACGAGCTATCTTACCATCAAGATATTGACAATTCTTTTAAGATGAAGATCTGACCAGTTTTCTTCTAATGACGAGATATCTGGTCCATCACGATCTGGTCAATTTTACTAACGACTAGATACCTCGTCGAGATCACCACCAGGAGGGTTAAAATATCAGAGGCTTTTTCTGGTCAAGCTATATACAAGTGGCGGTATTTTTTGTGGTAGAATGAGCTTCTGTACGTATTGGGTAATCGGAAGTAAAATCCTCTTCATACTTCTATCTGAAAATTCCTCCTCATACTTCTATTTGAATTTTGTCGAGGTACCATAGTAAAAAACCAAACTAAACTTTCTGCGTAGATTTTACTTCTGCAGTACAAATGCTCTCATGATGCACCTTATAATGTAGTTTATCTAATTGCTAATGACCAATCAACTATCATATATCAATATAGAATTCATTCCTTGCAATTTTTCTGGCGAAGTGCTGAAATTGCATTCGAAAAATATGACAAGTCATGTCAGAAGCTTGAGTCATGGTCGAATAGCGTACAGAAAACACATTCCGTCACAGAAACAGTACCACCAACTGCCATTTTGCTTGACAACAAATGCCTCTCACAAATAATATACAAGTTTATGAATAATCACTATTCATAAACTTGTCTCGAGACTTCTCCCCACCAAAGAAACTCTTTTCATAGACCCTTCTGAAGAAAAGCAAGAGCATCGATACACGATGTAAATATACTAGGTACAGTCGCGGAAAAAACAAACCACCCCTTTATTTCGAGCACTATTCATAGTAGAGCAAATTCAAAGATATAATTCAATAGGGAATAGCGTCCTATACAAATTCAAATGAAAAAAAATGCATTAGTTGCTGTCTTCATATCAAACTTTGCTCAAACAAAGAAATTTCCAATGGAATCGCCATATTTGAATGCCTTAATCAGATTCTGCATCGTTAAATTAGTCTAAATATTAAATTTCATGTGACTTGACTATCTTTATATCTGGAGATATTCAATGTTAAAGTTGCTGTCAATTTCAGGGATCATCTCTACATTGAAAATCGCTATTCGTAGATCCAGATTAATTGTAGTTATTCAGGAAATGTTTATTTGATGCTTGACTGAAAGAAGTGTACAAAGAACCTTAAAAGAAATGTTCATTCTTGGAGTAATCGTTTGAATATACAAGAATTCAAATACAAAATGTATGCAACCGAAATGCCTATCTACAATTTTTTAATCGAACTTATATTTCGATTATATAAAAATTGAATTGTGAGTCATTCAATTGATCACTTATTAGTAGAGTTCATACATACGGCATATCACTGATAAAAGGCAATGTATTTTAGATTACATAAATGAAATTTCCAACCACTTTTCAAAAATTTGTTAGGTTTGTCAAACGATTTTTAAACTTTTGGTTACCCCCTAAAATCACCATAATGAGGAAAATTTAATGTAGCGCAAAATTTAACCATTGGAGTGAGCTGAAATTTTGCATGGTCATATTAGAAGTCCTGAATCGATTCCCATCAAAATATAAGTTTCCAAATCATAATTTTTTCAAACATCAATTTAATAATTATTATTGCACACTAGAAACTATTTTTTAAAATAAAATATTAGGTGGATTTTGTTTTGGTTCTTTAACAGTAACATGGTAGAAAATATCAGCGCTATAGAAATGTTTAGGAAGATATCCATAAAAGTCTGAGAAACTGATTTAACATTAGGAGCTCCACCAATCTTTCTGTACTCGTAACTTGGAAACGGCAAGACCTAATAACATGAAATCTGGTATCCGAAGTTAAGTTATGACATAGATTCGAAATTGCATGTCAAAATAGGTGGTTTCTATTGGAAATTATGAAGTTCGCGCTCAATTTAATATGAAGGTGGTGCAAATTTATGCATTTGAATTTATAGAAGGCCTTAGTTCCTGTCGAACGCCATCTTTGAATTTGCTCTAATATTAAAATTGCTTGAATGAAGAGGGGATGGTTCTGTTTTTTTCCGTGACTGTATAGTATACTGTCCGAGCCTAAGATGCTGTTTCACATGTGTGGCACACGTTTGATTTTACGTATGTAGTATAGCGACTTGGTACCCTTTCCTTGAGGACCTGAAATTCCTCCCTAACACCCCGTCCATGAATAAATCCTCCCGAGCGGAAGCGTCACGAGAGTTTACGACCGGATGAAATGAAGGGGTGTCCTGCAGCCCCCTTTTTTAGTAACTATCCCGTTCGTTACCCGGGGGAGCGGTGACCTTCATTCCTGACCCCTCAACAAAGATCCATTGAAGTTTTGAAAGTGAACGGAGCTGGTCTGTTCCCATGGAACCGCGGGACTGAAACCATTTTGTTTTAACTTTAAATTAGTCTCGAAATCCGCCTTAACCCTTTCGGGCCTAATGAGCATATACGTCACAGAGATTAGATTGGGTAAATAAATCCCACTTTTGAATGGGTTTTTACGTTTTCAGTGTTCTTAAGGAATTAGGGAATAAAAATAGGACTCAAGAAACCTGGCAATACTTTCAGATTGCAAATGGCGGACTTATGGTTTTGAGCACGCCCATTCATTCTGATGAATGAGTGACCGTGGTTCGGAAACAAAAAGATGGTACGAAATTAGTTGCCCAGAAGCCCACTACAATATGTACATGAATGGAGTTGTGATGAAATGGCTACTTTTTAGGGTCATGGCAGAAAATCAGACAAGTGGTGGAAAAAGATTTTTAGTTATGATTTCTGTTGTGAATGCATGGATTATGAAGTGTGAACATAAAACAGAACCACTATTATCATTCAGGGCCCCCTTAGCTGAGCAACTAATAAATGTTGGAAGGGAGAAAGCAAACACAAAAAGAACGCGAAAGTACGGTCGTCCGTCAAAAAGAGCAAAAACTACTAAATTAAACTACTTTCCAGAGTTAAATTTTAATCATGCAAAAGTCGGGGCGAAAGGGTTAAATTGTTCGACCATTGTAAATACTGTAAATCTAATTAATTTAATGTATTGTTTACTTCAAATCCGTTCCTATGCCTAAATCCATTCGCCACAGCTTAAATTCCTCTCACGAAGTTACAGTAGTATAAAAGTTTTTAACACAAGGTATTGTACTCACGAATGGCATGCCCAACTTCAAAGTTCTGTTCTCGAAAATCAGATGTTTCTCAATTTTTTTTGACAGGTAGCGAAATCTGGGTTCCACTTCAGCGTTCCAGGTGGCGATGGGGTGGAAGATTTCCGTGTTCGATTCGACGGGGATGTTCCGTAACAGGTCGTACTTCAGCGAATCCGAGAGGGCGCCGACTTCATGCATGTAATTCTGCGATCAAAAGGAAGTTGTAAAATTATCTTGCTTAAAATGACTAGTAATAAAATAATATAAACTACCCACAAGAAAGATCCAGCTCTATTATACTATTTAAAATAATTAAAAATTTTAAATCTTTCGAAAAATAAATTCTATTTTTTGTTGATATAAATTCTATCACGTATTTTTATGATTTATTCAGTGATTCTCAAATAACGAAATTGAAGCCAGGTAAAGAGTTGAATTTACGTTGCAGTGGGCCAACACAAAGCTTTTGGCGACTGTCAGAGATCATTCTCGAAGGAAAAGATCCGAGACAAAACCTTGTAGTTTTGAATCACAGTCAGATGACGAGGTCAACACCTGCGCTGGACCCTCATTCTTCTAACTTCCACACCACGCCAATGTGAGGACATTTGAGGTTACGACAGATTGAACGTGCAGCAGCTCCCACATACACGACTGTCTTTGGTTGGATCGAGTTTCAAACTCGCAATCGTCAGGTTGCTAATTTGCGACTCTACCAAACTACTACCGCGGCCCCAACGAAATTAAAAAGCATGACCGATGTAGACCTATGAAATTGTGCTTACATTATAAAATCACGAAATAATGCCAACTACGCAATAATGTTATAAAGTAAATAGTTATGTGTATTTATATTTTAATCCATTCAGTTGTTATTCAACCCTTCAAGTGGTTTCGACGAGATATCTCGTCCATCAAGATATGATCAATTTTGCTAATAATGAGATATCTCGTCATCAAGATATTGTCGATTTTATAAGATGACGAGACCTGTCAGTTTTCTTCTAATGACGAGATATCTCGTTCGTCAAAATCAGGTCAGTTTTGCTAATGACGAGCAAATATGTTGAGACAACCGCCAGGAGGGTTAAGTAGCGTTTATCTGCTCAAAATTCAACTCTTTCTTACTTTAACAAGGGTAGTAAAGGAAGCAGCATCTAAAGGTTGTGTTGAGTTCAAGTAGACACACTTATCCAATCCATTTTCTCTTTCCCTGTTCCATATCATTTTAGCAGTCCTTGCAATGCTCCATACTGCTGCGGATGCAAAGACGTCTTCTCTGCCCATGTGTTCCTGAAAATGGAAAAATTGTTCACCATCCAGATAGTTTCAGAAGTGTCCGTACTCATAACTGAAATTCAAGCGACGTTTTACAAATCTTTAAGTTGGAAGAGCGGTAATGTCTATTTTTCAATAAACGACAAATTTACCAAATAAAAATTGTAAATTTCAGTAAGTTTCGTACATTTTTAGTTCGAAATTTAGAATATCAAAAATTTAACATCTTTTTTCAATTTTCTCAGTGTTAAACATAGGCGTGAAATATAAGTAGACTTAACATTGCTCTTGGGAGGAGCTTCAAAACGTGTGACCAACATGTCGACTATTAGTCACGTGACTGCCCTGTGAAAAACTCACATAGATAGCCTATTTGGCATCTTATCGCATCATTCGGCGATATAATATCTTATGACAGGGTATATACACTCATGTTCAAAAGTTAAGCAGAATTGCTATTTATGTGAATATTTCAGAAAATCTACATCGGAATAGGAGGAAACGCGGTATGCGGGAGTAATAGTTATAGAAAAAAGTGAAAAACAAGGATAATAATGACTTTTATTATCCAAAGAAAAGGTTCACAATACGAGTGTCAACTTTAGTGAAACAGAATGATTAAAACAATGTGATGCTGAAGTTTAATACGGTGTGTGGGAACCTCTGGTAGCCACTTATGCTGCACAACGATTTCCCATACTTTCGATGAGGGTATGGATGAGTTGTGTGCTCAGAGTTCCAAGCCTCACGTAGAGCAGTTTTCAATTCCGGAACGGAGCTGGGTGGGTGGCGGAGGGCTGCAATATGTCTCTCAAGCACATCCCACACATGCTCTATAGGATTCAGATCAGGAGAGTTGGAAGGCCACTGATGCGGTGGATATCTTCACTTTGAAGGAAAGCGTCGACCAAGGCTGCGCGGTGAGGAGGCTCGTTATCATCCATGAATATGAAACCAGGACCGACAGCATCTCGAAACAGGCGAACGGTAGGCTCAAGGACTTTGTATCTATCCGTTAACAGACCCCGCGTCAAAGATGTTCGTCCGTCCACATCCTGCCCAGACCATGACTCCTCTGAAGGAAAACGATGTCTTTCCGTGATGTTTTCCGGGTGAAAACACGTTCCACGAGAAAAGCGTTCTGCGTTCTCTCCAGATCGTGGTACGACGAGAATCGGTTTGCAGACTAAATCTGGACTCGTCACTGAACATGACATTGCCCCACTGTTGGCGACTCCACTGCCGATATTCCGTTTCTATGCAGACGTCAGGGGGATGAAAATTGCTGGTCGTCTGGCGTAGAGACCAACGTGTCTGAATCTCTTGTAAACAGTTTGTCTCGAAATTGACTCCTGTGGCGGCTGTCAGGGCTGAACCCAGTTGTCTGGCAGAACGGTTCCTCTGACATCGCGCAGTTATCGCCAAATATCGGTCTTGCCGAGCTGTTGTTACCCTTGGCCGACCTGGTACTGGTCGTCGGGTAACATCTCTAGTGGTTTGAAACCTCTGCCACAGTCTGGAGATCACATACTGAGGCACATTCAGAATTCGAGACGCTTCGGTTTGGAATCGACCGGATTCCAGCATTCCAATAATTCGTCCCTTCACAAACATGTCCAGTTGGTATCTTTGTGACATCTTTCGTCCTTATTGATTGTTAATAACTCTCCGTACCACAGCAATTGCGAAATTTCTGTCTAAACTGGCCATGCAGCTTGAGGTCCTTTTATACTCGTTCCGACGTGCGCCGGTACTTTGGCGCATGTCGACGTCGACTGAACTGTTTTGAATATGCACAATGTTTTACCTTCGTCCCACGATTCTCCGCAAATGATTTTGAACGATTGTATCCATATTTACTCCGATTTTTTTGCATTTTACGAATTATGCTTAAATTTTGGACATGAGTGTATGTGAATGCGCATTTCTGTAGAATGGAGACAAAAATTGGTGAAATCGCCAAAGTCTTCTAATATGTCACTCGGACCATTAAGATGATGAACCAATGAAAGGGCGTCTTCTCACGTTTCGTCCACCAATCAGAGAATGGATGTTCTTTTCTAATTGACAGACGAAAGTAGTCTAAGGGTCACGTTATTACTAGTTTTGTTTACATGATCCTGGTCGCATAAATAGGTTACCATTGCTCACTCTACTTTAATATTTCCTCTATAGTATTAAAGGTATGAAAAGAAATCCGATACTATCTTGTAATTTGAAGACAGCCTTGCTATGGTTCTCATCGTTTCAGTCTCTGCTCTAAATATAAAAATGAAATGTTTGGATATTATGGTTTAAAAAACAATATTATCCAAGCATTTCATTTTTAAAAAGTGGACTGTGGATTCTAAAACAAGAAATTATTAACCAAAAGTCAAATTATTTACATCCCGCTTTTCTTTTCGAAAAGAAACATCTCTCACTCTTCATCTAGCACGTTTAAAACTTTCTCGTGATCGCCAAGACAAACGCAATCAAAGATTACCTGATTCTTTAATACTGTTCCCCAACATAGTAACAATGCATTTCAAGTACAAGACATAACTACTGCTCCACAAGTTTCCTAAATGACCATTTAAATACTGGAACCCTCCCGCTATGGAAACGTCAATAATACACTGGTCCAGGATTACAATTTCCCGCACTCAGGCACTAGAAGCATACCACTTCTTGCATCAACTCACCTTAAATTGTTACTCCCGTCACAAGTGCTCTGTAGGAGAGTTTGGCAGCGTCACTGGTTTCAACACTAACGACCCCAACTCAAATTTATTTTTTATTTCCTACAACTTAAATATCCAAATAAAAAATTCAATTAAATTCTACTTAATTTCACACAGTAATTCCATGTAAATATAAATTAAATTTTTTCTTCCCGGCTTAGATCTTTTTCCTTTTATTAATCCTTTCTCTTTTTTATAATTCCTATATCTAAAGTTAAACTTTTTTTGAATAATCTAATGTTAAGTCAAAACGTCTACTGTGATGTGGACTTTTAAGTCTGTGATTTAAAAAAAATACAAATTGGATACATTGAGATTTATGTCTCCGACATAATTATCAGCATTTTCCTCTATTGTTCAATAGCATTGCGCCGGCTACAAACGGTTACAAATAAATAGTGGATGTGGATTATAAAACTACCACAAAAGGATTCAAGAGAAAGCAATGAACGTAATATGATTTACAATATGAATAAATCTTGATACTAAAATTATTCAAATGAGTTCAGTGAAATTAATTTTCTGTTGTTATGCACCATGAGTGACCAAATTATGACACGTCCAAGGTGTTCCTAAGAAATGTTTACTTACCACGCAATACCATGAAAGTGATGAATGTAAAATCAATTACCTGATATCAGTAAATAATTGAATAAATACCTCACTGGGCTCAATTTCGAAACGTGCTTGAGACAAGGCGAAGCAAATGCCACAACCATTGCAACAGTTTATTGATGTGAAAAAAATAGACAGAATTTCTCGAATGAAATGTTTACTAACAATTAGATCGAAAGGTTTATATCATTTTTGTGTTCTTTATATTTATTTGTATCTTATTCATTAGTGTTCAGATCCTGAATTTAGACAGAAACAAGATGAATGGATGTAAATTTTCTTTTGCGAGTGCAGAAACAAATGTCAAGGGAAACTCATTTTGTGAAGGGTGCCACCACCGCACAATGGTGGGAATTTACGGAAAAAAATACACAACGCCAATACAATATTTTAGTACAATGTTTTGTACATACGTAGTTTGTCTTTATATACATAGTAATATTGGAATTATTCGGATACATTGAACACAAAAACATGAGAAAATAAATCTAATTGGGTCATTCCATGTCAAATAGCTATTTGACATGGAATGACCAATGGAAAATTCAACTTTTATAATAGCTATTTATATTTCGACGGGAAACAACGATACACACACAAGTACAATACAAAAATGGTCATTCTCTTTTAAAACATAAGTAACTATTTTTTTCTTCTACTTTAATGTCAAGAATCTGAATGTTTATTCTTATTGCTGCTTTTTTTATTTTCATGTTGCACCGTTCGCTCTCTCACTGGGGGATACTCTGGTGAACCAGAATATATTGGGAACCAGAACATCGCATATAGAATGCACACGCGCTCATGTTTATGCTCAATACTTTGTATAAAACTAGCTGAATAACCCGGCGTTGCTCGGGTTGAATTGTTTGTAATTCATCGTAATTTTATTCACTGCTATGGGGATTTCGAATTGTTTTTAGCCCCCTCTGCAGATTCAGGACAAATCTTCGGAACGGGATCCTGAGTTAGCAGCAGTCGTCTAAAAAATGAATGTTCCAAATTTGGTGTGAATTGGTCTGACATTGATCGTACAGATACGCAATGTTATTTCTATGAAGATTTCGAAGTCCCTCGACACACCCAAAACAAATAGTACGGGGGTCACTATGTAGCCTACGTTGCCCGCAGGGTTCCAAAGAAAAAGTGCACCAAATTGGGTGTGGATTGGTCTGACATTGATCGTACAGATACGCAATGTTATTTCTATGAAGATTTCGAAGTCCCTCGACACACCCAAAACAAATAGTACGGGGGTCACTATGTAGCCTACGTTGCCCGCAGGGTTCCAAAGAAAAAGTGCACCAAATTGGGTGTGGATTGGTCTGACATTGATCGTACAGATACGCAATGTTATTTCTATGAAGATTTCGAAGTCCCTCGACACACCCAAAACAAATAGTACGGGGGTCACTATGTAGCCTACGTTGCCCGCAGGGTTCCAAAGAAAAAGTGCACCAAATTGGGTGTGGATTGGTCTGACATTGATCGTACAGATACGCAATGTTATTTCTATGAAGATTTCGAAGTCCCTCGACACACCCAAAACAAATAGTACGGGGGTCACTATGTAGCCTACGTTGCCCGCAGGGTTCCAAAGAAAAAGTGCACCAAATTGGGTGTGGATTGGTCTGACATTGATCGTACAGATACGCAATGTTATTTCTATGAAGATTTCGAAGTCCCTCGACACACCCAAAACAAATAGTACGGGGGTCACTATGTAGCCTACGTTGCCCGCAGGGTTCCAAAGAAAAAGTGCACCAAATTGGGTGTGGATTGGTCTGACATTGATCGTACAGATACGCAATGTTATTTCTATGAAGATTTCGAAGTCCCTCGACACACCCAAAACAAATAGTACGGGGGTCACTATGTAGCCTACGTTGCCCGCAGGGTTCCAAAGAAAAAGTGCACCAAATTGGGTGTGGATTGGTAAAATGGTGTAGATTTGTATAGACCAGACAGATGCCAACTCTGCTTTATATGTTTAGATGTCATCAAGTTCCAAAGCTAAGCACCTTCGGTCGCGGTTAGTACTCGGGACAACTTGAGTGCTGTCTCTGCTCGAGGGAGTGTATTAAAATTTTAGATGTGATTTATTAAGTTATTCGTCCCTTTCATCCTATATTTTATTCAAAATTTTTTCATTTACACTAAGTTTCTGATTTCTTCCCTAATTATGATGAGGGGATTAGCTGCTGCTCAGGGGTGCTCTGTAAGTGATATGTCCAGTCTGTTCTGTTTCAGATAAGATAAGTTGAGAGAGCGTCGCCGCAGATTTTGGTCCACCAGATTATTACCCAATTAGAGAGCGTCGCCACAGACACAACCCACAACCAACCCCTTTCTCCAGATTTTCATTAAACTTGGTTTTTTGGTTCTCAGTCGTATGCTAGGAAATCTGGAAAATTTTAGCCTCCTACTTTCAATAGTTCTTATTGAGGGAAATTTTAAATTTGAAAAGTCTGGCGTTTCGTGATTCTAGACGCACTTCTCTTTTCTATTCCAGTGAAAAAAAACAAATTACACTAAGTCATTGAATCTGTGCAAACAAAAGTTTTTGGCAATGGCAGATGGATCCTTAAAAATGACTTCATGTATGGCTCCAATTCAATTCAGGTTGTGCGAGGAAAGGCTGGTAATAAGCCTTTAAAAGGCTGGTAATAATTTGTACTGGTGGGAAAGGATTTCTGGCCATCAATATCATCTTTTTCAAATGGCCAGATCGGAGCCTGGCAAGCATAAAGTTTTCCGGGGCAAATTGAAGGCAAGCAGCTCTCCTGGTGTTCCACTGAGGAACCAGTGGTGAAAGGATACTGGAGATGATCTGAGCAATTTCTTTTTAAGTACGGACAGGTGATCATCCTCTGAGAGCAGGATGGTACTTTCTCTTGTGCCAGGTTGTTTATTTGCTCCAGATTTGCCAATAAGTCGATCGCAAAACTGCTGCAAATCATTTTTAAGATAACAGTGAATAATCGTTTTTATTAATGTTTCATTAATTTGTGTCACTGTAAACCTTACAGTGGTGTTCTCAAAAAAAATCCTCTGGATTTGTTGTCAGCATTCGCTGTTAACGTGTCCTGATGATACCAAGTCGTATAGTTCAGCTCTTCCCTTAAATTTTTTAATTCGCTTTTTTCCTTTTTGATGATTCGAGTAGCTTCCTTTATCCACCATGAGTTAAAATTTAAATTGTAACTGCAATTCCAATGTGCATTCCATAAATATTATTCGTGTTTGTATGTGGGTATTCTTGGTTCAAAAGTTGCCTCATTTAATTGCTTGTTTAAGTTTCTTTGTTCGTGTCCGATGGTTTGGCTTTACAAATGATGTAGTTGCTTGAAGATGGTGTATTAGTAAAAGCTTGAGACCTTCCTTCCACCATGGTAAAAAGTAAGATGTGATTCATTTTAAAATACACCCGTGTAATTATGTATTTTTGCTTCATGCAGATCCTTTATTTCATTTTTGACACGAATTTTCTTATCTTGAACCAAGTACCGTGTTTCCTTGGTATACTTGATTTCTTTTGTTTGCCGATCACTAAACTAAATTCCACGAATATATAATAATAAACTATTCATGAGTCATTATAATTGTAATCTGTGGCAGATATCGTCTGCTTCTGAGAGCAAAATTCTTAGCTTGCCATATTATTTTATAGTTCACTAGCTGAATTACCCGGCGTTGCTCGGGTTGAAATGGTTAAATATTGCTTGAAAAGTGAATTGGAATAATCACTTTTCTTTCACAGCAAAATGCAATCATTTAAGTTGTACGGAAGATACGTTTTAACTTTTTCATAGTTTCTACAATATACTTCGGACGCAAATATATACATTTAATTCCTGAATATATCGCAATACGTAAAAGATTAAGACATAAATACAAAAATAAACGAAATACCGACGAAAAAATTCAGAATTCTAAAAAACGAAAGATGCGCAAAGTGTCGAATTTCGACTACCTGAGTGTATTCTGAAATAGAGCAATTCGAAAAAAGACATTTGAAAAATATTGATAAAGAATGATTTATGAAATTTAGTAATGCTCAAATATGACTACAACATTTCGCTGTGGTAATCAAATACACAAACACGGGATTCTAAATCAAATTTATAAAATAATAAAATATTAATTCTGGTTTGCCAAATCTAAAATAATAAAATTACGCCTTTATGATTGAGTTGAAGTTTTTCGTGTTCCACTACAAAATGTAAATTATAAAAAATTAAATATTTTAAATATCCTTTTTTATCAATCAAATATTCATAATATTCATGTAAAAATATAAAACTCATCATAGAAATACAATAATAATAATGAACTTTAATTCAATAATGCACATTACACCTGTCAAATAAAGTAGGAAATACTTATACAATCAATTAAAAGTTAGATTTAGTAATGCTCAAACATGACCGAAACATGGCTTTGCCCGGGTATTTATCCCAATCATCTATTAGACGGGAAAATGAATCAAATCAATCTATAGTGTAAAATCAAAGTAATTACATTAACAGGTTTTTAAAAGTATGAGGACAGTACACACATCATGAAGTAAAACATTTTACAAATTCACTGTAATATAAATGTAACACAAAACTTGATTATACACAATATTTTTAGTTTCACCTCCAGGAGCAAGAATAACAAAATGCACATTACACCTGTCAAATAGAATAGCAAAATTACGCTTTTATGGTAAATGAGTTTTTCGTTTGTGCTTCTTGGACTAACGGTGCTTGAGTTAGAAATAAATGTAATCGGTGTAGACACATTAAACTGAATAGATAATATTTTTTCAAAAACCAGAAGGTCGATTTTACAGAATTTTTCAGAAAGAGAATCATTGCTTTCAACGGAGGATTCACATGTATCTATTCCGGACATTTAAAATAAGTTACACGCCTTACCTAAAAAGCTTATGAAACAGAATTCTACAAATCATTACGCATTCAATAAATTATTTAAGGAAAGTGGGTCGAAATATACACCAACTTTCCTTGAAAATAATCCTTGAACTCCTGAAAACCTTTCCTTGAATTTCCTTGCAAAAATAAATATTTTAAAATATTCTTTCTTCATCAATAAAATATCTATAATTTATTTACATCATGGGAAGAACTAAAAAGTCAGTTCAAAACATAAATATTGTAATTTAATTTGTTTCGGAAAAAATTGTTTTTCGATCAACACTGGTAAAGCAACCATAGCTGCCTAAAGCAATCAATCTATGCTCAATGTTATTTCTATGGCGATTTCAAAATATTTTTTAGCCCCTAGGGCCAATAGAACGGGGGTTAAGAGTTAGCCTATGCTGACCGCAGTGCTCTAAAGTATAAGTGTACCAAATTTGGTGTGGATTGGTCAAACGGTGTAGATTTGTATAGAAAATATACATATATACATACACACACATCCTATTTTATATACAGTGGCTCCCAAAAGTGTTCGTACACTTACGAATTTCAATAAAATACTGCTCTATCCATAAATAAAAATTAATATTTTAGAATGGTAATTTTTTAATAACATCTATAACCTGTTCTTAACAAAACTACATAAAATATTTTAAAAACATAGTACAACCTTTTTTTGGAAAATCAATAATAAAAAAATAACAAAAAAATTACCTCACAAAAGTTTTCGTACACTTTAAAAAATCTCTACATATTAGTAAATATTGTAATATTTCGGTAAATTAGTACTTAGCAGGATATCTTATGGCATCCACAACTGCTTTTAAACGTCTGGGAATAAAGTTCACTAGTTTTTGTAATTTCTGCATCAATGTTCCACCATTCTTCAATCATTACTGTTTTTAATTCGCTTTTTGTTTTAATGCCGTGTTTTCGTACTCTAACCTCCAGTTCTCTCCAAATGTGTTCTATTAGGTTTAAATCCGGCGATTGAGGTGGTGTTTTCAGAACTTGTGGACATTTATAGAGACACCAGAGGCGAACGCTGAGAGCCGTGTGCTTCGGATCGTTATCTTGATAAAAAACAAAGTTGTTTCCAATACCCAAATTTTGGGCTGATAATTTTAAATTGTCTTATAAAATATTTAAATAAAGAGCATGATTCATTATGCCATCAATAAATACCAAATTACCTAGTCCTGATGCTGACATGCACCCCCATACAAGGACACCTTCACCGCCATGCTTTACTGTCCCAGCTAAGTTCTTGGGATTAAGTTAATCATTTTTTCTTCTCCATACAATTATACGCCCATTCGAACCAAACATGTTAAATTTCCTTTGATCTGCAAATAAGACATGATTCCAATACGTTTCGGGCTTATTTATCATTGATTTTGCGAAGGAAAGCCTAAGCTTTCTATTTTTCGTACTTACAGAAAATTTTCTTCGGGCAGAACGCCCATTTAATCCAGCTGATCTGAGCACTCGTCGAACAATTTCAGATGAAATTAAAGTAGAAAATGTTTCAGTAAATTCTGTAGAAATTTTTACAGCAGTCAAACGTGGATTTTTCACAAATTTTCTAACTATAAATCTCTGATCACGTTGAGTTAACTTTGCCGGACGACCTTTCCTTACCTTGTTTTCGATCCGATTTTATTCTGTAAAGCGTTTTATCACATACTGCACCGTAGAATGGGATAAATTTACTAATTTAGAGATATTCCGAACAGATTTACCACTTCTATGATGGAAAATAATCAATTTTCGAATGCTGTTCGTTGTTTCCTTACAACTACGAGCCTTTTTTAAATAATAAATAGAATTTACGAAGTAAGCAAGCAAAGATTAAAGCCAAACAATTTTTTAAATGTCACCACAATGCAAAAATAAAAAAAGCTATAAACGATTATTTATTTATGAATTTATTCGAAGATGTTTCTGTGTACGATCACTTTTGTGACGTGTTCTTTCTCTGCCTCCTTGTATTTTCATTTTTATAAAAAGAAAATGAGTCAATATTGTTTTAAAGAATGTTAGGTTTTATTCAGAATTACATGGAGATGATATGAAAAAATATTGGACTTTCTATTCGAATTCAATTCCAAGCTTCAGCGCTTTTTCTACAAATTTTTAAAGTGTACGAACACTTTTGGGAGCCACTGTATATAGATTAATAAAAGTCAACGTTGATGAGGCAATGAAAACGTTCAAAATCATCAGAATGTTTCAGTTAAATGCGTAAATTGAATGTGTCTTGTTTGGAATAGGTTTATAACGCTTACAATAAATGATGTTTTAATAGTAGTAGTGAAATAGTTACCGTTAAAATAAGTAATGTAGAATGAATGTACGTATCCTGTACGTACTGTAATTTCCTGTAAGTATTCGTAGCGTGCCATATTATTTTATAGTTCTTTAATAAAAAGACAACTTTCAATAATTCGATAATAAAAATGTACAGAGCTATCAGAATGTTTTAGTTAAATGTTGTGCAAATGGAACGTACCTTGTTGTGGAATAGGTTTACAACGCGTACAATAATTACATATGATATTTTAATGATAGTAGTGAAATATTTACCATTAAAATAAGTAATGTAGAATGTATCCTATACGTATATATTGTAATTTCCTGTATGTACTCCAAATGTGATGTCACTTTCGAACACGATTTCAGCATTTCGCCAATAATGCAAATTCCAAAGTATGAATTCCGAATTGATGTATGATAGTTGATTGGTCAACTATCATACATCAATTAGTAAAAACTAATTGATTGAATGCCAAACGTTGCCAAAATGTATATAAAATACATTATTAAGGTAACCCCGATATGCAGAGAGCATTTTAGTAAAATTTTGGCAAACCGTCTGGTTTATTTGTTTACACTAAAATCTCTATCGTATGTCCATTTACTTGACGGAGAAAGCATTGCATGTCCCAGCTTGGCCAAATCCGACTCTCTCATTTTTGGTGAGCATAAATTAATTAGACAAAGTTTAATGAGTGCTTGGAAACTTCCAGACCTTCACCTCTTCTACTCACCAAGGGGTGTAGAGCATATAATATGAAGAGATGGAGAAAGATTTCACCAGCACCAAAGAGCCGAACGAGAAACCCAGACCCGGACAGGGGAAGCACCGCTACATCCCCCTTAAGTGGGCACGTGCGGCATTTATTGAAATTTAGAGACATACATTAAGGCGACAATTTTACATTAATGTTTTCAGCAATTGAACAATGTGGTAAAGAACATCAAAATAGTTGAAAACAGACATAATTTTGATATGTACAGAATGAAAAAAAAACACAGAACTATAAGTAATTTAACAGAACAATTTGCAATGAGAAATTTTGATATGTACAGAATAAGTATACAATAATAGAAAATTTAATAGAACATTATTGTATACAATAATAGGTAGATGTTGTGAAGTGTAAAATGGGTCATGGAAAATACTAAGAGATATAAAAGATACAATGTAAGCCCAAAAAAAGGGGAATAATAAAATCAAGAAATTTTACAATATCAGTTTTCAAAGCAGGTCGTGAGGATTCAAATAAAAGAGAGATCCTTATTCAAGAGAGATGAGATGGAAAAGATGTATTTATTATGTAGATGAATGAACAGTCAAGGCTCGTGCTTGGAAACGAAAGGGTGACTGTTAGAACAAAACAGTAATAAAGGTTGATTGGTTGAGTTGGGTATTATGGCGCAAAGGACCATATTTGGCCAAACTGTGCCGAGCAACGTCAAGTAAATGGATAAACACACAAGGAACTCTTTACTGACACAGAAGAGCAAACACCCAAGGTGGAATCGAACATCCACTGCATATAACACGCAGGTTTCTAGCACAATGGGCAAACCCACTGAGCCACGAGACCCCCATTAACGAGGGGATTTTACTTGCAAATCAATATTGCAGAGAAACTTCGCTGAGTGTAAAATAATTGGAAAAGAGAAACGTACCTTCCACTTTGCGAACTTGGATAAACCTTCTCCTGTGCTATTGGTGATGATATCCAATAGCACATTTGAGAAATCGTCCCTTAGTTTCCTCTTTAGTAAAAGCATCTGGATGTCGATCACATAGTGGACGGGTTGCGGTACTTCGATCTCCGGGTTAGTAGGTTCCCATCCGTCGTTTACAATCATGTATATCACATCAGAGTCCAGTTTTCGTTCCTCGTACATCTGAAGAAATGCAGAAAATAAAACTATTTGTGCGAAGCCTTTATCGAATGACAAGAGATTCAATGAGAGGTATTTTCTCTCAAGCTAAGTATAGGTGGCGGTAGAATTTCTGCAGCGATACGTGGGTACAGTGTTGTTCTATACGTCTCGTTTGATGGTAACGCTCTTGGCGCACTTTTTGTATCGCCAAGGAAAGAATTCTAAGAAAAATAGGGCTTTTTTAACGAAAAAAAAAAAGCTTTAGCGGAAAGTAATTAACGGGAAAAATAAGGCTAAAACGGCTTAGTACGTAAACAACGGGAATAACTCTAATGAAGATGGGTTGCCTTCACCTGCCATAACTCGCTACTGAAAGTGTGCCAAAAAATGCGCCATGAGCGATGCCACCAAATGAGGCGTATAATACAGCTGTACCGATAAGTGTTTCCTATACGCGTTCTGAGACGTCAATTGGTTTATTTTTTTTAATGCAATTTCAGCACGTCACCAATACAAATTACAAAGATGGTTGATTAGGTTTAAATGACACAAGGGCCATATTTGGCCATGATGCGCCAGACACGAGACACAGTATCACGTAATGGACACACAAAGAAAACTTTACTAACACGGAGGAGAGAAATACACCCATGGTGGAATAGAACCAGCGTCGCCTACAACTTGCAGGTTGCTAGCGCAGTGGGCATATATATCCAATGGACAAGAAGGCCCTCCCCAAAAAAGCATTCTTGAGAATAAATTCTTAATTAATATTTGTATTATCTTTTGTTTATCTCTTTATTTATATTATACACTGTCTTGCCATTCGTCACCGGACACCCCTCGAAAAGCGCTTAGTATCATCCGTACACGTCATACAACTTATAAAAGACGTTGAACGGTTAGAATATTCTTATAGCAGCTACAGTTCTGGACAATTCTGCGCTACCGACATTGTGGCAACACTTTGGTATTGGTCCATACTTGTTTCAGCAGACAATGCTCCATGTCATGCAGCAGGTGTTATTAACACGTGGTTTGAGGAAAGGGGTGTGGAAAAACTTCATTGGCCAGCCCAAAGTCCAGATCTCAACCCCTTGGGATGAGTTAGAGCGCCGGTTGATAGCCAGGCCAACTCGGCCAAAAAACACCACTTTGCCAATTTGAAGGATGAATGGAGCAAGATTCTTTCAGAAACGTATCGAAAATTGGTGGAAAGTCTTCCTCGAAGAGTTACAGATGACATTCCGGCGAAAGGTGGCCCTACACGATACTGATGTCGTGCTGGGTACGCTTTAACTTAATAGTATGGGGTGTACGGTGACGAACGGCCTGATAGTGTATTTATCTTAATTGATATTTGTCTTTGCTTGCTCCTATGTGTGATTAAATCTTGGGGCTTTCCTTTGGATTGGCTAGAGTGGCGGTGAAAAGGGGTCTTCTGCCTTGCCCAAACGAAGGAGAACTGAACTGATTAGTTGTGCTAGGGAACGAGCGACCCCAAGTTCGGACGTCAGTTCATGTCCATACGAATACTCGTCCTGATGCGAGTGGACAAGAGGTTCCGGGCGAGACATTAAATATAGTTCCAGCCACTCTTCATTCGACGGAAAGCTCCAGCCTCTTTCAAAAGTTCAACGGAGCCCCAAAATAAAGCTTACTTACCATTAACCCTCCAAGTGGTTTCGTCGAGATACCTCGTCCATCAAGGTATGACCAATTTCGCTGATGACGAGATACATCGTCATCAAGATATTGCCAATTATTGATGACGAGATCAAAATCAGTTTTTCTAATGACAAGGTAATGCAAATGATTCTACAAATGATTTTGCTACTGATGAGATACCTCGTGGAGACAGCCACCCGGAGGGTTAAGGATTCATCCAAACATGGCATTGCCATAGACTGGAAATTGAAATGCGGCAGAGCATTGGTGGATTTTTCTATCAAGTTATTATACTAAATAATCACACACAGTAGACAGATTCTCACCTTGTCCAAGATAGACTTCATATCAGAGAAATCAGCCAGAACGACGATGGTGAGTTCCTTCGACCCTTGTCTCACCGCGTCCAACCTTTGTGCTAGTCTGGTCACTTTGGGGTCTTTGAGGAAGTAGGAGTATCGGATGCTCTTCTCCGTCAGTGCCTTCAGAAGGGACTTGACTGTGTTGGCCATTTCTAGAAATATATGAAACGATACTTATACTAGTCTCCTAAAACAGTCATCACAGATACGTCGCTTAACGTTCCTGAGAATATCTCCCCCTTTTTATTCTCTCTTCACCCTCTAGTCTTTCTTTGCTATAGCATCTGGTCCCCTAAGCATCTTGTCACCATTTCACCTTTTGAAGTCTTCCACCTCGTTAATCATGGCTTAAAACAGACCCGGGCACTAGGGATAATTTGTCTGTTCTTCCTTTCTGATCGCCGCCTCAACACTTAAGATGCCCATGCGACTTTTATAGAAACACCGCCTTTTCTGATCATAAATCTCTCTTGATAGGTCTCCTAATCCAATAACCATTCCTAAATCTTTAACCCTCTTGCGGACTAATTTTTATCTTCTCATTCTTTCATGGGCCCCTTTGAATAAGGAGCTCATAGACGTACCACACATCCTACACACAACACATAACCCCTCCATGTACTATGTTACAGCTTATCAACAAGGGCAATATTTGGCCAAGCTGCACCAAACACAAAGTTGAAATAAAAAATGTCGTAAAAAGGAAAAAAAGAGGGATTTTGGAATAGAATAATGGGATGAAAGCAGAAAAGATCGCTTAGGTATCCTAGGAACGCGACACCCTCTGGGCCACTTGTATTTATCCTCCCAATAAGCATATTATAATTAAGAAAAATTATACAATAAGATGCATCAACTTTAGATTGGTAACGTTATGAAATTAACCTAGACTGGTAACCATTATGTGAATCGTAAGTAAATTTTACATATCTTATCAATCCAAGAGGTTAATCCATAACACGAATATGTCAATATCGAAGGATTCTTGTAAATTCTAATTTCCTGCTATAAAATTTGCACCCACACTTTCTAGACTTCAGGTGATATGTTCCGACAGTAAATCAATCAATACCTAAGGGTCAATTGTGTCTTTTATCACGCATATGACATTCAATTTAACGGTATTCAAACTTCTGAAAGAATATTTTTGTGATAAAAAACTACAGCGCATTTATCTGTGAGCTATGAAAATAAATGATTCACAATGTATCGCGTGCCTTTCATGACTTTTCATACTCAGTTGATACAGGTTCCGCGTTTTTCTAAGGAAATATTAAACGGTGTTAACAATTGATCAGCTACTTTGCACTATGCGTGTCGAATTCCCGAAGTTCCAATATTTAATCGATCAAAGAGAATAAACCGAAACCTAGATTCTTGCAAAAACAAGAAAAATATGAATTTGGCACAACTTTCAAGTGTGGATGATTTGGGATATTTTTTATTTGAGTTTTTATGAATGGAAACAGCAAACATTTTTTAAAGTCGCCTATTTATTTGCATTGTGGAATTTGTAATGGATTGAAGAGTATTGATGTCTGTTTACTACAAACTTTTCGCGCTTCTATGCAGCTGCAAAGTATCTGCAATGATAGCTATGGTCAAAAATGGCAAATGGAATTTAATAGCTGTGTAGGGTAGGTAGGTATTTTAATTAAAGTCACACTGTGGAACAACACAACGGGCTATTGGTGACGGTCCGGGATCAAACCCAAAGTGTGTAGGATAGTATTGTCTGCAAGAGAATTCCTCGGCAGCATTGCTTCAATTCATTAACAAATAAGCAACAAGTATTCTAGCAATGTTCGAAACACGGGATTGAGACAGTAATCTGTTGCGTCTATTTGTGACTGAAAATTTCTACTAAGCCCTATAAGTGGTTTCGACGAAATACACTACCTGACATTGAAAATGCAACACCAAGAAGAAGTTGGCAGAAAGTGATGAAATTTGGCAAATAGAGAGAGACAGCAACGAGCAATAAGTGACCTTTATTGCAACATTATACACTTTGCCACTGAGCAGCAGGAACGTCTGATCAGTGGGTTGTAGGACCACCGCGAGCGGCGATACAAGCAGCAACACGTCTAGGTACAGACGCAATGAGCGTGCGGATTGTGTCCTGAGGGATGGCTGCCCATTCCCTGTCAACCATTTGCCAGAGTTCGTCTTCTGAACGTGCCGGTGGCAACGCATGTAAGCGACGTCCAATGACGTCCCATGAAGGTTCGATAGGTGAGAGATATGGGGAGACAGCTGGCCAGGGAAGCACCTGCGTACCTTGCAGGGCATGTTGGCTGATGTGTGCCGTGTGCGGCCGGGCGTTATCCTGCTGGAAAATGGCATTGGGCTCCCCCTGAAGGAAAGGTAGTGTCACCGGCTGCAGCACGTCATCCACGTATCGTTGGGCCGTCATAGTGCCCTGAATACGGACCAGAGGTGACCTGCTATCGTAGGCGATGGCGCCCCAAACCATTATACCGCGTTGTCTCGCGGTATGGCGTTCCACAGATGCGACCGGATTGGCCCTGTCACCACGTCGGCGCCAGACTCGTACACGGCGACTGTCATTGCTAAAACAGAAGCTTGACTCGTCTGAGAACACCACCCTGTGCCATTCCGTCGTCCACGTGGCTCTATCCCGACACCATTGCAAACGGAGACGTCTGTGCTGTTGGGTCAATGGTAGTCGTCTCAACGGGCGCCATGAGTGCAGGACGCCAGCGATCAATCGGCGGCTAATGGTCCTGGACGATATGGGAGCATCAAGGGTGTCCTGCACATACTGCAAAAGGGCGACAGACGTGGCTTGCGGGGCCGCAGATGCGTCGGTCCACGCGTGCTGACGTCACTCTGGCTGCACCGAAACCCCTCAAACGTGCCACATTCCCTTGGTCCAACCATCTGTGCCACAACCGGTGCACCGTGGACGCGTGTAGGTGGGTATCTGCTGAGATTTGACGTATGGACCAACCTGCCCTTCTGAGGCCAATCACCATACCTCTCGTGAAGTCGTCTGTTTGCTGGAACTGTCTTGATTGGCGGCGTCCTGGCATTCTCCGCTACTAGACGTTTCCTCTGAGACACAAAATCAAATTGCAACTTGATTTACCTGGCAAACAGAGCGGCGCGAAACTGACCACTTTTGCCGGTTCCTTCCCTGGTTTTTCACTCGTCGTGCTCGGGACAGCTGCGCAGTTTGCATCATTTACATATCTCGATGAGCTGCGTCTATCCTGTAAATTTCATCCAGTTCTGCACACTCCTTCTGGGTGTTGCATTTTCAATGTCAGGTAGTGTATGTCAATGAAGATTTGACCAATTTTGATGATGATGAGATATGTCGTCATCTGGATATTGCCGATTTTTTTTATGACGAGATCAAGATCTGGTCAGTTTTTTCTAATGACGACTTATATATGTCGTCCATTTAGATCTGGTCAGTTTTGTTGATGACGGGATACCTCGTTGACCAGGAGGATTGAGACAGTCACCAGGAGGGTTAAACAGTTTTTCCTTTTCCTTAATGAACATCCCTTTTCACTAATTTTCCTGTATGTGTGATATTTTTCTTGTCTCTTAAGATCACTTCATTATATCTCGATCATGAGTCCGGGGTATTAATGCCGATATCACGATGTCTTCTATAAAACAGAGAATCAATATACATGGAATGAACATTAGAAAAACATTAAGAATAGAAGAATCACGAATTTACATTACGAGAATTCTAAAACTGTTATCTTTACAGTCGAACAAGATATGCTCCAGAGTCCCTTCCACATAAAGGCAAATAAAGTACTTGTTGTAGTCAGCCGGATGAAAACGATTCAAATAGGCCTGAGTTACAATGTTGCATATTCAGGTTTTAGCAGAAAAAGTCGAAACTGACCTAGAGATCTTTTAGAAGTAATGGTGGTTATTAGGCTCACTCTGGAATTGAAAAAGATGGCGTTCATTCCTGTGTTCTTCCATAAAGTACACCAGAGTGATCGAGCCTTTCTCCTGACCCTACCCAGACACCTAAAGAGGCTAGTTGCTGACAAAGGAAAAAAATTCCACAAAAGACAAGTGACTTTAAGTCTGTCAGGAAAAAACGTCCCTTGAGGTTTAGAGAATGACGATAGCTCTGAAAAGTGAAAAGAGCTATTAACCTTATTGCTTCTCATGTTTAACAAAAAGGCTCGACTCGAGTTGAGAGCAGCTTTTGATGACATTTGAGTCACTGAAAAATCAGCTATCCAGGGGCACCAACTTGTAGGAATCAGCAACACTCCCCTAAAGATATTAGTCTGCGTCTTTATTTGCAGCAATCCAACTTCGTATCTTTCTGTCTATTTGTAGACTAGACAAGTCCTTTCAATCAAGATATAACTATGTCAGACAGAGTGGGTCAAAATTCGGAGTAGGGTTTGAGGAATCAATAAATTCACTTCCGATCATTCGAGGGCTACGGTAGCACGGTTTGAAGATTGAAGAGTAAAGGAGGGTAGCGAGTTCGAACTCGATCCAACCAAAAATCGTCTTATATATAAGGGCTAATGGCCGTTAAATATGTCATAGCCTCAAATATCTCAAATGTTGACCTCGTCGTCTGACCGTGGTTCAAAATTACAAGGTGATGTCCTCGTATCTTTCCATACGGATTGATCCTGGACCGTCGCCAATAGCACGTTGTGTTGATTTAGTGCGACGTTAATTTAATTACCTATTATTCGAAATTAAAGCGTTAAAACGCCAAACTATCCGTCTGGGATAATTAAACACTTTTAACGTTTTTAAAGCTTTGGTGATAGTCCCTGGGCCGCACTTGAGAGAAAATCGAGACGTTCGTGCGAAAATAAAGCACACGATGGACATGTGAATCCGAATGTGCGTGATTTTTAAATCACGGCTAACTGGGTTGACGAAAACTCTACTGGAAAAACTTACTACTGGAAACGCTGCTGAAAACACTTCCTACTGCTGAAAACGCTACTGGAAAAACTTCCTACTACTGGAAACGCTACTGGAAAACTTCCAACCACTGGAAATGCTACTGGAAAACTTCCTACTTCTGGAAATGCTACTGGAAAACTTCCTACTTCTGGAAACTCTACTGGAAAAACTTCCTACTACTGCAAACGCTAATGGAAAAACTTCCTACTACTGGAAACTACTGGAAAAACTTCCTACTACTGGAAAAGCTACTGAAAAACTTCGTACTAGTGGAAAAGCTACTGAAAACTTCCCACTACTGCAAACGCTAATAGAAAAACTTCCTACTACTGGAAACTACTGGAAAAACTTCCTACTACTGGAAAAGCTACTGAAAACACTTCCTACTACTAGAGTCTACTGGAAAACTTCCTAATATTGGAAACTACTGGAAAACCTTCCTACTACCGAAAACGCTTCTGGAAAACTTTCTGCTACTGGAAAAACATCTAGTAGCGACTGTCCTGATTTAAAAATTCCTTTTAACGCTTTGAGTTTCACTTTTCTGCCACAAAGCGCTGTCCCCTCTCAGAGACATAAAATCCGGACAGCAGCTACAAAAAGCTTTTTGTCAATACCAATTAGCTGTGCTTGAACTATAAATTGTAGGTACGCATGAGAACATCTCCAGAATGACACGTCCAATCGAAAAACAGGTCCTCTTTTCGGTTGACTTCCGACAAGAAATCACGTGGTATAATTATCGAACGGTCGATTCACACCAACTTGTTGGTAGGTAGTTGAATTTAAGTCTCACTGGGGCAATACAACGGGCTATTGACGACGATCCGGGATCAATTACAAAGGGAAAGATCGGAGGACAACACCTCTCAAATTTCAACACTTGAGCTGGCACCCCACTCTCCAAACATTCACACTATGCCAACGTGAGGACATTTGAAGGCACGAAAGACTTAACGTGCATTAGTCCCCACGTACCCGACGGTCTTTGGTTGGACCAAGTTTCGAACTAGCAACCCTCCAGTTACTAATAACCCGCTACTCCTCCAACCGGGTTGCCACGGCGCACTCTGAAAACCTGTATAATGATTCATACCAGGAAGTAGAATGTCTCAGCAATAGTGTAATTACACTTTGCTGTGACTGGATGCCCTGAACGAATTACAAAACATCGGTATAAAGTTGTAAAGGTTTCGAGGAAGTAAAGAAAACCTCTTCCTAGTATGGGAGAACCAAATATTGAAATTTTCAGATCCTCTCAAGTTACTGGAGGTCCTTACTGAAACAATAAAAATGCACTTACCATATTTTTCGTCGTGTATGACCACAATATCTCCATATCTATTCCTCTGTTGGACAACGTCCACGATGGCTTTTGTGACGTCAGAACCGGGCTTTCGGTCTAAATAAGACCACACTTTCTCGGCCAGACAGCTGTCGACATTGACCACGAAATGCAGCAGCTCCATAGAAGCGCTCTGCTTCGATAAGATCCGCATAAGATCGCAAGAAGTAGCTGAGAACAACACCTCAAAGTCAGTCTTCGTGGAACAGACACCTGTTGAACAAGACACAGTTCATTCAATACAAAACTAATAATTTCGACATTCTTCACTGCTTTTGATTTTATGAATTCAATAGATACTCAATGTATTTTAACCCTCAAAGTGGTTTTACGAGATATCTCGTCCATCAAGATCTGGCCGATTTTATGAGGCATACTATCATCAAGATATCGCCGATTTTTGATGACGACGAGATCAAGATCTGGGCAGTTTTCTTAATGACGAGATATCTCGTCCATCGAGATCTAATGGTATTAATAATCATGAGATACCTAGTCAAGACAACCATCAGGAGGGTTAAGTGTAAGAGTAGTTTATATAAGGTCCAAAGGGGGATGTAATTATACTCCTTAAAAATGTGCAAAGTAAAATGAAGTCCTCAAGAAAGAAAAGGGGATGTATATATCGTCGTTTTCGCAAATCGAATCACATTTCTGTCGACTCTTTTCCATTACCAGTTTACAAATGCATAAAGCTTTAAGCAATCGCCGACGGGAACGAGACACTCTCAGTGTTAACAAGCAACACCACAAGAGTTGCTGCCCATTTCTGCCAACTTAAATTATAGATTTTAAAAGAAAAAATATCAGATTTAAGTTTTAACTTTTCATGGAACCTTAGGTTAAATACAAAACTAGAGCGATCAATGGTAACCTTTTCACATGCCCAGGATCATGTGACCAAAACTAGAAATAACGTGACCATTAAACTGCTTTCTTCTGTTGGGTGGAAACGAACATTCATAATCTGATTGGTCCACGGGAAGGAAAAAGACGCCCATCCATTGATACATCATCCGATTGGTTTATTGATTCATCACCTGATTGGTGTATTGATTCATTCTATAGAAATGCAGATTGACACACCTACCTTGTCATGAGATGTTATATGACCAAACGAGGCGATAAAATATCAAATCGACCAAGCAAGTCAATTTTTCACAGAACAGTCACTTGATTACTAGTCGACATATGTTGGTCACACTTTTTAGAGCGCCTCTGAATAGAAATGCTCAGTCTATTTTTATTTTACGTCTATGCCTTCAATAGATAATACACACGAAGTAAAACAAACTAAATCCTTATTCAGATTTATCTGCGCACGCACAATCAGTAATGTTTTTTATAATCACAGTGAAAACTTTTACGAAATTGTTTACTGTGATTAAATTATTCAGGAGATTAGTCTTCCATACAAAGCGTTGGAAATTTAAAATTGAATTTAGATGCTGCATCCTTATATACCGGGAAAGGTAGCACGGTAGTGAATTATTTACCGGACGGTTGCAAGTTCGAAACTCGATTCAACCAAAGACGTGGACGTGTAGTCTGGTGCACGTTCTAGTGTCGTGGCCTCAAATTGGCATGGTGTGGAAGTTTGGAGAATGGGGTGCTATAGATCAGGTGTTGACCTCATCATCTGACCGTGGTTTAAAATTACGAGCTGTAGTCCTTCCCTTAGGGATTGATCCAGGACCGTCGCCAATAACCAAATGTGTTGCTCAAGTGCGACGTTAATTCAACTACCAACCAAACTTTAGCCTAAAATTGCTCACCTTCTATTTGGTTTTGGAGAGGTATAGAAGGATTGATTTTTCTGATGAGATAAGGCACTTCTTCCTTCTTAATTCTCGGGGACTCCATCACCAATTTGATGACTTGGATGAACTCTTCGTCGTAGCCATTGTTGTCATGTACTACATCTGAAAATAAATCATGTAAATCTGAAAAAATGTAGACCGAAGTACGCGAAAAGATATCTATGAAATAAAAGAATGTGATTTATTGATCCTTTCAAAAAGTGAAGTATCTACTTAGAAAACCGTTAACTAACGGGATCCCGGTAGCAGGATTGGAAGAGTTGTGGATTAGCAACCCGTAGGGTTGTAAGTTCAAAACTCTTGACATAACCAAAGATCGTCGTGTACGTGGGGCTGGTGCACGTTAAATCTCTCGTGGCCTCAAATGTTCTCACTTTGGCGGGGTGTAGAAGTTTGGATGGTGGGGTACCAGCTCAGGTATTGACTTTGTCATCTAACCGTTGCTCAAAATTACCGGATTTTTCCCTTCGGGATGGATCCCTGACCATCGCCAATAGCCTACTATGTTGCTCCAGTGCTACGTTAATTCAACTAACTAACAATTCCTGTAACTAACAATTAAAAACTCTGATCTTACACTAAGCCTGTTTCTTTTAGAAAGTAAACTACCTTCAAGGATACAAGAGTATATCTTTAAGCATGGTGAGGAAGTTAAAAATAAAAAGTTTACGCGTTAAATTCGATGTATTGAATTAAATGCAGCTAAGTGACGTAAAATTAACATGTTGAACATTGAAGTCATTCGCTTTAAATTTTAGAAAATGAAAGATGATAAAATCATAATATTAGATTTTGGGAAGAGTAAAAATGGTTATGTTTCAATTTTATTGGTCTATAACACACAAAGTATCATAAACAAGTTTCATTTCAATTTTTACGTAGTCACATTTTACTCTTGAAATATCGACGAAAACTTGTATGAAACAGTTACATCTTTCCTTGTACAACAATTTGACGTATATGATCACATCATTAAGCAATTCAAACAAATTTATGGATCAGTATGAAAAAATGTTTTAAGAGAACTTACTAAATATGATCTTCTGAGCACTAATTTCGAAGAGAAGTAACATTGACAGCTGGCACCTTAAAAGCATTTGCGTTCCTAATCATCGCTGTGTGAGGAAATATCTGAAAACGTCGAAAGTAAAATTGTTATTAGCAGAATGGAGAGCATAAAGATAAACATTGAAACAACTACACATAACGAGAACGTGAAAAGTTTTTTTAATTGCACAGGCATCTATCCAAGTTCATCTGTGTTGCGTCCAATGAGAATTTAAGCAAAAGAGGGCGCTGTGCTCGCCTCTGAAGAAGTTAAATTGTGTAGTGATTTTCCGGCTCTGTTCTGAAAGAGAACAGAGGATGATGAAATAAGTTAACTGTAAATGTCTCAATGTCTGTTTTTGTTCTTGTCCCTGTTTTGTGAAAATAAATGTTGCGGCTGTAAAATTCGAATGCTGATCTTTCCAAATGAATTCACATCAAACAATAATTTGAGACGACGTTAATTTTGGAGCGTCACAATCTGAGTCCCCATGTATCACTGAAGGACATGAAGTTAGAGCATCCTTCTTCTCTCCTTGAATGATCGTCCTATTTGTATTCTGACAAACTCCCTTCACTGTCTTTGCCTATATTTGTAACTCGAGCCTATTTGAATCGTTTTAACCTGACTGACTCCAAGTGCCTTATTTACCTTGATGAGGAAGAGACTCGGGAGCATATTTTATTCGACTGCACAGGATAGAACATTTTTAGACTTTTCTTGAAGAAAATTTGGGATTTATGATTGTTTTGCCACACAGATCTAAGCATTAGCGTGTTCTTTAATATAAGCATTATTCGATCAACTTGCACATTAAGACAAATCATTCAAGTCACACGACTTTTAAAAACATTTCTTCAATCTTATTCATCAAAGTTCATAACACTAGGCAAAAAAACTTAACACTAGACTATAGATTGCAAAATGTTGTCGTTGCCAAGAACGAAGAAGCTAAGCTAGAAGCTCAAACAATGCCATTTAAGTAACGTTTTAATTTGTAAGAGTGCAATTGGTTCAAAATATGTAACGTAGATTAAATTATTAAAATCTCTTCCCATAATTAAAAACCTTACAGCAGCGTTGTGGGCTAACCCACAGAAATTATATTGGTAGAATATATTGGAATATGCTATCATCTTTTTGAATGCGTGTTTTTGTCAGTTTATTGTCTCCGCTTTTACAAAATATGGGTTAGCCTGTTGTTGCCATACATCTTTCAGTTTTTCAGTTAAAAAAGTACCAAGCTTTAAAAAATGATTGGTCAGTTCAATAATTCCAATCTCTTGTCCTAAACCTCCATAAAGATGCTTAAAAATGAACTCAAGAAGTTCTTTCATATATCGAAATTATGTCTCATACAAGTTAATGAAAACAGATTTGATAGAGAAATATTTTTATAATCTTAATCTCACCAGTCTTTAGTTTGTCATTCATTTTTTGCAACAAAATGACTAATAAGACCCAAAAATCTTTAAAAAAATGACAGGATCGACTAAAATTTTAGGGTCTAACCCTCTTTCGTATATATATCCTCTTAAACCGTTGTTAGATCAGATCATCTTGAATTTACAATTCTTTCTATGAGCAAGTTAACCCTCTGAGCTTCACGAGATTTCCGGGAAGTGAAGTATTGCTTTTAACCCACAACACACGTAATGACTCAATTATAGAATCCCAAAGAATAGAATTCTTTAGAAATATTTTATTTCTCTCTATCTCCTTTCCTTGAGGATTGCGAGTTCGAATCCAACCAAAGACCGTCGTGTACAAAGGGGGCTGGTGCACGTTAAATCTGTCGTGACCTCAAATATAGTCACGTTGGCATGGTATGGAAGCTTGGAGAGTGGAGTGCCAGCTCAGGTGTGATCCTGTCATCTGACCGTGGTTCAAAATTACGTGGTGTTGTCCTCGGATCTTCCCCTTCGGGGGTTAATCCCGGACTGTCGCTAATAGCCCGTTGTGTTGCTCCAGTTCGACGTTAATTAATTAAAAAACTCTTCTATCCTTAGAATGTAATCCTTTGGAAGATTCTATTTATCCTTTCCTTTGAATATAATCCTTTAGAAAGATTCTATTGGCCAAGAGGGTCAAACTGGTAAGAAGTTATGCAGGGAAGACTGAAGGTTGTAAGTTGAACCCCTAAGAAGGTTAAGCTACATACAGAGCAAGAAAAGAAAATCCATTATTCCTAGAAAGTCGAAATTTAGAATAAATATCATCCATAATATAATTTATGACGTGATTTCTATAGAACTTGTGGGCGTGACGTGCAAAATGTCAAAACTGACACGAACTTAAATGCAACATATTCAAAAACAAAACAATGAACTTCCGTGACTAGGTCATGCTGAAAAAATGAAGCCATCGTAACCATTTTTCGAACAATTGCCACAACAGTTTCCGTCCTTGGATAATTTTCAGGTATTAAGTTCCAAAGGTATATGAATAACTGCCGAGACCAAGCTTTAAGTATTGAAAGTATATGAATAATTTCTTAGACTAAGGCGAACCATTGTGCAACTAAAACACGGCTACACAGTTAATTAATTCCGTCCAATTTATTTTTATCGATAAACATTTCGGATCGACCTGTTTTATCTCTTGTCGCTTTTTGTTATGCTGTAAAATAAATTTCATTGTCAACAGGTGGCGAATGCACACGCCACGCTCTGTCTCCCAAACGCGCGCGGGGCTTCAAAATGGCGGGTCGATGCATGCACCGCTGTTGCTGTTGCCATTTTCTTTCCGGTAATGATGAATACCTCTTGTATGAATAAATGTGACACTTCCCAGCTGCCCGTTTCACAGTGTAAAGAATGGAGTATTTCTTGCAGCTGCAAATGATACGTTGCATGATGAATAGAATTAGCTTTACTTATGTAGTAAAACGGTCCTCCTAATCATTTTGATCGAAGATCAGTAAACACCAATGAAACAATGGAACGGACAACACTCACGCGATCTATCGAGAAACGTTTGGAGTCGCATAGAACTTTCGATCCCGATTCGAATTTTTAGTGTTATGTCTTATCATCACTTAACTATATAAGTATTATTGTAGCGTGATTGGAAATCGATACTGATGTATTCATAAAAGGCAATTTTCTGAGTTGTAATCTTAGAGCAAAAATAATAGGATCGCAATTATAAGAAACCGCCTAGTTGCATGGTCCATCCCCCATTAGATTGTGCAATATGAAATAGTCATTCTTTAATTGCGAATGATTTTTTGAATCAATTTCCTGTTGAAGGCATCGGGAATCTCTGATTTGAAATCATTTAGTCATCCCCAAAATAGAAAAAATTAACTCGATCCACATAAAGCGTTCCATGTAAAAACATTCAGTGATAGTGGATGACATTTTGGTATCAATTTGTGTAATAAATCGATACATGTACAGATTTACTTATATCATACATATACTGATTTATATATACATTGGCTCCCAAAAGTGTTCGTACACTTACGAATTTCAAAGAAATACTACTCTATCCATTAATAAAATTAATATTTCAGAATGGGAATTTTGTAATAACATCTATAACTTGTTCTTAACAAAACTACACAAAATATTTTAAAAACATGGCAAAACTTTTTTTTTGGAAAATCAATAATCAAAAAGTAACAAAAAAATTACCTCACAAAAGTTTTCGTACACTTTAAAAAATCTCTACATATTAGTAAATATTGTAATATTTCGGTAAATTAGTACTTAGCAGGATATCCTATGGCATCCACAACTGCTTTTAAACGTCTGGGAATAAAGTTCACTAGTTTTTGTAATTTCTGCATCAATGTTCCACCATTCTTCAATCATTACTGTTTTTAATTCGCTTTTTGTTTTAATGCCGTGTTTTCGTACTCTAACCTCCAGTTCTCTCCAAATGTGTTCTATTGGGTTTAAATCCGGCGATTGAGGTGGTGTTTTCAGAACTTGTGGACATTTATAGAGACACCAGAGGCGAACGCTGAGAGCCGTGTGCTTCGGATCGTTATCTTGATAAAAAACAAAGTTGTTTCCAATACCCAAATTTTGGGCTGATAATTTTAAATTGTCTTATAAAATATTTAAATAAAGAGCATGATTCATTATGCCATCAATAAATACCAAATTACCTAGTCCTGATGCTGACATGCACCCCCATACAAGGACACCTTCACCGCCATGCTTTACTGTCCCAGCTAAGTTCTTGGGATTAAGTTAATCATTTTTTCTTCTCCATACAATTATACGCCCATTCGAACCAAACATGTTAAATTTCCTTTGATCTGCAAATAAGACATGATTCCAATACGTTTCGGGCTTATTTATCATTGATTTTGCGAAGGAAAGCCTAAGCTTTCTATTTTTCGTACTTACAGAAAATTTTCTTCGGGCAGAACGCCCATTTAATCCAGCTGATCTGAGCACTCGTCGAACAATTTCAGATGAAATTAAAGTAGAAAATGTTTCAGTAAATTCTGTAGAAATTTTTACAGCAGTCAAACGTGGATTTTTCACAAATTTTCTAACTATAAATCTCTGAACACGTTGAGTTAACTTTACCGGACGACCTTTCCTTACCTTGTTTTCGATCCGATTTTCTCCTTTAAAGCGTTTTATCACATACTGCACCGTAGAATGGGATAAATTTACTAATTTAGAGATATTCCGAACTGATTTACCACTACTATGATGAAAAATAATCAATTTTCGAATGCTGTTCGTTGTTTCCTTACGACTACGAGCCATTTTTAAATAATAAATAGAATATTACGAAGTAAGCAAGCAAAGATTAAAGCCAAACGATTTTTGAAATGTCACCACAATGCAAAAATAAAAAAAAGCGATAAACGATAATTTTATTTATGAATTTATCCGAAAATATTTCGGTGTACGATCACTTTTGTGGCGTGTTCTTTCTCTGCCTACTTGCATTTTCATTTTTATAAATAGAAAATGAGTCAATATTTTTTTAAAGAATATTATGTTTTATTCAGAATCACATGGAGATGATATGAAAAATATTGGACTTTATATTCGAATTCAATTCCAGGCTACAGCGCTTTTTCTACAAATTTTTAAAGTGTACGAACACTTTTGGGAGCCACTGTATACCATACAGTGATTTACTTATAAAAAGCACACTTGCTTGCTGAATTACAATCTTAGAGCAAAAGGAATCGCATTGCATCCAATGCAAATTATAAGGTACTCCTAGTTCTCCCCATTAGTTGTGCAATAAGAAATAATAATTCTCTAATTGTGATTGGTTTTTCTAAATAGATTTCCTGTTGAGCGCATCTCGAATCTTCAGATTTCAAATTGTTTTGTCATGCACAAACATGTTTTTGGAAATCAAAATATGAATAATTAATCTCGTTCCACATTTCAGTGATTGTGGATAACTCTCTATTTTCTGTTTATTGTTTTAAATATTTATTATTTTAATAATTGCAATTACTTTTCATCACACGCAACACCACCTAAAGCAAATTTTAAGTGGAATTTTGTCATTATTGAAAAAACGTTAATGTTTAAAAACCGAACTAGGACTTTTGAAATATTACAAATTCTTTGTTATATAGCAACATAACAAAGTGGCTTATTTTACGAATTGAAGCTATACTTAAGCAGCTTATATAAGGAAGGTTTTCTTAAAACGATGATTTTTTGGAAAAAACTATCAAATCGATTTTCCATTTTAAAAAAATGGTAATAGGTTACCTTTGTATCGAAGACATTCAATTTTAAAACAAGTTCTTTTATTATTGCACACGTGGCGCAAAACGGAATTTTCAAGAAACAACGCGTATCCACTTTTAAACAAATTTGGTGATAAATATATTATGAAATTAATTTATCATCTTTCCCTTAATGATGACGAAATTCGAAAATGTCGCAAACCTGGTCCAAGAGTGTACCTTAAGCAGGGGTGCGATATATGTTAAATGCATTACATGGATGGATATGCGTGTATAGGATTTTTGTCCAAAGTAGGTTGTAGAAATTATAAAAATGTCGAAAAGGTATTAAAAAATTATTTTACTCACACTTAGATGACTTGGCATTTTTCTACGGAGGAAAGTGATTAATTTCTGATCACTTTCAATTTATTGTTAAACAACTCAACCCGAGTGGGGTCGGATAATTTTGCTAGTCTATATAAAGAAGAATGGCGTATTTGTACATTGAGTATTTTCGACCCATTTCAAGTTTTCTATCCTTTTTGGACCCTTCTGATGCAAAATCCGTCTCTTGCGCGTTTGGTATCTGTCTGTCTGTCTATATGTGTTTGCTCATGCTACTCCCAAACGGTTGAACATATTTTCATAAAACTTTGCCTACTGAGAGTTCTTACATTCATTTAGTGACTGAACTTGTTTGCGTAAGTCTGTCTGTCCATCTCCGGTTCTATGTTCCATTTTATGTCTGTGTGTTTGTACAAGTATCACATAAGATTTGTTCAAAACATTTTAATGCCATGTCCTATATTTAATAATCCATATTTTCGTGTAGTGAATCGTTAATTCAAATTTCTTTGCTTACGTATTTAAACAAGTTTAATGTTAAAACATCTGAGTAACTCTACTTAAATCAACCATAATTTGGTAATTTTGGAGAAGCTGGAATGCATATTGAGCATTGCAATTACTTAAATTATTTTACCAGTTCTGCTGAAAAAATCAATTATTTTTTTAAATTATTTTTTCAGAATTTAAATTCAAATACTTTTTTTTATTTTGAGCCTATTTATTTTCTTTGCAAAATATCAACTATTTCCGAACATTTGGTACAGACGATATTTTGCAACGAAACGGAAACGTGTTCGTTTGCCACGCGCAGTGATATTTTTTTCGGTCCAAATTAATTTTGCATTTTTAAATTCTATCTAATTTTTAGTTGTAAGTTGTGGCAAGTGTGCGAGATCAAGAATCATGAATTTATATCTTTAGAAATTTTTCCCGCCAACTTTTATTTTGTTTTAATTCTGTTTTCCGTTGTTTCCTATTTTAAATATTTATTATTTTAATAAATTATAATTCCTTTTCATCACACGCAATACCACCGTAAAGTATTCTGTTTAAAACAGCATGTAAGTTAGAATAAAGCAAATGTTAAGTGGATTTTTGCCACTATTGAAAGAACGTTATTGTTAAAAATATCCGAACTGGGACTTTTTTGAAATATTACAAATTCTTTGTCATAGCGACAGATGGCCAAGGTGGCTTTTTTACGAATCGAAGCTATATGTAAGCAACTTATATAGGGAAAGTTTGTTTAAAACAATTATTTTCTTTAGAAGAAAAGCTGTCCAATTGATTTACCATTTAAAAAAATGGTAATAGGTTACCTTTGCTTTATCACTACTGTAGATATTAAATTTTAAAACAGGTTATTTTATTATTGCACGTGCCACGAAACGGAATTATCAAGGAAAACGTATTCTATTTTAAAACAAACTTAGTGATAAATATCTTATCAAATTAGTCATCTTTCCTTAATGGTAGCGAAATTCGAAAAGAGTGCCACAGATAAAAAAAGTATTGGCAGGTAAATTATGTGCGAGAGTACCTGCCGTAGATTCATCATTTTTACGAATTGAGTTGAGTAATTTTACAGGAATAGAACTTAAGAAATGGAATCCCCCTCAAATCGTCTTTTGTATTAATCGACAGTAGTGTCTCACCTTTGGCTAATTTGTACCTTTAGCAGGGGTGCGATATATGTGAAAGGTATTACATGGATGGATATGCGTGTATAGGATTTGTGTCCAAAGTAAGTTGTAGAAATTATAAAAATGTCGAAAAGGTGTTAAAAAATTATTTTGCCCACACTTAAATGATTTGGCATTTTTCTATGAAAGAGGAAAGTGATTTTCTGGTCATTTTCATTATATAGTTAACCAATTCAACCCGAATGAGGTCGGGCAAATTTGCTAGTTTGGAAATAAAAAACTTGAATTATGTTTTTAGAAAATCTTAATCTTAATCCTATGCGTACTTTGCACCATAAAAGCCAGATCAACCAATCAACGTAACCCGCACACGCATATATCAGTTCTGCAACCTGCATAACTTCCAACCAGTTTTGACTTTCTTGACCAATAGATTCTTTTTTGGGATTCCTTCAAAAAATAGGTGTGGTTTCTTCAATCAGGGATAAAAGTAATACAACACTACTCAGAAATCTAGTGACGATAGAGGGTTAAAACCGTCACGGGTCTCTCAAAATGGATCATCATATTACCATGGTAACCGGGCCGAGGGCTAGGAAGCCCAGAAATATAATTTTGATCAAGGATGTAATACATGTTCCTAAATGAATAATACATTTTTTCATTGCATTTATAATGAAAATATTGTACAAACGTGAAAAGAAAAAAAATATTACTTTCTGCTAGTAAACAGTGAGTACGCGAACTGCATGTTTATATTTCTCAAGGGAATTATGCTTTATAAAGTGTGTATCGGCAACGAATCTTAACAACCAGAGATGTCACTAATCCTGTTATAGGTGGTTATTTAAACAAATATATTTCAATCGCAATATTAATTTCTTTAAACCGTAGAAGTGAAACGGAATCGAATTAATCGTGCTGCTCTCATATCCTTTCCTGATACGTTCAACAATGTTCGAATGATTTCAATGATTAAACTTTAAATAAGATATAACATAGAAGAAACGTCTACTGGACTGCAAAAATATTGCATATATTTCTCTGATATTTAGTCTAATGAAGCACTTCAGGAGTCTGATTAGTGATTATAGAGAATTAAGAGTAATTTTGAAAAATATAAGCAAAATGCCGTTTTATATTTTTGTCTAAATTTATTTCGTTTCAACGCTTGAAATGTGCATATCGATGCTTATATTCATTATAAATGGATTTATATAAGGTATGAAATGAGAGTAACGACGCTGCCATCTATAGATATTAGCAATTAAGAAACTTAAGTTCAAATGTGCGGTCAGCAAGTCTATAGCATTTTTTGAGAATTGATTGTTCAACAAAGTCTTGAATGAATTCAAATTTAAAGTGAAGCGTAATTCAGGTAAGTACTGACTGTACTACTAAAAGCATGCTGATTTTGCTATACGATTGTTTCTGCGAAATGAGTTTCCATGTTTTTCTTAGAAAACTTTTATTAGATTGTTTTTCAGATATTCGAATTTTCCCTAAAATATTGAACGCTTTCTATAACTTTAGAAAACTGTCTCTGAAGCTAAATAGCAGAATTTCAACTCTTTCCTCCCTATAGTTTTGGGGCCGTCGTAGCTCAGTGGGTATGCCCACCGCGCTATACACCTTCAAGTTGTAGGCACCGCAGGTTCGATTCCTGTCAGGTGCTTTCCATACGTTGAAGATCTTGCCAAGAAATTAAAAAAATTTCTGGATGTTTTCATGACAATCTAGCTCCCTGTTTATTTCTCTCTTCCGTGTTAGTAAAACTTTCATCGTGTGTATGTCTATTACTTGATATTGTATATCTTGTTTCTGGAGTAGCATGGCCAAATGTGCCCCTTGAGCCATAAGACCCCAATCAACCAACCCTGGAGTTTTTTCTACAAATTTAATATTTGAGCCTTTTTGTAAAAGGACCAACTAAGCTAACCAACCAAGGACCAATCAAGCTAACTTCTAGAGGAGAGTATATTTTGCGAGAGTAATTTTATGATATTCAGAATCGATTTTCATCAATCTATGAAAGTTGATATATATATTAATAACTTTTTAATATTAATTTCATCATTAATATTGCCTACTAAAAATGAAATATTTTGTTGATTTGAGTTCTTTAATGGTGACAGGAGCTGTGGTAGCCCGGCTGGTAGAGTAGCGAATTCAAAACCGGAGGGCTGCGAGTTCGAAGCTCGATCCAACCAAAGACCGTCGAGCACGTGGGGGCTGGTGCACGTTAAATATGTCGTGGCCTCAAATGTCTTCACGCTTTTTAGTTGTGGAAGTTTGGAGAATGGGGCGTTTGGAGAGTGACCTCGTCATGTGACCGTGGTTCGAAATGACGAGGTGTTGTCCTTGAATCTTTCCCTTCGGAATATTATTCCTGACTGTCGCCAATAGCTCTAATGCGACGTTAATTCTACTACCAACTACCTGCCTTTAATATAACAAACATTTCTTTCATAATATTATTTCGGAAAATATGAATCTAAAAGTCTTGGAAACATTAATTTGGGTGCTTGAAGTTTCCCATACTTGTAATCCAGAAACTGGCTGGACCTAATTACTTAAAACCTGTACTTGAGATTACATTTTGATACATTCGAAATGTAGTATCAAAATTGAATGTTATTCGAAATTATGAAGTTTGTACGCAATTCAATATGAAGACGACCCCTTAAGCTGATTTTATGCATAGGATTTATAGATGACGTTATAAGCTATCAAATGGCACGTTTAAACTTTCTTTTCTATGAGATCTATGAACAAAGATGGTTATATTCCCCACAGCTGTGTACCATCATCGTACTTATCTAAGAAAAATGTTTAATCCTATCGTGTCATTCAAATAATTTGTATAGGAAAGCTAAAAAAATTATGCGTGATCTGAAATAACTACCATAAATACCTTGAAATTCGATGACTATCCCTTATGCTGATTTCACTAATAGTATTTATATAAGACAGCTATTAATGGATTCTTTCTTATTATGAAAGAGTTATTTATTATTTATTATTTATAAGAAATAATAAGAGCTTTCTTATTATTTCTTATTATTTTCTTTATTATGAAAGATGCTTGAATAAAAGAGAGTTAGATCTATTTTAATGCAGCTGTACATAAAATCATAATCAGTCATACATCGTACTAATCTAAGAAATCGGTCGTATTCGAATAATTTGTATAGAAAACGTAAGATTACCTGCTAAAGCATTTTGTGGTGATCTACTTGTAACTACTTGAAATAACGTTAATATCTTGTATCTTGAAATTTATTTTCGATTTTAGTATAAAAGATTTCGAAGCGGATATTCCTCCGATTACAAAATTTCGTGATTATTATATTTGGATCTAAAATATGAGCTCTATATGCATATATTGCAATGTAAAAATGAGCTATGCACGATAATTTAACATGCATTATTAAATTATACTGAACTGTATTAAAATGGTTTTAAAATTTCATTTATTGGAGCATGCGTAAAGCTTTTTAGCAAAAACGTTTTGGAAAAACGTCTCTATTGAACTAGATATCCCTCAAAATTCTATTCCATGAAGCAAAAATTGAATACTCTACTATTAACTTAGTTTTTACACATCCAGTAAATGAAAATTAGTAGACTCAAATTCGAATAGATCGCCTTATTAAAAATCAATCCTTATATATAAAATTATACACTCTGAAACATCTCACATGTTATAAAAATATCAGCCAAAAGGAATTGTCTAAAATTATTTTTGGAGTACTCACTTATGGAGATCAGCTTATCCCATTTGTTAGAAATCTGTCACAAAACTGCACTCATGAGACGATTCAAGTTTGGCGAAAGGTGGCGAAATTGCGCATGCGCATAACTCTGACAAGTTAATGTGAAAATCGATGAATGTCCGAATACCCTATTTCCTCACTTCTGATTAATGATATGCCATTTTCACGCAAGTTCTAATCGCTCGAACACGTTGATGATTACTTCGACATTTCTGTTAGTTTTTCAGAATATCAGTTCGATTGTGTATTCAGTAATTGCAGGTAGGATTTTTGGTTGCATACGTGGAGACGAACGCTTATTAAAAAATTAGCATTTATTAAGAAAACTAAAGACGAAACAATATTATAAAGAACATCGATCCATGCTCTTTCTCACTCCATCTCAAATTCTTCTAAATTCCAAATTCCTTTAATTTAGCACATTACAATCATGGTTACAGTTCATAACATTATCGTTTGCGCTTGCATAATAAATATAATGAAATAATTCTCGAATCGTTTGCGCAGCTCGGATTGCTGGCCCGCATTAAAAATTAAATCCTGATTTCTTTTTCAATATTATATAAATATTTCACAATATTTAAGAACAAAGGAACAGAAAATTTCGAAATTTGGCCATTTTTCTATTGATATACCTTAGATGGTATCGCTAAGGAATATCATTTTCAAGCCGTTGAAGCCATAGGAAAACGTTCCAAATGACCGAACAAAGGCAATATACTAAAGATAAACCTATCTAAAAGTTGGAACAACCTTTATTAATTCGCGGGGACAGTTCTAATATAACTAATTATAAATATTGTAAAATAAAATAATAAAATCTTGTTAAATAATTTTTTACAATTATTGATTATTCTATCTATTTAATTTTATTAATTAGTGTTTGTATATAAATTGTGAAACGCACTGAATACATACAACTAGAAGTATGTAACGTGTGTTACGAAATCGATGCAGCTTGCAGCAGGTGATATTGTTTAATTAAAACTGAAGCGATGTAATTATTTTAATTATAATGATGCATAAAAATATTTTAAATTAAAGTATAAAAGTTTCCATCATGATTTATCTCCTTATTTATAGGTAATATAGTTAAATAGATAAAATACGGTAATATAAGTAGATATCAAACTAACATTATATAGTTTTTCGATAGTATAATTGGGTAGGTAGGTAATTAATTAACGTCGCTCTGGAGCAGCACAACGGGCTATTGGTGACGGTCCGGGATCAATCCCCAAGGGAAAGATCCGAGGACAACACGTAATTTTGAACCACGGTCAGATGACGAGGTCACACCAGAGCTGGCACTCCACTCTCCAAACTTCCATACCACGCCAACGTGAGGACATTTGAGGCCCCGAGAGATTTAACGTGCACCAGCCCCGTTTGTACACGACGGTTTTTTGGTTGGATTCGAACTCGCAATCCTCTGATTGCTCTTCCAACCGGGATACCGCGGCCCCAAAATTAAAAGTAAGCGACATTGTGTTAGCATTTTTTAAAAGAATGTAAATGATTGCATTTGTTTCCGTTAAATAGAGAGGGCCGCGGTGGCCCGGTTGGAAGAGTAACGAACTAGCAACCGAAGGGTTGCGAGTTCGAATCCAGCCAAACACCGTCGTGTACAAAGGGGGCTGGTGCATGTTAAATCTGTCGTGGCCTCAAATGTCCTCACGTTGGCGTGGTGTGGAAGTTTGGAGAGTGGGGTGCCAGCTCAGGTGTTGCTTCGTCATCTGACCGTGGTTCAAAATTACGCGGTGTTGTCCTCGGATCTTTCCCTTTGGGATTGATCCCGGACCGTCACCAATAGCCCATTGTGTTGCTCCAGTGTGACGTTAATTGAAATACCCCCCCCCCCGTTAAATAGAGTAGGGTTAATCCCCACCTCCATTTACCCTACTTTAAATTGCACAGTCGAACTCGAACAAAATCGCTTCAAATTTCGTTGCAGATTGCGTGACTCGCTAGCTTAAAATGAGCACACTTTAAAGACTAAAGACCCATGTCCAATGTCTCTCGTCCAAATTCAATTATAGAATCGATTTCGGAACTGCTTTTCAATATTTGTTCATAACTTCGCTCAATTTCTTCCTTTCCGAAAAACCTTCTCTATGTAATTAATACCTTATTAGCTATTTGAGAAATTGCTGTTGTTCTGATCGGGTTAAGGTTTAACCAGCCCGTATATACAGGGTGAATCTAAATTGTTAAGGGGGGTGATAGTACCCATCCAGACGAGCAATAATTGCCATGGAACATAGGGTCGCATTCCACTCTGAGAGGCAGAAAAGAGTCAAATTAGAATTTTAACATGAACTTACAACAGTGTTGGGAAAGCGAATGAACGATACCAAAAGTTGCACAATCTGATTTATTGATAAACTCACAGCAAGTGCTCAAAGTGGCGAGTGTCGTTGCACAGTTCACACCGGTGAAGGAATGAATCTCTCGAAGATTCTTGGTGTTGTGTTCATTTTGTCTGCGGCAACACCGATTCTCGCTACGAGATCTTCAGCCGAGTCCACAGGCGTCTGGTACACTAAAGATTTCATGTACCCCCAGAAGAAAAAGTCCAGTGGGTTGAGGTCCGGTGAGCGAGGAGGCCAAGCCACAGGTCCGCCACGTCCGATCCATCTTGCTTAGGAGATATGCTACGTAGGCAGGTACAAAACGACGTCAGAGGCGATGACTTGTTCATGCTCGACGCGTTGACATTACTCTTTTCTGCCTCTCAGAGTGGAATGCGACCCTATGTTCCATGGTCATTATTGCTCGTCTGGATGGGTACTATCACCCCTCTTATTTTGTAAAAACAATTTAGACTCACCCTGTATAAAGAAGTAAGAAATAGGACAGTACGTGTCAGATAAATCCGTTGTAGCCAATAGATTGATCTCAGTCCCGGAGACCAGATACGGTCCTCTAAATAATTTTACAAGGACCTCTGGCCAGATGCACCCCCATCCCAAATAGGTTTTCCCGACCCACCGGCCAGGTATGGCCCTCTGGGTGTGTTTAACCCGTCCACCAGATATATGTTTAACCAGTCCAGGTCCTCAGGAGTGGTTTAACCGACCGCCAGTTCAGATACTGCTCTCCAAATATTTTGATCAGTCCCCCAGACCAGATGAGGTTGGTTGGTTGGTTGGTTTTGGGGGTTTATGGCGCAAGGGCTATATTTGGCCATGCTGCGCCAGACACAAGACATACAATATCAAGTAACAGACACACACATAATGAAAGTTACTGACACAGAAGACAGAAATACACCCAGGCAGGAATGCACCTGACAGGAATCGAACCTGCGCCGATTACAACTCGGTTGCTAGCGCAGTGGGCGTATCCACTGAGTCACGACGCCCCCATCCCCACCATATGAGGTCCTGAATAAGTTTTTCCTACCCTCCAAAAAGATGCAATCCTCAAAATATATTTAACCAGCCCACAGTGGAGATAAGGCTCTCCGGACCGGTTTACTCGGCCAGATACGGCCCTCCAAACATTTTGACCAGGAAACCAGGCCAGATGCGACCCCTGCGGTCACTGAAGGAATCAAGGGGGACAATGCTGGACCCATGAAAATAGGGTGTAGGTAGTTGTATTTACATCGAACTGGAGTAGTGCAACGGTCGAGTGTCGTGGAAATCAATCCCAAAATACCCGATGACATCTCGTAATTTTGAACAACGGTCAGATGACGTGGTCAATGCTTGAGCGGGCATCCCACTCTACAAACTTCCACACCACGTAACGTGATGAAAATAAAGGCCGTAGAGGAGCATCAGTGAGGGCTATAAGATACTAAAAACTGTCGTTTCGAAATGTTTAAGCACTTGACCATACATTCACTACAATAATGCAATACCATTGATTATTTTACCTAAAAAGAGGAACCGACAACAAATTGTTGGTAGAGGGAATTTAAGAATGCTACTGATGAACTACTTCAATAATGTAGACCAATTAGTAGTACACCAGACAAGTCCTTCTCACAAGAGGCAGCCGAGCCAGATTGGAAGAATAACGAATTAGCAACCGGAGGGTTGCGAATTCGAATCCAACCAAAGACCGTCGTGTACAAAGGGGGCTGGGGCACGTTAAATCTGTCGTGGCCTCAAATGTCCTCTCGTTGGCGTGGTTTGGAAGTTTGGAGAGTGGGGTGCCAGCTCAGATGTTGCCTCGTGATCTGATCGTGGTTCAAAATTACATGGTGTTGTCTTAGGATATTTTCCTTTGGGATTGATCCCGGACCGCCTCCAATAGCCCGTTGTGTTGCTCCAGTGGGGCGTTAGTCAAAATACCTACTTTCTCATGAGTTATTACTTTTATTTTAATTTGATTTATATTGCGAATAATAGTGAACAATTTAATGCGTTAAAGTATAATTTATTTTTTATTTTTTTTTTATTTTAGTAAATATAGCTTTACAATTTTAGTTCCGTGTTCTTTTATTACTAAAGTAGATTTTTGAAATTCTAAAATTACACACAGAGATACGTAAATATTTTGGAGAAATTAAAAAATTATAGGCACAGCTAGGTTTGGAATTTATTAGTACACACAGTTTTCCAGGGGGACACCGAAAAATGTTGTAATCAAGGGGGTGTTGAGACAAAAAGTTTCAGAAACTAAGTTCTAGGCGAATATAAACCTTATTCGAGAGAAATAATGTATACAACTGTTAGTTTCATAGTTTTTATTACAAATGACCAACAATTCTCCTGGAAATCTCAGTACGCATATTCTTCATAGGTGAAACACCTCAAACACACAATACAGAGAATGTAAATAAACCACAATAGTAGAATGTGAAAGTAACCATTTGCACGAAACCCTCAGAGCAATACTTTCTAAAAATAAACAATGTTTCAATAACTTCTTAAATAGATGAAGTTGAAGACATTCGACTAGGAAACAACAGGCTGGATACTCGCTCCTTATACTGAAAGAGAAAAGAAGCTTAGAAAGATGCAGATTTTTATATAAAACTTAAATCTTCCAGTAAGCTCTTTATTCCTTTATTTTTCAACCGGAGAGTTGCGAGTTTGAATCCAGCCAAACGCCGTCCTGTACAAAGGAGGCTGGTGCACGTTAAATCTATCGTGGCCTCAAATCTGGCGTGTTGTGGAAGTTTGGAGAGTGGGGTGCCAGCTCAGATGTTGCCTCGTCATCTGACCGTGGTTTAAAACTACGTGGCGTTTCCTCGGATCTTTCCCTTTGGAATTGATCCCGGACCGTCACCAATAGCCCGTTGTGTTGCTCCAGTGTGACGTTAATTAAAATACCTAATTACCTACCTTTATTTTTCAACAAGTAGCTTTGGTAGCTCTCTATAGAGTGTAATTTCAAAATTTGACATAAAATAAGTGCATTATTATCGAATATGTATTCAACATGGAAGATACTCAAATCAACATATTCGTGACTGAAAATTATCCAAAAAGATCCCTTTTCTCTATCATAAAAATGTAAATATGATAGAAGATGCAAAAGTAGGACGAAAAATAGGTGAGAGGAAAATAATTTTCTGAACTCCATTTTCATTCTACAATTAATTGTGACGAAATATATATGCTTGATTTACCCATTTCATAAAATCCATTTCACAGACATCGCACTATAGTGAGACAGAACTACAAAAGGTGATAGTGAGATGATTGTTACAGAAGTCGATTTTGAGTTTTGGAGTGATTGTGAATGCCCTTAAGTTCATTTCCTGTCAAAATGACAAACATACAGAGCATGTATTTTCCTATCAATATTTTTTGACTTGTAGCACTCCTGCACCAGGAATGCGATATTTCAGAATTTCACCATCATTATGAAAAGCTGACAAATCATTGACGCGGTGTTCTTGATCAATTTCTTTTCAAGCAAATATTCATTTTTTTCTTGAAAATTCCATTTTGCCCGTGAAATAACAAATTATATTAAAATTAAATACCTTAAATACGAACTAAGCAGAGCTAATCGATTACAATTTTCAAAAAGTGGTAGTTAGGTAGTTGATTTATCGTCTGACTGGAGCAACACAACGGGCTTTTGGCGAAGGTCTGGTATTAATCCCGAAGGAAAAGATCCGAGGTTTTAATGATCTTGTAATGGAAACAGCTCAAAATTTTAGAAAAATCTTTCAATAACAACATATGGTTACACGTCCTATTTTGACGTTTACTTGTTTTAAATGGATCTTTCCCTTTGGATTGATCCCGAACAGTCGTCAATAGTCCATTATGTTGCTCCAGAGTGTGACGTTAATTAACTACCTACCAACATGCTACCTGATTTAAATAACTTTATTTTAGCGTTATCCTCTTTTTAAAGTAGGAACATTGCCGTCGCATCTCAAAAGGTTCGGTTCTGTACACTTCATAAAAATAATTTTTATGGAACGGAATTCTACAAATCATTGTGTATAGAATCAATGACTTTTATGGAAGGTTGTTTAACATATAGACACATACCACCAAGAAATGAACTATGTCTGATGATATTTTGCACACAATTAATTAGTAAAAATATAATTCTTGTTAGAAATATGACCGTATCGTTTCGCTGTCGTAATTCAAATACATAAACTCAGATTTCTTAATAAAAATAATAGCCCGTTGTGTTGCTCCAGTCCGATGTTAATTATCATTACCATCTAAATAAAATCAGAAAATGAAACATTACTTTTGGCGTTGCCAGATACCAAGTAGCAAAATAATATTTTTACTGTCAAATCAGTTTTTGGCTTGCGTTTTCGCATTAAATGGACTCGTTTTCTTGAAAAATGTAAATTATGCGATGTTTTCAGTAATTTGATATCATTAATCAAATATTTATAAATTATTGATACTTTGGAAAGAAATAAAATATGAGGCAAAACGAAAGTTATAATTTAAATTCTTTAAATATAATTTTTTGGAAACAATTGTTTTTCCAGCAATACCGCTAAAGCAATCTGAGTTGCGTACCGCAATCGCAATAATACTCAATGTTAGTCCTATGTGGATTTCGAATTGTTTTTAGCCTCCTCTACACACCTAAAAAGTAAACAAAATGCTGTTTTTCTTTTGCTAATTTTACTTCATTTAGAAGAATGAAATCCATTTTTGTGATTATCCCATACTATATTCATCATCAATAGATTGAAATAAGATATGAAATGTGATACTTCACCATCAACAGATACAAGCAATTACGAAAATTTAGCGGATATACTACACGCGGGTCTGCTAGTATATATAGTAACCAAACATTTACAGTAAGCCCAGCTTACACATGTTCTGTGTATCAATATATAATAAACCTACAGGTCTGAAACTGTGTTACTATGTTTTCGTAACTTTAATTTGTATGCCTTCAATTAGGGAAAGTTGTTACTACATTACCAAATACAAAAATAACCTTTTAAATCGTTCTGTCTGCACGAATTGCAATTTATCATTGTCTCTGATGGTTTCATATCAGCTAATTTTGTCACAACACCATTGCTTTGCTGCATAATTGCGGTCATTAGTATTTGTGAAGCTGAATCTAATGTCATCTTGAAAATAAAGAGAGGTGTGTTTAGTATAGAGACATTACAAAGAATTCTCGAAGCATTGAGGAAATGAAGGGGGTAAACCATGAATTACCACATCGGTTAACACTTACAATAATTGTGCCTCTGGCTAAAGTCGGATAACTTTAGTTCCTTCGAAAGCCTCAAATTGATTTCACGCATATGGTTTTAGAATTGATGCCTGCCATTGTAAAGTCACTAATATTCGCATTTCGAGTTTTCTCTTTTAGCTTTTCTTTCTATTATGTCGATAATGACGGTTCCTTTTCACAAAAGGATATATTTATGTGGTTATAAAATACAACCCTCCGACTCGTTTCGGCGAGATATCTCGTCATCAAGATATTGCCGATTTTCTTTTATGATGACGATATCAAGATCTAGTCAGTTTTTTACTGATCACGAAATCCATCAATATCTCGTCATTTTACGCATGATGAGATGAGAGATACCTCGTCGACATAACCACCAGGAGGGTTGAATCCATTTCTTATATAACGTGTTTTACATTTTAGTACATTTAAAGACATATTTACATAGATATTTACTCTTCTCGATATAAAATCGGAAGAGTTTACAAATGAAACTTACGTTCTTCTGGATTGTGCTTTACGTCGTTGGTTTCCTGCAAAAAACAAACATTAAACTTTTATATAGAAACTAAAAGTATACACAAACCAATACGCTTTTCTACATGTAAATACATTGTTAAATGACACACTCATATAATCAAATAATCTCCAAATACGTTATCAACTAACACACTCATATACTATTTTTCTGCACCTTGATTGTATAATTTGTTTCGACATTTCGATAAACGCAATGTAATGACCTTCATCTGAACCAAAACAAGTAAACAGTAACCACACGTTATCCAACACCAAGTAGAGAACAATCCACCCAGGCATAACGGAAAGGTCAGGTTTTCTGCAGTCCAGTAGGCTTTTATACTGAAATATATCCCATTGCATTTTTGAACTAATTCCAGACATCACTGATATTAATTCAATTCATTATTGGAAATGAAAGTAGATAGCGATAGCCAACCATTCCACAAATTTGTCTTTTTAAGTCGTGATTCAGAGCTGTTGGCAATTAATGCTGCTTTAATGTGTTCTCTCTCCGTGAAGGATCGTCCCATTTTTATTCTGACAAACTCCATGGCTAACCCTTCACTGTCTTTCATGTCTTCACTGTCTTTTCAAGAGCATAGACCAGGCAACTACTTTTTTTAAATTGAGGAAATGGCACAGCCTGTGAAATTAAAAGACAAAGGCATCATTTTTCAGTGGGTTTCTGCGCAAGGAAATGGCTGATAAGTTAACTAATACTCATTCCACAAATTTGTCTTGTCAGACAAAAAAGGAAGTGAGCGTGATTTCTTCTCCTTCACCTTAACTATGTTTTTAAGTCATCTCAACATCTATACTCTTCCTTGACAATTCTTTCAAAATTCGACGCATTCTAAAATGAAATTACTCATAATTCAGAAGAACATGCCTACTGCGCTGCGGAAAATATACTGCATTGCTAATCCTTCATCTAAACTGTGTTTTTTAGTCTCGCGTCACCCTCTATATTCTTTCTTGAAAATTAATCTATCAATTCGACATATTATGAAATGAAATTACGCATAATTCAGAATAGCCTACCTACTGGACTGCGAAAAATATACTGTATTTCGATATATTTTTTATTCTATAGTATGGAAGTTTGGAGAGTGGGGTACCAGCTCAGGTGTGACCCCGTCATCTGACCGTGATTCAAAATTACGTGGTGTTGTCCTCGGATCTTAACCTTCGGGTTTTATCCTGGACTGTCGCCAATAGCCCGTTGTGTTTCTCCAGTGCGACGTTAATTGAAATACCCCCTACCTATGGTGGGTTAGTTTTTTTTCTACATCAATGTGCACGCAAGATCATATTCATTTCGACTAGAGGTAGTAAGAGCAAATATTGCTGCTTGATAATCGATGAAAAATACAACAGTGTTTTTAGGACAGGTCTCGACTTCATCTACAACCAGACAAACAGCACCAATTTCTCCTTGGAGGTTATCGCAGTTTATCTGAAGAGCAGCATGTGACAAAACATGCGACATGCGCATGCGTACTCCGTTTCGGTACAGAAAACAGGTCGGTACGCATGCGTATTTCTATCAATTTAGTATCGCAGGACCAATGTGGGTCGAATATGCGATTTGCCTTCCTAAGATATGTCAAACGTAGGTCACAGATTTTAGAATTTTTGCTAGTCGATGCTATTTCCGATATGAATATTTCATTTTGGCATAGTGTGGAAGTTCGGAGAGTGGGATACCAGCTCAGATGTTGACCTCGCCATCTAAAGTGGTCCAAAATTACAAGGTATTGTTCTCGTATCTTTTCCTACGGTGTTGATCCCCGACCGTCGCCAATAGTCCATTGTGTTGCTCCAGTGTGAAGTTAATTAAACTACCTAATAACCTATATGATTATTATTTCCTATATTTAGTCGAATTATTTCCTTTGTAATAATATAGGAAATAAATGTAAAATATACACACGTACCTATGTCTACACATTCTGCAAGCAAAAATTTGTGTTTTTAGTAAATGAAATATCTTCTTATAAATCCCCTTAAGTATATGGAAAAGACAAAATTTTTCTCAAGAGCAAAGCATGCTATAGTGCGGCTCCGATTTTGAAGACAGATGCCTTAGATCTTTTTTATGACATGGATCTCCCAGCCTACAAACAAGGGTCAAAGATTAGATAAGAGGTGGCCAAGGGGAAGTCCATTCGTGCAAAAGTGTTTAAACTCGGAAGAGAAAATGCTGCCATACATAAAATAACGTATGACTATAGGTAGGTAGGTAGTTGAATTTACGTCGCACTGTAGCTATTGGGTTCGGGATCAATCCCGAAGCAATAGTCATAGTTAATTATTTGTCAACTCGTAATCATTGCTATTTCTTCCGGCATTGAAGGATAAAACCCGAAACCGAAAACTACGCTTTTAATGCCAATTGTGGAAACGCATTGTTTGCGTTTAACCTGTCCCCTAAAATTACTATTAAACTGATCCAAAACTACGTGATTCGAAGGCCAACTTATCAGGCAGGACAATACAGAATTTGAACATCAGTTGGTTGGGTTTTAGGGCGCAATGGTCATATTGGGCCAAGCTGAAACGAACAAAGTCAAGCAAATGGATATGCACACACAAGGAAAACTGCAACTCGTAGGTTGCCAGCGCATTGGACAAAACAAAAGAATTTAAAGAAAGAATAGAACTGAAGCAATTTAATATAATGATTACAGAACTATATTGGCTATTGAGTGGCAGTGCAAAAGTAGGTTATAAGAATCTCAAATCATCTTACCTGCGTGAAAAAATTCTTAGACTGTTTCGGTTTCTGATTTGCTAGGAGATTCGCGGTATTCTCGTTCATCAAAATCATCACGAATGTCTCCAAAATTCTCTTCTTGAAGTTGTCAATAAGATCTAATGGCAGGTCATCGGACTGCAGCTGACATTGCTTGAATTTATCCTTTATATTCATCGCCTGTAAGGAACGGAATACAATTTTCCAAGTTCAGAGAAAATAAAGATACGCAAACGAAGGAGTATATTGGTTTCCAGTTTCAAGAGTAGTTGGAGAACTACCGACAATGTTTCACCAATTTCGATGTATCGTTTTTTCAGCATGTATTGAAGATAACGATTTAAACTTTTGTTGTTGTTTATTTCCCGTCTACCCAGCCCCTCAGAACAGATACGGCGGTCATAGAGGATTCTCATTAACCCTCCTGGTGGTTGTCTCGACGCTGTATCTTGTGATTATCGAAACTGACCATATCTTGATGGACGAGATATCTCGTCATTTGAAGAAGAAAACTGACCAGATTTTGATTTCGTCTTCATAAAAAATCAGCAATATCGTAATGACGAGGTACCTCATCAAAAGCAAAATTAGTCAGATCTTGATGGACGAGATATCTCATCAAGAGCAAAATTGATCATATCTTAATGGACGAGATATCTCGTCGAAACCACTTGAAGGGATACTAAAAAATAAATACATAAAAAATAAAGCAGAGCCTAACATTATTTTGCAAATAGCTACGTTGAAATTCGAGCAAACAGGTTTTTGTATATTCTTTTGATATTATCCGCGATACATCTCGTATTTTTCTTGCCTCCTAGAAGTGAGATATATCGCGGGGTAATGTATTGTGGAATATGCTTTTGTTTTTTTAGGACAGACCAGGTACGTTTATAAGAACATAAAATCTAGAACCATGTTTTTTAGATGATATAATTTCTAATTTCTCGGGTTGAGGTATGTGGTTCTGTTGTTTCCTGTTAGATCTGCTACAAGATCTAACGTTGCTGGACATAAATTCAAATTTCTATAGCCATAGGTGTAGTTAAGGTGCATGAAAATATTATGGATCATATGAGGCTCTGAAGGCTAGTAATGTATTAAAAGAATTTGTTCTTTTTTTCAGTTTCCACAACAATTTAAATTGTAACATTGTTTTGTCATTCGTATCAGTTCGAAATATGGCGCAAACCAGATTTTATGACTCATTGACTCTCGAATTTTAGTATTCCAATACTCTAACATGTCGAGTTTATATTTGAATCAGTCTATATTTTATACATATGTATGGAGAGTTGGTTTCGTTATCACCAAATTAAACAAAGAATAATTTTGGAGAAAAATAATACTCCCTCATCCCCGAAATGAGCCTCATTTAACATTTGAATGTTGTTCCGGAATAATTTGTAAAAAAGATAGTACACACATGAATCATATTTGCGAAAAAGATGTTAAAGGAAAAGGTTTGGTTGCAAATTAAAAGGTTTATTTTTCTAACAATATGGTTAAATATTACATATTTAGAGTGTTTACTTTTTGTTATATCTTCAGAATTAAGATTAATATTACTCGGAAAGCGATTTTCACGTCTCAGTTTTTCTTTCTGTGTACTGCAACGTCCCCATAGCGAGCGCTGAGTGCTCTATTCTACCTCAGTTGTAGTCGCAGTAGCAGTTGCTGTATCAGAGTTAAACGATATCACTTAGCCCTCAATCACTGCTACCGAATCACAGATATTCTCAATCACTGTACTAGCAATCACTGTTATTTTGATAATGCAGTAACAGTTAGAACTGTGATTCAAAATTATCGGTGATAATTTATAACTTTTTAAAGTATAACAGAACCATCGAAAATATTTTTAGCATGTTTCAATGGTGAGTTTTTAAGTATGAAGCAAATTCAAAAGAATCACCTCAGCCAGGGAAGACTTGTCAACGCTTCCTCCTTTTTGCAGCTTCTCTTTGATGTCATCAAGCAAGATATTCAAGTCTTCGATTAGTGTTGTTCCTTTCTTTATATTACTCTTACTGTAAAAATTCAAATAAGTTTTTAAATTAAAGCTTTTAGGGAATTGAGTTAAGAAATAGTCTAATAGTTCGCACAGTAAATGAAATTTGTGTATTAAAAATATACGTTAAGCACAAAAAGCTCTTTCTTTTGAAAACAGTCTGTAAAATTAAAAAAAATGTTCTTTTGAAATCAGTTAATAAAATTCAAAAATAAAGACTCCAGTAATTTAAAATTAGTGATACAGGCTAGTAACAACAATGAATAAATCGCAACATTGATAATATTAACCACAGGAAATTTCAAAAATATATGCTATAGCTTTTCATAAAGAATAAATTTCGCTGCTTTTGCGTTTTAAAATTCACACAACAGGCACATCTTGATATTATAGAGCTTCTTTGTTGACATTACTTGTGTTTTTTGTAAGTTTTGGCACTTTTTTCTTTCACCTTTCATCAATATTGAGAACATATGTTTTTGTTGTGCCTGTATTTGAAATATACTATACTGTTTTATTTCCATGAGAATTACAGGTGTGATACTCATTTGGATTTAGAAAGTTTCATTGTATTTTAAGCTAATATTAAAATTTTAACTATGAAATAAAGCATTTATTTTATAAAAAAGTTTAAATATAAAAAATATTGGTTGGTATTCTCGTGATTAGAAAGAATTCAATTTAATCAGAAAACAAATGCTACAAATTATGGTTAATTTTTCAATGCAGAATAGAATTACGAATTTACATTTCATGCGAATCAGTTAATGAAATTCAGTAGTAAGAAGAATTATGAAAGGCAAAAATATGGGATTGCGTATCTTAATGTTACTAGAGCTTTAGTGATGGTTCAAATATTACTTTCAGAATGGTGTTGGTCCGATAGCTTCTTTATTTGACTGCATACCGAGTGAGTCTAAATTGTTTTTACAAAATAAGAGGGGTGATAGTACCCATCCAGACGAGCAATAATTACCATGGAACATAGGGTCGCATTCCACTCTGAGAGGCAGAAAAGAGTAAAGTCGAAACGCGTCGAGCATGAACAAGTCATCGCCTCTGACGTCGTTTTGTACCTGCCTACGTAGCATATCTCCTTAGCAAGATGGATCGGACGTGGCGGACCTGTGGCTTGGCCTCCTCGCTCACCGGACCTCAACCCACTGGACTTTTTCTTCTGGGGGCACATGAAATCTTTAGTGTACCAGACGCCTGTGGCTGAAGATCTCGTAGCGAGAATCGGTGTTGCCGCAGACAAAATTAACACAACACCAGGAATCTTCTAGAGCCAGTCATTCCTTCGCCGGTGTGAACTGTGCAACGACAAGCCACTTTGAGCACTTGCTGTGAGTTTTTCTCTGATTAATAAATGAGATTGTGCAACTTTTGGTATCGTTCATTCGCTTTCCCAACACTGTTGTAAGTTCATGTTGAAATTCTACTTTTACTCTTTTCTGCCTCTCAGAGTAGAATGCGACCCTTTTTTCCATTGTAATTATTGCTCGTCTGGATGGGTACTATCACCCCTCTTATTTGGTAAAAACAATTTAGACTCACCCTGTATAAATGAAAAATTATCTGTGAAACGCTTTAATAACAAGAAATGTAACAAAGGTGCTAAAAGACGACTTGCTCAGAGCTAAGGTCTTTCTCTATATTTGGCGTTTTTCGCATGGCATCCACGCGCTCACACAACTCCTCCTACAATATATGGGAGACATAATAAATGGCATGTCTAAAACGAATATTGTACAGATTTGGAAAAGTTTTATGTAGAAACTGAGTTTTACTTTGATTTTTTTATTAAAGAGGACTCACACAAAGCTTTTATACACATCTGTGTCATACTGGATAATCCAGTATTGCAAATATTTAATGGCAAATATATACTATAGCAATGTCGTTATTAAACTTAAGCTATTTTTACTTACACTTCCTTCTGTTTTTCGAGAGGCGGTATTGTATCCACAACAGATGCGTATTGACTCCATATGACGTACTGGATAACAATGATGTCAGCCTTCCAGACTGTTTGTGAGGATTGACCTGCAAAATGCATCATTGTTTAATTTCATTAATCGACATATTATGGGAAAAGTATGTAATTTAATAATTTCTCAAACATCCAAAATCTATTAATGTATCTCTAATCTTTTTAAGAGGAGTTATATTATCATTGACCAAGACCATCATAAAGTACACACCATAGATGTGAAATATAAGTGAGCATTGCTATTAAGTGGAGCTTCAAAAAGTGTGACCGTCATGTCGACTAGTTGTCACATGACTGCTCTGTGAAAAACAGACGTGGTTAGCCGATTTGGCATCTTATCGCCTCGTTTGGCGATATAACATCTCATGACAGGGTAGATGTGTGAATACTCATTTCTATAGAGTGGCAACAAAATTGGTGAAATTGCCAAAGTCTATTACTATATCGCGCGGTATAATTAAATGATTAATCAATGGATAGGTGCCTTCTCCCATCCTGTTGACAAATCACATGATGAATGTTCGTTTCCAACTGATAGACGAAAGTAGTCTATGGGTCACGTTACTACTAGTTTTGGTCACATGATCCTGGGCACATAAAAAGGTATACCATTGCTCACTAAACTTTTATATTTCCTCTATGGTCATATACCCCAAATGTACCAAAAAGTGGATTAAAGTATTATATCTCCATAATCCCCTGAGTAGTGTAATAATTTAGATCGTAGTAGAGTAATGAAGAGTTGTTTTTTACCCACAGCACACCTGATAACTAATGATTGGTTGGTTTTTATGCCACAATGGCTATATTTGCCCAAGCTGCCTGAAACAAAATATTTATTTGATACTCAGTATTTTTTAAAGAGAAACGTGAATCTAAAAAATAAAATACAAAGAACAGTAAATTTTTCTAGTCTAAAATTAAAAGTCAAATTATAAAATCTAACAGTTTATGAAACCAATGTTGTTTTTGAATAAAAAATAAGCTTCGGTTTCATCAATAGGTCTTTTAAGGTGGGATTGGAAGCTCCAAATCCGTTTAGTCTAGTCTATGATTGTTGAATATTGAATACTCTGTTTTTGAATTCAACAACAAGAAATTTGCTGTACTTCATTTTTGTCAAAATATGTTTTACTGATAAAATAGAGTTCTCCACACAGCAAAAAATATGTCCTATACGAAGCCTTGCCAATTTTACATGATGATTCCTATTTAGGTTTGTTTTGTTAACCCTCTTGGTGGTTGTTGTCTCTACAAGGTACCTCGTTACTAAGAAAACTAACCAGATCTTGATCTCATCATCAAAAACGGCATCTTCATCATTCGGAATTCAATCGGCATTTTTGATGACGATGAAACTCGTCATTAGCAAAATTGTCCAGATCTTGATGACAATGTTGGAGGGTTAAACGACTTTATTCACGGCTGTATAACATGGAATTTATTTGGGGTTTCTTGATCCTATGTTGTGTGGCTAGAATAAATTTATTGCTTGGTTTAAAAACATGGTCTACGTCTTGTTCTTGGATTTTTGGATTTAAAAACATCACAACTAAATATCTATTTGTAGAAAGAATCCTAGGTAATATTATATTGGTCAAGGAAGTCAGAACTGATTGTAAATCATGTAGGTTGTAGAACGGATATATACGTGAGAGCCCCTCGGAGGGAAAGCGGTGTGTTCGCTGGTACTATAATGCAGAGCTATATATTTTAAAGCAGCAAATATTTACAAACCATATGATTTAAAACGATTCAATCTTGTGCATACAGTTTCAGAATTATCTTAAAGGCTTTCTTGCCTTAACCCTCCAGGTGGTTGCCTCGACGAGGTATCTCGTCATTAGCAAAATCTACCAGATCTTGATGGACGAGATATCTCGTCATTAGAAAAAACTGACCTGATCTCGTCATGATAAAAAATCGGCACTATCTTGATGAAGAGATATCTCGTCGTTAGCAAAATTGGTCAGATCTTGATAGAAGATATATCTCGGCATTAGCAAAATTAATAAAATCTTGCTGAACGAGATATCTCGTCGAAACCACTATTAGGGTTAAAATGACATAATTTCTGTTTAATGACCATTCGAGTTAGCGTGTTAATATTTATCGTGGCTATATCAACTCACCTGGGTTCAGAAATGTTAACGATGGCGTCAAAATCTGCAGCAAGAATACGATAAGCATAATCATCTGAAAACAATAAAGTGGTCAGACTTTTATGTATATCAATGGAATTGGCAGAGGTATTAGCTGAGGCCGGTTCTGAATTACCCCAACCGTGTCCCCATTGAATACCATACAGTAAAAAGGATTATAAATACGAAAATCGAACATTCCCAGTTTAATATTTACAGAGATATAACTAAGAAAGATTTGATCTCCTGGCTAAGATCTCAGTCGTCGCTGGAAGTATTGAAAGCTATGATTGGCGCTTGTTGTCGTATTCTCACTGGACACGACCACCTGCAAAATCATCTCTACTGAATTCGCTTGTCAACTTCCCAACTCTCTCTCTCTCCAACTTGTCCTCTATGGGATCTTTCACACATGAAAGGGACACACCTTTATAGTTGTCCTGATGTTACTGACGTCGCAGTGAATTGATGAGTTGACTCACCCAAGCCCTTCAGCCTCGAGGTAGGAGAACGATTCAGGTATGAGAACCCAGACAAAACAAGTAGATCTAAATCTTCGTCACAGGAATAAGATATACACTACCTGACATTGAAAATGCAACACCCAGAAGGAGTGCGCAGAACTGGATAAAATTTACAGGGTAGACACAGCTCACATAGATATGTAAATGATGCAAACTGCACAGCTGTCCCGCGCACGGCGAGTGAAAATCCAGGGAAGGAACCTGCAAAAGTGGTCAGTTTCGCGCCGCTCTGTTTGCCAGGTAAATCAAGTTGCAATTTGTTTTTGTGTCTCAAAGGAAACGTCTAGTAGCGGAGAATGCCAGGACGCCGCCAATCAAGACAGTTCCAGCAAACAGACGACTTCACGAGGGGTATGGTGATTGGCCTCAGAAGGGCAGGTTGGTCCATACGTCAAATCTCAGCAGATACCCACCTACACGCGTCCACGGTGCACCGGTTGTGGCACAGATGGTTGGACCAAGGGAATGTGGCACGTTTGAGGGGTTTCGGTGCAGCCAGAGTGACGTCAGCACGCGTGGACCGACGCATCTGCGGCCCCGCAAGCCACGTCTGTCGCCCTTTTGCAGCATGTGCAGGACACCCTTGATGCTCCCATATCATCCAGGACCATTAGCCGCCGATTGATCGCTGGCGGCCTGCACTCATATGGCGCCCGTTGAGACGACTACCATTGACCCAACAGCACAGACGTCTCCGTTTGCAATGGTGTCGGGATAGAGCCACGTGGACGACGGAATGGCACAGGGTGGTGTTCTCAGACGAGTCACGCTTCTGTTTTAGCAATGACAGTCGCCGTGTACGAGTCTGGCGCCGACGTGGTGACAGGGCCAATCCGGCCGCATCTGTGGAACGCCATACCGCGAGACAACGCGGTATAATGGTTTGGGGCGCCATCGACTACGATAGCAAGTTACCTCTGGTCCGTATTCAGGGCACTATGACGGCCCAACGATACGTGGATGATGTGCTGCAGCCGGTGACACTACCTTTCCTTCAGGGGGTGCTCAATGCCATTTTCCAGCAGGATAACGCCCGGCCGCACACGGCACGCATCAGCCAACGTGCCCTGCAAGGTACCCAGGTGCTTCCCTGGCCAGCTGTCTCCCCTGATCTCTCACCTATCGAACATTTCTGGGACGTCATTGAACGTCGCTTGCATGCGTTGCCACCGGCACGTTCAGAAGACGAACTATGGCAAATGGTTGACAGGGAATGGGCAGCCATCCCTCAGGACATCATCCGTACACTCATTGCGTCTGTACCTAGACGTGTTGCTGCCTGTATCGCCGCTCGCGGTGGTCCTACAACCTACTGATCAGACGTTCTTGCTGCTCAGTGGCAAGGTGTATAATGTTGCAATAAAGATCACTTATTGCTCGTTGCTGTCTCTCTGTTTGCCAAATTTCATCACTTTCTGCCAACTCCTTCTTGATGTTGCATTTTCAATGTCAGGTAGTGTAGATGCCTATATAGATATTCCCCTTAGCCCTGCAAGCTGGAAGCCATACTAGGCTATAATGGTAGGATGGAAGAAATAAAGAATAAGCCCTATCCTTCCCCCGGACCGAATACTGATGTATTCAACTTAAAACACTTTGCAGCCCATAGCTGACGAGCAATGCTCTTCGTTTTCGCAGCGATCGCTGTGAAAAGCGAATCTCGAATCCACAAACAAGACCCACTGCCGAAACCTCTTGGGGCCTTCCCTAAATCCTCTTGGGGCCTTCCCTAATGATGACCTCAGCTTGCCGGAGCGGAGAGACTGCGCCCCCAATTAAGAAGACTTCGCAGTGAATAGTACTGCCGATGGAGTTTAATTTTTTATTTCTGTTTCTAGATTATATCGGAGGATGGCAGACTTATGGCGAAAGATAAAAAAAGACTTTGTGGTCATTCCTAGATTTTTCAACACAGCCCTCTCAACCTTGATAGAAGCTTGTTTTATGGACTTTAAAATAAGCCCAAATTCCGCTTTCTAATATATGTGGAACAGGAGATTTAAGAAATTCGTTATCTGATGTGACCCAAAATTTGCAGTTTTTTTTCACTTGTATTTGCAGTTTTCTATCACTTGTATTTCGAAAAAGTAATTCTTAAAAGCAATCAAATCTTATATGAGGCTACACTTTCACTGAAATAGGAAAGGATCAGGTTGAAAATGATATTTTGGCGAGTTTATTTGTCATGCAATGACAATCGGTTATACTGCCTAAGCAGTCATTCATGCCTAAGCAGCAGAGTAAAGTCATTAATATTTAGACACTACAGTAGACTCTCGAAATATTAATTATTTTCACCAGAATATATACATGTATTGCGTCTTAGCTGCTGTTTTATGTAAAATATTATGTAGTTTCGAAATTGGTTTTGTAAGCATTCTCCGAAGAAAAAAATAAAATATATCTTTTAAACATCTTTTCTTTAGTTATCTTTTAGAACATCTTTTAAACAGTTAGAGAATCACATGGTTTATCGAATTAGATTTTATTGGTGAAGTGTAACTTACGTATTACTTAGGCACGTTGGCGTGGAGTGGAAGTTTGGATAGTGGGGTTCCGGCTCAGGTGTTGCCTCGTCATCTGACCGTGGTTCAAAATTACGTGGTGTTGTCCTCGGATCTTTCCCTTTGGGATTGATCTTGGACCGTCACCAATAGCCCGTTGTGTTGCTCCAGAGTGTGACGTTAATTTAAATACTTACCTACCTTCCTACCGTATTACTTAGTAAAAGAAGGCAACTTGTATATTTCGAAATTGATGAAAATTATTCACAGAAGTATATGTATTTTCATCGAGCCATAAATTTTAAGTACTTTCTCGACGAATATTAATCAGTTTGATGTTGATGACTTCAAATTTGTAGGCCATCCATAGTCGACTTTCATCTTAAAAGGGAAACATTCTTGGATAAAGCTCAAGAACACGGTACAGGCCCAACGCCAAATTTGCGACTAAAATTTTCCTCGCAGAATATCTATTTGGATAAGTTGCCATACTGGATGCCTTCCGCTTGCGATCATGTGAAAGTTCAAGTAGAAAACTTACTACAGTTTACCATATTCTAAAAATATCGTATGTAGCTATATGCTATGAGTTAGTCTACTAATCTTTACCTACATATATACAGGGTGGCTATAAAATAACTTTCAATCTTCAGAGCCTCTGCAGTTAAATTGAATAAAAGAAGAAACGTAATGGAACCAAATTTGGTGTTGAGACTTTTGAAGACATGGGAAATGCATTCCGCGAAAACAAATACAGTTCCAAAAGTCGCCGATAGAAAGAAATTTGGCGCTTTTGGAGACGAAAGCAGTCGTACATTTCCAGATAAAATGAAGTTTCGACTGCGTAAGCAACAACCACGCCACTAATTTCAGTTGTATATGTGGCGAATTGCAATTTTAAAAAAAGCTGACAATAGACATTCAAATTAATATAGATTCAACTGTTCGTCATGATGTAAACATCCTTCTAAAATGTTAGAGCTGGATTGGGTTTTTATGGCACAGCTCGGACATATTTGGCCAAACACAAGACAGACAACGTCAAACAAAGGACATAACACATACAAGGAAAGTTATACTGACACATGTGAGAGAAATATACGCAGGGTGAAATCGACCGCCTACAACTCCCAGCTAAAATGTTAGAGAAAGATAAAAAAACTTAGAAACCTGAGATTTAAATCCGAATTTATGCAATCTTTCCAATCAAAACATGAAATGAATAATACGTGTGCTACACAACTATGTCATATACTGATGAGAATTATTCAGAAATAGACATACCTCGTGAGATGAGTCATGTAACCTGGTGACGACAAGTATATCAGAACGAAAATGACTGCTCTAAGCTCGCTTCTCAAGGCAGACGGGAATTCGCCTCATAGTGAAGAAAAGTAGAGTACTGATTAAACAGGTGACACTGGACGCCAAAACTCCGAGAAATGTTTACCTGCATTTATTAACTGAGCAAACAAACGACGGTTTTTCGGCTACGTTGCTCGTGACTCACAAATAAAAAAGCGTTTGTGAGGTGGGACATGATTTATTGTAAAAAAAGCTAAAGATTCGTTATTTGAGTAATTACAGGGAAGCATTTTTTGAGGCTGGATACGGAAGAAATGAGTTGGTTTGGACTATTGTAGTTACGGCACTTAATTTTCATGTCTAGGTTAGATCTTACATGCTGCAGTACGAACGTCTTGCGATTGGGAGGATTTCAGCCTGGTTCATTATCGGAAAGTACTGGTATGCCATTACAAAAGCATTTAGTCAAAACTTGAAAAACTTCACCAATACGACTAATAAAGGTAGGTAAGTATTTAAATTTACTTCGCACTGGAGCAACAAAGTGATCTATTGGCGACGGTCAGGGATCAGTCTCAAAGGGAAAGGAAAAATCCAATCCAAAAAAAGGGAAATCCAAGGACAACACCGAGTAATTTTGAACTACGGTCAGATGACGAGGACAACACCTGAGCTGGCACCCCACTCTCCAAACTTCCACACCACGCCAACGTGAGGACATTTGAGGCCACGACAGATTTAAAATGCACCAGCCCCCTTTGTACACGACGGTCTTTGATTGGATTCTTACTCGCAACCCTCCGGTTGCTAATCTGTTACTCTACCAACCGGGCTACCGCAGCCCTACGACAAATAAAAAATAAAACAGCTAGAAAAATTGGGTTGGCTGTGTCGGTTGGTTGGTTTGGGGTTTTATGGCGCAAGGGCCATATTTGGCCAAGCTGCGCCAGACACAAGACATAATATCACATAATGGACATACACACAATGAGAGTTTTTACTGAAACATGTTGGCTGTGTCGGAGCACGACCGCAAGGTTTTACGTAAATCCTTCTCCTTAGCGTATAGTATTTATTTGAATTTAGTAAATGAAAAGACAAACATTAGTCAATTCAGCGCTTATTGAAACTTGGCAAGTTGCTTTTCCGCATTGCCTTCGTTCGGTGCTTTCTGCTTAGCTTTTCGACGAGTACAAACCGACATTGTGAAACATTTTAAATTTTTCAAATGAGATTCAACCGACACTCTATTCAATTTCACTTTCAATGTCTTAAATCGACAGATCTCATCGTTGTCTTTCGTTTGAGACCAATTTTCCGTGTGTCATTTTCCCCATGTGACACCGGACAAACATGGCCGTTTTTTGCTCCCTGTGAGCAACATAGACCGTTATTTGGCAGAACGCTTCACTTGATGAATGTCGTGGTGTCTTTGAAACTTCTGATCCTCAAAGTTTCATTTTGTTACGAGGTTTGATGTTGGTATCTCTTATTGCATAATAACATCAGTTCCAAAGCTATTGTAGTTAACTTTGAAATGACAACAAGTACAGTTTTAGTGACTAGGAAACTTTATTATATGTCAATAATTGATAAATACAGCTTTTGTGAACGCGACTATTCCTTCCTGTTGAGAATGTCCTTGACGGTGTCTTTGACCTGGTCGTAGAGGGAGCCCAAGTCCTCTTTGTAGGGCTTCAAGAAGTTCAGAGCCTCGACTGCGACTTCCTTGCTCACACCTTTGGAGTGGTCAATGAACTGGAAATAAAGGGAAATTATAAGATTCCTTGGTTATTAGATCCAAACGCTTTTAATGCTAACGCAACGGTCCTTTGCTATTTCTTAGGTTCTATCATTAATATCGTTCAATAATGGACATAAATCTGATTAATGGACATTTCGCTGAAGGGATGCAACAGTGGTGGAACTCAAAAAATCACATTTTGAGACAAAATTAGTTTCGATATTGGAGATTGAAGAAGCTAATGGTTAAAACTTGACCCAGGTGTGATCTTTTGCTATGCATTTCATTGAAAATAAGAATTAAAGCCAGTAATAAGTATACGAAATGCTGTTTAATATTCTTCATTTACTTCATTTAGAGACACAAAATGTGCCTATCAATGCTTATATTCATTTTTAAAGTGAATTTAAATGAAGTAGTACTAAGGAAACATTGACGGCACTATTATAGTATTAATATTTTTCCAGAAATATTTATTTTGTATGGAATTACTGCTTACATTTAACCACCCTGGTGGTTGTTTCTACGAGTTGTCTCGTAATTAGAAAAACTGACCAAATCTTGATGGACGAGAAATCTCGTCATTAAAAAAAATGTGTGACCAGATCTTGATCTCTTCATAAAAAAATATCGGCAATATCTTAATAACGAGACATCATCATTTCACCTAATAACAATAACGAGATGTCTAGTCATTTGAAAATTGGCCAGATTTTAATGGACGAAATATCTCGTCCACTTGGAGGGTTAAGCTTTACCGTACGCTAAGTCCCAATTTGTGATACACTAGAATTGCACAAATTAAAACGCAATTTGTAACATTTCTTACTTCGCGAGCGATTTCCTTGATGTTCTCCAATTTGCCCTTTCCTTTGTCCAAACCCTTGTTGATGACAGTCTTGACCCATTCACCGAACTTCATGTATTTGTCCTGGAGGTCGATCCTCAGATCCTTGAAGTAGTCCTTCACCTTCTCCCAGTACTCACTGAGGGATCGCTTGTCCTTACCCAGGTATCGGTCGATGAGGTCCAAAAGCTTCTGCTTGTACTTGTCTCCCTTGGCGTTGATAATGTCGAGGAGAGCATCAGCCATCTGAAAACATCGACAAGTTCATTTTAATACTGTTTTCTTCAAATGACTACTGGAACAATTAAGTTCTATAATACTTCAGGTTCGTCTCGTATATCGCGTTCCGGAAGAACGATTACGCAAGTGCAAAATGTGAGTTATCCTTTGACATGATTCATCCTTCCTATGGGGCAAGGACAGAACTATAGTACCTCCTAGTTCCATTACTGCGCGTTGCGTCATTGTTTAAATTTTTTCATCATCATTTGGGAAGAACGACGCTAGTTGTAACAATAGACGAGAAATATAAGTAGACTGAGCATTGCTATGAGTGGAGCTTCAAAAAGTGTGACCAACATGTCGACTAGTAGTCATTTGACTGTACAGCGAAAAATCGACTTGGCTAGCCGATTTAGTATCTTATCTCTTCGTTTGTCGATTATGTATGGCTGTTGTGTTAATCCGCAATTCTATATAGTAGCGACAAAAGTGGTGAAATCACCGAAGTCTACTACTATCAGATGATCAATCAATAAACCATTCAGATGGGCGTCTTCTCCCATCACATGGACCAATCAGATGATGAATGTTAGGTTCCATCCTTCAGACGCAGTCTAAATGTCACGTTACTAGTAGTTGTGACGTGATAGTGTATGTGCGTGTATATGATCCTAGGCACATTAAAAAGTTACCACTGCTCATTCTACTTTTACATTTCCTCTATAGTTGTAACTCAGATTTTGGAAGTTAGTGGGAAGTTAGCTCTTCTGTTCAACAACGACGCAAGTGATATTTAGAGCGATTACATGCGAAGATTTATGGTGAATTTACGAAACAACAACGACCTAAGTGCATATTGTGCCCTTGTTAACATAAAATCTGTCTGTTTCATGATGTAAGTAACAGAATTTACGAAAGTTACAATAAGTATGTTTTAAAATACTATAACTAAATTTAATAAAAATATTTTGCATAGTAAGGTGACTTTGCATTGAATATTTCATTCCAAACTTTAAGAGAGCAACAAAGCCATTGTGAAATTGGGTTCAATTTTCGAAATACACCTGAATGAGTGGTATCTTTAAAAGTAACATAAATATCCTATTATTAACAGGCCGCTGTGATTATTATTTCCTATATTTAGTCGAGTTCTTTTCTTTTTAATAGGGCCGCAGTAGCCAAGTTAGAAGAGCAACGGATTAGCAACTGGAGGATTACGAGTTCGAATCCAACCAAAGACCGTCGTGTACAAAAGGGGCTGGTGCACCTTAAATCGGTTGTGGCCTCACGTTGGCTTGGTGTGGAAGTTTGGAGAGTGGGGTGCCAGCTCAGGTGTTGCCTCGTCACCTGACCATAGTTCAAAATTACGTTATGTTGTCCTCAGACTTTCCCTTTGGGATTCATCCCGGATCGTCGCCAATAGCCTGTTGTGTTGCTTCAGTGTGACGTTAATTAAAACACCTACATATCTATTATTAACCCTATTTTCATCACCATGAAAGCTTCTCACATGTTGTAATAGATATTAAGCAAAACGATAATTTTAGTTTTTGAACAAATCGATGAATTCCAATTGTGTCTGTTCTTCCGGAACAGCGATATGCGATATATTCTCACCTCGCTTCCCTTTCCAAAAAGTTTCTCAACTCTCTCCTTCAACTTTTCTTTGTCGATCTTGGAGAGAAGCTAAAATATAAAATTAAAAAGAATTAATTCAACACTAAAAGTATTTTACTCAATGAAATTCATCTGCAGAAATTTTTTTCTCGATCTTGTATTAATAATAGCTCGATTCTAGGTACATGTCTAATTTTGGTTTGCTTTCTTCACTCACAAGATATTCTGATATTCAAGTGAAATGTCTGTAGGTCTAAACTGTTTTCGTTCGTGTATGTAACGTAACATTAAATGACTGATAGATTTCATAAACTGAGGACAACTAACAGCAATTTCAAGCCTCAAAATAATACATATCTTTTTACCTAACTTTGTAGCGTCATGATTCCCCTTCGAAATTTCCTCTCTTACGTGAATTCCCCTTCGAAATTTCCTCTTACGTGAATTCCCCTTCGAAATTTTCTCTCTTACGTGAATTCCCCTTCGATGATGGAAGAAGCTGGCAAGTTTATCACCGGATGGGGTAAAAGAATGTCTTGTAGCCCACGTTTCTGAATTGTCAACCGTTGTTAACAAGGTACGAGAGGAGAGGGGACGCTAGGTTCTGACCCCTCGACAAGAGAGAACTGTTGGATTTTTGGACGTGAACGGACGCAGAGCTGGTCTGCTCCGATGAAACCGCGGGACTGAAACCATTTTGTTTTTTACTCATTTAGCCTCGAAATTGCCTTAAACTGTTAACTTTAAATATTATTAATCTGATTAAATATTTTGTATGTCTTAAAGCTGTTTTTAATTGCCTAAAATCCACTCGCCACTTAAATTTATCGCACGACGTTACAACTTGTGTGGAAACTAAGTGAGTAAAAATTACAATGAATTTTAAATTAAAGTTATATAATACACCGGTTTTACTATTTTTATAAATGACCATACGAGTGCGCTTTACCCACATAAAGAAGTATCGTACTCCAAGACCACTCTAGTGGTCCCGAGAAATGGATGAAAGATTTTTGTAATGAAATGTTGAATTTATTTTTTGTTTGTATAAGAGTTGCAAATGTTTTCATTTTTGTTCGTTTCCTTTTATAATATCCCTCAAGGGCATATCTTCTTTTGGTGTGTACGGACATCACACAAGTGATCTTTGCTCCAATCATTTTTACCCTCGCACGCCTTTCTGCATTTTCTTCCTTGTCTGTCTTGTGTTTGACGTAGCTAGGCCAAATATGGACCTTGCGCCATAAAACCCGAAAACAACCAACCAACTTAAGCAAGCAGTGCAAAGGATAAAGCAGTGCAATAAGTGTGGTGAAAAGGGAAGAGAGGAAAATTCACACATTACAATGGTGGAAAGTTGAACATTGAATAATTGGAATACTTTTTTGCATTTCCATAGATGTCCGCCATTTAACCTAGTACAGGGCTCCTTAATTTAGCGTGGTAGAAATGTGAGGTGCAATTAAATGTTCCTCAGTAGCCCCTCTTCTTGTTTGAGATAGTAATGTTAGAAGGTATACTTATAAAGCATGTTTAGGGGGGTAATGTAGAATGGACACTCTGCAAAGCAACTACTGCACTACTAGGGACAACTAGGCAACTACTGCACTACTAGGGAGACCATATTTCCTACTGACCAACTCTTTGCTTTATTCCTAGGAGAGATTTCTCTGTACAATGATACTTAATACTTTACTTACGTAATACTTCATGTACGTACAATGGTACGTATTCATTGTTGCACATTTGTTTTTTTTTTCATTCATTAATTTAGTGCATATTGAGGTTCTTGTGGTATGATTTTCATTTCTTCACGCTGCTGCATTGCAAGGATACTGCGGAAAAACGTAACGGTCCTTCAGTTTTAACTTCTTCATTTAACGTGATATTAGTTACCGGAGTAGAGAAGTGGTATACTATTGAATGTTCTACAGCACCCCCTCTCTTGTCTGAGAAAATAAGGAAGAAGGTATACTTACGGAATCCTTCAGTTTTTGAAAAATTTCACGGAAGTTGAAGTCTGCAAGAGCCAGTTCAAGTTCTTCCTCGTGGCTCAATCGCTTGTCATTCAGTGCAATCTTATCCAGCAAGTTCCTCAAGAACTCTTTGGACTTCTCCCTGATTCTCTCCATAAGGTCCTTAGCCCTGTCACCGATGTCAATGCGCAAGTCCTTCATCTTCTCCTTGATCTCTTTCATCTGGAGACAAGTGCAGATTTTGATGGCATCACAATTTAAGAAACTCGTCCCGTTTATCCGTCAATTTACAGTGTTACTTTGAATTTCTGCTTGATTTTTTTTAATTATTCAGTTATATTCAAAAGGGTACATATAATAAGAATTTTACACATTATATTTATTTACTTATTTTTAGTTTGGGTAATTTTATACGCAATTCTGAAACTGGTTTTTGATTCAAATGGCATTCTTTTGACTGAGAACAAAAATGCATTAATATTTCATTTTCCAGGGGACGTACTATGATGAACGTGCTCCCCATGACGTAACATGACTCAATACAAAATACACGGACCTACGTCATTTTGCCTATAAGAAATTGGAAGGAGTCAATTGACCATAATAATCGATTATGGGATGAATCAACGTACATGCATTGGTCGGAGCATTGATTATGAAGCTTGGTTTCATTGATGGTGATACCGCCAAGAGGAGAAAATTGGGATTTCTCCGGGGAAAGGAGACAACCTGGTGTACGACAGGAATGCAATTCCTGTGATGCATTTGCTAATCGATGGAGCATTGAGTTAAAGGAGCAACACCCGATACCCATTACGCATCCCTGGAACGTGGTAGTCAACTGTATCCCAGCACCTGAATGCCAAAGACCGAAGGGCAGTGGTATCAGTTGGTAGAGAGTAGCAACTGGATGGCTGCGAGTTCTAATCCCGATACAAACAAACGTCGTGTACGGGGGGCTGGTGTACGTTAAATCTGTCGTGCTCTCAAATGTCCTCACGTTGGCGTGGGATGGAAGTTTGGAGAGTGCGGTGCCTGCTGAGGCGTCAATCTCGTCATCTGACCATGATTAAAAACTGCGAGTCTGCTGCTGTCTTCATATATTTCAATTCAGCATTGATCCCGAACAGTCTCCAATAGTCCATTGTGTTTGTTGCTCCAGTGCAATGTAAGTTCAACTACCTACCTACCTGTTAGAGACGAAAGTAGGTGAATACCACTCTCTAAAAATCTGTCATCAATTCACCTTTGATCCCTCACAACCCATGTAAGGGTCGCAGGTGCAATTCCTGTCAGGTGCATTCCTCCCTGGGTGTATTTCTATCTCCTGAGTCAGTAAAACTTTCATTGTATGTGTCTATTTCTTGATGTAGTATGTCGTGTCTGGCGCAGCATGGCCAAATATGGCCCTTGCCCATAACCCTGAAACCAACCAACCCTCACAACACATATCAACCTTTAAGACATCATCCCTACTGTGCAATTATTGGTAAGTAATAGAGACTGTTGAAAGACTGAGTGCTTCAGAGATCACTGTTTAGAATCTGTTAGAATCCTATTGAATATAAATTGTTATAAGAGAGATTTTCTTTAAGGCTATTGTGATAAATTTAATCCTATGTATATACAGGGTGAGTCTAAATTGTTTTTGCAAAATCAGAGGGGTGGTAGTACCCATCCAGACGAGCAATAATTACCATGGAACATAGGGTCGCATTCCACTCTGAGAGGCAGAAAAGAGTAAAGTCGAAACGCGTCGAGCATGAACAAGTCATCGCCTCTGACGTCGTTTTGTACCTGCCTACGTAGCATATCTCCTAAACAAGATGGCCTGGTCTGGGGCCACATGAAATCTTTAGTGTACCAGACGCCTGTGGACTCGGCTGAAGATCTCGTAGCGAGAATCGGTGTTGCCGCAGACAAAATTAACACGACACCAGGAATCTTCGAGAGCCAGTCATTCCTTCGCCGGTGTGAACTGTGCAACGACACGCGCGCCACTTTGAGGACTTGCTGTGAGTTTTTCTCTGATCAATCAATCAGATTGTGCAACTTTTGGTATCGTTCATTCCCAACACGGTTGTAAGTTCATATTGAAATTCTAATTTGACTCTTTCGTGCCTCTCAGAGTGGAATGCCACTCTATGTTCCATGGTAATTATTGCTCGTCTGGATGGGTACTATCACCCCTCTTATTTTGTAAAAACAATTTACACTCACCCTGTAGATTTGCGCAATGAGTAAATAAAAAGTTCATTTTTAACTATTCACAAAGCCTGCATCCCTCTATGAAAATAAATTTTTTATCTGTTTCCGTGTCGTGTTCTTTTAAACTAAATGCATTTTTAATCCTTACAATACTAATTAATTTAATCTGGTATAATAATTTGGAGGTGTACCATTCGGTCTCGCTTTCCCACATCTGGGATTCAGACCTCCCTCGACCGTCGTGGCTCAGTGGGTATGCCCTCTGCGCTAGCAACCTTCGAATTGCAACCGGCGCAGGTTCGATTTCTGTCAGGAGCATTCCTTCCTGGGTGTTTCTCTCTTTTGTGTCATTAAACATTCATTGTGTGTGTTTGTCCATTACTTGATATTGTATGTCTTGTGTCTGGCGCAGCATGGCCAAATATGGCCCTTGCGCCATAAAACCCGACCAAACGAAACCAGACCTCCCTCGATTATCAAAAAAGTTGTCAGTACCTAAATTATCTTGAACCCTCCATGATAAAAATGCAGACGGGTCACCCCAGGCAAATACGTGTTTACAGTTCTGTGGAAACCCGGGCCAGAAAGACATTCAATCTGTCCTCGAGACGTGCAGCTGTGGAGGTTCTCATCACCTTCCGTTGCAGGTGGTGTTGAGGGCACCTGGATTAACATTCCAAGACTCAGACGAACTCCCCCTCAAAAGATGAGACCAGAGTAAATGGAACCACGAAAGCAGCAGACGCATCCTTCAGACTCTCAAATTTTGGCGAGTCTCCTGGCTCCTTGGCAGATTCGATGGTTAATAGCTGTGCCCTTATATTTTTAAATTACTCTTATTAACTTGTAAATAATCTTCAAATAACTTTAAAATAAATGTTTTATTGTGCTGTAACGAGTGTCACGTCTAGACACCGACAACTTTACAGAGGCTAAAGCTTCCCTACCTTGTTCTGGAGATCTTCTGACGCAATTCCGCCATTTTCCATAGCATCCTTGATCTTCTCAAGAACGCGTTCAAGATGTTCCCTCAGTTTCCTTCCGAGATCAGTTTTGACATCGAGTTCTATTCTATGGGAAAAATGCATCCTTTAAGTTATGTTATACCTTAACTTGCAAAGCTCCAACTAACAAAATGTCCGTGTTATCCGAATCGAATTGGATGCCGAGTTTCCTTGCTTTATGAATCTTTCAGTAGCAGTAGTATGTAGCAACATAATTTTTTCTGTTTTGTTTATAATATGTTTTGTTTTACTACTTGCGTATTTTCCGAGTTTCTAATTATCCGAGGTGTGGCCACGGTCCACATTTCCTCGGATAATCAAGGTTCAACTGTATTTGTTGCCAAAATTCCAAACATCGTTACTTTTCATATTGGACTTTTAAGAGATTTGAATATGATTATAAAATATAATGAATATGATTATAAAATGTTTTCCATTTTTTTAGTTATACCTCTCAGTGAATACATCGTCATCTGACCGTGGTTCAAAATAACGTGTTGTCCTCGATCATTCCCTTCGGGTTTGATCCTGGACCGTCATCAATAGTATAACTTCAGTGCGACGTTAATTAAATATCTACCTACCTGCTTCAGTGAATACATCACAAATAAGTTTGACGTGTTTTTTTTTTGTTTTAAAAAGAGATTTTACGCGAAATAATTTATCTTTCGTGAAAATACTGTTGAGTTGAGCTCGTATAAGAGCGTACAATTGATCTGAATTTATGGAAAACGCTCTGAGCGAATCTATGGGAATCATTTGATGGTTTTGAATTTTTTGTATGAGTGAGTTTCAGTGTAAGCCAACAAGCCAGACGCAATTTTTTTAACGAAGATTTTACTTCCGCCATCCAAATGATACATATCCGTTAACTTAAAATGTAATTTATCGAGAATTAACTTTTAAGCGTTGTATTTAAAAGATGGAGGCCATGAAAGCATATTCACTAATTGCATTTCAAGAATAACAATAGAAAATACTTCTGTGACAAGGACACAATTGTGCTAAAAATTATAGCACTTTATAAAAATACGTCCCTGTAAAAATTACTTTTTAACTCTCCTGGCGGTTGTCTCGAGGAAGTATCTCGCCCTTAACAAACCTCACCAGATCTTGATGGAAGAGGTACGTCGTCTTTAGAAGGAAACTAACCAGATTTTAATCTTCATAAAAATATAAAGGCAGTGTCGGATACTGCCGCAGTTATTTTCGTGAAAACGTCAATTGTGTATAGTGTATTGAAATTAAACAATATTTTTGTTTCGAATCGTTTAATTTATTTGCAACTTACATTTATTGAATACAGGGTAGTGGTATGAGAAGTAGGATACATATGGCTTTGAAATTATTTGAGTACCTCTTGCAAATGTCAGATGCTCTGCTCATCATACGCCAATTGATATTATACAGTGAATATGCAGACATTCGAACTAGAATATAATAGCGACATACCGCTCGTATCGATGGGCGATTTCAACACTAGTTACGAAAATTTAGTGCTCTTTTTTACGTGCATACCTTCAAAAATTCTTTAAACTTGAACTAGTGAATGATTTGGACAAACCAACCACGCAAGGGAAAACTTGTATAGATTTGACATTTGCAAGAGGTATTCAAATAATTTCAAAGCCATATGTATCCTACTTCTCATACCACTGTATTCAATAAATGTAAGTTGCAAATGAATTAAACGATTCGAAACAAAAATATTGTTTAGTTTTAATATACTATACACGGGGATTGACGTTTTTACGAAAATAACTGCGGCAGTGTCCGATACTGCCTTTATATTTTTAAGTACTTGTCGGCTCCGGTACAAGTCCAATTTTGGGCCCCAGTCGACATATTAGGTATTCCAAGTGGGTCCGATGGGTCGGCCTCCATTGCACTCTCCATCTCATCAGCAACGAAATCCACATCCATACTTGACCCAGGTTCGTCAGATGCCGCCTGAGTTGTCAGAACGCGCTTACGTTGCCTATATTCGCGGCAGTATTGCATGTTGGTTTTGGGTCCGGCCCACCGTTTTCGATGTCATTCTCTTTGGAATTTTGTGCTCTACGCATTCGTACCCGATTTTTGTAAGTCTGGTTGTACTTTGCCCTCACGTATCGCGACATTTTAAGAAAATCGGGAAATTTTCAAACTTTTTCAAATTCACAGCCACGTATCCTTTTAGGTTTTTGAGTTACACACTTGGAGTTCAAAATGAGTTGTAACGTATACACTCCTCTTCAAAACAACACTTGGTTCACTCGGATCGGATAGTTAGTCTCTGAGATATGATCCCGTTTATGGACACATATCGCATCAGGAAAGTCTGAAATCGTGGGTTCATTTTGCGCGTGAGCAGTTCGCGACGTCCGGCCCACACGAATGTCGGAATGCTACTGGCACAAACTTTCATCCTTCCTCTTTAAAACGAGACTAAGATGGCGGCTCTATGTCTATTTTTAGCCGAGTTATTGAAGTTTGAAATTACTTCGACAGAAACTGTCGCTCCTTTGGGCGCGATTGCCTCCCCACACCAGGCATCGATTTTAAAGACGTTTTCACGTCAAAAAAGTCGGCAATATCTTGATGACGAGGTAACTCGTTGTTTACAAACTTGGTCAGATCTTGACTGACGAGATATTCGTTTAAAGAAGAAAACTAGCCAGATCTTCATCTCATCATCAAAACAAAATCGGCAATATCTTACGAGGTATCACGTTATTTGAGAAATTGGTCAGATCTTGATGGACGAGATATTTCGTCCAAACCACTTGGGGTTTAATAAATATATTCAAAATGCCATCTCTTTATACACTGGCCTCTAGAGCACTTACTCATCAGCGAACTGATGTCCTTCGAGTCCGAGGGATTCCTTGAGGGATGGGGCATCCTCCATTCCTACCATGAAGTCATGGTAAAACTCTTCGGCGGCATCGTCCAAGGCTATCCAAAAGACAGAGGAAAACATTAAATACTTGAACCGAGAAGACCTTTGAAATCATTTCGCAAACAGATCTTTGAAAGTACAATACAGTGTTGACTATAAAAATGGGGATAGATCGAAACTTATGGAACTTAATCTGGATTTGGAAAAATTCAAGTGTGACAGGAATACGAAACATTAAATTAATTAATAGCTTTCTGTTCTGTGGCAATTTTAACTAAATTCAGCAAGTATGGAATGGGAAAAAACGTGTATTTATTCAGTATATTAACTTTAACAATTCGCCACCTTCTCGATAAAAGTCACACTACTCAGTATAAATTTAATTGTTTAAATAATAAATTATATTTAACACGAACAGGCCATGGAAGCCAAATAAGAAAAAATGCAACAATTTTTTAATTAAGATATGAAGGAATTTTACGCAGTTCAAATTGAAGAGTCATTCTGGAAGATTCAATCTTCTATGGGCCTTTTTTCAGTTGTCACTGTTCTTGAGATTAAATTTAACCAATTTAAATCTAAAGATGTTTGTGATAGATATGGTTTTTAAGATGCTCGCCAATTCTTTATTTATTGTGAGCTTCACGTAATATGTTCTCTATATTTTTTGAATCACATTGACTGTTTATAAATATTTTGGTTTCGTTAACATTTAACAATCTGAGCGTCACGAGATTTCCGAGTACAATAGTGTTGCATTTCCTCTACAACACACATAATGATTAATGACTAAATAACCACATCTATTGGTTGAAAGAATCCTAGGAAAGATTCTATTGGTCCAGAAGGCATGTTAGAAATCGCGCAGGGGAGAATGCAGTTTGCAGAACGCGTATGAACCTTCCGGAAGGTTAATGTATAGAAATATCCAGGGAAACTGTTACATAGTTTTACAGAGGCTGTTCGAACATTTTTTGAACGATTTTAATGGACTGAAGATCAATTTTTTACATGAAGTTTTTGTGTTTTAAATGTTCCATTTGATAGTACTTATTGTTAACTATCTTTCTAAACCTTAATTTCCATGATAATAATGACTTTTGTAGTATCGACAGTGGTATTTTGTCCCATTCTTGCTCCACAGTTTTCCAGTCCGACGTTTCGATAATGCCCTTTTTAAAAGTCCAAAAGCACAAAAGTCCATGGGTGAAACATCTGGAGATTTAGCAGGAATATCAGTAAAGGGTATTGATACCAGTTCTTGTTCCATTTTTTCCAAGAATTTAATAGTGTATTTAGATGTGTGGCTGCTTGCTTTATCCTGATGCAGTTCTACTGATTATTGGCACTGTGGGTAAAGATATGGTATTTCTTTTTTGAATACTGGGGATAAAATACGGTCTTGATAATATGTGGGAGTTGATTTTTACATTTTTCCCCTCTTTTTACTTTTAAATTTCCATTATATGCAAAACCGGCAACAATCATAAATCTCAGAGAAAGTTCTCACGTTCACTTTGCTATAGTCATTGACTTGGCCGATTCTCTTTTAAAATTAAAGATCTTATATATTCTTAAATATTCTCAGAATTTTTTTTTCTCTTTTGGATACTTTTTTGGAAGTATTTTTCCACTTTTACGTTTTTTCCTTTCTCATTAATAATATTACTTATCGTACCTTTAGATACCGAAAAACCATGACTTTTACAGCGTTTTTGAATAATTGAATAAGCATAATTCTCTTCGGAAAGAGAGGAAACAGCTTTCCATCCATTGCTTATTTAAAAGCGCCATTTTGAAAGTAAACAAAATTCTGAGTTAGCAGACGATAAGTTATACTTTAACTATTTAATTGCTGTGAAAATAAAATTCTTTCGTAGGCATACAATTTTTTTTTACATCTCATCAAAATCTTTCAAAAAATGACTGAACAGCCTCTGTATATATTGGACAATTATAGAATCTTCAAATTTGAATTGAAGTCTTGTATAGAGTAGATTAAAATACAGAGTGCTGATATGTAGAGAGACTTACCGTCATAGAATGAAGCCGAGGCACAGCCTACTAGAAAAACAAGCACAAGAAATTTCATAGCGCAACTCTGAAAGATAAACGTAACAAATAAAGTAGATAATTAGAAGAAAGACGATTGTGAGCTTAATTCAATTTTATTAGCTAAGCATTATCTGCACTAGTGGCAAACTCACATATTTTACAAAATATAAAACACGGCTATGCTTAGTAGTAATTTTGATTTTGATTGAGATTATTTAAATTAAAAATATATTATCTAAGTACTAGGTAAAAGACGAATGTAAACTTAATTTTAAAATTACTAGCTTCCCAATATCTGCCCTAATGCTCAATTTCACATATATTCACGAAATATAAAACAGTTATTCTTAGTAGTAGTTTTCATTTTAAGATGATTTATAAATTAAAATTTCAATTTGAAGTATATTGATAAGAAAAATAATCACTACAATTTTATCACTATGAAATAATATTAAAAATCGGTAACAGTTAAGTTTCCAAGAAAAATATTTTAACATATACTGGAGAATATTAGTTATATAAGGTTTTAGGAAATGTGCATTATTTTTAAAGCAATTAATTTAGGAAAAACTGGAAAAGTTAATGTTAAATTTAACGCAGTACAACAATGAAATGCATTTGCAAGAGAACATATTCAGGTAAACATGTTCGGTATTTACTACTACCGTAGATTGTGAAAGATAAGAAAAAAAATGTAAAATTAAATACATTAGATTCTTTCGGAAATTCACCATTATTTCATTGAAAAACAGTATTTATTATTTTTGATTTCCTAAAATACATTTCTCTTAAAAAACGTTAAGCCTATATTCTTTTCACTGTTGGGTCATCCCTTAAGTTATGCGGGCCACGGTTGCCCGAATGGAAGAGTAACGGATTAGCAAGCGAAGGGTTGCGAGTTCGAATCAAATCAAAGACCGTCGTATATGAAAGGGGCTGATGCACGTTAAATCTGTCGTGGCCTCAAATGTCCTCACGTTGGTGTGGTGTGGAATTTTGGAGAGTGGGTTGCCAGCTCAGGTGTGACCTCGTCATCTGACCGTGGTTCAAAATTACGTGGTGTCCTCGATTCTTTCCCTTCGGGTTTGATCCCGGGCCGTCGCCAATAGCCCGTTGTGCTGTCGCAGTGCGACTTTAATTAAAATACCTACCTACCTGTAAGTTATGCGGGTTTTCCATGTTGGTCAAAATAAATTATAGGCAATGTTTTACAGTTATTAGTAATTGCACAATACGTATGTTCTATTAGAATCTGCAGTGTTTAAAGTAATTGTGTCCCTTTTAATTTTTAGCACGTTAATTTATGAGGGACATTATAAATGTTTTCGTGGTTATCAAACGTTTTATAAGAAAGTCCTGTAAATCAAGGCATCAATAAAGAGCTGTATTGCGATCAACTGACAAGGCTATAGCAGGCTATATAACGACTTCTCTGGGTAGCGTGGTAGATTCAAATCTACAGAGAACAGTCTAGCTTAAATAACTTTAATTTTATTGAGAACAATTTCTTGACTATATTAGGGTCTATTTACAAGGCACTTTCACGAATTTTTATGCCTCTGCTAACTGGATGCGACAGGTTGTCGTAATCTCAGGTACGTACGAAAGTCTGAGTGGGAGAAAGGTCTCTCAATTGTCTCGGGGGAGACTCTACTCGTCGGGTGACGATTACACAAGATCAGCACCGGATCCTCACGGGATGACGGGTCGATTCAGGTTCCCTGCCGGTCGAGAAGTCGGCACCGGACTCTTCGCAGGTCGTCGGTTCGGCACAATCAGGGATCGGCTCCGCTGGGGTCGTCGGGTCAACACAAGACGGGAACGGTATCTTTCCGGAACTCCAGTACGTTCCTTAGGTTTCTCAGGTTGAAAAAACAACTCCAAGCTATTTGAAGGCTAAGGGGGGGGGTGTATTTCAATTAACGTCACACTGGAGCAACACAACGGGCTATTGGAAGGCTAAGGAGTTAGACCACTCGCAGGGTCGCTGGATCACTCTCGGATGGGACCAAAGCAGGAACTCGAGATAGGCAGCCTACGCCAGGCAACAAGAACGCGTCCTCTCGGGGTGAGAGAGAAATAGATTTTCTCCCTAAGGAGTGACCGCTCAAGGGTCGCTGATTCAAGCCTCTCGAACGAGAACACAAGCAAGAACTGACGATTTGACTCCCTTCTTTCCCCTCGAAACCTCGCAGCCTTTGTTCGCTGGTGTTATTTTTTTGATTGGTTCGCTCTTGATTGGTTGTTGCTTTTAATTGGTTGCTGATTCGGCGGCGACTGTCTGACGTAAAATGGGATCAGCTACTTAGCGCAGGTTGGCTTAATTACCTGGCAAGTGGGCTTAATCACCTGGCAGGTGGAACCTAATCACCTGGGCGGTCCGGAACGAATTCCCTTTGTCCATCTTCGGTACAAGTCCAGACCGTCTGGTGCCAGAGAGATGGAAACGCATTGTCCGTGTTTTACGACTCTTGTCGACGAGTTTGCCTTAGGAGGGTTAATTGAGTTTGCCTTAGGAGGGTTAATTGAGTTTGCCTTAGGAGGGTTAATTGAGTTTGCCTTAGGAGGGTTAATTGAGGGGTCCATCAATGAATCCTCACAATAGCTAACTGAGAGTGCGTGTGTTTTCATCATGAGAACGCACGACTTTACACAGTACGATAAACTCTAGGAAAATTACAATAAAATTACGACTAATACACCATATTCTCATCATCTGGTACGGTCAGATTTCCATTTGTTACGAAAAAATGTATTCCAAATGTAACGTGAGAAGAGATCTCGATTCAATCTTTCGATTAAAACACAAGATCTTCTACAGTCAGGGTAAATTTAAAATTATGAAGGGAACAAGTAGTTAAATAAAAGTAATATTTTAGATTAAATTTGGATGTTTTTATTGCGTTACTTTAAAACTAACCGCATCACTCTTAGGCTGATTCAATACAAAGTTTGCATGAAGTGCAAAATATGAGATTATTCGAAATGGAAAATACAAGACTAGAAATACAGTATACATTTTATGGACATAATCTATTTATAATTTAATATTCAATAAAATATCTCTCCTCTTATCTTATAAAACCTTATAATTACCCCTTTTTACCTAAAAATTATCTTATCTTATAATTATAACCTTATAAAATAATTATTTTATAAACTTGAAGCTGAAATTACTGCATTGAGAAACATTTCATACACTTTCATGGTATTTTAACAAGCCTAGCAAATTTACTTTCCTAAAAGAAAATCTATAATTTCACTTAAACACCTTAAACCCAAACCATTTTTGAATTAATTACGTTTGATTTGACATAATACAGTATTTAAAAATAAAATTAATAAAAATAATTTACTCTACTTATTTCTGTGCCTAAAATTTTAACTGGAATAATGGGTTAATTGTAAAAAAATCACTTATTTTTAACATTAAAAATTGAGGGCTTACCTGTGATTGAGGAGTACCGCAGACGCTAAGCACTCAATTATTTTAGTGCAATTTTATAGCCATGTATCGAGATCAAGGGTAGATTTCGATTTTCTTATCTCTGTTTATCTTCTCAACAGATTTTCTTTTTCCTATTCGTTGAATCCTTTATTTTCAATAAGCATGTGCAGATTCCCACACGACCGATAACATAGGGTTCAGAATATATAGTTATTCTATATATAAATATATTATATAATAATGACGTAATATCTGGCGTGTTCCTTTAGGCCTAAGACGTAAAAGTAAAGATTACCTGACAAACAACTGTTTCGCTCTTTTATGATTGGACGGGGGCCACGGTATCCCGCCTGAAAGTAACGGACTTGCAACCGGAGGGTTACGAGTTCGAATCCAACCAAAGACCGCCGTGTACAAAGGGGGCTGGTGCACGTTAAATCTGCCGTCGCCTCAAATGTCCTCACGTTGGAGTGGTGTGGAAGTTTGGATAGTGGAGTGCCAGTTCAGGTGTGACCTCGTCATCTGACCATGGTTCAAAATTACGTGGTGTTGTCCTCGGATCTTTCCCTTCGGGTTTTGATCGCGGACTGTCACCAACAGCCCATTGTGTTGTTCCAGTGCGACGTTAATTAAATACCTACATATGATTGGATGGACATCCTAGTGAAAAAAAATTCTAACTTGATTAAAATTGCTTGAAAATTATTAGAAGCGCTGCTTTCATAGCGTAAGTAAGCAACCTCTAAATATATTACGCTTGTTGGGGGTGGGGACAGGAACAAGCGATATATCGCAATGCGTGAGGTTCTGGTCGAGAAAAACTTGCTTATTCTACTGATTGATTGATTGTTGGGTTCTATGGCGCTAGGTCCAAAAAAGGACAAGCGCTTATTCTTCTGAATAGAAGGCTTGTGATGGCTTCGATCACTTTTTCTCTCCTCCATCTGATGTAGATATTTTTCTGTCACAATAAATGAATAAATCATGACATCTATGCAAGGAAACCATCGACCTGCTATTGAAATAGGCGGAGCACGTGCGCACAGCTTCATGCTATTTCTGCCCATCGCTCTGTTTGAAGATCTGGTTGTGGGAAAAAGCATGAATCCTAAATTACTGATTGGTTTAAGTAATTATCCACCGTGATCAAAAACACTAGTTTGCTCTTCGATAGTCAATCGGCCAAAGTAAGCTCACGTTACTCTTCTGAGATTTTGCGGCAGCGACTCCGTTCACATGATCTGTCTATTTGAATGAAAAGTCTTTGGCCCCACGTAAATGACGGGTCTTTGGATCAAGTTAAGAACTCGTAACTCTCCAGTTGCTAATCCGCGACTTTATCAACTGGGCTAACGCAGTCCATATAATTTATAAAACATCAACAAGGCCTCTGTTCTTGTTCCACTTATGACCTCACATAGCTCTTATATTTATGTTTGTCAAGTTTCGTTTTCTATGTCCATGTCTTTTTGGGGTAAAGATAACCTTTTTAGCATAAATGTTCCCTGCTACCTTCACGAAACACCTATCTCATTATAATAAGGCCTCTAATTGACAATCCTAGTATACGTTACACGGTGGATTTGGCGACATTTGGGAGGGCGATAAAGTTTGCAATCTTTAGTTGTTGATTTGGCGAGATTCGGTGGGTTATTGCTTTTCATCCATTTTGCATTTTGGAATTCATGGTGTGATTTTGCGGTTGAGCTTGAGATTTGTAAATTCGTGAGCTTAAAGATGACTGAATATTTAAATACGAAATTTTTTTGGATTTTGGAGTCCAAGGGAAAACGCGCAGTCTTTTCATGTTATGCTTATTCATTTATGATTTATATGCTTTTTTCATGGTATGTTTATGTATTTGCCATTTTCAGGTTACGATTTTCTATGTTTTTGCCTACGCCAATTCTTGGCGACAATCGTAAAAACGTCATTTCGGCGTTGGCGACATTTTTCAAAATCGAGCCAAGCGTGTAACGTATACTAGGATTTTACCCTCTAATTTAACTCGATAATAGATCTCAAAGATTGGACCACATTCGCTTGAAAATCAAATTGGTGAGGAAATTGTTTATTGAGTCGTAACACATGTGATGTATTCCCCACCTGTTGGGAGGGTTAAATATGATTCTTAAGACTAAAAATGGATCTGGGAAAAAACGATTCTTAAATAAAATCGTTTGAGGATTTTTGCAGTTACATAACATAAGTGGGGAATAAAGGAAATTACAATAAGATAGGAAGTCGTTTTTAGAGGTACATCTATAAAAAAATTTACATGAAATTACAAAATTATGAATTACTTAATCCGAAAAATCAGTATTAATTTACAGTTAAAAATTGTCTTCCAGCAAAATGTCTGTATATACGTCTGGCTTAGTCATAGAAACTACCGTGTATCTTTTAGTAACCACTTCTCGGTGAATTAAATTAGATCGGTAAAATTTGTGGTTAGTCAAAAGTACATTTAAAAAATTAGAAACAAGGGCCCCTAGAAAAGGATGGTATTTGCTCACTACGCTAGCAACCTGAGAGTTGTAGGTTCTTATTCCTTCCTGGATGTCTTTCTTTTTCTTCCAGTCAGTAAAACTTTCCTTCTGTGTATGTCCTTTACATGCAGTAATTTGTCAAGTCTGTCTTATGTTTGGTGCACCCTAGCCAAATATACCTATTGTGTCATAAAAACCCAACCAACCGATTAGAAACTGATATATAACCGCTTTTTCGCTGTCAACTTGGTTCGGAGCCATATGCATTGGGGAGATTTTACAGGTCAAAAGCTTAGACGGCTCAAAAGGGTACAACCACTTGATTCCCGCGTTTTTATTGGCGATTAGTTAGGTTTTTTTGTTTAAACTAAAGAAATATTATGAAAAAATTTGTTTTAATAATTCAATACAAAAATTTGACCATTTCAAACCAATTATATTTACCACTCATTGTTGTTACAAAAATTAATTTTCAGAAATTTTAATTTTCGACTTGGTGCCTGACAGCTTATTCGCTTTTATGTCTTGGAAAGCCAGCCTATAATCAAAAACCAAAAATAAAAGACTGAATAGTCCGAAAGTGTCTTGAATAGTTCCAAATGGAACCACTAGGGCGCAATGGTTGCTTTAGAAAAAATGGAAGCATCCAGCCGAATGTCTTTCCATTTCCGTGCAAATGTTTCGAAAATGAAATTTTAATGGGGTAACATCGACTATCATGAAATTGGGTTTGAAATAACAACCTATGTGGAAATATTCTCCTCGGTCTACTGCCGAACTCGTATTTCTTGGAAGTTTGGTGAATCGCTAAACCTCAAGCTTGTCTTTGCTTGGTCTTCTAATTGGTTTGCTTTCCATTGAGATATAGTAAAAGAACATGCAAGAAGGGCATGCTATGAAGCTTTCTCCACATACATCAGGATCCTGAACAAGCTTAGACAAATTTACAGAATGGTGAATGCAATATGGGTCCACGTGTTACTTTCCCATGTAACAGACAAACATATTAATGATTGTTTTTGCTCCTACTATAAAATTAGTGATAAGTAACATAACTTTTAATCGTCCGAACGCATCAATTGATGAAAGTCGCAGTGTCTTTGTTACTTCTGATCCTCAAGTATTCATTTTGTTACGAGCTTACACGAAGTGTCTCTTATTACATAACAACATCAGTCTCAAAGCTGTTGTGAGCTTTCTTTGAAATAACAAGTACAGTTTTAATGACTAGAAAACTTTATTATCGATTGATAAAATACAGCTTTTGTGACTATTCTTTCCTGTTGAGAATGTCCTTGACGGTGTCCTTGACCTGGTCGTAGAGAGAGCCCAAGTCCTCTTTGTAGGGCTTCAAGAAGTTCAGAGCCTCGACTGCGACTTCCTTGCTGATACCCTTGGCGTGGTCAATGAACTGGAAATAAAGGGAAATTATAAGATTCCTTGGTTATTCGATCCAAACGCTTTTAATGCTAAAGCAACAGCCCTTTGCTATTTTTTAGGTTGTATCATTAATATTGTTCAATGATGGACGTGAATCTGAGTGCAGATCGTATCGCTGAGAGGGCTGAAACACAAGCGGAACTCAAAAAATCACATTTTGAGGAAAAATGAGTTTAAACTTTTCATTCTTATTAAACACTTCTGGCAGTTAGTAATGAATTTGGGATTTATCAGTTTTCATTCGCGCGTCTGAAATGCTGTGTCGCGCACACGAGAAATACTGTGTTTTATTCTTCATTTATATCATTTGGTGGTGGTATCAAATGTGGATATCGATGCTTATATTAATTTTTAATGGATCAACTAAGGTAGAAATGTGAGTATCGATAACACCACCAATAGGTAGAAGCAATTAAACTTTAGAGTAGATGCTATGTTGCTAGTTTATTAAAATTTTATTAATAAGTTGCTATATCATATGTAAATAAAATGTAAGTACTTCTTGAATAATAGATAAATTGAGTGAATATAAAGTAGAATGAATAGTCAAAATGAAAAAATAATAATTTTTGCATTCTGGAAATTGGTCCCTCTTCCTTTTCTCAGGACTATATTTTTTCTAGGTGCATTTCACCTGTAAGCCAATTAAATATTGACAAGGATGTCTATAGCAAGGATTGTAATTAATTTTGTTTCACTAAGGAAACACTGACGGCACTTGTAAAGAATTAATATTTTTCCAGCAGTATTTATTTTGTTAAAAATTACTGCTTATGTTTAAACTTTACTGTACGCAAATTCTCAATCAGAATAGAATCGCACAAATTATTTCTCCAAGTGGTTTCGACGAGATATCTTTTCCATCAAAATCTGATCAGCTTTTCTAATGACGAGATATCTCATCATAAAAGTTTTGTCGAACTTTTTATGATGACGAGATTAAGATCCGATCAGTTTTCTTCTAATGACGAGATCTCTCGTCCATTAAGATCTGGTCAGTTTTGCTAACGACGAGATACCTCGTCGAAACGACCACAAGGAGGGTTTAAACGCAATTTGTAAGGTCTTACTTCACGGGCGATTTCCTTGATGTTCTCCAATTTACCCTTTCCTTTGTCTAGACCCTTGTTGATGACAGTCTTGACCCATTCACCGAACTTCATGTATTTTTCCTGGAGGTCGATCTTCAGATCCTTGAAGTAGTCCTTCACCTTCTCCCAGTACTCACTGAGGGATCGCTTGTCCTTACCCAGGTATCGGTCGATGAGGTCCAAAAGCTTCTGCTTGTACTTGTCTCCCTTTGCGTTGATGATGTCGAGGAGAGCATCAGCCATCTGAAAACATCGACAAGTTCATTTTAATACTGTTTTCTTCAATGACTACTGAAATAATTAAGTTCTACAATACTTCAGGTTCGTCTCATATATCGCTGTTCCTGAAGAACAATTACGCAAGTGCAAAATATGGGTATTGTGAGTTTAAGGCTTGACTTATCCTTTGGCATGATTCATCCTATGTATGGGATAGTGACAGTAATACTGAGCATTTTGTCATTGTTCAAATTTAAATTGTTTCTCATCACACTTTAGAAGAGCGACTCAAGTGTTTGTTGTGACTCAGATTTTGATGTGTGTTGGTTGTTTTGGGGTTTCATGTCGCAAGGGTCATATTTGACCATGCTGCGCCAGACACAAGACACGCAATATCAAGTAATAGACATGCATATACGAAAGTGTTTACTGACACAGAAGAAAGAAATACACCCTGGGAGGAATGCAGCGGACAGGAATCGAACCTACGCCCATTTTGATGTGGGAGAGCTTAGCTCTTCGTACAACTGTTGCTTAAAACGATTACTTGCAAAGATGTGTGTTGAATTTGACTGGAACAACTACGTAAGTGTATATTGTGTCCTTGTTAACACAAACTCTCTGTCCGTTTCCCGACGTAAATAACTGGTTTAATAAAAATTACAATAAATATGATTTTTAAAAGTATAAATAATTTTAATAAAAATGTTTTGTACGGTGAGTTTGCGTTGAATGTTTCATTTCAAACTTTAGGAGAACAAAGACGCAACTGCAAAATTGGGGTTCAATTTTCAAAATTCACCTGCATGAATGGAATCATTTAAAAGTAACATAAATATGCTATTATCAACTCCACTTTTTATACCGTCTTTCAAATGTTGTACTTAATATTAAGCATTATTAGTTTCGTTTTCTGAATAAATGGATGAATTCCACTTGCGTCATTGTTCTTCTGGAACAGCGATATTAGAAATATTCTTACCTCGCTTCCCTTTCCGAAAAGCTTCTCAACTCTCTCCTTTAACTTTTCTTTGTCGATCTTGGCGAGAAGCTAAAATATAAAGTTAAAAATACTTATTTCAAGTGTAAAAGTGTTTTACTTTATAAAATGCATTGCAGGAACTTTTTCTTACTGTGCATTGATTACAGCTCGTACATTTCTAATTTTCGTCACACAAGTTATTCCGATGTTCAAGTGAAATGTCTGCGTCTAAATATTTCCGTTCGTATATTTAGGGTAACATTAAATGACTGATAGATTTCATAAACTGAGAACTAACAGGAATTTCAGATATCAAGATGCATTTTCTTTTGAATCTAATTTGTGTGGAAACTGTAGGTTGGTAACTATTCCAATGAATTTAAATTTATACAATACACACGTTTTACTATATTCATAAATTAGCATAAAAGTTCATTTTACCCACATAAAGGAATTCTCGGTGTCATGCTCCAAAGCCCCCAAAACCACTCTAGTGGTACCGAGAAACAGATAAAAAGTGTTTTTTGTAATGAAATGTTGAATTTGCTTTTTGTTTTGTGTAAAAGTTTTAAATGTTTTCTTTTCCCCCTTTTCTTAATAATTTAGCAGCACAATATAAGTGTAGTGCAAAGGAAAAGAAGAAAATTAATATTACATTGAAGAAAAAGCTGTACATTGAATAATTGGAATAAATTTTTCTTACATTTCAATAAAAATTCGCCATATGATTTACACTGACATGCAAAACTTAGGGTAAGCTATTGTGAATAACGTAGCCGAAGAGTTTGGTATCGCTCATAGCATTGTTTCAAGTGCGTGGATGACCTTTAAAGCAACAGGAGCATCTGTTAGAAATGGTCTCCTACAGAAAACAACTCTAAGGGATGGCCAATAGATAGTCCTGCAGGCCAAAATAGATTGACGCCAGACTACAAGCAATGTAGCAAAGCAACTGCAGATGACCTCAGTATCGGGGTTCAATGTGGCCAGACGTTTACCTAAAGGTGGACTTTTTGTCCGACTATCAGAACGTTGCATCCCATTAACGCCTTCACATGGAAGATACCCTTTAGAATGGTGTAAGGATTACAAAGAATGGACCATACAGCGATGGGGTACGGTACTCTTCACTGATGAGAGTAGCTTCAGTCTAACGAGCTATTCTGGACATCAGCTGGTCTGGAGAAAGGTGGGAACAGGGTATCATCCGGTAAACATTAAGGAACGAGCTTGGTATGGAGGTGAAGGTGTTATCGTCTGGGGAGGCATTATGCTAAATGGTTGCATTGACCTCTACGCTTTTGAACGTGGTTCAGTAACCGGAAATCGATACTATAATGAGATTATCTTTCCCCATTTAAGTTTTTATGCAAGGTGCCATTGGTCCCGATTTCATTTTTATGGACTATAATGCCAGAACACATCGTACAAATGTTGTAGATGAACTGAGGGAAAGTGAGAATATCACTCGTATGGATTGGCCTGCGTATTCTACTGATTTGAATCCTATAGAACCTGTGTGGGACGCTTTGGGGAGATGTTTTGTGGCATGTCCACATCCACTGCAAAATGTACGTCAACTGAAAATAGCACTAACAGAGGAATGGTCAATGCTGCCCCAAGAACTCATCGACCAACACGTATTAAGCGTGGTTAGAAGCTGCAAAGCAACTACTACAGTTAACGGACATCATATTTCCTACAGACCACCTCTACTTTATTCCTAGGAAAGATTCCTCTGTACAATGGTACTTAATACTTTACTTAAGTAATATTTCATGTACGTACAATGGTACGTGTTCATTGTTGCACATTTGTTTTTTCTCATTCATTAATTTAGTGCATATTGAGGTTCTTGTGGATTATTTTCATTTCTTCACGCTGCTGCATTGCAACGATACTGTGAAAAAATTTAACGGTCCTTTAGCTTTAAACTCCAGGGGGCTCCTTTATTTAATGCGGTATTAGGTCCCGGAGTAGAGAAGTGGTATACTATTGAATGTTCTACAGCACCCCCTCTCTTGTCTGAGAAAATAAGGAAGGTATACTTACGGAATCCTTCAGTTTTCGGAAAATTTCACGGAGGTTGAAGTCTGCAAGAACCAGTTCAAGTTCTTCCTCATGGATGGATCGCTTGTCCTTCAGTCCAAGCTTCTCCAGTATGTCATCCAAGAAGTTCTTGGACTTCTCCTTGATTCTCTCTATAAGTTCCTTAGCCTTGGCACCGATGTCAATTTTCAAGTCCTTCATCTTCTCCCTGATCTCTTTCAGCTGAGGACAAGTGCAAAGATTTTGATGGCATCGGTAAAGTAAGAAACATATCCTTTCGTATATCAATTTACAACATTGCTTATATTTTTTGTTTGATCTTTTCCTTAATAATTAAGATTTATTGAAACGCGTACATTTAATACAAACTTTACTTAACCTTTTATTTTTCTTGTTTTTGAGTTAGGTAATTTTATGCGCAAGACTGAAAGTATCTTTTGGTTCAGATGACATCCTTTTGACTGAGAACACAAAAGTGCATTAATATTTCATTTTCCGTTTTGTTGAAGTTCAAGGAACGTACTCTCCCCATGACGTGATCCAATACAAAATAAATGGACTTATGTCAATGTGCCTATAATTGAAAGGGGCCAAATAACCACTATAATCGACTATGGGTTGAGTTGACAAGCTGTCATTGATCGGAGCATTGATTATGAAGCTTGGTTCTATTGGGGTGAAGCCGACAAAAACAGATAATTGAAATTTCTCGGGGGGATAGATGAAGTGGATGACGAGAACGCAATTCCTATAATGCACGTGCTCAGCGATAAGCCATTAAATTAAAGCAGCAACTCCCGAGACCCATTATAACATCCCTGGCACATGGCGGTCAACTATATCCCACCACTTGAATGCTAGAGACCAAAGTCGCTGAGTATTACTCTCTTAAAAGCTTGCCATCAATTCACCATTTACAACACATATCCGCCTCTGACTTTCCTATTGTACAACTAACGATAAGTAATATAGACTGTTGTTGGAAAGAGTGCTTGAAGGGTCATTGTTTACAATCCAAATGATCATAATTTGTTATATAAAAGATTTTCCTTAATGTTATTGAGAAATTTAATGTGTATATAAATTTGCAATGAATAAATAAAAGTTGACATTTAACTATTCACAACGCCTGAACGCCTCTATTACAATGATAATTTTATCCATTTACTTGTTAAACTAAATACATTTGGGATCTTCGTAGAATAAGTCGGGGCTAAAGTTTTCTTACCTTGTTCTGGAGATCTTCTCGCACGGTTTTGCCATGGTCAACAGTCTCCTTGATCTTCTCGAGAAGGTGGTCAAGAGTTTCCCTCAATTTCTTTCCGAGCTCAGTTTTGATATCATTTTCGGTTCTGTGGGAAAATGCAATGCAATCTTTAAGTTATGTTATACAGTAGTGTCTTGATTATCTCAGCTCCGCTTAACCTAGTGTCCGTGTTATCCAAGTTGAGTTTGATACCGAGTTGTCTTGCTTTATGAAGCAGTAGCAGTACTAACATGCGTAGTACATAATTATTTTGTATTTTTCTTTCGTTTTGTGTTACTACGTCCGTATTGTACACGTTTCTGGTCATCCGAGGTGACCTCGGTCCATATTACCTCGGATAATCAAGGTTCTGCTGTATTTGTTCCAAATTCTAAGTTATTGCATTTCGGATTACTCCAAGGGGTTTCGACGAGATATCTCGTCCATCAAGATTTATTGTCAAAACAACCAGAAGGAGGATTAAGACATTTTACTGTGATTATGAAATGCAGATTTAATAAAAGTTAAATATTTTTTCAGTGATGCCTCTCAGAGTGTGAAACGACCACAAATCATTTTAACTTCTTATTTTGTTTAAAACAAGGTTTTAGCAAAATAATTTATCTTTCGTGTAAATAATGTTGATTTCAGCTCATAAACGAGTGTTACAATTTATCTGAATTTATGAAAAACATCTTGCCATTTTTCCTAATGACGAGATACCTCGTTCAGACAACTTTTAGGAGGATTAATTTTGTTAATTTATTAACTTTCATAACAATTAGTTATTAACTATGTAAACTCGAAAGCGGCCGAACTTTTCTAATGGCTCCTGTTAATGTGTCTCCACGAAGTAAGAAAAGTTGCCCCCTCTCTTGCATTGTGCTCTCTTCAGACGTTTGTGAGAAGAAAATTTTAATGCTTTCTGAACAGCAACCTGATTGCAGGGAATAGAAGAAAATACGAATTGACTTTTAAGTGTTGCATTCAAAAGATGAAGGACATGAAAGCATATTCGCGTATAGCATATCACTGGAAAATACTTCCGACACAAGGACGAAATTTCGGTAAAAATTATAACGTTTCTTAAAATATATACCTAATAAAAACTACTTTTCAACCCGCTTTTGCCGCTATATCGTCATCACAATATTGCCAATGTTTTGATGTATCAAGATCTGGTCAATTTTCTTCTATTGACGAGATATCTCGTCCATCAATATTTTATCAGTTTTCTTCCTCGTCGAGACAATGTATGTAGGTATTTAATTAACGTCGCACTGGAGCAATACAACGGACTATTGATGATGGTCCCGAATCCAACCCGAAGGGAAAGATTGAGGACAACACCACGTAGTTTTGAACCACGGTCAGATGTCGAGGTCACACCTGAGCTGGCACCCCACTCTCCAAACTTCCGCATCACGCAAACGTAAGGACATTTGAGGCCACGACAGATTTAACGTGCACCAGCCCCCTTTTACACGACGGTCTTTGGTCGGTTTGGAACTAGCAACCCTCCGGTTACTAATCCGTTACTCTTCCAACCATCAGGAGAGTTAATAAATATATCTGAAATGACCGTTTCTTTACACTTACTCGTCAGCGTACAGGTGTCCTTCTTCGATTCCGAGGGATTCCTTGAGGGATGGGGCATCCTCCATTCCTACCATGAAGTCATGGTAAAACTCTTCGGCGGCATCGTCCAAGGCTGTTGAAGAAACAGAGGAACCATTGAATTCAACAATACTCAGCCTTCATCAAAGACTTTTTACCCGTTCAATTCGAAGACTTTTTCACTAATTGCTTTTGATTATAGCGTTTTATTTGTATTTGTTTTTACTGATTATATTTATTTTGTTTGTTGTCTGTTTATCTTTTGCTTTCACTCATCGAAGAAGAAACTCTCGGCGTACCTTTTGTATCACTTCCCCACATCAAAGTAGCAACTGAAAACCTTACTGTACCTTAAGTTTTTACACGCCAGCGTAGTATTGTAAATTTATTATTTCACAAATTTTCTCTACATTTAACATAGATTTACTTGGCACATCAACATCGATAATTCGAACCTTTTCCAAAAAAAGTGACACTACTCATAGTATAATTTAATCTTTTAAATAATAAATTATATTTAACATTAAACTTACCAAGCAGGTCAAATGACCCGTTTTAAAATGTTGACTTAAAATTACTTTTCAGGTGTTGTCGATTTTCCTCTATTGATTTTACGACTTTTCTTGAAATGTTTACATAAAATTAATTTAAAAGTATATATTTCTCTTCACCTCTCCCTGCATCCGACATAAATATACCTATTTTTACCGTGACGGACCATCTGATTGGTTTAAAATTTTGTGATTGTACAACGTCGTGAACTCTAAAACCATTCCATTTACACTGCAGTGCAAAATAATAATAACGCGCACCTCAGTGTAAGAAGTCTTGTGTTTCATTGCATCCTAAAGATAACAGAATATCTCAACTTCCAATTTTTTTTCTGAACTGAAGAAACGGTATCAATTCGAGATAACAATTGAGCAAATAATGAGTTCCATTCAAAACATTTTGTACGCATGCACCTATGCCTATTATTCTGCACAGGAGTCATATTTGATGATTAAATAATCACATCTATTGGTTGAAATAATCACGGGAAAGATTCTATTGGTGAAGAAATTTAAAACTGGTCGGCAATCAAACAGGAAAGACTGCAGTTGCAGAACAGATATATGCGAATGAATCCTTGAGAGGGTTAAGACACGGTAAATATATCAGTTTATGGAGTGAACAATTATAGATTTTTGGCAAACTCGTGTGAAACAGTGCAACTTTGTCTACCCAAAAGTACTCCAGGGTAGAGTTGGGTTACCCTGATATATTTACTATTGTATCGTAAGTTAATTTTTGTAGTCGTAGCTAAGTCCGCCATAGATTTAATTTTGAAAAAAAAAGACTTGTATAAAGCAGAAAAAGCAAATATATATATGAATGAAATCTGTTCTTACCATCATAGAATGATGCCGAGGCACAGCCTACTAGGAAAACAAGCACAAGAAATTTCATAGCGCAACTCTGAAAGATAAATGTAATATAAATAACGTAGATATTTAGGAAAAGACGAATGCGAACTTAATTTAATTCGATTACCACAGCATTGTCTGCACTATTGCACGATATTTATTAAGTGTAAAAATACTGTTATTCAAGATATTTTGGTTTGGATTAAGGATATTTCGAATTAAAATTTTCTATTAAAAGTGTTTGATGATAATAAAAATATTGAATACAGTTTTTATCATTATTAAATAAAATAAAAAGTGGGTGACGCTTCAGTTTTCCAGGAAAAATATTTCGTAACATTAGTTATAGATGGTTTTAGGAAATATTACTTTTAAAGCAGTCAATAAGACGCTATTAGTGTTAAATTTAGCTCATACAAACAGTAAGATGCATATGAAAGAGAACATTTATATATAAATATGTTCTTATTATATATTACACACACACACATATATATATATATATATATATGTCCTGTCTTTAATTATATATATATATATATATATATATAAACATATATATATATATATAAACATATATATATATATATATATATATATAAACATATATATATATTATATATATAATTAAAGACAGGACATTCTATCAAAAATCACCTTGATTTCACTGAAAAACAAAATATGCATTATTCTTGATTTCCTATAATATATTTCTTTCTTTCAAACAACTAAACCCATATTAATTTTATTATTGGGTCATACCGTAGGTAATGCGGGTTTTTTCTCGTTGGACAAAATAAACTGTATAGAATAACTAGCAGACCAGATATAGTCTGCTCAAGTTTCTTAATTGCTCCTATCTATTGATGATAGTGTCGCAACTCATAGAGAGCTTGATTCAAATCTTTGGATTAAAATACAAGAGCTTCAATAGTCCAGGGTTATGTAACTTTAAAATTAAGGTGGGGACTAGTTACAAATAATTTTAGCAATATATTTTAGTTAAATATATTTTAGATTAAAGTTGAATGTGTTTTTACGTTACTTTGTACCTTTTTCTACTTATACATCTAAAAAACCACATCACTCTTGGTATAACCCAATACAAAATTTGTAAGTGCAAAATTTGAGATTAGCCGAATGGAAGATACAAGGCAGAAAAACAGAATACATTTTATGTAAACAATGAATTTATAATTTTGATAATTTTTAATAAAATATCTATCTTATAAAAAATTTAAACTTAAAGCAGCAATTACCACATTTGTATTTTAAGTAAACTAGAAAATTTAATTTCTTGAAAATAAATCTACAACTTCTCCTTAATACCTCGAAAATCACCTTTTAACCCAAACCATTCTTGATTTGATTCTTTTATTTTCAATGCAATTTATAAACTAATATTAAAATACAGTAATTAAAAATAAAAATAAGAAAAATGATTCAGTTTTCTCATTTTTGCGCCTAAAGTTTTAACTGAATAATCGGGTAAATGCAAAGAAAACAATCCATCACTTTCAACATTAAGACTTACCTGTGATTCAGAAGTACCGCAGATGCTAAGAACTCAACTATTTTGGTGCAATTTTATAGCCGTGTATCGAGATCAAGGGTTGATTTCGAAATTTTTATCGCTAAGGAAAAGGACGAAAACCGGATTTATCTTCTCAACAGATTTTCCTTTTCCTTCTGGCTGTATCTGTATCCTTTATTTTCTCTCAATATGTGCAGATTCCCACACGACCGATAACACTGGGTTCAGAATATAACGATTTATAACGATTTGAACTACAACGTATGGCTACCCGTTTTAATATAAAGTAACCTACCTTGTCTCAAAATAATTTTGTTTTAACTTTACCGGTCATTTTTAAAAATATCTTATTTCAAAAGGTTTTATTTTGTATATTTTATTTATTTTTATGAAAACAGAATTCTCTACAAACCATTTTGTATTTAACCAAACTTGAAGAAAGTTGGTCAAAATATGCATATGCCGCCAAAAAAAGTACCCATATCTAATGATATTTGGCAGAAAATAAATAATTCATTGAAATCTAACTCCAAAATAGTATACCTACAATATGTAAAATGCTGGAACACATAAATACAAACAGAATTGAAATTCCGGTCATTGAAAAAATGCAGAATTCTGAAAAACGAAAGAGAGCAAACGTGTCGAATTTTTCTCGACTTTCTGAATATATTCAGAAATAGGACAATTCGAAAAACTTTTGAATATTATTAATAAAGACAATAATGATTTCTCTACAAAAAAGACACACTAATACTTTGAAATGCTCAAATAGGGCCACAGCGTTTCGCTGTCTTAATTCAAGTAAACAAACACGGAATTCTAAATCAAATTAAAAACTAAAACATTAATTCTGGTGTTGCCAGATACCGAGTAGCAAAATTACGCTTGGGCTTTTCGTGTTCAATAGATGGACTTGTTTTATTACAAAATGTAAGTTATGTAAAATTAAATATTTTAAATATCCTTATATTACCAATCAAATATTCATAAATTATTTATATTTTGTAAGAAAATAAAAAATAGTTCAAACATAAGTATTAGAATTTCAATTTCTTTTGTTTCTTCAGCAATAGTAGTAAAACAATCCGAGATGATTATTTTACCGTAATCATGATAATGCTCAATGTTATTCCTATCGGGATTCGGTTAATCGGGATCGGTTGTTCGGGATAATTGTTTTTAGCCCCATCTGCACACCCAATACAAATAGTATGGGGTTAATATGTAGCCTACGTTACCAGCAGGGTTCTAAAGAATGAGTGTACCAAATTTGCTTTGGATTGGTCAAAAGGTGTAGATTTGGATAGAGAACCAGTTTTATTATGTTTATACAGAAACTTAATGATGAAAACACGCATGAGATTATATTTAAATATGTCATTTTCTATATTTGACAACTCCATAATGGGTCTAAAATTTTTGTTTCCATTTAAAATTATTATTCGAGACGTACTTTTGGGCTGAAATTGAGTTATTGAGTTCGGTGTTACTGAGTTTTTAGTGAGATTCTTGCTGAGATTGAGATATATTTCTTAAATGTGAGATTCATTAATTGACTTATTATTCTGAGTATTTTGAGTTGCAAATATTCATGAACAAGGGTAATCATGTGGATAGTGTGTTTCAATGCACAGTCATTATTTTTTATTGTACCACATAACCAAATAAGCACTTGAATATCAATAAGTGATTTCTAGAGCCCGTTGTATTCTTAACGGGCTTTATAGCTAGTAAGAACTAAAAAATTATGCATTAACTTACACGTTTTTCAATTATAGTTATGATAAACTGCAAGTTAAATTCAGAATCGATGCTAGAGTTATTAAAATCTGAAACTAAATATGGTGGAATATTAGGGGGAAGTTGAATTAACGTCACACTGGATGACACAATGGGCCATTGGTGACGGTCAGGGATCCATCCAGAAGGGAAAGATCCGAAGACAGCATCTCGAAATTTCGAACAACGGTCAGATGACGAGGTCAACACCTGAGCTGGTACCCCATTCTCCGAACTTCCACACCACGCTAACGTGAGGACATTTGAGGCCACGACACATTTATCATACACAAGCTTCCTCAAGACGGTCTTAGGTTGGATCGAGTTTCGAACTCGCAACCCTCCGGCTGCTAATCAGTTATTCTTCCAACAGGGCTACCGTGGGTCCGGTGGAATATTAAGAAAATAAATTCTTTTTCGCGCTTATGAGAACACAGATCTTTCATATCGAAGGACAACTGACCTTTGAATTCACAATTCTAAAGAAATAGTTTGAGATTTCCTTTGCTGTTTTCAAAAATTAAAATTCAATGTAGGACATTAAAAAATAGCGGTTTAGCGGAATATGCGATATATCAAGACAGGATATTACGATGGGTTACATTTGAATATCTATAAACGGTTCGGTGCAACGAAACTGTGATTAGAATATTGTATTTTTAAGATGGAAACATGAAAATTAACTGTGATGGGACCAGAGCGTATAGACACTATAACAACTGTCTGAGCATTGAACTCACTCCTAATCCTATATTCACTTGCCCTGCAACAGTAGCTGCTCTTCAAACCATCGATTACCATCCAGAAGAACAGATTTACAGCGAGAAAATAATTAACATCGCCAAAGATATGCAACATGCACGCGACATCTGACTCAGAAAAGGACGCTTCTTATGGACACATAAGGCTTTCGAGAGGCACTCAAATATTTTTTATGGATTCAGTTAAGGACAACTGACCTTTGAATTCCCAATTCAAAGAAGTAGTCTGAGATTTCCTTTGCTGTTCCAGAAATTAAAATTCAATGCAGGACAATAAAAACAGTGATGTAGGTGAGTGTACGATATATCAAAACAGGGTATTACGAAGTGTTATATTTTAAATGCCTAAAGACTTTTTTAGAGAATTGTATTTTAAAGATAAAACAGACCACGTTTTAACAGGCCTACTTCAAACGTTTTCACCTGGCAGACTCCAAGTACCTTATTTGCCTTCATGAGGGAGAGACTTAGAAGCATGTCTTGTTCGACTGCACCGGAAAGAACATTTTTAGAATTCTTTTAAAGAAAGTTCGCGATTCATCTATTATTACTGCTTTTTCTAGTGTTCATTTTATGTATATTGCTTCGATGGCTTATAGAAGACATCATGAAATCGGCGTTAGTAAACCGGACTCGTGCACGAGGGTTATTCGGAAAGTAAGTTCCGTTACTGTGTAAAAAAAGGAGACAGATGTGGACAATATTTAGTAACGATTTACAAACATTTCACTACTTCGCTGGATAGATAGAAGACATCGTGAAATCAGCGTTAACCCTCCTGGTGGCTGCCTCGACAAGGTATCTCGGCATTAGCACAACTAGCCAGATCTTAATGGATGAGATGATCATCATTAGAAGAAAACTGACCGAATCTTGATCTTGGCATCATTAAAAAATCGTCAATATCTTGATCTTGCATCATTAAAAAATCGTCAATATCTTGATCTTGCATCATTAAAAAACGTCAATATCTTGATCTTGGCATCATTAAAAAATCGTCAATATCTTGATCTTGTATCATTAAAAAATCGTCAATATCTTGATCTTGGTATCATTAAAAAATCGTCAATATCTTGATCTTGGCATCATTAAAAAATCGTCAATATCTTGATGGACGAAATATCTCGTCGAAACAACTTGAAGGATTAATGTAACATACTAATTGAAATAAATCTGGCGAAACTACAGTATCGTCGTTTCAACAAATCTGTGGACTGATCCATTTCCCGCTGAAGCACCTCGGCATTTTTGACTCTAAAATGGTAAATAAAGAGTTCGAATAACTTTCACTCTCCATTCGGCACTCCCGAACACGGCATGAAATATTTCGGGTCTGCTGCCCGTCATACAGAAACTTCACTGAACTATACTCAGATGTACTTTTTCAAAGGACCGTATTTGGCCTGATAAATCTTTTCGAAGAGCAGTGTCTGGCCCCCGGGTGGTCAGACCTATCCGGAGGGGCGTATAAGGTCTGTGAGCTGGATAAGCCTGTCAGGAGGGCCGGCCAGTTAAACCTATTCGGAGGGTTGCATCTGGTCTGGGATTGGATGTTGGGGTTTTATGGAGTAAGGTCCAAAAGCGGACAAGCTGCGCCAAACACAAGACAAAATATGACCCAATAAAAGTATAAAATATTTAAAAATTAATAGTCTGAGCTGAAGATAAAAGGTAGATTTAAAACATGTAAAATGCATCTGGTCTGGGAGTCATAAAAATATTTGGAGGGTCGTATTTGACCAGTAGGCCGGTTAAACCGTATTTGGTCTATGGACGGGTAAACCTGTCCAGAGGGCCGTATCTGAACTATGAGCCTGTTTTAACTTATTCGGAGGGCCGTGTCTGATATGCGGTCTTTTGCTGGACTGCATGGGGTCTCGGGGTCTGAGATCGATCTGTTCGCTACAAAAGATTTATCTTATGAATGCGGATATTTATCTTAAGCGAACGTTTTTCTGTGGATTGGTTAAACTCGACCCCAACGAGAACAACAGCTGTTTCTCAAATAGCTAAAAAGGGAACTAGAGACCATTCAATGTGCTTTTGTGACTTTCATCGAAAATTTTTGATCCAGAATTTCGTATTTCTCGATCCAGTGGGAAAGGAGCGTTCCAAGGATTTCCTCCAACCACGAGCTTTACAGTAAACGGTATCCTTAACGGCACGGCGAATAAAAGGATTCCGAAAGGATCCCTTGAATCCTGTTTTTTTTTTATTTGTGGATATTCGTCTTCCCCACGCGGCAAATCCTGAAGACAGGATCACCATTGTCAAGAACATAAAATACATTTTTTGTTTCAAATTTACACTTGGCTTTGCAGGAAGATAGCTCTCCATTTTGAAATATTCTCGATATTTCTTTTGACAATTGTTTTAGACCTTTATGTTTTGAGTTTTAACCTAGTTCAAATTACCTATGTGCCAGATTAAAATAATATGCACGGAGTATTCCGTATTATGAATTAATCAAGCAACAAATCTCATTAGACATATCGCGAAATGATACGAATCTCATTAGACAGCGAATATATCTCGAAAGGATACGAATCTCATTAGACAACGGATATATCTCGAAAGGATACGAATCTCATTAGACAACGGATATTTCGCCGGCTTAGAGCAGAAACTCCTTAACTGACAAAAAAAATTTACAGTTAAGGCGCTTAAAGAACTAACTATTAGTTTTTAGGTCAAAAATGAAATTATAAACATTTTCGTAGTATTATATTTTGTTCAAACATATTAGTTTTGCAGTGTGTTCATCATCATGAAAACAAGCATTTAGTGTCAGAAAACACATTTCCAGAAAATTGCTGTTAATGAGTTTCAACTCTAAGTCGACGATATCTTTGAAGGTACGAATATCATTAGATAACATATATATCTTGAAAGGATACGAACCATTGCTATCTGACTGTTTAAGATACACACCATAATTATCATTTCGTTCAGATTATTTTTATTAAGATTTACTTGGTAAAGCATATACAGATAACAGTGGTCGAACAGTCTTATAGAAATTCATCCTAAAGCCTGAATCGCAATATCTATTAGAAGAAGAAACAGTTTTATAACGTGTTTTAAACCGATATACATTTGGTACATTATGATAAAAATACAGGTTATTCTGAAGCTAATTTTAAAATACGATGCAAATGAATAACTTCACATAAACTCGTTCCTCTAACTCATAATTTCAACTAATTCATTCTCTCAAATTTATTTGCTGATAAATATTTTACATATAAATTTAACATGGAGACAGAATTTCCTTGGTAAGCATTTTCCTTTTTCGTACGATAACTTATATTTCAAGCTTGACAGATTTGCAATGCAATGCATTCTACAAATAAACCTTCATAGATTATCTTCCTAAATAAATATTATTACTTGAAGGCTATCACGTTTTATAAAATACGTATTTAAAGATATACACTTGCTGAGATTAAGACAAATTGCGTTGTCCGAAAGTTAATTTTCATACATAATACGAAATTATATTTATAAATAAATAACACTTACCCCGTAACCTTCCATCGTTTTAATCAACATTCTAAAAGTTTTGTGGTTCAATTTTGATCCAAAAGGATGAATATTTAATTCGTAGAGTAAATGAGTTCCAGAATGTTCTCTGAACTTTTCAAAATCAGTTTAATCTATTATAAACAATTGTAATTTTAATTATTGTGGGAGAATGATTTGTTTCCCTATTTTGGCTACTGTCGTGTACGACTGAAGTCCTGTAAAATCACAGACAAGCATCTTTTGAAAACTTCCACAGACAATCACCTTGAAACGTCCAGCGATGCTGAATGCCGATGAACAAGTGGTCGAAAACAGGTGGACGGGGGTTTGAGGGAACAATTCCACCCCTAACCCCTAAAAATTCTAAAAATAGATTTGAAGATGGGAAGAGGCTATCGTCCTAGGTGACCTTGGGGGTCAGCTAGGGATATCACTGAGACAGGCGATCCGAATCTATTTTACATTGGAGATGAAAACTCACTCTATTTTTGCTGATTAAAATATCAGTTTGATTGCATTAAATACAGAGGCTGTTCTGGCAATTTTTTGAACGATTTTAATGGACTGAAGATCAATTTTTACATGAAATTTTTGTGTTTTAAATGTTCTATTTGATAGCGCTTATTGTTAACTATCTTTCTACACCTTAATTTTCATGATAATAATGACTTTTGTAGTATCGACGGAGGTATTTTGTCCCATACTTGTTCCATTTTTTCCAAAAATTAGTGGATTTAGTTGTGTGGCTGTTTGCTTTATCCTGATGCTGCTCTACAGATTGTTGGCACTGTGGTTATGGTATTTCTTTTTGAATATTGGAGATAAAATATGGTCTTGATAGCATGTGGGAGTTGATTTTTATATTTTCTCCCACTCTCTATACTTTTAATTTTCCATTATAAGCAAAACCGGCAACAATCATAAATCCCTTAGAGAAAGGTTCTTTAGATTCTTTGAACCATGTTTTAAGTTTTTTCTCTCCTCTTTTATGGTAATAAATTATTGTTTTTATATTGCAATCATTTAAAAACACCCACGTCTCCCCTATTGTCACAACATTTTTCCATCTTTCCCCAGCTAAATCCTTCTCATACAGAATTCTGCAGCGAGTTCTGCATTCTGCAATATGTCGTGGAGATAGACGATGCATTGTATTGTTTGGCTTTTTAAGATTCAAATCACTGTTTATTTTATTTAGATCTTACCTTACAAATATTCTCAGAAATTCTTTTCTTTTTGGATAGGTATTTGGAAGTATTTTTCCACCTTTACGCTTTTTCCTTTCTCATTAATAACATTACTTATCGTATCTTTAGATATCGAAAAACCATGACTTTTACAGCGTTTTTGAATAATAAATATAATAATAACGTTTTCAAATATGCTAGTAGCAGTTGCACACTCTGAATACAAATCAAATTCACGGATAGCTTGTATGCGCTCATACCGACGCCAAAAGGGAAAACTTTTTTTCTAAAAGTCCATTTTATTAATCAATTTGCTCTTTGCCAAGCCATCTGCCATTTCGGTACAGATGTATCCAGCGCCTCGTCTGGTGGCTCACTTTTAGTAGCGAGTTATGGCAGGTGAAAGTAACCCATCTTTTTTTATTAGGGTTATTCCCTAATAAAGATGGCAGCCTCGACAAGCGGAAAGATTTATAAAGATGTTATGTATATTTATAAAGATAAAAAAAATTTCTAAGATTTATTTCCTCTGCGACATAAATAAGCGCCCCAAAAAACGCGCCAAGAGCGTTGCCACCAGACGGGGCGCTAGATACATCTGTACCGCCATTGCATTTCTGCTGAGGTTCACATATAGTTTAAAAATAAATAATCATAAATCACAATCTTTGAATAACAAACCAGCTCAAAGAGGTAAAATATATTTATTCATTGTCAGAAAAATATTTCTACAAAAATGGAATGCTAAAAGTCATTACAGATGTGGTCTAAAGTACTCTGCGACTAATGTTTTGATTCTGAAAATCACCTCGATTCAGTATATTACTGAATGTCTAATCTGTGTTTTCCATGATTCTTTCCATGATTCGGTTCCGAACTACATCGTACATGTATCCTAGTTCTTCCTTATACTGGCGCAAAAACTCCAAAGCCTCTGCAGCTACTTCTTTGGACATGTCCTTGCTTTTGCGTAAAACCTGTGAGTGGAAAAATAAGAATGCGATTTTTAATGAGAAATCATACACAAACGGCCAAAGTATAAAATACTCCAGCTAATGACGTTTCTAATGTCACGTAGCAAAGCGCGTGACTTTCGGAGCTCGCCTCAAACGAAGATTTGCATTTCAGTGTTTGTTTGGAAGTGACTAAATACGCTACTATGATTTTTTCAGCAAAGACTCTAGCCCATACTGTGCTGCACGAAAATGGAAGGTGTAGTGTCCGAGAAGAAATCCTGGTATGTTGACATGCAACGACGATTCTACGATGAACTGTCTAATCCGTTTTTTCAATAAAAGCCTTTTCATGGCTCTCTTTTAATACTTCGCCTAAATAGCATTTGTCATTCTATAAAATGCCTAAGTATTCCATACAATGCCTAGGGAAAGTATATATAATATTAAAATAATTCGAATATTTCATACTTTGCCCAAAAACGCCAGGCATATTGCTTATGCATTATGTACAATGCCTGTTTTTCATACATTGCCGGTAACATATATACGCAATCCTTGAGTTCAGTGAGGACCATTCTTGAGGTATTAGTTGTGTGAAGTTCGGACACAGCCGGCCCTCGACTTTCGCACATTCTACTTTCGCACAATTCGCTATTTCGTACATTTTTAAAAATTCAATTTTTTAAAGATTTTTGTCGATAATGCAAAAATTGTTCACTTGCATGCAGTCACTCCCACGGAGAGCAGTAGCTCGCGCTCACTCACACATTGCCGCCTAGAGTAGCGGACTTCTCGGAATCGTTGTGACGTCACTAGAGTTCTGAACCGCGGTGGCGGGGGCCCAAATACATACAATGTATTAACAGGTTTATTCTTGCGTTAGGGTGCGTGTCGATGAGTTGTGTGTTTTGCCAATTTATTTGTTGATGTTTAAATATTTCGCCCTTGTAAATTTATAAACATGAGAAACGGAGAAACTGCAGTGTTGATACGAACAAAAAGAAATTAAGGACTCATAAACTTCATACGATCGAGACAAAGATGGAAATAATTAGACGTTCTGAAAGCGGTGAAGCTTTTGCTTCAATCGGCCGTTCGTACGACATAAACAGGTTTACGATATGTTCAATTTTGAAAAACAAGAATAAAATTAAGGAATACGTTCAAAATTGTGGAAATATATCTTCAAAGAATGTTTCCGAAAGAAGCGGCATAGTGATGGATGAAATGGAAAGATCTTTGTCAACATGGATTGATGATCAACATCAAAACGATGTCCCTCTGAATTTTTCAATTTTTCAAACTAAGGTTCTTAGTTTGCATGAAGATTGGAAGACTAGATAAAAAGAAGATTCTAACACGGTGTTTCAAGCAAGTAATGGCTGGATCGACACATTTAAAATGAGGTATTCTTTACATAATATTAAATTCACTGGAGAATCGGCTGATGCCAGATAAAGATGCTGCAAAAGAATTTATTTCTTCATTGTCCGAAATTATTGTAGATGGAGAATATTCTCCTAGCCAAATATTCAATGTAGACGAGACGGGTTTATTTTGGAAAAAAAATGCCTAATCGTACATTCTTATCGAAGGAAGAATCAGTTGGACATAAACCTTCTAAAAACAGATCGACATTGCTTCTTGGTGGAAACTTAGCTGGTGATTTAAAATTGAAGCCAATGTTAGTTTATCAAACAGAAAATCCCAGAGCATTGAAAGGGAAAGATAAAGAATTGCTTCCAGTCATTTGGAAATCAAATAAAAAAGCGCCGGGGTTACTGCGTTAATATTTAATGATTGGTTCACTTTTCATTCCGTGCCGGTAGTTAAGCAATATTGTAAAGATAAAAATTTACAATTTAAAGCATTATTAATTTTAGACAATGCTCCAGGACACCCCAAATCTGCAGAATTTATACCCGGAAATTAATGTTGTGTTTCTTTCTCCCAATACTACCTGCCTCATACAGTCCATGGATCAAACAGTGATAGCTACGTTTAAACGATATTACATGAGGACAATAATGAATCAGGCCATCAAGGCAACTGGCAGGGAAAGTGGGAATACATTAAGAGATTTTTGGAAGGACTACGATATATATGGAACACAATAAACAATATTGGAGACTCGTGGGCTGAAATAAAAGTCAACAATGAAAGGTTCCTGGAAACAATTATGCCCACAAATGATGAGTGATTTTTAAAATTTTGAAGGAAACTCCAGAAACTATCACAGATGAAATAGTTAGCCCAATGAATGAACTTAACTTGGACGTCAACAACGAAGATGTAAATGAGTTGATTGAATCTCACTCAGTGCCTCTGTCAAATGAATACTTAATTGAGCAATAAGAGTTAAATGAAATACACAATGAAAGGGAGGAAGAAAAAGATTGATAAAATCGTCGATTTTGACAATCAAAAATATGAATGAAGCCTTCATGCATCTTGACAAAATTTTGATTGTCATGGAAGAAAGTGATCTCGATGGAGAACGTATATCTCAAGTACGTAGGACGATTGAGAAAGACACAGCATGTTATAGAATTCTATCAAGAAAAGAAAAAAGGTTGGTATTCAACTAACACTCTTGTCAAGTTTATAAAAAAAATCTGAAAACACTTAAACACGCCTCGTTAACTTAATCATGTATATTGATAAATAAATATTTTTAATATATTATTGCTAAATAAATATTATTATTGATAAATAAATATTATTATTGATAAATAAATATTTTAAAATACAATTTTTGGTGTATTCTTTTACATCCCTCTACTTTCGAACATTCAACATTCGCACACATTTTCAGGAACCAATTATGTGCGAAAGTCGAGGGCCGCCTGTATTCCTTTCCGCATGACTCAGGATGATTCCTCTGCGTGAGCAGGTAATGAGTATCGGTGGTACTTTCGGTGAGAAAACCCGCGCGAATAGACTGAGTCATCGACGATTTGATCAGTGTTGTCATCAAGCAGGTACCATCGCCTGTTTTCTCTTTTCGTGTGTCGTGTTGTATTATTCTTCGTGTGTGCCGTTATGTGATGTTTAACAAATGTGTCGTGCCAAAGAAATCCATCGTTTTTACGAACCCCAAACATTTTACAAGCTGCTCAGTGTAAATCTCCTCTCGTCTTGAAAATACCTTATTTTAAAGTTTTTGGGGGTAATTCTAATGTGAACTAGTAACAAAATATTCGCTGATTCATACTCTGAATGCTTGGCCAGCCCACAACTCAAAAACTGTCCTGATATTAGGCAGGCACGTTCTTTTATACATGAACTACCTACATTACCCGGCATTGCTCGGGTTGAATTATTTATAATCCATCGTAATATTACTCAATATTATTCCTATGGAGATTTCGAATTGTTTTTAGCCCCCTGTAGACCCAGGACAAATCGAACGGGGTTAATATATAGCCTATGTGTTCCACAGAATTCTACAAGATGAATGTACCAAAATTAGTATGAATTGGTTTGACATTGATCGCATAAATACGCAATGTTATTCCTAGGAGGATTTCGAATTGTCTCTAGCCCCCTGTACCATATCGAGGATTAAAAAAAAAAGATCACTTTCAAAAAAAATAATCATAAAAATTTACATTCCAATAATAAAACTATAGTTTACGCATTTACATACGGGATACATAAACGATATGATACTGAGAGATTTTCAGTGCAACCGCACGATTGCCACCATACTCTAAGGTTCTAAAAACCTCTAAGGTCATCTTGAGAGGCGACTCTTGTAGCTGTTAACTCTGACGTCATCTGCACAGCCAGACCGGGAAAAAGCGCCCCCTAGCAAGTGCTCTGTTCAGGATGACGGGACGTTACACCCCTCTGCACACCCAAGACAAATAGAACGGGGGTTAATATGTAGCCTACGTTACCCGCATGGTTCCAAAGATTAAGTGTACCAAATTTGGTGTGGATTGGTCAAACGGTGTAGATTTGTATGGAGAACAGACAGATGCCAATTCTGCTTTATATGTATAGATTATGGGTACATGTAATTCTTATCTAACCCACTGGTGGAGAAGAGGGTTCAATGCTTTTACAAAACGAGTGATTTGAAAGTCAACTATTGTAACAATGCTGTATTCGATAAATTCTCGACTCCATATTATATTGATCAGTGGTCTTCAAAGTGAGCCCGGGTATTTTAATTAACGTCACACTGGAGCAACACAATGGGCTATTGACGACGGTTCGGGATCATACCAGGAGGGAAAGATCCCGGAACAACACCACATAATTTTGAACCACGCTCAGATGACGAGGTCAAACCTTTGCTGGCATCCCACTCCAAACTTCCACACCACCCCAACGACCACGACAGATTTAACATGCATCAACTCCCTTTGTACACAACTGTCTTTGAATGGATTCGAAATCACAACCCTCCGGTTGCTAATCAGTTACTCTGCCAACCGGGCTACCGCGGTCTTAGAGTGAGCCCGGGAGAGCTGTACTAAGAACGCGGGTGTTCCTCCAAATAGAGGAGTGATGGAATGCCTGCCTTGCAGTTGGCTATAGCAGCTGTGTGTATGTGTCCCTGGAGAAGTGAAGGCTACACTGCCAAGCCGTGGCAATATTAGATACGGAGGATCAGGCCTCAGACAGGTGGGAGTAATTTGACCAGACGTGACAGTTAAATTTTCCACCAGAATGTACTACTTGGTGGAAATAGGTTGCACTGCTATATACAGGGTGAGTCTAAATTGTTTTTACAAAATAAGAGGGGTGATAGTACCCATCCAGACGAGCAATAGTTACCATGGAACATAGGGCCGCTTTCCACTCTGAGAGGCAGAAAAGAGTCAAATTAGAATTTTAACATGAACTTACAGCTGTGTTGGGAAAGCGAATGAACGATACCAAAAGTTGCACAATCTGATTGATTGATAAACTCACAGCAAGTGCTCAAAGTGGCGTGTGGTTGCACAGTTCACACCGGCAAAGGAATGACTGGCTCTCGAAGATTCCTGTGTTGTGTTAATTTTGTCTGCGGCAACACCGATTCTCTCTACGAGATCTTCAGTTCGCAGGCGTCTGGTACACTAAAGATTTCATGTTCCACCAGAAGAAAACGTCCAGTGGGTTGAGGTCCGGTGAGGCCAAGCCACAGATCAGCAACGTCCGATCCATCTTGCTTAGGAGATATGCTACGTAGGCAGGTACAAAACGACGTCAGAGTCGATGACTTGTTCATGCTCAACGCGTTTCGACTTTACTCTTTTCTGCCTCTCAGAGTGGAATGCGACCCTATGTTCCATGGTAATCATTGCTAGTCTGGATGGGTACTATCACCCCTTTTATTTTGTAAAACAATTTAGACTCACCCTGTATAGTACAATATTGCAAGTTAGTTTTAGTAGTGGTGGTTACATTCACCACACACACAACTATTGGATTGTTCATTGTGTGAATATTCGACAATTAATTTGCAGTTTGAACGATTAAAGTGCAGTTTGATGTTAATATTTGAGAATAACTCTATTGATTAAAAGCCTGTGATTGTAATGTGTTCGGTAGCTTCACTTGCGCAGTTCTCACTCAATGCAATCCAAAGGTACACTCGCCCAATGTTCGCCCAGCACCGTAGAATTTCAATATATTGCTGACCCCCTCCCCAAGCTCAGTGCACCTGCGCACTCGGTCCGAAGGTCATGTCAGGTACGGAAATCCTTTAACACTAAGCTATATTTATCTTCTGCATGTTTCTTCTAGTTCTAGAATCGTAAGACAAACAGTTGTTGAACTCTTTTGTAACACTTGACTTTTCATATATGCTCCCCAATGCTGTTTGGCCGTGGTAGCCTAGTTGGAAGAGTAACGAATTAGCAACCGTAGGGTTGCGAGTTCGAATCCAACCAAAGACAGTTGTGTACAAAGGGGATTGGGGGACGTTAAAGTTAAATCTGTCGTGGCCTCAAATTCACGTCGGTGTTGTATGGAAGTTTAGAGAGTGGGGTACCAGTTCAGGTGTGACCTCGTCATCTGACCGTGGTTAAAAATTACGTAATGTTTTCCTTGGATCTTTCCCTTCGTGTTTGATCCCCGACCGTTGCCAATAGCCCGTCGTATTGCTCCAGTGCGACGTTAATTAAGATACCTACCCCAATACTGTCCCGATTTTAAAGACGTATTAAAGTCAAAATAGAAAAAGTTATCTGACGTTTTGGAAGAAGCTCTATGGTTTGGAGGCTTCAATGCTTTGTATTTTTAGTGCATGAAAGTTAACTCTACCCCAGAGGTAAAGTGTCGAAAGTCCAAATTGACTACTTTTCAGGAAAGCGAAAAAAAACAACTTTTTACTTATGGAACAACATGGACATATACGTATATACGTCCTTCTAATCGAGGGCCGCGGTGGCCCGGTTGGAAGAGTAACGGACTTGCAACCGAAGGGTTGCGAGTTCGAATCCAGCCAAACACCGTCGTGTACAAAGGGGGCTGGTGCACATTAAATCTGTCGTGGCCTCAAATGTCCTCACGTTGGCGTGGTGTGGAAGTTTGGAGAGTGGGGTGCCAGCTCAGGTGTTGCCTCGTCATCTGACCGTGGTTCAAAATTACGTGGTGTTGTCCTCGGATCTTTCCCTTTGGGATTGATCCCGGACCGTCACCAATAGCCCATTGTGTTGCTCCAGTGTGACGTTAATTGAATTCCCCCCTTCTAATCGATCACTAATTCAGAATAGAAGTCCCTGACAGTTACCAAACTTTACCACTAGATAGATCAACAACTCTGCATAAAAAATGCGCTCTAACTCCAAACCGTCAAAAAAGGACTTACGACAGTTTACCTCTGGGGTCTATTGTAGTATTGTTCCCCACCCCTTTTCAGCTTAAGAAAAAAGTGCTCACTTCTCGAGCGAGGGCTCTGACGTTTTCGATTTTGCTCTTGGACTTGTCGAGGCCCTTCTCGACGATGTTCTTCAACCACTCTCCGAACTTCAGGAACTTGTGCTGGAACTCAATGTCCAAATCCTTGAAGTACTCCTTGATCTGTTCGTAAAAGTCGGATACGGACCGCTTTTCGGGGTTTTCCTCAGACTCCAGAAATCGATCGAAGAAGTTCACCACCTTTTCCTTGCCCTTGTTTGTGATCCATTGGCACAGACTCTGAAAATACAAAAACAGATTGGTGATTCGCTTTTTTTTTAGAACCCAAACTTGTTCCTAGACATTTCGATGCAAACTGAGTTTGGTTTTAATGTTTGGCACGAATTGGGCTTCCTTGAGTGTTCTAGGAGTTTGTTTTTGCGAGTGAAAACCATTCTTTTAGGTCATTTTAACATTGGTTGTGTGAAAAACCCTTTGACTGAAGCAGATTCAAACGGTGTCGTGCGGTAAAGTCAAAATGCCAGAATTTGAGAACTTCAACTATATGAATGAAATGCACGTGTCCTACTGAGGTGGTTGGGCTCACTTTTTGCTTTATTAAAAATTGTACTTGAAATTTCGATTTTTCTATGTGCACCACTTATCTCTTATCCCCGTCCGTAAAACGCACATGGCCATCATCTCCACCCTTTCGGTCCAACCATTATCTCTTATCCACTTCTGTAAAATATGCATGGTCATCATCGTCCTAACTCCTTCCGCCCACCATTATCTTTTATTCGCGTCTGTAAAAGTAACGTGGTCATCATCAACCCATCCCTTCGGACCTACTCGCAAGCCAGTCGTTAACTTTTATTGTTAGAGACCACATCCCATGTGTCAGTCATGCTCTGCTCCCGTGGATGTTCATATTTTAATTGCCTTCTCTCAATCCTCAGTCTCGAATTTAAAATAATATTCTAAATTTACTAGATTTCATTGGGATTTGGAAGATTGGGATAACGATTCAAATCATTTTGCATTTTACATACAATCGACATTTTAAATTTCATCTAAATTTCTTTTATAAATTATTTTATAAAAAAATTAATTATAGTATATTCCATTTATTATATTTTTATTATATTACAGTGAAACTTCCATTAACCGTCACTCTTTTAACCGTCAGTTTCTGTTAACCGTCAGTTTCTGTTAACCGTCAGTTTCTGTTAACCGTCAGTTTCTGTTAACCGTCAGTTTCTGTTAACAGTTAGTGCGTTATTAAAAGTTAATTAATTAAATATCAAAAGTTATTAGTACGTACACACATGCATACATACTGTACTCATACATACATACTGTACTCATACATACATACTGTACTCATACATACATACTATACTTCTACGTAAAGTACGGAACATTGCCGCTCAGAAAGCACGAGCCTCGAAGAAACGAAAGGAAATGGCAGACTGTTTTAAAGTTTGAATATGCATGTAATTCTAGAGCGTAAGTTCATGTAACAATATCGTACTATACTGTACTTAATGTAAATTGCATATTGTTTGTTTCTGTAAAATAAAATACATGTAGTGTATTTCCAGTTAGCAAACGTGCATTTTTTTATCATTCGTTCATATGTAATGGATGGGTGGGTTGTTGTTTAAGGTTTTTCTGTTATCCGTCTATTCGATTAACCATCATGATCCCGGTCCCGACCCTGACGATTAATCGAAGTTTCACTGTATTACATTTATTACATTATATAATGTATTTTTATAATTTTTGTATAATTTGTATTATTATTTTTTAAATTCAACATGATTCAAAGTTCTACCTTTTCACGACATTTCATTAAGAAATTTTATTCATATTTGAAAAATTTTTAATTATGGGAATTAAATTTCTTCATCTGTAATTCAATTTTTCATTTCCCAAGTTTAGCTTTTAGCCGTAATGCTACTTTCCATAATGAATTCTACAATCTTATGTTTGGCGTAGCTTGTTCCTTTCCGGACCTTGCACCATAAAATTCAAAATCCAATCAAATCCGCCTCCTATTCCTATCCATGTGCTGTTTAAATTCTAAATTAAACATCACTCATTAAATGTAGACAAAGTAGTTTCTCCATTCAATACGTCCTCTTCAACAATTTGCAGTTACCACTTCAGAAAAAGCAGGCACGTGTAACTTTAATTTGACATCTCTTCCTTAAAATTTTACATTATTTATAAACTATTAAAGTTAAATTTTCCGACCCTATTTGTTATATGAATATAAAAACTAATTTGTATTTTCCGTAGTGATAATTCAGTTGACATAAATTTCCAACTCACATGACTCACTTGTCCTACAGCTTTCGATAGGCCATGCTTCAGGTTAGTTACATCCATTTTTTCTAAGATCTGGAAACAAACACAAAGCTATAAGTTACTTAACACTCCAAGGGGTTTCGAAGCGATATCTCGTCCATCAAGATTTGAACAATTTTGCTGATGACGAGATATCTCGTCATCAGCAAAATCTTGAATCTTGGCAATATCTTGATGACGAGATATCTCGTCTGACGAGATATTGACGAGATATCTCGTCATCAAGATATTGCCGATATTTTTATTAGAACAAGTTTAAAATCTAGTCATTTTTCAACTAATAAGACGACGAGATCTTGATGGGCTTTATATTTCGTCCATCAAGATCTGGCCAGTTTTGAGAATGACAAGAAACCTTGTCGAGACACCAGGAGGGTTAATCATGTTGGCCTGAGGAAATTAGAATACGCTACAAGATTTCATTTGTCTAGTGATTGATAACTAATTAAAATGTAATTTTATACTTGTCAACATGCGACACTGTATACACAAATGTATTATTCTTTATGATTATGCCATACTTAATACTTATGTTAGTATAATGCTTGAAAATTGGATGGTAGGTAAGTAGTTAATTAAAGTCGCACTGGATCAACACAACGGGCTATTTGCGACGGTCCGGGATCAATCCCGAAGTATAAGGTTGAAAAAGTAGTCATGAGTAAATTTACCGGGCCCTCGTCTTATAAAAAAATTACGGACCGCGGTCTCACAAAGGTTAAGAACAACCTGGTTAGAAGGGATGTTGACAAAACTGTCAAATTCAAAACTTCTCAACCTCGCTTATCCTTGGGCATCTATTTTGCTTTTCAACTGAATCAAGACGTGGTTGGCTGATCTTTATTTCTCAAATATGAATCAATTGTATTGATTGAAACTAAAATCCATATCGGTCCATCTTATTTTTTTAATCGAATTCGATGAATCCGATATATTTTGTTTGCACATTAGTCTAGGTTCCTGCACAGTAAACATAAACTAAAACAAAGAGCTCAACATAGGCTAATTTTAGGATGTTACACTTACCATCTCCTTTACCCTGATAAAGAAATTTCTGAAGCTAAGGTCTTCAAATACAGACTGCATAGGATCGTCTTCAATAGATCTCTTGTCGAAAATACCCATTTTTTCTAGGATCTGTCTCAAATGCTCGTCCACTTGCTTCTTGAAGCCTTCAATTTCATGGTCCACTATATCTAAATCATCCATCTTATCTTTTAATTCTTTGAGCTAATAATATGGATCAGAGAGAATAATTAATCCTTTGTCCATATTCAGTATTGTAACTGTCAATGTATTTTACTAACATGACAAAATATTTGTCAGTTGTAATTTATGTAGTTGGCATTTATTTCTATTTAATAAAATTTAATGTTCCCCTGGAAGAATCGAACCTCGTCTCCTTTATTCGTGAATTCCTCGTGCAACAATGTAAAATATTCCATTCAATAGGAAATAACATTTTCTATAAATTCGTACTATAAAATTTGCTTTAAGGGACTTCTTTATATTAAATTGCACACAAACTTCATATTTTCCACTGACAACACCCAAGTTCGGCACCCGATTTCAAATCTTTATTAAAGTCTGACCTCGAACATAACCTAACTTGCCATCATTTTGTGGAGCCGTTTCTTTTTTCTGCGAATTTATAGATATTTTAGTGTTAGTTAGTTTTCCAGATGTCTGTTAATATCTTCCGAAATAATCCTGCTGCAGCGCTGCTCATTGAATCGCGCTTGACGGTCGACCACTTGAGACTTGAGTTGCGCCATCCCGTCAATCTGTTATTTGTTAGATCAAATAACCGAGAAGAGCATGCGGACTCCGTTTTTGTACAAAAAATATGTCGGTGCGCATGCCTATTTCAACCACTACGACACTAAATGTGTCGTAGAACTGCGTCGGATCAATGCTGTGTTGTTGCTAATCTCCACGTCTAGCTCCACCTAGACCCAATTCAAAAGTCCATTCACCCGCACCAAAAGAGGTTCAGCAAACAGGTCGCCTTGGGACAACTCCAGGCACTCGAGAATGTATATTGAGAAGTCAGACTGGCATTTAAGGTAAACAGGATGAATCTTTCGACCACAGGAAAATGCGAGACTCCTCAGATGGCCACTGAAAAAGAGCGCTATCTGAATATGTCTGTCGCAATTGAGAGCAAGAGTTCTTCCAGGGCGATCCCCACGAAACCAAGACTGTACCGATCAACGCCTTCTTATCAAGATTTTTTCTAATAGAGTAAAGCTCAAGAAACGCCAATGAGTGGGTATCGGACAATGGTTCATCGACATCCTCTTCGCCAAATTATCCGCTACTTACTTTCCTCTGAGGTCCAAATGCGAAGGGATCCTCAGTAAGTGCACAGAAGGATGAAACCTCAATGCATGAGTTGTCTTAGTGACAGATGGGGCGACCTGGGCATCACGACCAGGGTCACTGCACTTGGAGAGTAAATATATTTGAATTGCTCCTACAACACTCTGCAAACCGAATAGCGCGAGACGGTCGACCATCTGCTTACATGTTGTGCCATCTGGTCAACCTGTTGTTTCTTAGCCAGGTCACAGTCTTAGAGCAGCATGCGACAAAACATCCGACGTTTTTGTTCATAAAATATTTTGGTAAGCATACGTATATCAGCCAATTTAGTGTCGCAGGACCGAAGTTGGACCAATGCGTGATGTAACTTAAATTCAACACTGCACAATCTTTTTAATAGAACACACATTTCCGAGGAATTTACTGAAAAGTGGAATTTTTAGGGAAAAGGTAGGTATTTTAATTGACGTTGCACTGGAGCAACACAATGGGCTATTGGCGACGGTCGGGGATCAAACCCAAGGACAACACTACGTAATTTTGAACCACTGTCTTTGGCCTGATTCGAACTCGCAACCCTCCGGTTGCTAATCCGTTACTCTTCCAACCGGGTTACCACCTTCCCTTAGGGAAAAGGAACAATGAACATGTTAAGTTTGTCATCAAAACAAGAATGGAGATAGCATGTCAAAAATAGATCATCTAGTCATCATTATAGTAACTAACTCTTTTCAATGCTTCTACGTTAACTTCTTTTCCTTCGTTAATCGCATCGTCGATTTTCTTCAAAGTCCTTTCAAAAGCTTCCTTTAAGTGTTTCGTCAACTCGTCTTTGAGGTTTCTTTCGAACCTTAGAACAAACGAAAAATATACACGTTAACAATACTATGTAATTTGAATCTCTTATGTTGACGGATTCGTTTTGTTTTGAACTTATTCAAATATTTTATCACAAAGTTAATATTTTATTTCTCAAATTTAAGATGCATCTCCACGAAATGGATAACATGTTATGTTTCACTAATAAAATAATTGTTAACATGCGCTTTTAGCCAATCTAAATGTGTTATTTTCTTTTTAAATTCTAGTAATTATTTATTGAAAGTCTACATTTTTGATTTATATTTTTCTACCTTGTCATAAGGTACTCAAAATGTTTACTGTAAAAATGAAATGTTTGTTACTGGTAAAAAAAACACAAAGGGCCACTACAAAATGAGATTTTTGATTAGGTACGTAACATAATGTTTACACTGGATTTTCAGAGAACCAGTAACGGTTTAGATCGAGTTTATCGCGTTGACGGAAGTTAAGAGGTTAAAAATAAATTCTATTCATCAAAGCATTATTATTTTATCTCTAGCTCTTTTAAGATCCTCATTTATATTCATAACGTAAAAATCTAGTAGCAAAAATTGACAGTACAGCGAAAAACCAAGCTATAATTATTTATTGAGTCCGAAACATTGATCGAAGAGCGACAAACCAAACTCCATATTGGTATATTGAGTGAGGAAAAAATTACTGTAGATCGAATACTCCAACTCCTATCTTCATACTGGATATTGAGTACAAAAATTAACCTTAGAGAGACAAACCAAAGTTCAAACTTCATTATAGTATCTATTGATTAGTGAACATTGACCGTAGAGAGAGAAAAAAAACTCCATAACAGTATCTATTCAGTAGGAATAATGGACCGTAAAAAGAAAATCAAACTATAAACTTCATAAAGGTGGATTGAGTAGCAAAAATTGACCATAGAACGACAAACCGAACTCCATAATAGCATCTATTAAGTCACAAAAATTGATAGTAAAATGGCAATTAAATCTCCATAATGGTATATTGAGTGGGGAAAATTGCTCGTAGAGCGACAAACCAAACTTCATAATAGCATCTATTAAGTGGCAAATATTTGATCGTAGAAAGACAACTCAAACTACAAACTTCCTAATGCAGCATTCAGCATTAAACCCCATTGACAGTAGAGTGATAAACCAAATTCCAATCTTCATGATAATATGTATCGAGCAGAGCCCAGTGAGACAAACCAAAAAACTTCATAATGGCTTCATAAAGTAGAAAGAATGGACAGTATAGCGACAACCCAAACTCCATAATGGTATTATTGAGTAGCAAAAGTTGACCGTAGAGCGACAAACCTAACTCCATAATAGCATCTATTGAGAGTAGCAAATATTGATAATAGAAAGAAAACTCAGACTACAAACTCCATAACGGTGCATCGAGTAGAAAAAATTGACCGTAGATAACAAACCAAATTCCAATCTCCATAATAGTATCTACTGAGTAGCGAACACCCCCCTCCCCATTGACCCCGTAGAGTGACAAATCAAAATCCAAACTTCATAATAGTGTCTATTGAGTAAGAAGAACGGATCGTAGGAACGGAATCAAACTCCATAATGGTATCTTGAGAAGCAAAAATTGACGGTAGAGAGAGACAAATCAAAGAAAATTTCATAAAAGTAACAAAAGTAATCTTTATAAGTAAATTATATAATATATCTCTTTCAAATAATGCGATGATGTATTGTATATTTTGTTGCAAATTTGAGTTGGAAGTGTAGCCATAATCGTTACCATTCAACTTAAACTAGATTTTTTAGGTATACTTCGCTCTTCTAAAACTCAATTTGGATTGTAAATGTTTGAATGCTTTAAAGTTGTTTCCTCACCTTTGTAAGGAGTCACTGTTTTCAACACCCAGCACTAAGTGCAGGGGTGGAGCTTGTTCCACTCCCTCCATGAAGCTCTGGACAGCATCATTCGACGCTTTTTCAAAAGCTGATAGAAGTTGAGAAAAAGACGTTAATATACATTCGTAACACATTCTGGAGACATAAATGAGTGCGTGAAGTCACAACTAATAAATTTAGCCATTAGGTTATCCGTTTCTTGTAATGAAAGCTCATGCGTTGTGTTTTTTATGTAAAAGCCCCATTTAGTTTTGAAATAACTTTTAAATTGTTTTTAATTACATTTTTTACACATTATTTACACAATTAATGACAATATTTTTGACAGGTAGGTAGTTGAATTAACTTCGCACTAGACAACATAACGGGTTACTGGCGACGGTCCGGAATCAATCCCGAAGGGAAAGATACGAGAACCCCTCGACGATGACGAGGTCGCACCTGAGCTGGCACTCCACTCTTCAAACATCCACACCATGCCAACGTGAGGTCATTTGAGTGCACGAATGATTTAACATACACCAACCCCCACGTACATAATTGGTCAAATCTTGATGGACGAGATATCTCGTCGAAACCACTTGGAGGGTTAATTGAGTAAACTTTGTGAAAAAGTTTGCTTTAAAAAGTATTCCAAAACAAAATGATGCCATGACATAAAAAACACCCTGTATATTGAAATGCAATGTCTCGCAAATTAGTTTGTGTTAGTGTATATGTTACCGCTAAAGTAGGCAAATCAGGTAGTCTGCAGATTACCTAGGTAATGTGCAGATTAACTACGCCGATCCGTTAAAGTGCAGAAAATTGTTTTATTTCTCATATTACCTAGGTAATCTGCAGATCATCTAGGTAATCTGCACATTACTTACTAGGCACTCGGTAAAGTGAAAATAAGATCTTTGCTCGAACAACAGCAAAGTTTTTGTAGGCTTAAATTAATACTCAAACTCAGTAATACTAGGTATTACTAATTAAAAAACACGCTATACTTTTATCCCATAAAGTTATATGTAATTTCATATAATAATCAGTAGATGTTAATAAAATATGCTAACAACTGTTGAAACACAATGTTATTTATTTATTTTCCGATATCTAAAGAATCAAGTTGATAGAATCAATCAATCAACAGAATAGTGGATAGAATTCATCAATGAACAAAGTATAATACAAAGAATCAATTAAACAGGAAATTAGAGAAACAGACTTTTGCACTTTAACAATTCGAAAGACGTTAATGCGCACATTACCTAGTAAAGTGTGGAAAACTCTTATTTTGTAGATGATTCCGCACATTAACGGAACAAATCAGCTAATCTGCAGATTACCTATGTAATGTGCACATTAACGGCTTTCGAGCATTAAAGGTAACATATAAACTCAAATGCATTCTAGTATTTGAGCAGTGGAAGCAATAGAAAAATATTAAATTTTACTCACCATCTTGAAAAGATGCTGTGACGCACCCGACAAACAAGAGCACCAGGAAGACCTTCATGATGCTAAATAAAAATACAGATAGATATGAAGCACCTCGTAATATGTTCAGAGACAAAAGACGAAAAAATATTGTATTCATTTTATAGGTTAAATATCGCTATGCCTTTAGATTCTAAAACCAATAAATGAAATTTCCTTAATTTCGTTATTCCATTAATTCAACGAAATGAATTTTAACATCATTTAGTGCAAAATAAATTTCGAAAAATAATTCATCTTATTTGCCAAAACGTTAACATGTTATCCTATTCTTTTATAGATTTTATTGTTCATTAAATTCTTTTCCGATGCTTTTAAGCTATTGACTAATATAATTTTAAAGTATATCTTGAATCAATTGTACATAACAAAATATACAGAAAATCGTCCAGACGAAAAACCTAGGCCTGGTTATCGAAGAACCATGCCGAAATGCAAAAGGAGGAATCCGAACATAAGAGGGGATATTTTTAAACAAAACGAACGAATATGTTGATATTAAGAATAATTCCACTTGAAATGGTACGTATTATTTCGTTCATCACTTTTTATAGAAATTTCAAATTTTCTGTTTTTGTCTTTTGTATAATAGTAGCTGAGACAGAGTGCAATTTTTTGCCAATGGGTGAAACTGCTTGTTAATCATTTTCAATTCCTCTTTGTTTTTGTCTTTTTTTAATTTATCGTAAATCTATTTCATTAGTGGTTTACTGATTCAGATATTGAAAGTGTAATCACGATCGCAGGGTTGCCATAGGCGACTTTTAGCTCCTGTTTTCCAACTTTTCAACTAAAGGTATCCTTTCAAACAAAATTGTCTCAAAAGCTCCTGTTTTCAAAATTTTAGCGACTATTTTTGGAAATTCCCCAAAAGTCAACGAAAGTTTTTTCCCATTTTTTAAACTAAAAGCAGACGGAAAAAAATATTCGGATTTTTCTGTAGAGAGAAAATATTTCAAGGGATGCATATACACTGCTGGCCACCGTAAATGCAACACCCTGAAGGAAGCATGCAAATAATATGAAATTTACAACATGCATTAGCGGAGGTGAGATATGCAAATGATTAGAATTTCAGCGCAGACGCACATCACGCGCGCCTGTGGAGCCACTTCAAAGCGCTATTTAAGGCTTGGAGATTTCGACGATTTCAAGTACGGCAATTGTGTTTTTCTTGTGGTTTTTTCAAAAAAACGATCAATTATGCCTCGTAGAAAACAGCGATCATCTTTTGATCAAGTATCCGAGTTCGACAGAGGAAGGATAGTGGCCTACCGAGATTGTGGATTATCTTTCAGGGAAATCGGTAGTCGTGTTGGACGAAACCAAACAACTGTAATGCGGATATGTGATCGTTGGATGCAGGAGGGTACGACGGACCGACGTGTTCGATCGCATCCACCTCAGTGCACCACTTCACGTGATGACAGGCATATTGTGCGTATAGCAGTGACGGATCGCTCAGCCACATCACGAACCATAGCACAGCACATTCAGTCTGTACCGCATCATCCAGTGTCTGCGCGTACCATTCGACGCCGTTTACAGCAGAGTGGTCTGTCCGCAAGACGTCCATTGCTTCGTCTACCCTTGACGCAGAACCACAGACGTTTCCGCCGCCAATGGTGCGATGAAAGAAGGATGTGGACGGCAGAATGGAATGAAATTGTCTTTACTGACGAGTCACGCTTCTGTCTGCAACACCACGATGGTCGGATTCGAGTCTGGAGACACCGTGGAGAGAGGATGCTGAACAGCTGCGTTATGCACCGCCACACTGGTCCTGCACCGGGTATTATGGTATGGGGCGGTATTGGATATCACTCTCGCACTCCTCTAGTACGCATTGCCGGTACTTTAAACAGCCAGCGCTACATCTCCGAGGTGTTGGAGCCAGTTGTCCTTCCTTACCTTCAGGGCTTGCCCACAGCCATATTTCAACAGGATAATGCGCGACCACACGTGGCACGCATTGTCCAAGGGTTCTTCGTCAATCGCCAGATTGAATTGCTTCCCTGGCCAGCTCGCTCTCCGGATCTTTCGCCGATAGAAAACATGTGGTCCATGGTTGCTCAACGATTGACCCAGAATACATCCCCAGCTGCCACACCAGATCAACTTTGGCAACGTGTGGAAGCTGCTTGGTCTGCTGTACCCCAAGAACACATCCAAAGTCTCTTTGAATCAATGCCGAGGCGTGTGGCAGCGGTGATCTCCAACAATGGCGGCTACTCTGGCTACTGATTTTGGCAGGAACCACACTTCACAGAAGTCTATAAATTTAATCATTTGATGCTTGATCAACATGTTATCTATAAAATAAATTTTGTTGTGATATCTCTTGTCTTTCTTGGTGTTGCAATTTGGGTGGCCAGCAGTGTATTTCGAAGTTTTGGCTCCAAGTCACGGCAACGTGAAACTATAAGCATTGCAAGCGGTGGTTGCCTGGATTATCGTGAAAACCTCATTAAAACATTTCGCTTTTTAATTTTGAAATTTAAATTTCTTGGTGAGATCAACGTCTGTTTCATACTTAATCAGTACATTTTGTGTTTCATTCATTTTGACTCGTGAGCAATTAAAATTGCTAACATAGGGTTTATGAGACCTTTTTTGGTACTATTTTTAAGAATTTTTGCTACTAATGCTACTATTTCGCAATTCCTTTGGCTGCGACCCCCTGGAATCGAATCCAGTTGTCCAACCACACAATATACAGATTGCAATGTGGCATTTGTGTAAAATCCTGAGAGGAAATATTCCATGCGTAAATAATCTATTGTTTTTCTATTCAAAATTAAGATGTCCCTTTTTTGACTTATTCTACATCAAGCAATCTGAAGATTTCCCTCAATTAAGAAGGGAAGAATAGCTTAAGTACTCTAACCTTCCTGGTGGTTGTCTAGACGAGGTATCTCGTCATTAGAAAAAAACTGACCAGATCTTGATGAACGAGATATCTCATCATTAGAACAATTGGTCAGATCTTGATGGATGGTCGAATCCACTTGAATGGTTAAAATGTATAGCTTAAAGATACACATTTTATAAATTAATAATCTTTCTGCGAATATTTCATTTCTAATAGCTCTTTGACATTTAATCATATCTTAGATTTTCAATCAAAATTACACAATATCAAGATCGTTTAATTAAAAACATACTTACATTTCTGCACAACAGAACCTGTAATACATTACAAATCAATATATAAGGAATATTATCTTCCAAGTTATGAAACACGCTTTTATCTAACATCTGCTGCTTCTCTTATCCGAAGAAATAATATTTTCTTATCCTAAGAAACCTTTTTAAGTGTCTGTGTGAAAAATGTAAGATTTAACCTCTTGTAGGAAATTCGAGAGAGTAATTCCTTGGAGTAAATTCGAACATTTATCAAAACCTTTGAAATGATTGCAAAAAGTACAAAGTGAAACACTGAAAATGAGATGAAGTCTTTTGAAAGTGAATATATTTTCCTTTTAGCTCACCTCTACTGAAAAGAAATCTCAAAGAACTCTGCTACACCAAACCTTGATCCATTAGAGGTTCGTTAAAAATCACAAAAATAAAGAACACAAAACTCAATAGCGTCCATAAATTGAACAATCATTTTGAATCCAATAGCTAAAAAACAACACATCCATGCGTGTTGGTTTGTTTGGTTTCGTTGGTTGGAGATGTGTCCCTCAATGGAATGCATTGTCAGGACTTTATAAGCACATAGATGAATTTTTCTTAAGTAAAAATGTGTCTTCTGGAAAACGTTTTTCAAGGGGGTTCTTATTCTAGGTCTAGAGGATTCTCCTGGTGATTATTAATGGAAGTGATGCTTCCATTTTTGAATAAAATATCATATTGCAACAATAATCAAAAATTAAATGGTTCATTTTATTATAAATTATCATTTTATTATAAATTATCATTTTATTATAAATTATAAATTTTATTATAATTGATGAAGTAGCGGATTGACAACCAGAGAGTTGCATCTTCGAAACTATCGAGCCAACGACCGTCGTGTACATGGGGCTGGTACACATTAAATCTTTCGTGGCCTCAAATGTCCTCCTGTTGGCTTGGTGTGGAAGTGTGGCGCCAGTTCAGGTATGACCTCGTCATCAGACCGTGATTTCAAAATGAGTGTTGTCTTCGGATCCATTTCCTTCGGGACTGATCCCGGACTGTCTAATAGTTGTGTTCTTCCAGTGCGACATTAATTCGAACATCTCCCTACGCTTCTATAAATAACTTATCTACCATTTATAGACGAAGACACAAGTTAAAAAACAGAAATATGGAAAAGAAACTTTACAGTGTTTACGAACGTATTCTTATTAAGTTTGTAGTAAACTTAGGTACGTCCGAAGAAAAATTACTATTAAAAACAACCCGTAAATAGTACTTCTTTAATAAAGGTTACTTACATATAAAGGGCTGAAAAAAGATCTTTTACTATTAACTATATTAATTGTATGTTCTCTAACTTTGAAGTATAGACTTTTAGAGACCAGATATGTTTTTTTATTAACTTTCCATTTTCTATTTTGTTTATTTAGTATTATGAGCACAAGAAATGAATATAGGATCCACGTTGATGCAAGAGAAAAACACCCAAGCAACCAAGACCACTGGACTAGCTAGTTTAAAACTCGTGAATCATCGTTATCATTCTTAAATGATTCAGCATGAAAATCGACTTCAAAAATTGCGAATGAAATAGACAGCAAGTAACTGAGAGGAAAATCACTACCTTTTTTGTGGGTGCCATGTGCCATGAAAATGTTCTCTGGTGATCCATAGACGAAATGTTGATTTTTTGATTGACATCTTCATTTTTGATGAGCTTTAGAAATTCTTGCAATCTGTTATGTAAGCACTGCTATTAATACAATGCACTGACATTTGATTGATTATTTTTTATAAAAGATTGTTATGTCCTTCATTTAATTATGCAATAGATTTTGTTTAAAAGCTGATACGCATAATTTAAATAAACAGTGGATAGTGTTCCAGTGTTTTAACACTTGAATCCACATTTTTTTTTGTTTTTTCCATAGAAACTGAATGGCATCATGGTGATTAACATAGTGTGATGCTTGGTCAAAATTGAGTCTACCTGAAGAAAAGCATTTTCCCCAGAACTTTTGCCCTGTTGGACTGCCCTTTATATAATAGTGCACCATGCCATCCTAATTTTTAAAAGTAAATTTGACAAACTTCGACATTAAAAAATAAATTTTAAAACAAATAAATTTAAAATAAAGTAAATGGTGAAATATATTCTTAAAAATGAGGCTGTGCTCAATCATCGAACAGACAACTTTCAATGTTGAAAAATTAGTTTTTTATTAGAGTCGAAAAAAGAATATTCAATTCAATGATTTTTTTCAATGACGCGTGGTTAGTAAAATATTTTTTTATATTTAGGATTTTTTCATTACTGATTTCAGGTGAATGAATCCAAAGGTATTTATATACCTTAAAGTAATAGTTCAACATTTGAAAAGTAAAATATTTTCAGAATACGAAAGCAACTCATGTTACTTTTGTATGCAAGTATTTCTTATTTTTCATGCATAATACAAAATTTTCACACTTAAAATATAAGTAATAAAAGAAAAAATTGGTTATTCTAAAATAAACATCACAGATTCTACGAAGAACAGCATTAACCTTCCATATGTTTTGAACGAGATACCTCGTCCAAGATCTGATCTAATTTTCTAGGGAAGATATACCTCCCCATTACTTCAAGGGGAATGAAGATCCAAATAGGAAAAACAAATTGTCCCTTGCCCAGAACTGGTGACAGTTTGGAACAGGATTTTGCACCAGAGGCTGACCACTAAAGGGCAGTTTTCGACTAGAGGATAAACCACCAGGAGTGGTAACCCTCCGAATGGTTTTGACGAGATGCCTCATCCATCAAAATCTGACCAATTTTGCTAATGACGAGATATCTCGTCATAAAGATATTGACGATTTTTTTTATGAAGAAATCAAGATCTGGTCAGTTTTCTTCCATTAACGAGAAACGACGAGAACTTGCTGAACGAGATATCTCGTTCATCAATATCTGCTCAGTTTTGCTAATGACGAGATACCCCATCGAGATAAACATCAGGTGGGTTAATAATTGAATACAACAATCCCAAACCTGAAATTGTAGGACAGCCTATAGCTATGCAATATTTTATGATAATTTTGTAAAATGAAGTTTACATTTTCATTGTTTTAGTATGTATTTACAAGCTTATATCTTTGCTTTTAGATATTATAAGTAATATTTAAAACGTTGTATAAAAGTCCCTATTATGAGTGGACCTTCATAGTTAGTTCAATGACATTATTATACCATTTTCAAACGGGACTGGTAATGAAACGGACTTACCTGGTAGACCGCAAGATATGAGCTAGAAAGGATTACAAAAAGGACCTAAATTATATATATACTGTCAGATCCAACAACTTAGAAGAGGAAAGTAATCGCTACAGTTCTTAGAAACCTCCCCTGACAACCACTGTTGTAGGAGGTTGCAAGAGAATTCTCACCACCCACGTCCATTGAAGAGACCCTCTCCTTTCACAAAGAGGTGCTTAAAGTGGCCCCTAAACGTGACTATTAAATCATGCTTCGGTCACGAACTGTTTCCATTCTACATAAAAACGCAGTGAAGCTAGTTCAGCGGAATTTTGAATAATTTCAATATTTCCTAGAAGGAACCCTCAGGTTAATAATTCTATTTTAAGCTTTGTGGAACTCTTCAGGAGCTATAAATAAAGATTTGAGACGTAAAATTCCAATTTTAGCTCCTTTCGGTGATCGGTGTTGCTTCGATGACCCATTTTACATTAGATATTACAAAGATCACATTAAATACAGGGTGGCCATAAAATAACTTTCACCCTTTGGAGTTATTTGAAACTAAATCGAATAAACGGAATGGAACCAAATTTGATATTGAGACTTTTGAAGGCATGGGAAGATGCGTTCTTCGAAAAAAAAATTTCGTATCAAAACTCGTCAATAGGTGGTCAATTTGGTGCATTAAACGCAGATAAAATGGATTATGCAGTTTCGACTGAGTAAGCAACAACCACGCCACTAATTCCAACTGAATATGTGTAGCGCTGCAATTAAACAAAAGCTGGCAATAGACACACGAATTAATAGGAGATTCAACTCACGGGAAATAATCTTTTATTCACCAGAATCAGATTTCTCTTGACCAGATAAACCAATTTCAATGTGCTGACTCTTCTTGTGTACAACAAATTGCATAAGGTGTTCGGCATGCTCTATAGTTGAGAGCAATTAGTTGGGTTGGATGCTTATAATTCCTATTCCCTTGTTTGGTGGAATTAGTGGCTCTGCATTCTGAGTATCTGTTAGAGTTCACTGCACGTCAATGTTTTGCAGATTCTTGTCATCAGTATTATCGTAATTTAAATTTTCTTCAATTATGGCTATGTTTAGAACCAAAGTTCTCTGCACACAAACTGGAATGCAATCTTACTGTCTGCAAATCTTCTTCAAACAGATTCTTTTTACATAATGAAAAAGTAGATAAGCAGATGAAAACTTTAGAGTCAAATCGTCGGTAGTTAAAGAAATACAAAACTTCAAAACTGTTGAAAAATATATTGTTCTATTTTTTGTCTAATGGAAATAAGAGATACAACTAAACTCTGTTAATCTTTATGTTGTTCGAGCTCTGTTTACAAAATCAGAAGTCGTATTTTATTGTCAAGCAAGTGTTCTTTTTAATTTTTTCCAATTTTAATTTCTTCTTATGTATAAATAAAATAATTATTTTTAAAGTAATAAATAATTATTAAAAGAGATAAGATAATTTCTGCAGTTATTAAACATTTATTGTAACAAAAACAACGATTAATAAAGATTAAAAACTTGGAGCAAATCGTCAATGGTCATTTCGGATGAGTAAGAAGTCCACCATCAGGACAGAAGCAAGTCACAAGATCAAAACGCAAGTTTAAATATGGTGTTCTAGACTAGTTTTGCCACCAACTCACTTCTCGACTAAACCTTTCCAGGCCGCATGTAAAGGCGAGGAAGCACTAGCGTCATTCCCTAGTGTGTTCGACAATGTAAAAATAGATAAAGCCTCTCTGATGTTCAACTCGAAAATAGATCTCGGAGATTGGACCACTTTCGCCTACTTGGAATTGGTGAGAAAATTCCCAACTGTGTTGAGTGATGGCAGATTTGTTTATTTCCTTATTTTTGACACAGCGCATATTCTATCAACCTGAATCTCAAGGTTCGTTTGGTTTGACCAACATAATCCGTGCCCCAAGTGCAGAGTATGTGAAAAACTCCCCCACCTGTTTGGTGGTAAAAAGTAGGTAGGAAATTGAATTAACTTCTCACTGGAGCAACACGACGGACTATTGGCGACGGCCGGGATCAATCCCGAAGGGAAAGTTCCGAGAACAACATCTAGTAATTTGAATCATGAAACGATGAAACCATCTGTACCCATTTACTTCATGGAAACGGAGCAAGCGAGTTCCTCATGAACGGAGCTCAACCAATAAGCTCGAGCGTCTAACCGTTTGTTGTCATATCACAGAACCGAACCAATCTAGGGACTGCATATTATCATACGAGGAAGAGTGGATACAATATAACATGGAGCGTTCAAAAGATTCAAAGCCATTGAAAGCAAAATCCAGTATACACCAACCAAAGGAGTTCCTTCATTTATGATGAACCACCGCCAGGAGTGTTCAATTTGAGTTTCTGCCGAATGTGGAAATCATTACGTCTGAAGTCCACTCAGCACAGTTGCAACGTCTTTTATTGATCCAGAAGCATTCTCGTATTGATCCAGAAGCAGCCAGCCTCTGTTAAAAGAGAGTTATCTTCCACAAGAACAATGCCAGACCACGCAGAGTAAAAGTTACCAAGGAAATGATTACCATTTCGGTTTGGAACTTCTACCCAACTCCCGCATACGCCAGACATCTCGCCTTCGGACTATCATCTTTTCTTGGCAACAGGTAGTCATGTACGAAATCAGTGATTCCAAAGGGAGTTGAAGCACTTTTCTAATACTAGAGTGGAAAACTTACAAAAAAGGAATAAAAAAGGTGTTAAATCTTTGGGAATACTCAATAGAAGCCGAAGGTGACTA